>OY992532.1:99071025-99760835 GCA_963921185.1 Dasysyrphus tricinctus | reverse complement strand
TTCAGATAGGGTTTGAATAGACCTTTCTTTTGATGTATATCTCGATTTATTTCATAAACATTTTTGAAAAGTCAATTTCTGAAAAAAATTCATAGGGTGGGGGTCATGAAAATTTTCAAAAAATCTTGAAAATTTTGTTCTCACATTTAAAATAAATTGTTACATTTCTGGAAAGGTCTGTTAATTTCTTATTCAGAACTGAAACCCGCAGTCCTTATTAAAAGTTCCTTCGTGAGATATTCGCATCCAAAGGATTGGGTTGAACGTCAGTTAAACTAGATACTTTGGATACAAATATTTTCGAAACTAGATCCTGCAGAAGCTTTTGGTTTTCAGCCATAGGATTGCCTTGAACTGGGACTGTATAATCTGAAAACCGGACGTCTTTGGAAGGCTTGGTTGAGGAAATGTATCCATCCAAAGGGAGGGTTGAAAAAAACGATTTCACTTTGGCTACGTATATCTCCGGAACCAGACATCGTTGAAGGTTCTTGTTTTCAGTTTTGGAAAGCTCTCACAAATTTAATAGATAGATTTTTTTTTCCGCAACCTCTTTCAAGGCTTGGTTTCAGAAATATCACCATCCAAACACATTTGTAGGTAGCTAAGGGCACAAAATAGGTTAATTGCTTTGGATGCTAATTTCCAAGGAGCCAGACCGTGTAGAAGCCTAACGTTGGCAGGTTCAGATAGGGTTTGAATAGACCTTTCTTTTGATGTATATCTCGATTTATTTCATAAACATTTTTGAAAAGTCAATTTCTGAAAAAATTCATAGGGTGGGGGTCATGAAAATTTTCAAAAAATCTTGAAAATTTTGTTCTCACATTTTAATTAAATTGTTACATTTCTGGAAAGGTCTGTTAATTTCTTATTCAGAGCTGAAACCCGCAGTCCTTATTAAAAGTTCCTTCGTGAGATATTCGCATCCAAAGGATTGGGTTGAACGTCAGTTAAACTAGATACTTTGGATACAAATATTTTCGAAACTAGATCCTGCAGAAGCTTTTGGTTTTCAGCCATAGGATTGCCTTGAACTGGGACTGTATAATCTGAAAACCGGACGTCTTTGGAAGGCTTGGTTGAGGAAATGTATCCATCCAAAGGGAGCGTTGAAAAAAACGATTTCACTTTGGATGCGTATATCTCCGGAACCAGACATCGTTGAAGGTTCTTGTTTCAGTTTTGGAAAGCTCTCACAAATTTAATTGATAGATTTTTTTCCGCAACCTCTTTCAAGGCTTGGTTTCAGAAATATCACCATCCAAACACATTTGTAGGTAGCTAAGGGCACAAAATAGGTTGATTGCTTTGGATGCTAATTTCCAAGGAGCCAGACCGTGTAGAAGCCTAACGTTTGCAGGTTCAGATAGGGTTTGAATAGACCTTTCTTTTGATGTATATCTCGATTTATTTCATAAACATTTTTGAAAAGTCAATTTCTGAAAAAAATTCATAGGGTGGGGGTCATGAAAATTTTCAAAAATCTTGAAAATTTTGTTCTCACATTTAAAATAAATTGTTACATTTCTGGAAAGGTTTGTTAATTTCTTATTCAGAACTGAAACCCGCAGTCCTTATTAAAAGTTCCTTCGTGAGATATTCGCATCCAAAGGATTGGGTTGAACGTCAGTTAAACTAGATACTTTGGATACAAATATTTTCGAAACTAGATCCTGCAGAAGCTTTTGGTTTTCAGCCATAGGATTGCCTTGAACTGGGACTGTATAATCTGAAAACCGGACGTCTTTGGAAGGCTTGGTTGAGGAAATGTATCCATCCAAAGGGAGGGTTGAAAAAAACGATTTCACTTTGGCTACGTATATCTCCGGAACCAGACATCGTTGAAGGTTCTTGTTTTCAGTTTTGGAAAGCTCTCACAAATTTAATAGATAGATTTTTTTTCCACAACCTCTTTCAAGGCTTGGTTTCAGAAATATCACCATCCAAACACATTTGTAGGTAGCTAAGGGCACAAAATAGGTTAATTGCTTTGGATGCTAATTTCCAAGGAGCCAGACCGTGTAGAAGCCTAACGTTGGCAGGTTCAGATAGGGTTTGAATAGACCTTTCTTTTGATGTATATCTCGATTTATTTCATAAACATTTTTGAAAAGTCAATTTCTGAAAAATTCATAGGGTGGGGGTCATGAAAATTTTCAAAAAATCTTGAAAATTTTGTTCTCACATTTTAATTAAATTGTTACATTTCTGGAAAGGTCTGTTAATTTCTTATTCAGAGCTGAAACCCGCAGTCCTTATTAAAAGTTCCTTCGTGAGATATTCGCATCCAAAGGATTGGGTTGAACGTCAGTTAAACTAGATACTTTGGATACAAATATTTTCGAAACTAGATCCTGCAGAAGCTTTTGGTTTTCAGCCATAGGATTGCCTTGAACTGGGACTGTATAATCTGAAAACCGGACGTCTTTGGAAGGCTTGGTTGAGGAAATGTATCCATCCAAAGGGAGCGTTGAAAAAAACGATTTCACTTTGGATGCGTATATCTCCGGAACCAGACATCGTTGAAGGTTCTTGTTTTCAGTTTTGGAAAGCTCTCACAAATTTAATAGATAGATTTTTTTCCGCAACCTCTTTCAAGGCTTGGTTTCAGAAATATCACCATCCAAACACATTTGTAGGTAGCTAAGGGCACAAAATAGGTTTATTGCTTTGGATGCTAATTTCCAAGGAGCCAGACCGTGTAGAAGCCTAACGTTTGCAGGTTCAGATAGGGTTTGAATAGACCTTTCTTTTGATGTATATCTCGATTTATTTCATAAACATTTTTGAAAAGTCAATTTCTGAAAAAATTCATAGGGTGGGGGTCATGAAAATTTTCAAAAAATCTTGAAAATTTTGTTCTCACATTTTAATTAAATTGTTACATTTCTGGAAAGGTCTGTTAATTTCTTATTCAGAGCTGAAACCCGCAGTCCTTATTAAAAGTTCCTTCGTGAGATATTCGCATCCAAAGGATTGGGTTGAACGTCAGTTAAACTAGATACTTTGGATACAAATATTTTCGAAACTAGATCCTGCAGAAGCTTTTGGTTTTCAGCCATAGGATTGCCTTGAACTGGGACTGTATAATCTGAAAACCGGACCTCTTTGGAAGGCTTGGTTGAGGAAATGTATCCATCCAAAGGGAGCATTTAAAAAAACGATTTCACTTTGGATGCGTATATCTCCGGAACCAGACATCGTTGAAGGTTCTTGTTTTCAGTTTTGGAAAGCTCTCACAAATTTAATAGATAGATTTTTTTCCGCAACCTCTTTCAAGGCTTGGTTTCAGAAATATCACCATCCAAACACATTTGTAGGTAGCTAAGGGCACAAAATAGGTTAATTGCTTTGGATGCTAATTTCCAAGGAGCCAGACCGTGTAGAAGCCTAACGTTTGCAGGTTCAGATAGGGTTTGAATAGACCTTTCTTTTGATGTATATCTCGATTTATTTCATAAACATTTTTGAAAAGTCAATTTCTGAAAAAAATTCATAGGGTGGGGGTCATGAAAATTTTCAAAAAATCTTGAAAATTTTGTTCTCACATTTAAAATAAATTGTTACATTTCTGGAAAGGTCTGTTAATTTCTTATTCAGAACTGAAACCCGCAGTCCTTATTAAAAGTTCCTTCGTGAGATATTCGCATCCAAAGGATTGGGTTGAACGTCAGTTAAACTAGATACTTTGGATACAAATATTTTCGAAACTAGATCCTGCAGAAGCTTTTGGTTTTCAGCCATAGGATTGCCTTGAACTGGGACTGTATAATCTGAAAACCGGACGTCTTTGGAAGGCTTGGTTGAGGAAATGTATCCATCCAAAGGGAGCGTTGAAAAAAACGATTTCACTTTGGATGCGTATATCTCCGGAACCAGACATCGTTGAAGGTTCTTGTTTTCAGTTTTGGAAAGCTCTCACAAATTTAATAGATAGATTTTTTTTCCGCAACCTCTTTCAAGGCTTGGTTTCAGAAATATCACCATCCAAACACATTTGTAGGTAGCTAAGGGCACAAAATAGGTTAATTGCTTTGGATGCTAATTTCCAAGGAGCCAGACCGTGTAGAAGCCTAACGTTGGCAGGTTCAGATAGGGTTTGAATAGACCTTTCTTTTGATGTATATCTCGATTTATTTCATAAACATTTTTGAAAAGTCAATTTCTGAAAAAATTCATAGGGTGGGGGTCATGAAAATTTTCAAAAAATCTTGAAAATTTTGTTCTCACATTTAAATTAAATTGTTACATTTCTGGAAAGGTCTGTTAATTTCTTATTCAGAGCTGAAACCCGCAGTCCTTATTAAAAGTTCCTTCGTGAGATATTCGCATCCAAAGGATTGGGTTGAACGTCAGTTAAACTAGATACTTTGGATACAAATATTTTCGAAACTAGATCCTGCAGAAGCTTTTGGTTTTCAGCCATAGGATTGCCTTGAACTGGGACTGTATAATCTGAAAACCGGACCTCTTTGGAAGGCTTGGTTGAGGAAATGTATCCATCCAAAGGGAGCGTTGAAAAAAACGATTTCACTTTGGATGCGTATATCTCCGGAACCAGACATCGTTGAAGGTTCTTGTTTTCAGTTTTGGAAAGCTCTCACAAATTTAATGGAAAGATTTTTTTTCCGCAACCTCTTTCAAGGCTTGGTTTCAGAAATATCACCATCCAAACACATTTGTAGGTAGCTAAGGGCACAAAATAGGTTAATTGCTTTGGATGCTAATTTCCAAGGAGCCAGACCGTGTAGAAGCCTAACGTTTGCAGGTTCAGATAGGGTTTGAATAGACCTTTCTTTTGATGTATATCTCCATTTATTTCATAAACATTTTTGAAAAGTCAATTTCTGAAAAAAATTCATAGGGTGGGGGTCATGAAAATTTTCAAAAAATCTTGAAAATTTTGTTCTCACATTTAAAATAAATTGTTACATTTCTGGAAAGGTCTGTTAATTTCTTATTCAGAACTGAAACCCGCAGTCCTTATTAAAAGTTCCTTCGTGAGATATTCGCATCCAAAGGATTGGGTTGAACGTCAGTTAAACTAGATACTTTGGATACAAATATTTTCGAAACTAGATCCTGCAGAAGCTTTTGGTTTTCAGCCATAGGATTGCCTTGAACTGGGACTGTATAATCTGAAAACCGGACGTCTTTGGAAGGCTTGGTTGAGGAAATGTATCCATCCAAAGGGAGGGTTGAAAAAAACGATTTCACTTTGGATACGTATATCTCCGGAACCAGACATCGTTGAAGGTTCTTGTTTTCAGTTTTGGAAAGCTCTCACAAATTTAATAGATAGATTTTTTTCCACAACCTCTTTCAAGGCTTGGTTTCAGAAATATCACCATCCAAACACATTTGTAGGTAGCTAAGGGCACAAAATAGGTTAAAATTGCTTTGGATGCTAATTTCCAAGGAGCCAGACCGTGTAGAAGCCTAACGTTGGCAGGTTCAGATAGGGTTTGAATAGACCTTTCTTTTGATGTATATCTCGATTTATTTCATAAACATTTTTGAAAAGTCAATTTCTGAAAAAATTCATAGGGTGGGGGTCATGAAAATTTTCAAAAAATCTTGAAAATTTTGTTCTCACATTTTAATTAAATTGTTACATTTCTGGAAAGGTCTGTTAATTTCTTATTCAGAGCTGAAACCCGCAGTCCTTATTAAAAGTTCCTTCGTGAGATATTCGCATCCAAAGGATTGGGTTGAACGTCAGTTAAACTAGATACTTTGGATACAAATATTTTCGAAACTAGATCCTGCAGAAGCTTTTGGTTTTCAGCCATAGGATTGCCTTGAACTGGGACTGTATAATCTGAAAACCGTCCGTCTTTGGAAGGCTTGGTTGAGGAAATGTATCCATCCAAAGGGAGGGTTGAAAAAAACGATTTCACTTTGGATGCGTATATCTCCGGAACCAGACATCGTTGAAGGTTCTTGTTTTCAGTTTTGGAAAGCTCTCACAAATTTAATAGATAGATTTTTTTCCGCAACCTCTTTCAAGGCTTGGTTTCAGAAATATCACCATCCAAACACATTTGTAGGTAGCTAAGGGCACAAAATAGGTTTATTGCTTTGGATGCTAATTTCCAAGGAGCCAGACCGTGTAGAAGCCTAACGTTTGCAGGTTCAGATAGGGTTTGAATAGACCTTTCTTTTGATGTATATCTCGATTTATTTCATAAACATTTTTGAAAAGTCAATTTCTGAAAAAAATTCATAGGGTGGGGGTCATGAAAATTTTCAAAAAATCTTGAAAATTTTGTTCTCACATTTAAAATAAATTGTTACATTTCTGGAAAGGTTTGTTAATTTCTTATTCAGAACTGAAACCCGCAGTCCTTATTAAAAGTTCCTTCGTGAGATATTCGCATCCAAAGGATTGGGTTGAACGTCAGTTAAACTAGATACTTTGGATACAAATATTTTCGAAACTAGATCCTGCAGAAGCTTTTGGTTTTCAGCCATAGGATTGCCTTGAACTGGGACTGTATAATCTGAAAACCGGACGTCTTTGGAAGGCTTGGTTGAGGAAATGTATCCATCCAAAGGGAGGGTTGAAAAAAACGATTTCACTTTGGCTACGTATATCTCCGGAACCAGACATCGTTGAAGGTTCTTGTTTTCAGTTTTGGATAGCTCTCACAAATTTAATAGATAGATTTTTTTTCCACAACCTCTTTCAAGGCTTGGTTTCAGAAATATCACCATCCAAACACATTTGTAGGTAGCTAAGGGCACAAAATAGGTTAATTGCTTTGGATGCTAATTTCCAAGGAGCCAGACCGTGTAGAAGCCTAACGTTGGCAGGTTCAGATAGGGTTTGAATAGACCTTTCTTTTGATGTATATCTCGATTTATTTCATAAACATTTTTGAAAAGTCAATTTCTGAAAAAATTCATAGACAGACATGACGACGGTGAAGTGCGACAGAAAAGGGGCCCCGCCCCTGATCCTAGCCTCCATTTATATGCCAGGTGATTCACCGGGGCCACCGCCGTCAGCAGCCCTTGATGATCTCGTCAAAACAACAGGGAGGAACGGTTGGGACCTCCTGGTTTGTTGCGACGCCAACGCTCATCATCTACAATGGGGGAGTACCGACACAAATAAAAGAGGTGAGTCACTTTTTGAATATATTATTAAGGAAAACTTATTGATTCTAAATAAAGGTAACGAACCAACCTTTGTTACTAGAAATAGGAGAGAAGTGCTCGACGTGACACTTTCCAATAACTCTGACTCAATAAAGGTCAGTGACTGGAAGGTCTCAAGTAATGTTTCATTCTCTGATCATAGAATGATAACGTTCCAAATAGAGCACAAAATTGAAAACTCAAAACCCTATAGAAACCCCAGGAAAACAAACTGGGATGCCTTCAACACTAGATTGGCCTCATCTTTGGGTCACTATGAACATTTACCATTGACAACCTGCTCGGTCATTGATAAACATGTAAATGAACTAACGTTAGCCATAAATAATGCTTACGAGAGTTCCTGCCCCATTACCAAAAGTAAAGGCAAGCTCAACCCCGTATGGTGGTCCAAAGAGCTGTCTATTCTTAGGAAAAATTCAAGGAGGCTTTACAATAGAGCAAAATTCAGTAATGACCCCACCGATTGGGACCTCTTTAAGGTCAGCAAAAATCTATACAAAAACCGAACGACCTATGCTAAAAGAGCAGCCTGGCAAAAATTTTGTTCAGACCTTGAGTCTACGAATGAAGCTGCTAGGCTCAGGAAAGTCATGTCTAAGGTACCCATTCCCCCGGGATTTCTAAAAAGACCGGATAACACCTGGACGGACTCCTGCTCTGAAACCTTAGAGTCACTTATAAGCACTCACTTCCCAGGATGTACTAGCAGTACATCTCCTGTGGACAGAGGGCCCAACATAAGTGAAATCTATGATATAGGTAAACAAATCGTAGACAGTAGGAAGGTGGCTTGGGCCATCGACTCCTTCTCAGCATACAAGTCTGCAGGGCCTGATGGAATCATTCCAATGATGCTCCAAAGCTCTAAAGATATAATTGTTCCGATTCTAGTGGATATCTATATAGGCTGTCTAAACACCACCTATATCCCCGCTAGATGGAGAGAAGTCAATGTCATCTTCATTCCAAAAGCTGGCAAGCCCACCCATACCGAACCGAAGGACTTCAGACCTATTAGCCTTTCCTCCTTTCTCCTGAAGACCTTGGAAAGGTTAATTGACACTCATATTCGCCTAAAACTGAATAATGGTGTGCTCTCACAGGCCCAACATGCGTACTTGAAGGGCAAATCTGTTGAGACAGCACTCCATGAAGTGGTCGGCACAATTGAAAAATCAATCCACTTCAAGGAATTCACTTTAGCAGCATTCCTTGACATAGAAGGGGCCTTTAATAATGTTGATAACAATGCTATTCGACAAGCCCTAAACTCCGTCAGCGTCGATCCATCACTGATAAACTGGATTGTATTCATGCTTCAAACGAGAATCATAAATGCAGAAATGGGTGCCAGCAAAATAAGAGTTAGGACGAGTAGGGGTACTCCACAGGGTGGAGTACTATCTCCTTTGCTTTGGCTCCTTGTCGTCAACCAGATCTTGGTCAAACTAAATCTGGGTGGCATCAAGGTAGTCGCATACGCCGATGACATTGTGTTATTGGCCTCCGGAAAATTTGCCCCCACTCTGTGCGAGCTCTTACAAACGTCCCTTGACAAGCTCAAAAACTGGGCCAATAATTGTGGCCTTAATATTAACCCACTGAAGACAGAACTGGTGCTGTTTACAAGGAAACGTAATATTCCAAACATAAACCCGCCAACCATTAACGGAATTCCGTTACAGGTTTCGGGTACTGCCAAATATCTTGGAATTATTCTCGATCGTAAACTAAACTGGAAAGAAAATATTAAAGAAAGAGAAAGAAAAGCCTCAATAGCTTTCTACACTTGTAGCAGAATTTTTGGTAAAAGATGGGGTCCCAGCCCCAGAACCATCCATTGGATGTACACAGCCATTATAAGGCCAATTTTAACGTACGCATGCATGGTCTGGTGGCCAGCCTTAGATAAGGAAACCAATCTAAAAACCATGACTAAAATTCAAAGACTAGCATGTATTGGTACAACCAGTGCAATCAGAACCACACCAACGGCCGCCCTTGAAACTTTCCTTTCACTTGCCCCACTCGATCTGTATACGAAAGAGGTGGCGGCCAAAAGTGCTTTAAGACTTGTTCAATGTAAAAATTGGAAAAAGGGCCTCTACGGTCACAGAACCATAATGAATTTTATAGACATAGACATTCAAACAGACTACGTTTCACCGCACATAGATTTCAACCCAGTAACCATAACGGATATCCCAACCAGGGAACTCTGGAATGAAAACAGGGTCATAAATGCAAATCATGTTTCGGTCTTCACTGACGGTTCCAAAACCTCGGAGGGGGTTGGGTCAGGCATCTATTCAGATGAGGAAATGTATCCATCCAAAGGGAGCGTTGAAAAAAACGATTTCACTTTGGATGCGTATATCTCCGGAACCAGACATCGTTGAAGGTTCTTGTTTTCAGTTTTGGAAAGCTCTCACAAATTTAATCGATAGATTTTTTTCCGCAACCTCTTTCAAGGCTTGGTTTCAGAAATATCACCATCCAAACACATTTGTAGGTAGCTAAGGGCACAAAATAGGTTTATTGCTTTGGATGCTAATTTCCAAGGAGCCAGACCGTGTAGAAGCCTAACGTTTGCAGGTTCAGATAGGGTTTGAATAGACCTTTCTTTTGATGTATATCTCGATTTATTTCATAAACATTTTTGAAAAGTCAATTTCTGAAAAAAATTCATAGGGTGGGGGTCATGAAAATTTTCAAAAAATCTTGAAAATTTTGTTCTCACATTTAAAATAAATTGTTACATTTCTGGAAAGGTTTGTTAATTTCTTATTCAGAACTGAAACCCGCAGTCCTTATTAAAAGTTCCTTCGTGAGATATTCGCATCCAAAGGATTGGGTTGAACGTCAGTTAAACTAGATACTTTGGATACAAATATTTTCGAAACTAGATCCTGCAGAAGCTTTTGGTTTTCAGCCATAGGATTGCCTTGAACTGGGACTGTATAATCTGAAAACCGGACGTCTTTGGAAGGCTTGGTTGAGGAAATGTATCCATCCAAAGGGAGGGTTGAAAAAAACGATTTCACTTTGGCTACGTATATCTCCGGAACCAGACATCGTTGAAGGTTCTTGTTTTCAGTTTTGGATAGCTCTCACAAATTTAATAGATAGATTTTTTTTCCACAACCTCTTTCAAGGCTTGGTTTCAGAAATATCACCATCCAAACACATTTGTAGGTAGCTAAGGGCACAAAATAGGTTAAAATTGCTTTGGATGCTAATTTCCAAGGAGCCAGACCGTGTAGAAGCCTAACGTTGGCAGGTTCAGATAGGGTTTGAATAGACCTTTCTTTTGATGTATATCTCGATTTATTTCATAAACATTTTTGAAAAGTCAATTTCTGAAAAAATTCATAGGGTGGGGGTCATGAAAATTTTCAAAAAATCTTGAAAATTTTGTTCTCACATTTTAATTAAATTGTTACATTTCTGGAAAGGTCTGTTAATTTCTTATTCAGAGCTGAAACCCGCAGTCCTTATTAAAAGTTCCTTCGTGAGATATTCGCATCCAAAGGATTGGGTTGAACGTCAGTTAAACTAGATACTTTGGATACAAATATTTTCGAAACTAGATCCTGCAGAAGCTTTTGGTTTTCAGCCATAGGATTGCCTTGAACTGGGACTGTATAATCTGAAAACCGGACGTCTTTGGAAGGCTTGGTTGAGGAAATGTATCCATCCAAAGGGAGCGTTGAAAAAAACGATTTCACTTTGGATGCGTATATCTCCGGAACCAGACATCGTTGAAGGTTCTTGTTTTCAGTTTTGGAAAGCTCTCACAAATTTAATCGATAGATTTTTTTCCGCAACCTCTTTCAAGGCTTGGTTTCAGAAATATCACCATCCAAACACATTTGTAGGTAGCTAAGGGCACAAAATAGGTTTATTGCTTTGGATGCTAATTTCCAAGGAGCCAGACCGTGTAGAAGCCTAACGTTTGCAGGTTCAGATAGGGTTTGAATAGACCTTTCTTTTGATGTATATCTCGATTTATTTCATAAACATTTTTGAAAAGTCAATTTCTGAAAAAATTCATAGGGTGGGGGTCATGAAAATTTTCAAAAAATCTTGAAAATTTTGTTCTCACATTTTAATTAAATTGTTACATTTCTGGAAAGGTCTGTTAATTTCTTATTCAGAACTGAAACCCGCAGTCCTTATTAAAAGTTCCTTCGTGAGATATTCGCATCCAAAGGATTGGGTTGAAATTCAGTTAAACTAGATACTTTGGATACAAATATTTTCGAAACTAGATCCTGCAGAAGCTTTTGGTTTTCAGCCATAGGATTGCCTTGAACTGGGACTGTATAATCTGAAAACCGGACGTCTTTGGAAGGCTTGGTTGAGGAAATGTATCCATCCAAAGGGAGGGTTGAAAAAAACGATTTCACTTTGGATGCGTATATCTCCGGAACCAGACATCGTTGAAGGTTCTTGTTTTCAGTTTTGGAAAGCTCTCACAAATCTAATACACAGATTTTTTTTCCGCAACCTCTTTCAAGGCTTGGTTTCAGAAATATCACCATCCAAACACATTTGTAGGTAGCTAAGGGCACAAAATAGGTTAATTGCTTTGGATGCTAATTTCCAAGGAGCCAGACCGTGTAGAAGCCTAACGTTTGCAGGTTCAGATAGGGTTTGAATAGACCTTTCTTTTGATGTATATCTCGATTTATTTCATAAACATTTTTGAAAAGTCAATTTCTGAAAAAATTCATAGGGTGGGGGTCATGAAAATTTTCAAAAAATCTTGAAAATTTTGTTCTCACATTTTAATTAAATTGTTACATTTCTGGAAAGGTCTGTTAATTTCTTATTCAGAACTGAAACCCGCAGTCCTTATTAAAAGTTCCTTCGTGAGATATTCGCATCCAAAGGATTGGGTTGAACGTCAGTTAAACTAGATACTTTGGATACAAATATTTTCGAAACTAGATCCTGCAGAAGCTTTTGGTTTTCAGCCATAGGATTGCCTTGAACTGGGACTGTATAATCTGAAAACCGGACGTCTTTGGAAGGCTTGGTTGAGGAAATGTATCCATCCAAAGGGAGGGTTGAAAAAAACGATTTCACTTTGGATGCGTATATCTCCGGAACCAGACATCGTTGAAGGTTCTTGTTTTCAGTTTTGGAAAGTTCTCACAAATCTAATACACAGATTTTTATCCGCAACCTCTTTCAAGGCTTGGTTTCAGAAATATCACCATCCAAACACATTTGTAGGTAGCTAAGGGCACAAAATAGGTTAATTGCTTTGGATGCTAATTTCCAAGGAGCCAGACCGTGTAGAAGCCTAACGTTTGCAGGTTCAGATAGGGTTTGAATAGACCTTTCTTTTGATGTATATCTCGATTTATTTCATAAACATTTTTGAAAAGTCAATTTCTGAAAAAATTCATAGGGTGGGGGTCATGAAAATTTTCAAAAAATCTTGAAAATTTTGTTCTCACATTTTAATTAAATTGTTACATTTCTGGAAAGGTCTGTTAATTTCTTATTCAGAACTGAAACCCGCAGTCCTTATCAAAAGTTCCTTCGTGAGATATTCGCATCCAAAGGATTGGGTTGAACGTCAGTTAAACTAGATAATTTGGATACAAATATCTTCGAAACTAGATCCTGCAGAAGCTTTTGGTTTTCAGCCATAGGATTGCCTTGAACTGGGACTGTATAATCTGAAAACCGGACGTCTATGGAGGGCTTGGTTGAGGAAATGTATCCATCCAAAGGGAGGGTTGAAAAAAACAATTTCATTTTGGATGCGTATATCTCCGGAACCAGACATCGTAAAAGGTTCTTGTTTTCAGTTTTAGAAAGCTCTCACAAATTTAATAGATAGATTTTTTTTCCGCAACCTCTTTCAAGGCTTGGTTTCAGAAATATCACCATCCAAACACATTTGTAGGTAGCTAAGGACACAAAATAGGTTGATTGCTTTATATGCAAATTTCCAAGGAGCCAGACCTTGTAGAAGCCTAACGTTTGCAGGTTCAGATAGGGTTTGAATAGACCTTTCTTTTGATGTATATCTCGATTTATTTCATAAACATTTTTGAAAAGTCAATTTCTGAAAAAATTCATAGGGTGGGGGTCATGAAAATTTTCAAAAAATCTTGAAAATTTTGTTCTCACATTTTAATTAAATTGTTACATTTCTGGAAAGGTCTGTTAATTTCTTATTCAGAACTGAAACCCGCAGTCCTTATTAAAAGTTCCTTCGTGAGGTATTCGCATCCAAAGGATTAGGTTGAACGTCAGTTAAACTAGATAATTTGGATACAAATATCTTCGAAACCAGATCCTGCAGAATCTTTTGGTTTTCAGCCATAGAATTGCCTTGAACTGGGACTGTATAATCTGAAAACCGGACGTCTTTGGAAGGCTTGGTTGAGGAAATGTATCCATCCAAAGGGAGGGTTGAAAAAAACGATTTCACTTTGGATGCGTATATCTCCGGAACCAGACATCGTAGAAGGTTCTTGTTTTCAGTTTTGGAAAGCTCTCACAAATCTAATAGACAGATTTTTTTCCGCAACCTCTTTTAAGGCTTGCTTTCAGACATATCACCATCCGAACACATTTGTAGGTAGCTAAGGGCACAAAATAGGTTAATTGCTTTGGATGCTAATTTCCAAGGAGCCAGACCGTGTAGAAGCCTAACGTTTGCAGGTTCAGATAGGGTTTGAATAGACCTTTCTTTTGATGTATATCTTGATTTATTTCATAAACATTTTTGAAAAGTCAATTTCTGAAAAAATTCATAGGGTGGGGGTCATGAAAATTTTCAAAAAATCTTGAAAATTTTGTTCTCACATTTTAATTAAATTGTTACATTTCTGGAAAGGTCTGTTAATTTCTTATTCAGAACTGAAACCCGCAGTCCTTATTAAAAGTTCCTTCGTGAGATATTCGCATCCAAAGGATTGGGTTGAAATTCAGTTAAACTAGATACTTTGGATACAAATATTTTCGAAACTAGATCCTGCAGAAGCTTTTGGTAATCAGCCATAGGATTGCCTTGAACTGGGACTGTATAATCTGAAAACCGGACGTCTTTGGAAGGCTTGGTTGAGGAAATGTATCCATCCAAAGGGAGGGTTGAAAAAAACGATTTCACTTTGGATGCGTATATCTCCGGAACCAGACATCGTAGAAGGTTCTTGTTTTCAGTTTTGGAAAGCTCTCACAAATCTAATAGACAGATTTTTTTCCGCAACCTGTTTCATGGCTTGGTTTCAGAAATATCACCATCCAAACACATTTGTAGGTAGCTAAGGGCACGAAATAGGTTAATTGCTTTGGATGCGAATTTCCAAGGAGCCAGACCGTGTAGAAGCCTAACGTTTGCAGGTTCAGATAGGGTTTGAATAGACCTTTCTTTTGATGTAAATCATTTATGAAGTAAGTCTTAAGGTGGCGCTACAGTCCGGGATGGACCAGGGCCTCAAACAACAAGCTTCTTCCAGCCGGCTCGGTTTCTAGCTAGCTGTCTCCAGTTCCCCATCTATGCAGACGGGACCGAAAATCACCCGGAGGATTTTCCTCTCAAAACAGCCTTACGCGTTCTCATCCACCGTTAACAGTGTCCATGCCTCTGCACCATACATCAGGACCGGGATGATAAGCTTCTTATACAGGGACCAGTTGAGTTGCTCGAGAGAGGGCTTTGCTCCTCAATTGCCTTCTTAGCCCAAAGAAACAGCGATTGGCAAGAGTAAGCCTTCGTTTGATCTCAGCACTGGTGTCGTTTGCTGAGTTTATAGTGGATCCTAGGTAGACAAAGTCTACCACCTCAAAATTATAGCTGTCTATAGTGACGTTCTATCCTAGACGTCGGTGTTGGGTGTCATTTCTTGTTGACAGCATATATTTCGTTTTGCTTTCATTCCCCGTTAAACCCATCTTCTTGGCTTCCTTCTCAATACTCACAAAAGCACCACTGACATCACGCTTTGTTCGTCCGATTATGTCAATGTCGTCAGCGTAAGCGAGTTATTGGACGGACTTTTGAAAGACTGTGTCTCTGGTGTTGACGTGAGAGTTTTGCACAATTCTTTCAAGAACGATGTTGAAGAAGTCGCATGACAGCGCGTCGCCTTGCCTTAAACCTTTTTTGACATCAAAGGTGTCGGTGAGGTCTTTGCCGACCTTGAAGGAGCGGCGTGCATTCTCCATCGTCATCCTGCTCAAACGGACAAGTTTGGCAGGAATGCCAAAACAAGACATTGCTCTATATAGCTCGTCTCTATAGATGCTGTCATACGCGGCCTTGAAATCGATAAAAAGGTGGTGGGTATCGATTTGAAACTCCTGGGTTTTCTCCAAGATCTGCCATAGTGCGAATATTTGGTCGATGGTGGACTTCCCTGGCCTAAAGCCACACTGATATGGACCTATCTGGTTGTTGACGAATGGCTTCAGGCGTTCACAAAGTACGGCAGAGAAGATCTTGTAGGCGATATTAAAAAGGCTGATGCCTCTGTAGTTGGCGCAGTCCAGAGGATTGCCTTTCTTGAGGATTGCTTTGAACTGGGACTGTATAATCTGAAAACGGGACCTCTTTGGAAGGGTTGGTTGAGGAAATGTATCCATCCAAAGGGAGGGTTGAAAAAAACGATTTCACTTTGGATGCGTATATCTCCGGAACTGGACATCGTTGAGGGTTTTTGTTTTCAGTTTTGGAAAGCTCTCATAAATTTAATAAATAGATAGATTTTTTTCCGCAACCTCTTTCAAGGATTGGTTTCAGAAATATCACCATCCAAACACATTTGTAGGTAGTTAAGGGCACAAAATAGTTTAATTGCTTTGGATGCGAATATCCAAGGAGCCAGACCGTGTAGAAGCCTAACGTTTACAGGTTCAGATAGGGTTTGAATAGACCTTTCTTTTGATGTATATCTCGATTTATTTCATAAACATTTTTGAAAAGTCAATTTCTGAAAAAATTCATAGGGTGGGGGTCATGAAAATTTTCAAAAAATCTTGAAAATTTTGTTCTCACATTTTAATTAAATTGTTACATTTCTGGAAAGGTCTGTTAATTTCTTATTCAGAGCTGAAACCCGCAGTCCTTATTAAAAGTTCCTTCGTGAGATATTCGCATCCAAAGGATTGGGTTGAACGTCAGTTAAACTAGATAATTTGGATACAAATATTTTCGAAACTAGATCCTGCAGAAGCTTTTGGTTTTCAGCCATAGGATTGCCTTGAACTGGGACTGTATAATCTGAAAACCGGTTCTCTTTGGAAGGCTTGGTTGAGGAAATGTATCCATCCAAAGGGAGTGTTGAAAAAAACGATTTCACTTTGGATGCGTATATCTCCGGAACCAGACATCGTAGAAGGTTCTTGTTTTCAGTTTTGGAAAGCTCTCACAAATCTAATAGACAGATTTTTTTCCGCAACCTCTTTTAAGGCTTGCTTTCAGACATATCACCATCCAAACACATTTGTAGGTAGCTAAGGGCACAAAATAGGTTAATTGCTTTGGATGCTAATTTCCAAGGAGCCAGACCGTGTAGAAGCCTAACGTTGGCAGGTTCAGATAGGGTTTGAATAGACCTTTCTTTTGATGTATATCTCGATTTATTTCATAAACATTTTTGAAAAGTCAATTTCTGAAAAAATTCATAGGGTGGGGGTCATGAAAATTTTCAAAAAATCTTGAAAATTTTGTTCTCACATTTAAAATAAATTGTTACATTTCTGGAAAGGTCTGTTAATTTCTTATTCAGAACTGAAACCCGCCGTCCTTATTAAAAGTTCCTTCGTGAGATATTCGCATCCAAAGGATTGGGTTGAACGTCAGTTAAACTAGATAATTTGGATACAAATATCTTCGAAACTAGATCCTGCAGAAGCTTTTGGTTTTCAGCCATAGGATTGCCTTGAACTGGGACTGTATAATCTGAAAACCGGTTCTCTTTGGAAGGCTTGGTTGAGGAAATGTATCCATCCAAAGGGAGTGTTGAAAAAAACGATTTCACTTTGGATGCGTATATCTCCGGAACCAGACATCGTAGAAGGTTCTTGTTTTCAGTTTTGGAAAGCTCTCACAAATCTAATAGACAGATTTTTTTCCGCAACCTCTTTTAAGGCTTGCTTTCAGACATATCACCATCCAAACACATTTGTAGGTAGCTAAGGGCACAAAATAGGTTAATTGCTTTGGATGCTAATTTCCAAGGAGCCAGACCGTGTAGAAGCCTAACGTTGGCAGGTTCAGATAGGGTTTGAATAGACCTTTCTTTTGATGTATATCTCGATTTATTTCATAAACATTTTTGAAAAGTCAATTTCTGAAAAAATTCATAGGGTGGGGGTCATGAAAATTTTCAAAAAATCTTGAAAATTTTGTTCTCACATTTAAAATAAATTGTTACATTTCTGGAAAGGTCTGTTAATTTCTTATTCAGAACTGAAACCCGCCGTCCTTATTAAAAGTTCCTTCGTGAGATATTCGCATCCAAAGGATTGGGTTGAACGTCAGTTAAACTAGATAATTTGGATACAAATATCTTCGAAACTAGATCCTGCAGAAGCTTTTGGTTTTCAGCCATAGGATTGCCTTGAACTGGGACTGTATAATCTGAAAACCGGACGTCTTTGGAGGGCTTGGTTGAGGAAATGTATCCATCCAAAGGGAGCGTTGAAAAAAACGATTTCACTTTGGATGCGTATATCTCCGGAACCAGACATCGTTGATGGTTCTTGTTTTCAGTTTTGGAAAGCTCTCACAAATCTAATAGACAGATTTTTTTCCGCAACCTCTTTTAAGGCTTGGTTTCAGACATATCACCATCCAAACACATTTGTAGGTAGCTAAGGGCACAAAATAGGTTAATTGCTTTGGATGCTAATTTCCAAGGAGCCAGACCGTGTAGAAGCCTAACGTTTGCAGGTTCAGATAGGGTTTGAATAGACCTTTCTTTTGATGTATATCTCGATTTATGTCATAAACATTTTTGAAAAGTCAATTTCTGAAAAAATTCATAGGGTGGGGGTCATGAAAATTTTCAAAAAATCTTGAAAATTTTGTTCTCACATTTTAATTAAATTGTTACATTTCTGGAAAGGTCTGTTAATTTCTTATTCAGAACTGAAACCCGCAGTCCTTATCAAAAGTTCCTTCGTGAGATATTCGCATCCAAAGGATTGGGTTGAACGTCAGTTAAACTAGATAATTTGGATACAAATATCTTCGAAACTAGATCCTGCAGAAGCTTTTGGTTTTCAGCCATAGGATTGCCTTGAACTGGGACTGTATAATCTGAAAACCGGACGTCTATGGAGGGCTTGGTTGAGGAAATGTATCCATCCAAAGGGAGGGTTGAAAAAAACAATTTCATTTTGGATGCGTATATCTCCGGAACCAGACATCGTAAAAGGTTCTTGTTTTCAGTTTTGGAAAGCTCTCACAAATTTAATACATAGATTTTTTTCCGCAACCTCTTTCAAGGCTTGGTTTCAGAAATATCACCATCCAAACACATTTGTAGGTAGCTAAGGACACAAAATAGGTTGATTGCTTTATATGCAAATTTCCAAGGAGCCAGACCTTGTAGAAGCCTAACGTTTGCAGGTTCAGATAGGGTTTGAATAGACCTTTCTTTTGATGTATATCTCGATTTATTTCATAAACATTTTTGAAAAGTCAATTTCTGAAAAAATTCATAGGGTGGGGGTCATGAAAATTTTCAAAAAATCTTGAAAATTTTGTTCTCACATTTTAATTAAATTGTTACATTTCTGGAAAGGTCTGTTAATTTCTTATTCAGAACTGAAACCCGCAGTCCTTATCAAAAGTTCCTTCGTGAGATATTCGCATCCAAAGGATTGGGTTGAACGTCAGTTAAACTAGATAATTTGGATACAAATATCTTCGAAACTAGATCCTGCAGAAGCTTTTGGTTTTCAGCCATAGGATTGCCTTGAACTGGGACTGTATAATCTGAAAACCGGTTCTCTTTGGAAGGCTTGGTTGAGGAAATGTATCCATCCAAAGGGAGTGTTGAAAAAAACGATTTCACTTTGGATGCGTATATCTCCGGAACCAGACATCGTAGAAGGTTCTTGTTTTCAGTTTTGGAAAGCTCTCACAAATCTAATAGACAGATTTTTTTCCGCAACCTGTTTCAAGGCTTGGTTTCAGAAATATCACCATCCAAACACGTTTGTAGGTAGCTAAGGGCACGAAATAGGTTAATTGCTTTGGATGCGAATTTCCAAGGAGCCAGACCGTGTAGAAGCCTAACGTTGGCAGGTTCAGATAGGGTTTGAATAGACCTTTCTTTTGATGTATATCTCGATTTATTTCATAAACATTTTTGAAAAGTCAATTTCTGAAAAAATTCATAGGGTGGGGGTCATGAAAATTTTCAAAAAATCTTGAAAATTTTGTTCTCACATTTAAAATAAATTGTTACATTTCTGGAAAGGTCTGTTAATTTCTTATTCAGAACTGAAACCCGCCGTCCTTATTAAAAGTTCCTTCGTGAGATATTCGCATCCAAAGGATTGGGTTGAACGTCAGTTAAACTAGATAATTTGGATACAAATATCTTCGAAACTAGATCCTGCAGAAGCTTTTGGTTTTCAGCCATAGGATTGCCTTGAACTGGGACTGTATAATCTGAAAACCGGACGTCTTTGGAGGGCTTGGTTGAGGAAATGTATCCATCCAAAGGGAGCGTTGAAAAAAACGATTTCACTTTGGATGCGTATATCTCCGGAACCAGACATCGTTGATGGTTCTTGTTTTCAGTTTTGGAAAGCTCTCACAAATCTAATAGACAGATTTTTTTCCGCAACCTCTTTTAAGGCTTGGTTTCAGACATATCACCATCCAAACACATTTGTAGGTAGCTAAGGGCACAAAATAGGTTAATTGCTTTGGATGCTAATTTCCAAGGAGCCAGACCGTGTAGAAGCCTAACGTTTGCAGGTTCAGATAGGGTTTGAATAGACCTTTCTTTTGATGTATATCTCGATTTATGTCATAAACATTTTTGAAAAGTCAATTTCTGAAAAAATTCATAGGGTGGGGGTCATGAAAATTTTCAAAAAATCTTGAAAATTTTGTTCTCACATTTTAATTAAATTGTTACATTTCTGGAAAGGTCTGTTAATTTCTTATTCAGAACTGAAACCCGCAGTCCTTATCAAAAGTTCCTTCGTGAGATATTCGCATCCAAAGGATTGGGTTGAACGTCAGTTAAACTAGATAATTTGGATACAAATATCTTCGAAACTAGATCCTGCAGAAGCTTTTGGTTTTCAGCCATAGGATTGCCTTGAACTGGGACTGTATAATCTGAAAACCGGACGTCTATGGAGGGCTTGGTTGAGGAAATGTATCCATCCAAAGGGAGGGTTGAAAAAAACAATTTCATTTTGGATGCGTATATCTCCGGAACCAGACATCGTAAAAGGTTCTTGTTTTCAGTTTTGGAAAGCTCTCACAAATTTAATACATAGATTTTTTTCCGCAACCTCTTTCAAGGCTTGGTTTCAGAAATATCACCATCCAAACACATTTGTAGGTAGCTAAGGACACAAAATAGGTTGATTGCTTTATATGCAAATTTCCAAGGAGCCAGACCTTGTAGAAGCCTAACGTTTGCAGGTTCAGATAGGGTTTGAATAGACCTTTCTTTTGATGTATATCTCGATTTATTTCATAAACATTTTTGAAAAGTCAATTTCTGAAAAAATTCATAGGGTGGGGGTCATGAAAATTTTCAAAAAATCTTGAAAATTTTGTTCTCACATTTAAAATAAATTGTTACATTTCTGGAAAGGTCTGTTAATTTCTTATTCAGAACTGAAACCCGCAGTCCTTATCAAAAGTTCCTTCGTGAGATATTCGCATCCAAAGGATTGGGTTGAACGTCAGTTAAACTAGATAATTTGGATACAAATATCTTCGAAACTAGATCCTGCAGAAGCTTTTGGTTTTCAGCCATAGGATTGCCTTGAACTGGGACTGTATAATCTGAAAACCGGTTCTCTTTGGAAGGCTTGGTTGAGGAAATGTATCCATCCAAAGGGAGTGTTGAAAAAAACGATTTCACTTTGGATGCGTATATCTCCGGAACCAGACATCGTAGAAGGTTCTTGTTTTCAGTTTTGGAAAGCTCTCACAAATCTAATAGACAGATTTTTTTCCGCAACCTGTTTCAAGGCTTGGTTTCAGAAATATCACCATCCAAACACATTTGTAGGTAGCTAAGGGCACGAAATAGGTTAATTGCTTTGGATGCGAATTTCCAAGGAGCCAGACCGTGTAGAAGCCTAACGTTTGCAGGTTCAGATAGGGTTTGAATAGACCTTTCTTTTGATGTATATCTCCATTTATTTCATAAACATTTTTGAAAAGTCAATTTCTGAAAAAATTCATAGGGTGGGGGTCATGAAAATTTTCAAAAAATCTTGAAAATTTTGTTCTCACATTTTAATTAAATTGTTACATTTCTGGAAAGGTCTGTTAATTTCTTATTCAGAACTGAAACCCGCAGTCCTTATCAAAAGTTCCTTCGTGAGATATTCGCATCCAAAGGATTGGGTTGAACGTCAGTTAAACTAGATAATTTGGATACAAATATCTTCGAAACTAGATCCTGCAGAAGCTTTTGGTTTTCAGCCATAGGATTGCCTTGAACTGGGACTGTATAATCTGAAAACCGGTTCTCTTTGGAAGGCTTGGTTGAGGAAATGTATCCATCCAAAGGGAGTGTTGAAAAAAACGATTTCACTTTGGATGCGTATATCTCCGGAACCAGACATCGTAGAAGGTTCTTGTTTTCAGTTTTGGAAAGCTCTCACAAATCTAATAGACAGATTTTTTTCCGCAACCTGTTTCAAGGCTTGGTTTCAGAAATATCACCATCCAAACACGTTTGTAGGTAGCTAAGGGCACGAAATAGGTTAATTGCTTTGGATGCGAATTTCCAAGGAGCCAGACCGTGTAGAAGCCTAACGTTTGCAGGTTCAGATAGGGTTTGAATAGACCTTTCTTTTGATGTAAATCATTTATGAAGTAAGTCTTAAGGTGGCGCTACAGTCCGGGATGGACCAGGGCCTCAAACAACAAGCTTCTTCCAGCCGGCTCGGTTTCTAGCTAGCTGTCTCCAGTTCCCCATCTATGCAGACGGGACCGAAAATCACCCGGAGGATTTTCCTCTCAAAACAGCCTTACGCGTTCTCATCCACCGTTAACAGTGTCCATGCCTCTGCACCATACATCAGGACCGGGATGATAAGCTTCTTATACAGGGACCAGTTGAGTTGCTCGAGAGAGGGCTTTGCTCCTCAATTGCCTTCTTAGCCCAAAGAAACAGCGATTGGCAAGAGTAAGCCTTCGTTTGATCTCAGCACTGGTGTCGTTTGCTGAGTTTATAGTGGATCCTAGGTAGACAAAGTCTACCACCTCAAAATTATAGCTGTCTATAGTGACGTTCTATCCTAGACGTCGGTGTTGGGTGTCATTTCTTGTTGACAGCATATATTTCGTTTTGCTTTCATTCCCCGTTAAACCCATCTTCTTGGCTTCCTTCTCAATACTCACAAAAGCACCACTGACATCACGCTTTGTTCGTCCGATTATGTCAATGTCGTCAGCGTAAGCGAGTTATTGGACGGACTTTTGAAAGACTGTGCCTCTGGTGTTGACGTGAGAGTTTTGCACAATTCTTTCAAGAACGATGTTGAAGAAGTCGCATGACAGCGCGTCGCCTTGCCTTAAACCTTTTTTGACATCAAAGGTGTCGGTGAGGTCTTTGCCGACCTTGAAGGAGCGGCGTGCATTCTCCATCGTCATCCTGCTCAAACGGACAAGTTTGGCAGGAATGCCAAAACAAGACATTGCTCTATATAGCTCGTCTCTATAGATGCTGTCATACGCGGCCTTGAAATCGATAAAAAGGTGGTGGGTATCGATTTGAAACTCCTGGGTTTTCTCCAAGATCTGCCATAGTGCGAATATTTGGTCGATGGTGGACTTCCCTGGCCTAAAGCCACACTGATATGGACCTATCTGGTTGTTGACGAATGGCTTCAGGCGTTCACAAAGTACGGCAGAGAAGATCTTGTAGGCGATATTAAAAAGGCTGATGCCTCTGTAGTTGGCGCAGTCCAGAGGATTGCCTTGAACTGGGACTGTATAATCTGAAAACCGGACCTCTTTGGAAGGGTTGGTTGAGGAAATGTATCCATCCAAAGGGAGGGTTGAAAAAAACGATTTCACTTTGGATGCGTATATCTCCGGAACTGGACATCGTTGAGGGTTTTTGTTTTCAGTTTTGGAAAGCTCTCATAAATTTAATAAAAAGATAGATTTTTTTCCGCAACCTCTTTCAAGGATTGGTTTCAGAAATATCACCATCCAAACACATTTGTAGGTAGTTAAGGGCACAAAATAGGTTAATTGCTTTGGATGCGAATATCCAAGGAGCCAGACCGTGTAGAAGCCTAACGTTTACAGGTTCAGATAGGGTTTGAATAGAGCTATCTTTTGATGTATATCTCGATTTATTTCAGTTCAGTTGCAGTTGCAGTTGCAGTTGCAGTTGCAGTTGCAGTTGCAGTTGCAGCTGCAGTTGCAGTTGCAGTTGCAGTTGCAGTTGCAATTGCAGTTGCAGTTGTAGTTGCAGTTGCTGTTGCAGTTGCAGTTGCAGTTGCAGTTGCAGTTGCAGTTGCAGTTGCAGTTGCAGTTGCAGTTGCAGTTGCAGTTGCAGTTGCAGTTGCAGTTGCAGTTGCAGTTGCAGTTGCAATTGCAGTTGCAGTTGCAGTTGCAGTTGCAGTTGCAGTTGCAGTTGCAGTTGCAGTTGCAGTTGCAGTTGCAGTTGCAGTTGCAGTTGCAGTTGCAGTTGCAGTTGCAGTTGCAGTTGCAGTTGCAGTCGCAGTTGCAGTTGCAGTTGCAGTTGCAGTTGCAGTTGCAGTTGCAGTTGCAGTTGCAGTTGCAGTTGCAGTTGCAGTTGCAGTTGCAGTTGCAGTTGCAGTTGCAGTTGCAGTTGCAGTTGCAGTTGCAGTTGCAGTTGCAGTTGCAGTTGCAGTTGCAGTTGCAGTTGCAGTTGCAGTTGCAGTTGCAGTTGCAGTTGCAGTTGCAGTTGCAGTTGCAGTTGCAGTTGCAGTTGCAGTTGCAGTTGCAGTTGCAGTTGCAGTTGCAGTTGCAGTTGCAGTTGCAGTTGCAGTTGCAGTTGCAGTTGCAGTTGCAGTTGCAGTTGCAGTTGCAGTTGCAGTTGCAGTTGCAGTTGCATTTGCAGTTGCAGTTGCAGTTGCAGTTGCAGTTGCAGTTGCAGTTGCAGTTGCAGTTGAAGTTGTAGTTGAAGTTGCAGTTGTAGTTTCAATTGCAGTTGCAGGTGCAGAGTCAGTGGCGGTTGCAATTGCAGTTTCAGTTGTAGTTGCAGTTGCAGTTACTGTTGCAGTTGCAGTTGCAGGTGCAGGTGCAGGTCTAGGTACAGTTGCAGATGCATTTGAAATTGTTGTTTCTGCAGTTAGATGCCACCATACCCAATCTAAGACGCATTGTTTAGTCGATGGTTACTTGTAAAGGTCTGTTAATTTTTTATTCAGAACTGAAACGTGCAGTCCTAATTAAAAGTTCCTTTGTGAGATATTCGCATGCAAAGGAGTGGGTTCAACATATGTTAAACTAGATACTTTGGGTACAAATATCTTCGAAACTAGATCCTGCAGAAGCTTTTGGTTTTCGGCCATAGGATTGCCTTGAACTGGGACTGTATAATCTGAAAACCAGATCTCGTTGGAAGGCTTGGCTGAGGAAATGTATCCATTCAAAGGGAGGGTTGAAAAAGACGATTTCACTTTGGATGCGTATATCTCCGGAACTAGACATCGTAGAGGGTTTTTGTTTTCAGTTTTGAAAAGCTCTTATAAATGTTATAAATAGATTTGTTTGTATAATCTGAAAACCGGACCTCTTTGATAGTCTTGGTTGAGGAAATGTATCCATCCAAAGGGAGGGTTGAAAAAAACGATTTCACTTTAGATGCGTATATCTCCGGAACCAGACATCGTAGAAGGTTCTTGTTTTTAGTTTTGGAAAGCTCTCACAAATTTATTGAAATTGCTAAGCAGTCATTTGAATGGAATCCTCAGGGTGCACGGCGGGTTGAGAGACCAAGAACAACATGGAAATCAACTGTCTAAGCACAAGCAGAAAATGAGACGTGGCCACAGTTAAAATATACCTTGCAGCAGACCGTGAAGGATGGAGACGTTTTGTTGACGCCATATCGTCCCCTGATTGCAAGAGCAAGATAGCTCAATTTTATAAATTTTGGAGATATAGCAACGTTCATAGATGCCTAGTTAAATATTCTATATGTGTCTAGAAAAGAAAAAAAATTAACGAAAAATCTTGAAAACTGTATTAAATAATACCGTTTATGCCGTGATATTCTAAAAATTGAAAATTGAGTTACCTAGCTCTTGCAATCAGGGGACGATATGCCCCAACAAGGTTACAGGCAATGATGATGATGAATTGGCTTCTATGAATGACTAACACAATTTTATAAAACAGAAGCTGGTATCACAAATGAACCAGATGTGTCGTTATATTCAGAGATACCTATCTCTTTGAATTAGTTTTTTTTTTTTTAATATTAGGAATAAATTTGTGACATTTTTACAACAAAATAAAAACTCCAAGTTTCTTAATAAAAAAATGTTTGTTAAATAATAAAATCCAGAAACTGTTTCCGTACAATTATGTATTTACATGTATCTTGTTTTTACAACTTGAAAAAAAAAAAACATTTTCACGTAGGAGATTTGTGTTCAATTACGCTGCTCCCATGGTACACCATCATCATAATTGTATGTACATAATATCAGTGTGAAGTTAAATAATCACCGTTCTGCTACGATTTTCTCCTTTGGAGATCGGTAAAAGTTAACGTTCCAATCGCTGATTAAGTACTCAAGCATCTAACAAAAGCTTCGAGATCATTTTTTTAACCTTTCGAGATCTTACTTATGGAAACAAATTAAAATTCATCTAACAAAAGCTTCTTTCAAATTTCAACATACATGAAAGGCTTATTAATAATAACAAAAAAAAAAAATTAAAGAAGGGGCAAACACTCATAATTTAACCAATAACTAATGAATTAAATAAACCATCCTAATCCCCGTGAAATTCCTCATTTAAACTAATTGCTAAGATCTTTAAGACCCCTGGGAACCTCATAAAAGATAAAATCTCCAAAAGAACCCAAATAATAAAAAAACACACATTTAGATTCACCCAATCATTAACAGGTGCACCTTTCTGACCAAATTTTTTAATGTTTCTCTCAGTCTAAGATTGAATGTGTTCTTGGCACATTGTACTCTACGAATTTTGTAATAATTGAAAAAAATTCTCTTAAATTAGAAAGTTATTATATTAAATCTCAAGGGGCCCAAGGAATACGTGTGACTGTTTAATTTAGAATTATTTAGTGACTGTAGTGATTTATAAGACCTTAAGAACTAGTTTGGAGAAAGTATAACAATACTAATAGTTTAATTCAAATGGAGGAAAGTTGTATAAAGTATATTAATCGTTCTTTCTGGAAATTAATAACAATTATTGTAATAGCAAGTAGTGCAGTACAATGGAAGGCAATGAGTCAGTTGATTCTTGATTCGAGTACATCAAATGAGGTGAGCTTTATACTTTTACAATATAAAAACAAAATTTGATTTATTTTTTGAAATAAGATGTTGGTACATTGAGAAAGGTACTCAATGCAATACTTATAATGCATTGTTGACATGTGACTGATGTAACTATACTCTTGCCAACAAAAATTGTCAGTACAGGGCTTATGGGCAAGCTTTTTTCAAAACAGTGGTTCCCGTGTATATCATCACAACACTTAAATAATAAACCTGCCACTAAAATTGTATTTTATTTTATTTTATTTTATTTTATTTTATTTATTTGAATACGTTAAATGCTAACGTTAGAATATCAATCAGTTTCATTGATCTAAAACTGATTGAGATGATATGGTTCCTCTTATTATCTCAACTATAAATCAAAGTCGCAAGTACTCTCTATGAACTGAAAGTGACGGGAGGTTTAAAAGTCTAACCCCCAGTTTCACAGTGAGAGTTTAAACTCCACTTTTGGGTTAAACTTCAGTTCAGTAGAACAATTGAACTCAGTTTAAGGTTTAAACGAGACTGTGAAACTGGGGGTAAGTCTATGAAAGTAAGGAGGTAAAATTACTCTGTTCGACCATGGAAGAAAACGTAGACAAAATCTCATGAACCTTCTTTGAATACTTTCTAATCTATTTATATGAACCGAATAATATGGGCAGCTATCCGACTCCTTTGTAGTGCAACATGGTGTGAGACAAGGGGATGTTCTATCGCCAATTCTCTTCCTGCTGGCGATGGATGACGTATTGACGGCCAGTGTACAGCTGAGAGACAGGGCATTCAATGGAGACCGTTCGAAAGGCTCAGTCACTTCGACTATGCCGATGACATATGTCTACTGGCAAATAACATCAGTGGGCTGAACGGGATGTGCCAAACACTGCAAGTGAAGGGAGAGTCGAGTGGTCTAAGAATAAACAGCAAAAAGACAAAAATAATGCTCACAGGCCGCTCCACACAGCAGCGTATTTTTCTACAGGAGACGCCAGTTGAAGTAGTGGAACAGTTTAACTACCTTGGCAGTATTGTTTCTGCAAACGGTGGTACGGATCTGGACGTTTAAAGTAGAATAAATAAAGCTCGTGCTGCCTTCGGTACTCTGTCCCCAATCTGGAATTCAAGTCAAATCTCCTTACGCACTAAGTTGAGATTCTTCGAATCCAATGTCAAATCGGTGCTGAGGATATGGAAAAATCATTTCTGTAAATTGTATAACGGCGATGACGAACCGAATTCCGCTAACATGCAAATTAGACCATTCAACTTGGACGACGTAGCCCAACAATTCCGTCCACCCGATCTTGACGAAGTGAGGATTGAGGATAGCCATATCTAAACTTAAGTCCAATAAAGCTGCTGGAGCTGATGGCCTTGCGGCTGAACTATTCAAAGTGGCTGGCGATGAATTGGTTAGGAGTATGCACCAGCTCATCTGTAAAATATGGTCGGAGGAAAGCATGCCCGATGAATGGAACCTCAGCATTGTTTGCCCGATCCTCAAGAAAGGTGATCCTCTGGACTGCACCAAATACAAAGGCATCAGCCTTCTTAATATCGCCTACAAGATCTTCTCTGCCGTACTTTGTGAACGCCTGAAGCCATTCGTCAACAACCTGATAGGTCCATATCAGTGTGGCTGTAGGCCAGGGAAGTCCACCATCGACCAAATATTCGCACAACGGCAGATCTTGGAGAAAACCCAGGAGTTTCAAATCGATACCCACCACCTTTTTATCGATTTCAAGGCCGCGTATGACAGCATCTATAGAGACGAGCTATATAGAGCAATGTCTAGTTTTGGCATCCCTGCCAAACTCGTCCGTTTGTGCAGGATGACGATGGAGAATGCACGCTGCTCCATCAAGGTCGGCAAAGACCTCACCGACACCTTTGATGTCAAAAAAGGTTTTAGGCAAGGCGACGCGCTGTCATGCGACTTCTTCAACATCGTTCTTGAAAGAATAGTGCAAAACTCTCACGTCAACACTAGAGGCACAATCTTTCAAAAGTCCGTCCAATTACTCGCTTACGCTGATGACATTTGACATAATAGGACGAACAAAGCGTGATGTCAGTGGTGCTTTTGTGAGCATTGAGAAGGAAGCCAAGAAGATGGGTTTAACGGTGAATGAAAGCAAAACGAAGTATATGCTGTCAACAAGAAAGGACACCCAACACCGACGTCTAGGACAGAACGTCACTATAGACAGCTAAAATTTTGAGGTGGTCAGAGACTTTGTCTACCTAGGATCCGCTATAAACTCAGCGAACGATACCAGTGCTGAGATCAAACGAAGAATTACTCTTGCCAATCGCTATTTCTCCGGGCTAAGAAGGCAATTGAGAAGCAAAGCCCTCTCTCGAGCAACTAAACTGTCCCTGTAGATTAGATTTGATTAGATTTTGATTTTATTTAAATATTAGTAAAAATTTTTTACAATTTTAACTAAATCAATTTAAGCATGGCTTTGCCGCCTGTCCCTGTATAAGACGCTTATCATCCCGGTCCTGATGTATGGTGCAGGGGCATGGACACTGCTAACGGTGGATGAGAACGCGTTAGGCTGTTTCGAGAGGAAAATTCTCCGGGTGTTTTTAGGTCCCGTCTGCATAGATGGGGAATGGAGGAGAAGATACAACCACGAACGGTATGGGCTGTACAGCGACACCGACCTAGCCACAAAAGTGAAAAGCCAACGACTAAGATGGCTGGGTCACCTAGAGCGAATGGACACCAGTGCTCCGGCCCGGAAAGTCTTTGAATCCAACCCCGTGGGACAGCGCAGTAGAGGTGGACAGCGTTAAAGGTGGCGCACGCAAGTGAAAGAGGACCTCAACCAACTTGGCGTGCGAAACTGGAGACAGCTAGATAGAAACCGAGCCGGCTGGAAGAAGCTTGTTGGTTGAGGCCCTGGTCCACCCCGGACTGTAGCGCCACCTTAAGTAAGTAAGTACGTCAAATCCGTGCTGTTATATGCTTGTGAAACCTGGAAAGTCACGTCTATCATTTCAAAGAAATTGCAGGCTTTTGTGAATCGCTGTCTTTGCCACATCCTAAAGATTCGCTGGCCACAAATAGTATCAAATGAGGAATTGTGGCGCAGGACAAGTCAAGAGCGGCTGGACGTCGACATAAGAAAGCGGAAATGGCGTTGGATTGGTCACACACTGAGGAAACCAAACGATGAAATTGCAAATCAGTCCTTTGAATGGAATCCTCAGGGTGCATGGCGGGTTGGAAGATCAAGAACAACATGGAAATCAACTGTCTTAGCGGAAGCAGAATCCCAGAGAAAGACGTGGCCACAGCTAAAGTACATTGCAGCAGACCGTGAAGGATGGAGACGTTTTGTTGACGCCCTATGCCCCAGCCGGGGTTACAGGACACGATGATGATGAACCGAATAATATGGTGCCCAAACAATACAGCCGTATTCAATAATTGGTCCAACAAGTGAAACATAAAGAGTTTTAATAGTATATGGATCTCGGAACTCACGAGCAAATCTTTTGATAATACCAAGCGTTTTATTGGCCCTTTCTATTATAATGATCATTGAATGAAAGTTTTGAATCTAAGATGATTCCAAGGTTTGAAAAGTTGGATAGTTTGTACAAATGTGATGAATTCAACCTATAATCATAAACAAATACATTTTTTTGCGTGTAAAACACATTGTCTTATATTTGTCAGTGTTTAATATTAAACGATTAGAACTGCACCATTTCCAAAATATTTGTAGATCATCTTGCAGCAGTTTTCAATCCGGTAAGGAATTTATTGCTCGGAATATTATCATGTCATCGGCATAGATCAATGACATTGAGTTTCGTAAAACAGAGGAAAGATCATTTATGAATAACACAAACAACAACGGACCAAGGTGACTCCCCTGAGGAACACCTGAATTTACTTTGCATAGGTAAGAGCGGTGATTTTTGAGTACGACACTGTAATACCTATCTCTAAGATATGAAGAAATCCACTCAATCAAATTATCATTAAGAGTGTTCCAATTTTATCTCTCATCTGTGTTGGGATACTTAGGCGCTTCCAATTTACCATTAATAGTTTTGAAGTTGCTATGGCACTATCATACGAATAGTTTTTTGCAATGTTAAATGATGGTACGCGAGCACAGACAGAACTTCTTGTTTTGAAGGTAATGCATCATCACCCACATTTGCAAGCCTTTAAAACTAACTAAAAATAATAACTACGGAGTAGTTTGTTATGTAGATGCTAAAATATGGGTGGCCAAAGTCACCCTGCCATTGAGGTTGACTTTGGCCAGGCGGACGTTTTATACATTTTCATATAAACTACAAGCAGCAAGTCAATCTTACCCAACCCAAATGAAAGAAGAGATTTTTTTTATATACTAGGTATTATTTTTGAATGGCTACCACTGATGTGTTTGTTTTTAATACTTTTTTTTAAAATACTCATAAATATTAATTTAAATTTTCATATCCTTGAAAAGATATTGGAAAATGCAGTCTCTCTCGGCGATCTACTGTTGGAACAGGAAGTTTTTTCTCCAGATCACTCTTATTCACCTGTGCAGCGTCTTTTTTTCTGGATATATGAACCATCTGGATGATGGACCAGCTTTATCAGTGGACATCTCTTCAGTGTCATCCTGAGTTGCTTCTACATTAAGAGACTTTGTTAAATCGCTCGGCAAATAAGTGAAGTCTGCCATAGTGACACTAGCACCAGGTTCAGTGTTAACCTTTTTCTTTCTTGGCTATCTGCTCTAGGTATCTGGGGTCCAAAGGCTCTTCATTTAGTCCAATACTGAATCACTAAGGGTCAACATGTTGCTGATAGTACTATCTTCAAGTGTTCTTGAATCTGTTTTTTCCAGTTTAGCTAAAACTTGTTGCCTGTCGCATGGATAAACTCCAGTTGTCCGGAAGCCAGATATTAAGTTTTCCATCGCCTTACCGTTCTCATGTAAGCTGTCCCAGACTTTTTTTAGAAGCCTAGGAAATACTTCTTTAGGCACTATTTTGTTTTTTCGGGTTTGCCAGCTTGTAATTTGTTAAGATCTTCCGCCATAATATTTTTAAAGGTCGAAAGAAGGCTACATCTAGTGGTTGCGCTATATGAGTGCAATTGGGGGGAAGACAAATAAACTTTACATCATTTTCCTCAAATAGTTTGATAACATCTTCTGAGAAATGGCTGGCAAGATTGTCACCAATGATTGCTTTTGGACCAGTTAACTTTCGGGCGTGTGGGAGATATATACTTTGAAACCAATCGGAGAACACTCTCTTGTCAAACCAACCATGCGATGTAGCATTGTATCGAGCTCCAGGTGGACCACCTTCCATCCAGTTGTTGTAAACATTTTTGGCTTTATAAACAACGTATACAGGCAACAATTTTCCAGCTGCTGTGCCACAAAACATGATAGAAATTGAAGTTTTTGAATGGGCCATAACTTGTTCTGGATATTTAACGCCTTTAAAAAAATTACTTTTCTGGCCCCTGGTCATCGGTAAAATTAGTTTCGTCATAGGAGACTATTAGGCACATTAAAAGCTATATAAAATCATAAGGACGCTTATTGGTTTTATGAAAAGAACAAAATCATTTTAAAGAAAACAAAGTAGTTCCAAAAGGAACAAAATAGTTTTAAAAGAATAGAAAATAATACTGAATGTTAAAACTGAGTAGTGCAATATTTAAGAGGGTGACTTTGGCCACCCGGCCAAAGTCACCCAAAATGCCGGCCCAAGTCACCCCGCCAAATGGCATTTTTTATAAAAAAATTAAAATTAATTGTTTATTAAATAGTTACAGATGTAGAATGAAGAGAATTAGATTTGCAAAACAATACATATTTGGAGTTAAAGTCATTTTGCAATCATATTTCTGCAACATATTAAAACTATCCAACATTTTCAGATGATTTTTCTTTACATTTTTAAGAAAAATAAATTTAAGTATATCTGATTTTCTAATTTTAACTAACTAAGGGCCTGTTCACATTCTCTGAGTAAAGTTCTGATAAGTTATTCGACAAATAAATTCTGAGGCAGGGTCATATGTTCACAAATAAAAAATATTTATGAATTTATAACTTAATCGGGTGGGTCTTAAGACACACCAATCTCACACCAATCTTTAAAAAAGGTGACAAATCTGATATAATGAACAATAGGCCCATAGCAAAGCTCTCTTGCATTCCAAAGATTTTTGAACAAGTTGTATGCGAGAGCCTGGCATTTTATACTAAGAGTATTATATGTGATCAACAGCATGGCTTTGTGAGAAGAAAATCAACCGTAACAAATCTCCTTACTTTTTTGCATAAGTGTTCTAATGCCTTAGAAAACGGGAATGAAGTTGATTGCATATACACTGACTTTTCAAAAGCATTCGATCAACTTAGTCATGAAATTATTGTATTCAAACTTAAAGCCTTTGGTTTTCCGATGTTTGTTATTTCATGGATAAAGTCCTACCTTGAAAAAAGATGTTACCAGGTAAAATTCAGAAATTGTCTTTCAAACATTCAGTGCTCACTCGGGTGTACCTCAAGGAAGCCATCTGGGTCCGTTTTTGTTCATTCTCGCTATAAATGATGTTACTTCATGTATATGCTATAGTGATATTCTTATATATGCTGATGACATGAAGGTTTTTAAAACAATACAATCTTATCATGACCATATTCTCCTGCAGGCTGATATTGACTATTTTAATGTTTGTTCTGGGAAAAACGGCCTTTCTCTTAACCCTGTTAGGCTAGGACCGCACTTGCGATTTTCAGTCGGTGCGATTAAAAAATCGGTGTCGCAACAAATAATTGCCATGCACGCACTTGCGGCTATCTATCGCGCGATTTTTTAGTCGCAAGAAATAGAACATAAAGCTTTTAATATGAATGCACGCACATGCGTTTATTTGTTTATTTGATTTCGCGATAGAAAAAACGCTCAAAAAATAGATCTGGTTCCATTTTTTTAATCGCTGCGATTTTAAAGTCGCATATGTGTGCATTCACATTTAAAACCATGTGTCTCATTTCTTGCGGCTAAATAATCGTACGTTTGAAAATTGCAAGTGCGTGTATAATTTTTTCTAGTTGCGACTGCGATTTTTTAGTCGCGCTATTTTAAATCGCAAGTGCGAGCACAACCATCTAAGTCCGTTTGTTTCATTTTAACTTTCGACAATCGCATCACCAGAAAAATGGAACAAATTTTCGACTTTTAATCGTCGCGATTTCCAGGTCGCATGTGCGTTCATTCTTATTAAAATTCACGTGTTCTATTTCTAGCGACTAAACACTCGCGCGATTGAAATCGCAAGTGCGGTCCTAGCCTAAAATGCCAAACTAAAACTTTCTCTAAAAAACGAGAAGTGAGTGCTTTTGATTATTCCATTTCAGAGCACACACTCTGTCGTGTTTTTAATTTCAAAGACCTGGGTGTTCAATTCAGTTCAGATTTAGATTTCAAAGTACATATTAACTATATTGTAAATAAGGCGAGTTCCATGCTTGGATTTATAAAACGCTGGGCAAAGGAATTCAACGATCCATATGTTACTCTTTCCTTATACAATTGTTATGTAAGACCCCATCTTGAGTACGCCTCCCAAGTATGGACTCCCTTTTTTGAAATTCATAAAAGCCGTATTGAATCAATACAACATAACTTCATTCGCTTCGCCTTGAAAGGTCTTCCTTGGGCTGATCCGTACAACTTGCCACCTTACGAACACAGAATCAAGCTTTTGCAACTTCAAACTTTATATGAAAGGCGTGTTAATAATGATTTAATATTTTTCCACCAACTTATCAGAGGTGAAATTGATGCACCTGACTTGTTAGCCTGTATAGGCATTAACTACCGCGGAGGATCCCAACACCTACGAAGATTTGAACTTTTTCACGTTCCTTTTCATAGAACCAATTATTATGGTATACATGAACCTCTTAATCGTATGTGCAAACTTTTTAATTTGAACGCTTCTTCTGTTGAATTTTACATTAGTAAAGAAGGATTAAAAACATTGTTGCGTACCAGTGCTCCACTCTCGTAATTTTTTAACGTCTTGGTAGATACCTTATTTAAATGTTTTATATTATATTTAATTTAATTTTGTTAACTTTATTTTATAATTATTATGTTGTTTCATATTATATTTTGTATTTTTTTTAATTTTTTGTATCTTTTGAATGTGCTTGTGTTAGCTTGCTTTATCTACTAACCACTAACACATGCACTCATGATGAGCCTCTGTTTGTAGTATGCAGCTTGCTTTAAGCTCTCTTCAACATAGAATTGTGAAGTGTAAAAAAAAAAAAAAAAAATTATTGTGAATTTTTCTTCTGCGGACTTATCACCATGTGCTAATATTTATGTGTCGAATATCTAATCAGAACTTTATTCAAACATTGTGAAACAAACCCTAAAGCTAGTATGATCATATTTTAATTCATTAAATTTTAAAAATTTACAAAGAAGTTGGAAAAAAATTAAAAAATTCTTTCATATTTAAACAATTTTTTCAAAAAGTATCCATTCAAAAGCCAAAGTCACCCAACCAGGCCCAAGTCACCCGGGTTGACGGTACGTTTTCTTAAAGAGTATTATTACACATTGTTTGTAGTAAATTTTCATAAATTTCGAGCATAAAATGAAGATGTTATTCACAATAATCCACAACACCTATTTCGCGGGTTGGAGGCTTAAAAAACAGATATTCGCTGGTAGCGACCTCTAAATCAGCGGTTCCCAAAGTGTGTTCCGCGGAAACCTCGGGTTCCGTGGGAGATTTTTCAGGGTTCCACAAATTTCTTGAAATATAAACAGTAAAATACAAACAATAAAAGACAAAAATTTAAAATTTCCACAAAAAAAAATTTGAACTATTTTTTTTTTTAAGTTTATATTTCTTTCTTACTACCTAATTCGAAAATCCCAGTCAATTTGTGCTCAAAAGAGCAAATTGTGGGATTTTTCGAATTAGGTAGTAAAACGAAAACCAACGATTTCCCGAAGACGAATGGAGGTACATATGTATTTGAAAGATTCAAAAAGAATTTTGAAGTAAAATGTTCACAATTCAGAATGACCATAAACATTTTTTCGAAAAAAAATTTACTCGAGAAAAAAAAATCTCCAAATTTGTATAAAAAATGCATTTATTTTTAATTTTTAGATTTGAATATCGCAAAAACGTGACGTGATATAGCAATTTCAAGGCCACATTCGAACTCAACGCGTCAAAGACCATCAGAAAAGTATATCTTGGTTCATGTTTCAGACAAAAATTCAAATTTTGACACAAAAAGTAATTTCTTAGAGCTTTCGAGTGGATTTTTGAAAACAGTAAAAATACATCAGTTTCCGACTAGCGCTTGAGTCCAAATGGGTTGTCATAGAAAAAAATCTTAAATAAGGATTTATTGGAAATTGTGTATGCTTTCAATGGTAGCTTGATGTAATTTACGAATAGTTGGTAGTTTTCGAACCATTAGTGAAAAACTCCCAAAAAATGCATTTTTGCATAATTTTTTGCATTTTTTTCCATGTTGCGTCACGAAATTTTGTTGGCAAACCTCAAATTCAGATTCAGCATTCCCGAAAACATAAAGGAGCGAACAAATCAAAACTACCCCCCAATTTGCATGGTAAAAATACAATATGACTGGACTATCTCATGTGTACAAAAGAACAATTTTGAGTGTTTTCCAGTTTATATGAACTCTTGCAAGAAAACATGCTTGAACTAAGAGCAGATAATTAGCAATGTTATTGCTCCCCATTTGGCTAGTCTCGAAAGATCCATGCTAGATTACTTTGGTGCCGTGAAATAAAGCCGAGCGAAATAAAGCCAAATATCAAAATTCAGCTTATTTCGCTTTACTAAAGTGAAATAAAGCCGAATTTTAGCGTTCGGCTTTATTTTTTGGCAAAGTGAAATAATGCCGAATGTTAACTGAGAAATAAAGCCGAACCAAACAAATCCAAAATTTTATTTTATTTCTAAGTTTAATTAAATCCAGATTCTACAAAAATGCAAGAGAAACTTTGCATACACCCAACCTCGCACCCACCCCAAATCTTAAAGCTAGCCTAAGCAGGGGGATTGCAACCTCAAACTGTTTACAAACCTCACTGTTTATACGCGAATTTTAAAATTTTACAAACCAAATAAAGGAGAGGATTTATTAGGTTGGTGAAATTTTATAATTCGTGAATAAACACTGAGGTATGTATGGGAGGGCATGCTGCCTCCCTGCAACTCCCCTGCTTGGGCTCACTATAGGATTTGGGGTGGGTGCGAGGTTGGTACATGTAAAGATTCTTTTGTATTTAAAGATTCTGGATTTAAAAAACTAACTTAATGCAGATGAGCTTTTAAATTTTTTAACTAATTAAATATGTAAACCCTTTTGAAAAGTAAAATAACACCGAATCGGCCTTATTTCACTTTTCACAGCATAATAAGGCCAGACGATAAAATTCGGCGTTATTTCACTTCTTTAGTAAAGCGAAATAAAGCCGTATTTCGACATTTACTTTCCAGATACAAATATTGACATGGAGTGGGTAAAAAATCCATTTCTAAGGAAAACCATCAACCCTGAGTATACAGGAATACGGATCCCTGATAGATCTGCAGAGCTCCTCTTCATCAGAATTTGTATTTGATTCTGTATCATTAAACGAATTTTGGATTGGTTCTAAGAATGAATTCCCTGAGCTTGCCAAGAAAGCTATATTAAATTTGGTACCTTCTGTTACAACGTACCGCTGTGAAGTAGGCTTTTCAGCGTATAGGTACTTATACAAAAACTAAATACAGATCGAGGCTGGACGCTGCCCCAGATATGCGAATACAACTTTCGGACATTGAAGTTAATTTAAAAACAATTATAAATCAAACAATGAAACAGATTCATTCTTCACACTAAATAAAAAACTGACTTTGAAATGTGTTGTTTTTCATTTTTTGCTATTGTCAGGATGGGATTCCGAAATATATTTGGGCACTGTTTAGGGTTCCACAGCTTAAAAAGTTTGGGAACCGCTGCTCTAAATAACCTTCAAATTAAAATTTTTTGATGTCGATCTTTTTGGCCTGAAACTTACCTTGATAATTCCGCCCAGTCTGGGTTGATTTTAGAGAAAAGTGTTTTTTTGAATCACCCTAGTGCACTTGGCTTTGTAAGATAATCCATATTTCATGTGATACCTATATTCGTATATTGTTGGTTGAGGTCTCTTCTTGACAGGTTTTCCTTTGGGTTTCGTGATTCCCATAAATTATTTTATTCAATTTATTTGTAAACTTATTTTTTTTTTTAATTTTTTTTTTTTTTTTTGCTTTTGATTTTCAAAATATCCTCGTTGCCATGTAGTAAATGAAACACGCTGGAGGTTTGAATAAGAACTGACTTTATTTGTAATACATTTGATGACTTAAGCTATGAGAAAGAGATAACATAAGTAGGACAATAATGATCATTAACATTCTACAGACAGAATGCCGAATGGCCAAAATCCCAAATGCCAAAATCCCGAATGCTATAATCCCGAAAGCCAAAATCCCGAATGCCAAAATCCCGAATGGCGATTTTTAATACCAAAAAAAGTACTATAAGCCCTTCGGGATTCTAGCCTTCAAAATATACATTTTGAAATGTTTGTAAGAATATTATTTATTTTCAATGAATAGTTGGTCAAGTTTTTAAGAATTGACTTTTGAAATACCATACTTCAATATTTATCAAATTGATAATTGACAATCATAATAAGAGTATGTAGCAACCCAAGCAGGTGCTTAGAACAATTTATGTCACAATCCCAAAATCAACCTGCGCAAGTAGGTGATGCGTTTTTGAGAACAAGAGATACCTAATATACGGAAACGGAACAAGAACATTATCTTTTCATTATTTGTAAAGAGTACGGCATAGATTCGTTTGAATAAAACTTAAACTAAACATAAGTCACGATTGGAAACTATTGTTTTTTTTTAATCATCAAAGAAGAATTATTCAACTAATGTATTATATCTACGGTGACCATCCGTCCCGGTTTTCCCGGGATTGTCCCGTATTTGTATAGCATGTCCCGGTTTATTTTGTAAGAAACCCGGGACGTACAAGTGTCCCGTATTCAGGTACTTATAGATTATTTGTCCCGTATTTGCACATTCTCTATGCAACGTTACGTAAATCCTTATTCATTAAATATTTTCCGACTCATTTTATTTACAATACTCTTGTGTCAAAAAGAGCACGAAAAAGATAAATCTATTACGTTTAAATGTCTATCAAAACTATCCTTATGTAGTCACTATTCTATTTAAGTTAACTCTGAACTGAAAAACTGGGCCTTATTTTAATAATGAAATTAAAAATGTTAAGTTTATTTTTTTTTACAGTTTTTACTTATGTTGCGAAGACATTATAATTTATGTTAATGTTAGTTTCTTTTTCGTTTTTTTCTGTTATTATGTTTTTTCTTCAATATTTATTTTAGATATAACATAAAAATTATCGAAAAGTCCAATAATTTTTTTCAGGTTTTTAAATTTTCATTTTTTGTCCCGGGTTTTGCTCCCAGAAATATGGTCACCGTAATTATATCTCAAGATTTATAAGTGATTATTTATTTTAAAATTTCTTTAATAGACAATGCCATGATGCCAAAGCAAGCAGAAATCGAAAGCCATATAATACAGTTTTATTTCTTTGAAAGTACTGAAATAGTACAATAAGAGTATTGAAATTCGTGACTCAATCCCGAATCTTTTTGGGATTTTTTGTTATTCGGGGTTTTGACTTTCGGGATTTTGTCCATTTTGTACCCTTCCCGATCATATTCTTTGGTGTGGTGAACAAAATAAATGGATCTTTTTTTAATGTGTTTGAAATGGTATCCATGGTAACCATATGCACATTGTTCTTCGATTTGCGGCAATTTATAATTCAAAGTATGGACACCCTGTTAGAGCTTTAACTTGAGACAGGTGTATGCAAGCCAATAAAACAAGACTGAGAGGCAAACGTCCTATCTTCCCTGTACTGACAATTTTTGTTGTATAGAGTATAATAATATTAAGTACTTACTTACTTAAGGTGGCGCTACAGTCCGGGGTGGACCAGGGCCTCAACCAACAAGCTTCTTCCAGCCGGCTCGGTTTCTAGCTAGCTGTCTCCAGTTTCGCACGCCAAGTTGGTTGAGGTCCTCTTCCAATTGCGTGCGCCACCTTTTACGCTGTCCACCTCTACTGCGCTGTCCCACGAGGTTGGATTCAAAGACTTTCCGGGCCGGAGCATTGGTCCCCATTCGCTCTAGATGACCCATCTCATCTCAGTCGTTGGCTTTTCACTTTTGTGGCTAGGTCGGTGTCGCTGTACAGACCATACAGTTTGTTGTTCTATCTTCTTCTCCATTCCCCATCTATGCAGACGGGACCGAAATTCACCCGGAGAATTTTCCTTTCAAAACAGCCTAACGCGTTCTCATCCACCGTTAACAGTGTCCATGCCTCTGCACCATACATCAGGACCGGGATGATAAGCGTCTTATACAGGGACAGTTTAGTTGCTCGAGAGAGGGCTTTGCTTCTCAATTGCCTTCTTAGCCCAAAGAAACAGCGATTGGCAAGAGTAATTCTTCGTTTGATCTCAGCACTGGTGTCGTTCGCTGAGTTTATAGGGGATCCTAGGTAGACAAAGTCTCTGACCACCTCAAAATAATAATAATAATATTAAGTAGTTTGTAGTTAGTTAGTTAGTTAATCGTACTTTATTAAACAATTTAAAGATATACATAATTATTTATAGAACTTGTACATTTAAGCATGGCAAAGCCGTCTGCCGAGAATTGACAACAAATTTAAACAATTATTTTTATACATATCAAAAAGTAAAAATGTAGCTGGTTTATATTTTAAAAATTTTCATCTTTAATTCTGTTTCTATATTTTAACGCGGTGTGGCAGTATGACGCAAGGGTACTCCAATTTTGATTATCGTTTAATAGATTTTTTAGTTCTTCGAAGACCAGTATATTAACACCAAAGTGATTTCTCCTGATTTCTTGTAGGATGGGACACGATCCAAGAAAATGAATCATATTTTCATCATTTCCTGTATTGCACAAGCTGCAACGGGTTGCGAGATCCTCGCGATGTGGCATACAATTTAATCGGAATAGTTCTGCTCGGGCTCGTATTAAGATTGATATCTGTGCAATACTCAGGTTAGAATGTATGAGGTCAACTTCGCTGTGATTAAGGTGCCTATACAAGGAGCGTGAACTTGAGCTCTCAGCTTGGTTAATACTTTCTAGCCGTATTGCTCGTTCAACATCTAATATAAACAATTGTGTGAGCCTTTGCCAGTTAGGAATGTTAGTCTCATCTAACTCCAGCCTTATATTGAATCTATTGGCTATATTTTCCCAGTCCTTGAAGAAAAGTGTTTTTGTCCTTATTGCTCTTTTAGCAAGGACTTTAGTCAGTCGTGTTTCGTCTTCTGCATTAATCACTTTTATAATGAAGTTCATGCAAAGTTTGAGGGTGAAAATAAATAGTGGTGATATTCCGCTCTCGATTTGCAGCACATAGTTTGGTGTATTTGATGGTAGCTGGAACAGTTTCTTTAGGAAGAAACGCAACAGTTTCTCGACTTCATCATAATATTTTCCACCCCAAACCTGAGCTCCGTAGCACATCATTGATCGCATTACAGCTTCAAACACCTTAACTTTCGCTGATATTTCAACCCTCGAGTTCATCATGAGATTTTTCCACGTGCAGTTTAAGGCTTGTTTTGTTTCGGCAAGTGTTATAGATAAGTGTTTTTTCATGGAAAGGTCGTGGTTTAACGTCATTCCCAGATATTTATATGACTTAACAACTTCTAAATCTTCTCCATCGTACTTCCATTTTTCGTCCCTTGCAAAGCGACCTGTTCCTTTCCTGAATATTAAAACTTTAGATTTTTCTGTGTTTATTTGCAAACTATTAAGGCGACAATAGCTCTCTAGCTTGTTAATCATTAACTGTAATGAGCTCGGCGATTCTGCTAGGATTACAATGTCATCTGCATAGAGCAAAGTTTTTATATTAATTCCATCAACTTCAATTCCCGCGGGTAGAAACTCTGAGATATCATCCAAAAACAATGAAAATATTAACGGGCTGAGTAGACATCCCTGTCTTACACCAATTGTAATCTCGAACGATTCTGAAAGTTCATTTCCAGTCCAAACCATCGATTCATTTTTTTCATAGAGACTTTGAAGAGTCCTTAAAAACTTTGTAGAAACTCCTATTTGCGATAATTTATAGAAAAGGCAGTTTCTATTTACTTTATCGAATGCAGCTCGAAAGTCTATAAAGAACGCGTAAAGTTTTTTTCCTTTATTAAGGTAGATTTCAGCGATGCTTTTCAGGTTGAAAATTTGATCCACTGTGGAATATCCTTCTCTGAATCCTGCTTGGAACTGACTCAGCTTCTTGTTTTCTTTTACCCACTTAGTTAGCCTTGCATTCATCATCCCGGTGAAAATTTTTGTAATTGTGTTCATAAAGGATATGCCTCTATAATTTTCTGCGTTATTCGGATCACCTTTTTTAAAAATAGGAAAAATTATGGACTTTTGAAACTCTGCCGGTACCTTTGATTGGCTGTAAATGTAGTTGAAAGCGTTCAAGAGGTTTTCCAGAAAGTTGATCGGTGCGTTTTTGAAAAATTCATAGGGGATCCTATCTTCCCCTGGGGCTTTGTTCAGTTTCGCTTTTCTTAGAGCCTCGTACAGCTCTTCTAGTTCAAAGCATGCGTCCAGATTTTCCTCATACACTTGTGGCATAGCATAGTGAAACACAATTTGTGGTCCTTGTGGTTTCAATAATGATTGAAAGTGAGTTTTGAGCTCGTTTACGCCAACCAAGGTTCCAACTTTATATGCGGTTCCATTTAATTTTTTCGCCATAGACCAGAACTCTTTACTATTTCCGATTCCCGCGATTTCTTGGGCCATATCATTAAAGTAATGTGTTTTTGCACGTTCACAGATTTCTTTGTATTGGTTATTGGCTTCGATGTACATTTTCCTTGTGGTTTCTGAATTTAATTCCCTGAATAAATTCAGATTTCCCAAAGAATTTTTCCTAGCCTTGGAGCAATTTTCGTCAAACCACGGTTGTTTTTTAATTACATTACTTCTTAATGCTGGTGAAGCTACAAATTGTATGATTCCTGTGAGAAAACTGGGGTATAAAAGGGCATGGTTCCACTCTGGTGACAGCATACTAACACACTCATTTAGTTTTCTACAGTATTCATTTGCTTGCCTTTCTTTCCAAATGAGTTTTGGGAGAAGCGAAAGTTCTTTCGTTACCTGTATTTTTCCATACACAGCACAGTCAATAGTAAGAGGCATGTGATCCGAAAATGTCTGATTTTCTATTTGCATGTCTTGAACTATATTATGCCAGTTTCCATTTACCAGACCATAATCTATTGTGGAACATCCATTCCCCCTTACGAACGTAAATTCACCTTCATGGTCACCTGATGTTCTTCCATTGAGTAGGCATATATCGAAGCAATCACACGTTTCAATTAATTGTTTCCCTTTTGCATCAGTAGTTTCATCCTTCGAATTTCTTGCTATATTTGAAAAGCATTCCACTTCTCCTTTATTGATAGGGGCTACTTGATTTCTTCCAACTCTTGCATTAAAGTCGCCAATTAACAAAACATTATTGCCTCCTGATAAAAGAAGAAAATCAAGCAGTTCATTGAAATCCATTTGCCAGTTACAACAGTTTATATATACAGGCACAATCTGCATGAGGTTACCATCAATTTTTATTTCCACTACATATCTGCCGTCTGTCCGTACGAAGCTACAACTTACACTTGACGAGAACTGTTTTTTAATACCAAAAAGCATTCCTCCACTCGCTCTTCCTGCTGTATGAGTTCGCACTGCCGCATTCCAAACCAACTCAAATCCATCAAAAAAGTTTTTGAAATCTTCGTTACAATTTTCCATTAAAAAGGTTTCATAAAGAAAGAAAATATCGTGGCTATTTACATAATCAAAAAAATCTAAATAATTACTCTTATTTTTTAACCCAGCTACATTATATGATAAAATTTTGAAACTTATTTTCTCTTTATTTTTAACAAACTTATTACTAGGGCAGACGGCAACACTGTTAGGACTGATAATTAGGTAGTTGGTTAGGTGCCTTCGCTGAATAATGATTGTGGTTTGAAGGTACAGATGTCGCTGGCACCGATAGAGGGCTCATTTCAGAAGTTGTCATAAGCAGCTGATCTAGAATTTTTCCACCGTCACCATCTTCTTCCTTACAATAAGTTTGTCGTTTTCATCGTAAACAAAAGTTTTACCTTATACTTCAATAAATAGTTTGTATGTTAGTAAAATCACTTTGGATGTGATGTTATATACTTTATCCAACAAAAATTGTCAGTACAGGGAAGACAGGACGTTTGCCTCTCAATTGAGGAATTTTAAAAAAGGTTCTTGCATTTACAACCACGTGTCGCTCTATCCCATATTTTTATTTTTATAGCAATCTTTATTTTTTTACAGGTTTTTAATGAAACATCTACCGATAATGGTGCGTATCCTTATTTATCTATGCCTTTTGCTTCAGTCAACACAAGTAAGGATCTTTTTTTTAATAATATAAAGATTTAAAGAAGCAAACAAATAATTTACTTTAGATTTTTCTTCATTTATTTTCTCACAAAGTAAAATCAATTTTTCTGATAAAACAACACGACACGGTCTGGATATAACCTCACCGCAGATGTTCCAATCGAAAACTATTGCTCAGCTATATACAGTGTTTCCAGGTGTGTATGTTCTTTTATATTTATCTATATCATTACATTTATACCTCAACATCTACCTATACATCTTTATTTATTTATATACATAAATAAAATAGTTATTTGCTTGCTAAAAAGTTTGGCCAGGAAATTAAAACATCCACTTCGAAAAAATTCCAATAAAGCTTAGTTTTGGTGGACAGCTGTCTTACATCTGAGATCTTAAGTATTGCCCAAAAAGTACCCTCAATTTGAACCAGGGCTAAATTTTTAGAGGGAGTAAAGGAGCTGTGTTCACTTGGCCCGCAAAAGTGTTAACATTTTTTTTTGTAAAAGATGGCTATTTCCATAACCACTTTTGACCACCCTTTACCACCCCTAGAAATGTTTTTTCTATTGTTTTGATTTTTCACATTTTTTTCGATTTTTTTTTTTTTTCATTTTCATTTTTTTAAATTTTAGCATTTTGAAAAATAACAATAATGAAAAACCAAAATTTTTTTCGAATTTTGAAACTAAACCATTGTGAAAAGCTCAATTAGGTATCTTAAATGACCACTAGTGGAGGAACGATAGCCCAAAATAGTGCATTATTCAGGAACCCGGGGAACCTGCTCCGATTTTGATGATTTTTTTTTTGAAATTTAGGAAATTGAAATTAGAAAAAAGTTTACAATTCCAAAATCGACGCTCTCAACAGGTAATTTTTCCTGTATTTGATTTGGACAATTAATTTTACTTATAAAACACACTTCAAAAGTTTATAAAAACATTTTAAATAATTTTACTAAATGTAAAGGTCCAAAATCCAGAACAGTCAAACCCGCTTATAGTCACAAGGAGATGACAAACCATGCGCTTTCAGGCGGCTACTGCCCTGATACTATACGATTTTTGCTCTTAGGCGATTGTGATTATAAATAGGTCTTACTGTGTTTTTGTTGCTGCTTACACTTATTCAAAAAATATACACTCCGCTTCAACCGAATAGACACAGAATTTTGCAAAGGTGCTTTGTCCTTTGTCATTAATGTATCACTTGATTTTGCTTTTTGTTTGTTTGTGACGTTGGCGAAATAAATCAGAAGGAAAAAAAGCAAGGCTGTCGCTTTTTTCATCATATGTATGTAGCCTCATAAATTCGATCTGGCTTGGAATCGTTAAGTCTCATCATACACTGCGCGTCTCTTGTTTGGGGCCACTTTTTTCACAATCGTTTTTTCCCCACAAATATCTGTAGGAAATGTTTTCCTGGGAATGTTTAATACCTGTAGGTATACATACTTTCCTATAAAAAAATACATTTTATGCGTCAATTGGTTACTCCTTCAGAATCTTCAAAGTTGTAGTAATGAACTGCAAAAAAGGTATGAGAAATTGCGTCACTTTATTGAAAACATTTAAATAATCTTTTGAAAAATTACCTAACAAAAAGATCGAAATGTTAAGTTTTTCTGTTTTAAACATTTATTGATTATGTTTCTTGTCACAAGATAATGAGCATACCCACTTTTGATTTGTAATAAGAGCTATAAGATGGTTTGGATAGAATTAAATCATACAGTTTTTTTTTTTTCTTTTATCAAGCGAAATCTTGCTCCCGACATCGCAGATAGCTTCGTTTAAGGAGTTCTTATCTTCAAACTGTCTACTAGCCTCATGAACTTTTCAATATAGCCATGTCGAAACGTTTTCGATGATGTTAAAGGTCGGTGAATAAGGTGGCCATGGGAAAAGTTTCACGTTTTGCGACTCAATCCAGCTTCTAGTTACCCTGGATATGTAGATAAAGGTCATGTCTTGGTGTACAATCCAAGGTACAGGTCCAACAATATTTTTTACCTTTGCAAATGCTCATTCCAACAAATATTTCTGTGGTGTTTGGGAGAAACATGATAACTCCATTTGCGTCTTTACGTTCCCTTTAGATTGACCTAGAATCTAAACGGGTGAACCGATTTCCTTCAAATTTGAAATATTTATGGATATAACCTTTAAAAAATTGTGTTTAAAATCTGAAGAAAATCAGTCCACCCGTTCAGATTCTAGGTCGATGTAAAGTGGACGTAGTGATGCAATTTTTAAAATGGAGCTATCATGTTTCTACCAAACATCACAGATTTGTTAATACTTCTGTTAGTTGTGGAAGTTATTAGCCCTTGTTCAATTATTTTAGAGAAGGTGATTTAATGGTATGAAGAACATTTTAGCTACTCAAACCTGAAAACTGGACACCAATAACTTATACAAAATCTGGGAAAGAAATTTTTCCTAGATTTTCGTATATTTTTGGACCCATAAACTATTCAGCAGGACAATCCCTGGGTCGAAATTTAGATAGACTACATAAAGAGACTTTAGGATTCCATGCCGGATCGAATTATGAAGCTAAAGAAAAACAGCGACAGTACGTACTAGGGACGGCCCGAGATGGATTAGTGCCCCGACTTATTTTTGGAATAGAAGATATATATGTATAAACTTTTATCTTTTTTTAAGTTCGGAATAAAATAATGATGGCTATCGAAATTAGTGTGAACTGTGAGCTTTTAAAAAGATTTGAAAATCAAAAAAGGTGGAAGGTATTAATAGTGGCTTTGGCCCATTGGGTTCAGTTCCCTGCGCATTTGCACCGCTTGTACATAGAGCTGGTCTGCCTGGCCCTGGTAGAATTAACCAAGAAAACCTTCTTTTGTATCCTTCCATTAATATTTATAACTAATTTCAAAATTTGTTTCTATTAACTTGAATTTTTCGATGTGAAAATACTTTGCAAGAAAGTTGGATAAAAAAAAGCATTGCTTTTTATTCCATCTGATTTATTTTTCCAACGTCACAAACAAACAAAAAGCATCATGAAATGATACATTAATAACAAAGGACAAAAAACCTTTGAAAAATTATGTGTCTATTCGGTTGAAGCGGAGTGTATATTTTTTGAATAAGAAAAGCAGCAACAAAAACACAGTAAGACCTATTTATGTAGGCAAAATGTGCCTATCAATGGACTCTTAAGTCCGTCCTTTGAAACAATGACAGCAACAACGGCAACACTAACAAGATAACTCGCACATGAACGACTAACAGCAATAACCAAGAAGAAGACACAATCGAGTTTGAACGGCGACGTCGAGAAGCTACGAGAGACGAAACGAATACGCAACGATCTTAATAATTACCTTAATCTACTTTTTCTAATCTAAATATTCCTATTACTAAACTTAAAACTATCATTATTTTAAAACTAAAGTGAATTAAAACTTTTATTTAATTATTTAAAAAACAAGAAGTGTTTCTTTTGATTTACGAAAACGATTGTTCCTCTAACTAGCTACCCCCCCCCCCCCCCCCCACATGGTGTCAGAAGTGATTTAATCCCCCCTCAGTGTTTTTTCTTTTTCGCAAAAATATAGTGCATGACAAGTAATAGATAGCGGTGTTATATAAAGTTTAAAAAGAAAAATATTCTTAATTGATTACAAAAATTAAAAAAAAAAAAAAAAAAAAAAAAAAAATTATATAATATGCTTAATGCATGATAGTGCGTACATATTTATCATATAACTGTTATAACGTGGTGTGATTTGTGATAGTGCAATCGAAATAAGCGGTAGTCTATGAACCGTAACAACCGGAATTAGTATAAAGCAGTATTCCAGAGGAATCGAAAATGAAAAATTGTCCAAATTTTAAATTCAACTAGAAACAAAACGATAAGTATCATTATTTTGTTCACTATATTTTTCCATATCCACATAAATGAATTTTGAAGCATTATCGACAAAGCAATTACAGCACTTATTAAAAGATCGTGGTTATTCTACAAGTTATAGACTCAAACAAGATTTAATCGAGCGACTTAAATCTGTGCTCGATGAAGAGAGTCTCGAAAAGTCTTTAGAAGGGGTTGAACTAGAGGAAAGTGTTGACGGGGATCAAGAAGAGGGCGTAAGCGAGGGCGGTGACGAAAACGGTAGGAACGGGGAGGACAGTGTCGACGATACGGTAGAAATGGCGCAAAATAATTTCGTATTTAAAGATGTTGAAGATTCTTTAGAATCATTTGATGGTGAAAGCGGCAAGGAAATTAGCGATTGGATAAAAGATTTTGAGGACATTGCCTCTGTATGCCAGTGGAACGATATCCATCGTTATTTATACGCGAGACGTTTGTTAAAAGGTGCTGCAAAATTAGCTATAGAATCCGAGAAAAACATTAATACGTGGAAAGGGTTGAAATCTACTTTAGAAAAAGAATTCGGTAAAACTGTTTCGGGTTTATTGATTCATCGTCAACTAGAATCACGGCGTAAAAATGTAAACGAGTCGTATTTGGAATACATGTTCCAAATGAAGTTGATCGCGAACAGAGGGAACGTCGATGAAGAATCCTTACTTTCATATATTGTATCGGGTATAAATGATAGCACAACAAATAAAACAATCTTATACGAAGCAAAAACATTTAGCGATTTGAAGTCAAAATTTAAAATTTACGATGAAATGAAGCTACAAATACAAAAACAAAGAGACGAGGTCCGTACACAAAAACCAAACACCTCAACTCAGATTTTTAAAGGTCAAAATCGCGTGCAAAATCCGGGTTATTCATCGCAAGGTTCAGAGTTCCAAAAACGCTGTGTTACCTGTGGTGCGAAAGGGCATCCTTCGCAAAGCTGTCCCCATAAAGATAAAGGACCTTGTTGCTTCAATTGCAATGATTTTGGGCATCTATCTAGGCTTTGTCCCAAAAAGAACCAAACTCAAAATTCAACGAAAGTTAACCGTGTCTCTTCTCCTATTGTTCGAATGCAGATAAAAATAGATTCGATTTCCTTAGATGCATTATTTGATACAGGTAGTCAATTATGCCTGATAAAGAACTCTGTGTTTTTGACATTAAATAAACAATTTGATAGTGCAGGTACATTGCTTACAGGTATCGGTCAAACGGTATATAAATCGATCGGTGCGGCTAAAATGACAGTCATTGTCGATGGTATGCCCTACATTCTAACTTTCGATGTCGTCAATGATGAATGGATGTCTGAAAATGTTTTGATCGGTACAGAAATCCTAGAATACGCGAATATGGTTATTGAAAACGGCAACGTTAGTTTTAAACGCAAAGATGTTAAGTGTAGCGATGAAGTAGGAAATAATGCCAATCATATTAGTGAAATCGATACGGAAGCTTTAGTAACGGAAAATAAAAAAGTATACAATATAGACATAATACAGAATACGCGAATAAAAGAAAAAATAGAAAATATGGTAAACACTTATAATCCAAAAAAACCGATAAAATCGTGCGTGGAAATGAAGATCTTATTAGAAGATGAAAAGCCAGTCTTCCATCGTCCAAGAAGGCTAGCGCCTAAGGAAAAAAACTTTGTGACCAATCAAATATCAGAGTGGCTTGCAGAAGGCATAGTGGTTCCAAGCGATTCCAATTTTGCAAGTCCAGTTGTTTTCGCGAAAAAAAAAGATGGTAGCTACAGACTTTGTGTTGACTACCGCAAATTAAATACAAAAATTATTAAGGATAGATACCCATTACCAATAATCGAAGACATTTTGGAAAACCTCTATAGCGCGCGTGTTTTTACGAGTTTAGACCTTAAAAATGGATTTTTCCATGTAGATATCCATCCCGAAAGTCGAAAGTTTACATCTTTTGTCACCCCAGATGCTCAATACGAGTTTTGCAAGGTTCCTTTTGGTCTTTGTAATTCACCTTCTGTTTTTCAAAGATTCATTAATACGGTGTTTAAAGATTTAGTACGTGACCGAATTTTATTTATTTATATGGACGATTTGATAATCCCATCAAAAATGAAGAAGACAATTTAAAGACTTTAGAGCTTGTGTTAGACGTTGCGGAAGCAAATGGACTTATGATTAAATGGGAAAAGTGTAATTTTGTAACGCGATCAATCGAGTTTCTTGGGCATATTGTTGAAAATGGAACGGTAAAACCTTCAATCGAAAAAAACAAAAGCTGTCCGAAATTTTCCAGAGCCTAAACGCTTAAAAGACCTTAAGAGTTTTCTTGGCTTGACAGGTTTTTTTAGAAAATTTATACCTAATTACTCTAGAATTGCAAAACCATTATCCGATTTGACAAGAAAAACTTCCGTCGGTTTTAGTTTTGGCCACGAGCAAAGAAACTCATATCTGCAGCTAAAAGAACTTCTGTGTCAGGAACCAGTCCTCAAACTTTTTAACCCGACATTGGAAACCGAGTTGCATACGGACGCCAGTAAAGTTGGTCTTGCTGCGGTTCTGCTTCAGCGCCACGAAAGAGAGTTGCACCCGGTGTTCTACATAAGTTTTAAGACTAAACCTTCTGAAGAAAAGTACAGTAGCTATGAGTTAGAGGTACTCGCAATCATACGGTCACTTGAAAAGTTAAGGGTTTACTTGCTAGGTTTAACATTTAAAATTTTTACCGAAAAGTATGCAAAGAGAAATAGTAAGAAGCGTTCATGAAATCGGGCATATCAACTCCCAGAAAATGGAAACGCGTTTAAAACAACATTATTACTTTGCGAATATGCGTAAGAGAATTAATGAAATTTTATCGAACTGTGTCTCGTGTATTTTAGCAGTTAAGAAAGGTGGCAAGCAAGAAGGGTTCCTCAATCCAATTACAAAAGTTGAAGTACCATTACATACTATTCATATGGATCACCTGGGACCTATGCCTTCTACTAGTAAGAATTATAAGCATCTGCTCGTAATAATGGATGCCTTTACGAAATTCGTCTGGATTTTTCCAGTAAAATCAACGACAACAGACGAGGTTTTATCAAAACTAGTGATTTTGGAAAATATTTTTGGAAACCCTGCAAGAGTAATAACTGATAGAGGAGCCGCTTTCAGTTCAAATAACTTCGAGGAATATTGTAACGGACAAGTCGAGAGGATGAATCGTATCATAATAGCAATTCTTACGAAGATGTCCTTGGAGAACCCTCTTAAATGGTACCAGCACATCACGAAATTGCAAAAGGCTATCAACTCTACGACCTCCAGAGCTACCAAAAGAACACCGTTCGAACTTTTGTTTGGTGTACCAATGCGTAGTAACGAAGATGTCAAGCTTATAGAGATGTTGGAAGAAGAAATGTTAGAAGAATTCGAAAGAGACAGAGCAGAGCTAAGAAAAGAAGCCAAGATACAAATCGAGCAAATTCAAAAAGAAAACAGTACACAATACAACAAAAAGCGCAAGCCAGCCAGGAAGTATGCAGTTCATGATTTAGTCGCAATTCAACGAACGCAGTTCGGGACAGGACTTAAAGTTCAACCAAAGTTTCTGGGTCCGTACGAGGTCACAAAAATTCGACGAAATGATCGTTACGATGTATCTAAAATCGGTAGTCACGAAGGTCCTAATAAAACATCGACTGCGGCTGATCTGATGAAGCCGTGGGTACTGGAGGATGATTGTGAATCAGACATCAGTTCAGATTAACTCAGGATGGCCGGGTGTAGGCAAAATGTGCCTATCAATGGACTCTTAAGTCCTTCCTTTGAAACAATGACAGCAACAACGGCAACACTAACAAGATAACTCGCACTTGAACGACTAACAGCAATAACCAAGAAGAAGACACAATCGAGTTTGAACGGCGACGTCGAGAAGCTACGAGAGACGAAACGAATACGCAACGATCTTAATAATTACCTTAATCTACTTTTTCTAATCTAAATATTCCTATTACTAAACTTAAAACTATCATTATTTTAAAACTAAAGTGAATTAAAACTTTTATTTAATTATTTAAAAAACAAGAAGTGTTTCTTTTGATTTACGAAAACGATTGTTCCTCTAACTAGCTACCCCCCCCCCCCCCCCCCCACATTTATAATCACAATCACCTAATAGCAAAAATCGTTTAGTATCAGGGCAATTGCCACCTGAAAGCGCATGGTTTGTCATCTCCTTGTGACTATAAGCGGGTTTGACTGTTCTGGGTTTTATATTTAGTAAAATTATTTAAAATGTTTTTATAAACTTTTGAAGTGTGTTTTATAAATAAAATTAGTTGTTCAAAGCAAATACAGGAAAAATTATTTTGTTTTTGAAAAAAAATTGGTTTTTCAATTTTTAAGAAATTTCCTGTTGAGAGCGGTGATTTTTGAATCGTAAACTTTTTTTTAATTTCAATTTCTTAAATTAAAAAAAATCATCAAAATCGGAGCAGGTTCCCCGGGTTCCGAAATAAAAAGCTAGTGCTCCTCCACTACACCCTTTATAATTACTCTAACTTCTATTTTGCCAAGTATTTTAAGGTCAGCCTCGCTGCCTCAGAAAGTTCCAATGCACTCTTGACCTTTTCGAAACGTGTGTCCAATCCCCTTCCTCTTTATGTCTTCATACAAAATAGAATCAATGCTCTCTTCTGACAACGGCTGTGACTTATTCCAAGTGTAAAGAAACACGGATTCAACATTGGAGCGGAACAGTGGTAGCTTGTTCTTTAAGCTTATACAGTTGTTTTTCTCTATATTTTGGACACCATTCCGAGTTTGCTTTCCAAATTCGGCTGATTATAATCTAAATCGTTTCAGCCATCGGTAGAGACAATACTCCCAAGGTATTGAAAATTCTCTACCATCTCTACTGGTTGTCTAAAAATACTTGGGTTGATGAGGAAGTTCGAAGACAGAATTTTTGGTTTTGTCATATTGATATTAAGTCCAGTGGTTAAAGCTTCTTTCTAAGGCCTTGATGTCATCTGATGGAGATCCATGATCTTATGAAAGAGTAAGAAAATGTGTCTTCCGCGTAGTCGAGATGTTTAAGGTGTGATTGCAGATTTCACTGCATTTCTCGTTCTTCAGTCGACAAAGCTGCGTGCAGTACATCACTTAACATCAACAGGAATAGTATTGATGAGAGTATGAGAGTATACAGGCTTGCCTTATCTTGGATTTCAAACTCCTCTGACAGTCTTCCTTTATGCATAACGTGACATTTGGATCGATCATATGTAGTTTTAACAATAGCAATCAATTTATTTGGGATGCCCCTCATACGCATAGAGAGCTAGGCAAATTCTCTATTGACGCTGTCAACCACCTTAAAGAAGTCGATGAACAGCAAGTTAAGAAGTTATCGATATTCAATGCACTGTTCGATGATGATCCGCAAGGTGTTGATGTGGTCCACACAGGAAGATCCAGTGTAGAATTCTGATTATTTTGGCATCGAGTGTGGCCTCGAGGAGGTCTTTAATTTGCTCCAGGATTATTCTTGCTATTACCTTGGCTACTGCAGGTTGCTCGCAATATCTTCTCCAGTTTTTGAAACTGCGTAAGGTCTCCTTTCTATGGTAGCTTGACAATCATTCCTTTTTTCCACTCTTCATGAAAACTCTCGGGCTTCCAAGTTCTCTCAATAATTTAATGCAGAACGGAGCTCACTTGATGTTGTTCGGGATGTTCGTAAGAGTTCTTTGGGAATGTCGTCAAGTTCAACCGCTTTGTTATTCTTCAGTGTTTTGATTGTGGAACAGATTTTTCTATACTGGAGGATACAGCGCATATTCTGGAATTTGTTACTATATGGACGGGTCATTGGGAGTTGGGCTCGCTTCACTGGCGGAAAAACGGTTTAAAACCCTAGAAATTAGCAGGGATCCATCTGTCTTTCAGTAGGTGTTGTTTAGAGCTGTGGTAACTTGTGAACTTTTTGGTTTCTGTAGACGGATCTACTGCTTATGTAGACAATGCGTTCATAATATTTATACTTAGCACGCTATGGGGAATTTCTCACATCTTCATGCTGCACGTAGGTAGCACGTTTCTCCTTGCTGCTGTAGAAGATGCAATGCAAGCTTTGAGGTTTTTCTTTCTTCGATACTTGCCCAGGTTTCTTTGGAAAGCCAATCACTATTCACTGTACTGCCTATAGGTACTTTCAGAACTGGTTATGAACAAATTTTTCACAACAACCCAATGGTTCTCGATGGAGGTGGGATCCCTGCCACTGTATGCTCTCAATCCTTGTGAAAGGTGGTCCCCTAGTTGTTGGTTGACTGTGGGAATCTTTTATTTAGTGAATCGGTATTAAACTTAGGCATTCTGGTGTTTTCTTTTGATCTCCAAACTGCAGCTGTACTGTATGTAATCTTACAATAGCAACCATCAGATGGTGGTCCCAGTTCATTCCCATATCTGCACCCCTTCCTTCTATGAACGTCGTAGAGACTGCTTTTAAATCGCTGACTGGTCGCAAAGTGATAAATTTGGCTGTAAGTTGCTTGGCTGTCATTTGACACCCAACTGACTTTGATGTGACAAGTCTTTTGCTCAAACTTGGTCTCTCCTATTACAAGGGGGTTGGCGTTGCAAAAAAAGACAAAATGCGTGTTGCTGTATTTGCGATCACCAAAAGCATGCTTTCCCATAACATGCCTGAACCGATCATTTCATTGTCTACCTTGGCATTCAAGTCTCCCAGTACCATTATGATGAGTCTCTGCATGGTGTACTATCATAAGTAGCACTCAACCGGTTGTAAAAGGCCTCCTTCTCCTCGGCAGAGGAAAGCTCCTTTGGGGTGTAATACTCTATGATGGTGACACGACGGACTCTAGTTTGGAACCTGGCTTTTAAGATCCTGTAATCTAAAGGCTCCAAGGATGCAAGGATACTAAGCTTTTCAGAGCTGTGTTGGAAAGCACCAATCCAAACTGAGATTCCTATAACTTGCAAGTGCCTTTCCGAAATAGAGTAGTAGAGTATTGTGACAAGTTGGAGACTTCAACTTCCCCTAGCCCGACCATCTAACTTCACTAAACCCTAAGATGCTCAATTATATCGTATGAACTCCTTCCCTAATTGTAGGAATCTGGAATTTTGAGGACCTTCACTTCCTTTGTTGAGAAACGCCTTTTTAAACTAGAACAAAAATAAGCAGATTGTTATAGAGTGATGTGTTTTAAAAACTATAGGGAAGGGAATGAGAGATCTATGGGTGATTCCATACAAAACGAACTTTTACTCAAAACCACATTTTCATTAATTAACTGTTTCTAAATTTGAGAACTGGTGTTTATTTTCTCTTATTAGAACTCTAAGTACATTTTCGTGTCGTTTAATTATTCAATAGTAAATGCAAACTGAGTTTTTGGGCAGTTGATTCATAAAGTGGTTAGTGTCACATCCGTAACAAAAATAATTATATGTTTCATTACTAGAAGAAAAAAAAATTGTATCAAACTGATTGTTTGGAAATAAAAGGAAAATACTATGATCAACTGTCGGACGAAATTTCAAGAATTTTAAATTAATACTGAGCCCGTGTTAAAAATTGTACGTCTATGTCACACCCGTAACAAGTTGGCATTCCAAAACATATTCTCGTTGTTTTTCAGCTCTTTTTTAGTTTTGTTGTTTCTAGATATGAAATTCATGACTTAGGGATATAATTCTAAGAAAATCTGTATGTGAAAGTTTTCAATACTTTAAGAGAAAATGGAAAAAATCTCATTGAGATTTCACTTTTCAGTGAGAAAATTTTATTTTTCTCGAGCAATTGTTTCTCACATCATGTGAGAAATGATTATACATCTATGACAACAATTTCCCGGTAAAATATCGTTTATTGTATTGTTTTCATGCATACAAATCATACTCAGTCACGTAACGATGACCTGTCACACCCGTAACGTTTTCAAATTAAAATTTTGTATTGTTTTTCATAGTTTTACTTCTCATTTCTTAACTGAAACTAAAGAACAACTATCGAAGTTAATATTTGCAAAAGAATGATACTTACTTTTCATGCAATATTTTACAGCACATGAAAATTAGATATCTTGATCAAAAATCACAGTTTTATAAGGTCGCACCCGTAACGCAACTAAATTGGATCCTTTAACTGAACCACTAATTTTTCGTATTTCAGTATACTAATTTATTTAAAGGACTTCAGATGTCCTGTAAATTAGTGAAGTTTTTATTTATAAATTGGGATTAGTTTGTGAAAAATTAATAAAATATGGAGTCACACCCGTAACGATGGAAACACCCGTAGGTATACCACTTTGCAATTTTTGTCTGCAGTTTGTTTGTTCAGGTTAATACTAGTGGAAACTAAACTACTGGTAGAGGATTTTATTATCGATGATACGGGGCCCCTGAGATAAAGGGGCCCCCAGGTTCAGAGTTCTTGATGTGTGTAATTTTTTATTGAGAAGCATTCGATACACAATTTTAATAGGTTCGCTCATTGAAGTTTACCTAGATTTTTTTGACAACCACAAGAACTGTAAAAAAAAAACTGTGTAGCTGTTAAAGGTCCTAGCTTGTGAAATAAGCATGAATCAACATTTTCTTTTAAAAATTAATATAAACAAACCACAGCATCCATTTTCTATTTCTATTTATTATTATTTCTATTACAAAAAAATGCTTTGGAGCGCATGCCACTTTGACAATTTATTCTTTCCCTCAACTCGGCCCAGCAAGAAATCTAGATCTATTCAAGTTCAGGGCAATCCTATGTGTCAAAAAGCACACAATTTGCTGGTCAGGGTGAGTTCAGGGCTTTCAAAAAAAGCCTTGGGGTGACCCGGGGTGACTTCAGGCCTCAACGAACAACCTAATTTACATATTATTTAAAATGTAGGTATTACCAATTTTGTTTACATGTGTCTTTTCGATAGTTTTCCTTCCTGTGCAGTTATCTCTTTCTCAGTCTTACCAACCAACGGAACCACAACTGCAACGTGTAACCACTTTTCTCTTATCGGACCACATACCAGTAGCCCAGGAGAATTAGACGAAAAATGATAAAATTAGAAAATAATTCTTTTAAAACTGAGTTTCGATGGAGAGCTTCGTTTTACTCTACCTTCATGGCCAGGCCAGTTTAGTTGAAAAACTTATCATTTATAGATGGACAATATTTTTTGTACAATTTGAATTCGGGTTCACCTCCTTATTAAAATAAAATAAAAAATAAATTGGGTGGCGCAACAGCTCATGAAGAACCAGGGCCTAGTGACTTACAACTCACAACCATTCCTGTGTGCGTGTTTGTTGGCAGGAATGGAGGGGACCTACAGTTTTTTGCCGAGTCCGAACGGCTAAATGAGAAGCACTTTTTCATGACAAGTATACTCTTGGAGGATTTGTCAGTTCCTCGCAAGAGGCAGTACCTCGAATAAAACATTTCTGTTTTTAGGTGGCACGGCTGGGAATCGAACCCACACCTTCGGCATGACAGTCCTACGCACTAACCATCAAGCCACGAGGTACTACCTCACCTCCTTATTATAATATTAAATTTTTGGGTGGAAGAAGTAAGGAGAAGGCGGTTTTTTCAAAAAAGGGTGTGAGCTGGTAATTTGTTTTCTAATAATTCTTTCGTTGAGTTGAGGAACTAGAAATTTTCAGACAGTCTTATTATCTAAATAATGAGCTATTAATGAAGTCTAAAAGTTGTATCCTTTCATAATTTCACTTTTGATTTTGATCGTAAAATGACAAACAAATATTTTTGGAATACATATCTAGAAAACTGTTATTTTTCAAAAATCTAGCTGGTTTAATTTTTTTTTATAGATTTCTACACAAGAAAGATTATTACACTATTTCGTAAGAGCGACAAGTTTTGGGAAAAACGTGCACAAAACGATACAAAACTATAATTGATATCTTTTCAACACCCAAAATTTGTTTCTCATACAAAAAAGTGTTAACCTTTCTTTCATGAGCTTAGATTTAAAAATTTTTTAAAAATTTACGGTTTTCGAGATACATATTTATAACAACAGTTTTGTGTCCCTTTTTCCATACAAAATCTAATATGCTGAAGCTGATGCAAGTAAAAAAGTTTATACCTAAGGATGAGCCTCCGTTAAAAAAATGGGGGCCCCTAAAAAATGTTTGATACGGGGCCCCGCTACGGGTGCTTGCTACGCCACTGACTTTATCAAAGGCGTTATCTATGCTTATTTTTATTTTGAGCTAAGTTACGGTTCCTATTGAATTAAAGAAAACTATTTATTCAAATTTAAGATTCACCCATGTTCTGCAACTCGTTTTTATGACTCGTATTCGACTACAGTCGTATGTTGATATTCCAGATGTCGTACATTCGACTTCAATTGAATTAGTATCTAGAAACGCACAACATCGCATACGACTTTTCGTATTTTATCATATTCCAAATCTCGTATTTTAGTCCAGTCAACGAAGACTCAAAATCATAAAATAAATGCAATAAATCATGCTCTCTGGGTTATTATTTTATGTGGTAGGGGTGACCCCCAGGTATAACATACTAAAAGTCCCCAGCCCAGGGCCGCGAGCCTTAGGCAGGAGAGGGGGGGTTAAAGGTCGCCTTTTGTAACTTTTCGGGAATATTTTGAAAACTAAGCGTTTAAGCGGAAAAGTGTACACAACAAAATGAAAGAATAATAAATTTCCTACAAAAAAAGTCTTAATCGTATTTTCGGTAGGATCACGGTTAAGAAAGATACGAGCAGTAGAAAATTTAAAAAATTGAAAAACAATGGTATTGTCTTACAACATCAATGGTTTTTGATCAATTTACTCAGAAATAAAGGAAAAAGTAAGTATATATTGATTCAAGGACATTACGAGAGCAATTTATGGTGTAAAGAAGGTGGCTTTGTTTAAAATGTCCTTATTTAATTTTTTTGATACAGTGCTTATTTTCATATGAGAAACACTGTTTCTTCAAGGTAAGAAGTACACAGCATTTTTCAAAGCTATTGGCCAATACTTAATGAAATAATTTTTAGACATATTCTTAGAAACAAATTATATAAAAGAGGAGATGTATTTCCCCCTCTTTTCTAATAAGGGGGACAAACTCCCAAAACATTGAATTAAAGTAGAAAAATAGCTATTTAAAAACAACGGAAATACTTTCAATACTGTGCTATACCTTTATTTAAAGCTTAAAACGAATTCCTGAAAATAAAGTTTACAATTTTTGAAAAATTCATTTGAAAAATCAAAATAAAAAAAAAATTGAAAAACTTTGTTACTCGATCTTTCATTTTTTATTTTACGTTATAAAGTAGTTAATTATCTTTTATTATTTATTGTTGTTACTAGCCTTTAGTCGAATGCTGAAAACCAGACGGTCTTAGGAGCTTTAGTTTTTGAGAAAATTGAAAATTATAAACTACTTTTTTTAATCATTTTTGTTGATTTTAAATTATTTAAAAAGATTCAAAGACAAGCGTGCATAGGAATCACAGGGGCAATGAGGTCCACTCCCACTGCGGGAATGAAAGCCATACTCAATCTAAGACCCCTAGATCTATTCGTACAAGAAACTGCAGCCTACGCGTGGGCTCTACGGTGCTCTAAGACTAAGCCAGACCGATAGCTGGAAAAAGAACTCTGTAGGTCATGCACAAACTATATGAACAAATTTACGGAGGGGTATGTATGCACAGACTACACAACACCCCGTACAAATTTTGAAAAACCGTTTTCTGTATCCATCCCCACAAGAGAAGAATGGGAAACTGGTTTACAACAATCAGATACACCGATGGAAGAAATTTACACAGACGGATCAAAGATGGATACGAGAGTAGGTGCGGGTTTCTTTTCAGAATCCCTCAATTTAGCGAACTCTTATAGACTCCCTGATTATAGCAGTATCTTCCAAGCGGAGGCTCTGGCAGTGATTAAGGCTGCCGAACAGATCTCAATGTTGGCGATACCACGGGCTGATATCACCTTTAACATTGACAGCCAGGCAGCGATTAAAGCTATCTCTGCAACAGAAATAAAATCCAAGCTGGTTTCATGCTGTCGCGAAGAGCTAAAGGTTCTTGCCACACAGCACAACATCAGACTCTGCTGGGTTCCTGGAAATGAAATGAAAAAGCAGATGAACTGGCAAGGACTGGTTCATCGTTAGATCAAAGCCTAACGGACTCCGGTGCTTAAATTCCATCCTGTGTCATTAAACAGACAATTGGTAAGAAGATAGTGGAACTTACTAATGGCAGATGGAACTCACTCGCAACTTGTACCACTACAAAGAATTTGTGGCCTAGCTACAATAAGAAAAAAACGCATCATAGGAATTATCACGGGACATAATCTCTTAGGTTACCACAAGAAAAAGATAAGACTTAGTACTGAAGACCTATGCAGAGGTTTCGGTGACGTAGAAGTAGAGGAAGACACCCTTCACTTCCTAGGTCAATGTCCGGCACTCTGCAATATAAGGAAAAAATGTGTGGGTAGAAATCTCGAAGTCAACAGGCAAGAACTTCATCAACGCCTCTAAATAGTTCGATGCTCCATAAGGTTTCATAGGTTATATTTTTAAAGGGATGATCCAATCCATCAGGGTACCACAATGGATCAACATTGATCTAAGTTTGACGGGAACAAGATCCACCGTCAGCCCATCAACCTAACCTAACCTATGTTATACCTAGGAGTCACCCCTACCACATAAAATAATAACCCAGAGAGCATGATTTACTGCATTTATTTTTCGTTCGTTGACTGGACTATTTATTTGAATTGAGCTCGTATATGTGTCTTTTATTCGTCTTGTAGAATTTTGTCAACGAGATAATTTTTTTTTGGATAAAAGTGGACAAAAAAATGTTTTTATTTGTTCAATATATCTTAATCGTTTATTTACCAAACATAGTTGAATTTGCATGATCCAGCAAATCTCGCATCAACAATAATTGCACTTAAGAAACTACTGCTGGATTTAAAAATGATTTAAAAGCCGTCGATAGACTGCAATATTTTAACTGTAACAAAAAAAGTGCATTCTTTTTAAAGAAATTTAAAAGGCTTCAATGCATCCAAGCAGTTTTTATAGTAATGCATTCCTTAAACTTTTGGTGGCCTTAGCTCTAGGGTCGCAAAATCCCTACCAAGTCGATGACTTTTTTGTTACATTTTAAAAGTGCAATTTGGTAGTCTTAGCGACTAAGTAGGTACAGGTTAATGGTTTGTAGTTTATTGCAGATGTATACAAATTTGTATGTTTACAAAATTTTAAACAGTATAAATTACTTTAACTTCCCTACTTTTTTGCACTTTCGTTTGCATTAAAGGAGTGGTTAAAAGGTACCGCGGTATTGCTGCATGCACTAAAACGAATGTAACGTCTACAAAATTTGGAGTGGGATGAACGTTCACCCAGCTCTCTGACTAATACCAATATCGGGAAAATTAATTGGATTTTATGTCCCGAGTTTTCTTAGAGATGTTGGATAAACTCACAAACGCTTTTGTTATCCTTGTAAGAAAAATAAATCAAGGGAACTCATGTATTTTACAAAACGATTTTTTTTATTCACAAAAAGATAATACATTTGAGAAAACATTTTAGAAGAGCTAGCATTTGGACCACTATGCAACCGAATTCGTGCCCCTAGTTGTCAAAATCACTGTTGTAATGGATCCTCCTCTTTGCGCCACCGGACTTCTTCTTTTCTTGCTTCTCTTATTGGGGAGTCTTCTATTGACCTAACCGGTGCAAACTAAAGATCCGTGCACTTTACCTCCGAGCAGTGGTACAATGACTTCCAATTCAATGGATGATAAGCTGCTAAGTCAGGCGAAATTCTCCAAAGCTTTTCCTTCACAGTTGAGGACAAACTACTCTGTGATGCCTTTCAATTTGAGGATGCAATTTTATCATTTTGGGAAACCTCTTTTGGGTCTCAATGGTGTCCAAACCACGTACAAAAATCTGCATGTCGGCTCCTTTGTAGCAAATTCTTGTCACTTGTCAACGATTTACAAAATAAGAGGAAACGCAGTACAAATGATTTTATTTAATGACATTTTAATTATTTGACAATTATTATCTACAAGCAACGAAAGACTTTATTTTTTAAAGCTTCTCGTATCCAACGTATAGGACTTGAAGAAAAAAAGATTTTGCTACGAGTTCGACTCCGAGTACGAGACAAAATACGACTTGCAGAATATTGGTGAGTTATTTCGAGTTTTCTATTTATCCGTACCTTAGTACAAGACTAACCTTCGAAATTAAAGCTTACAATCCATTTTGGCACGTTTTAAATAAAACTGGCTTCAAAAGCTTAAATAAGGGAATAAAACAGTTTGAGTGCTAGTATTTCAACAGCCCAAGATATCTACTATTATAAGGTAAAAGTTTTCCATACCGAAAAAGAAAAAAATTAAAAGAATCGAAATCAAAAAACCACCGCCCTAAACGAAGATAGCAACAAAACAAACCGAATGCAGTTGTGCAATCTTCATAAATGACCTGACTTCTTATCAAAAAATGTTAATAATACTTTTAAAATGTTATGCATAAAACTTTAAATTTTAAAGCACAAACTTTTAAAGGATTTGTTTAAGGAATTTAAAGAATGAACTTCATATACTTTTGGAGATGTGTCTTATAGTGTATACATTATAAAAATTCTAAGTCGAAATCGATTTTGTTAACTTAATTATTAATTTGTTCGAAAATTCATAAATATTTAGCTATCTAAAAACAAAAACAAAAATTATATATGTACATCAGGTACTGTTTGGTGTGGAGTTGGAAATTTAGCTGGTGACAATAACGTTTTGGGATACTTTGCCCAAACTGATAGCTGCTGCAGATCACATGATAAATGCCGTTTAACAATACCATCTGGATCTATTCAGTTTGGTCTACAAAATACTGGATATTTTACACGATCACATTGTTCTTGTGATGAAAATTTTTATTTTTGCCTCAAGAGAGCTAATTCGATTGTTGCGAACAAAATTGGATATACTTATTTTAATTTACTGAGACCACAATGTTTTCGAAAGGACCATCCAATTGTAGCATGTTGGAGATGGTAAAATAATATTTTAAATATTAGTATTTTAGCAAAATTAAACTATTTTGTTCTTATTTCTTTTAAAAGGTTCCGTAAGCGATGTAAGATTTATATGCTGGATGAAAGTGATCGGAGAGAATGGCAGTGGTTTGACAATAGAGAATTTTAAGATAATAATAAGCACTTTCATAAATTTAAAAAAAAATAGGAATTCAGATTTTAAATAATTATTCAATATATTATAAATTTTTTTTTATAAAGAACTCTTGTTGATCAATTGTACTATATTCGAATATAATGGCTAATAAAATTTAATCCAATAGTTCCTAGGAGTTTTTCATGCCTCACACTAATATAGAACGAAAATAGATCAGAAACTTAATGATAACGAACCTAACCAACTTTTCAGCTCACTTACCAATACTTGTAAAAACGATTTTCGTCGAGGAAGTGCAGCAAAGGAACCCAGATATTCCCCGAAAACTCAAGTGGTTTGAGAACAAAGCTCTGCGCTATATAACACTTTTGGATCGCAACTGTAATACTCTCCCGGCTCAATCGCCAAACAATGTTGAAGAAATTGATGAAAGCATAACAAGGATAATTTTTGCTTCAGCTCTTGAAATTATTTAGATCTACAAACGCCATTGCCTTTAAAAATATGTACTTGCGTGCCAACAGAGAGTATAAACAACTGTGCTTCAACAAAAAAATGTTATATTTTAGAAATATTGCAACGAAATTAAAACATTCTAAAAACTCTAAAGAGTTTACGTGAGTTGGGGGGACGTTACCAAGGTGTGAGGAATGCTCTTGAAGCTGAAACAATGGCAGCACATTTTATAACGGTATTGACAGCGGAGGAGAACCTTCATACTTTTAGCTATGCTTTACAGGAGGTGCATGTGCCTGAACTTGACTCTCAAATTTCTTTGAGAGAACTTGAAATTACTTTTCTGGTTATGAAGAACAACAAAGCTCCAGGTAGTGATGGCATTCCGGTTGAATTCTATAAAAATGCAACAGAACAACTCAAACAATACATTGTGGATTTTTTCAATCTGATTTATTACAATACTTGTGTTCCAGCTAGTTTTACGAAAGCTCTTATATTTGCTATAATTTAAAAAGGAGATGCAAGCCAGATTGAAAACTATAAGGGAATTTCTATTCTAAACTCACTAAGAAAGATCTTTTCTAAGATTCTGTATGGAAGACTTTCAGCTTGGATTGAAAACAACAACATACTCAGTATATACCAAGCTGGTTTTCGGCCAGGTTTCTCAACCATACATCATATTTTTGCTATAACTATAGTATTGCTAGAAAATATATTGAGAAGAATAAGAAGCTCTATGTGTGTTTTGTGGACTTTAAAGCTGCATTCGATACAAACTGGCATCGATCGGAGTTTCAACAAAGTTTCTAATGTTGTACTTGAAATTTCTGGAGTCTACAAGTGCAGCTGTATGGGATGGATCTAAGTTGTCAGGATGGTTTGATCAGGGCCGGACAAGCTATACGTGCAAGAGGTGCAAATGCGCAGGGCGTTGAACCCTATGGGCGCCTTGAGCAAGTATCAAGAAAGCCACTTCCACTACCTGCCTATACTTTTTCTAATTTTCAATTCTTTGTAATAGCTCACACCAATATTGATATTCATTCTAATTCTGAGTTTAACGTCAGATATCTATTATCCCAAAATTAGGTCGATATCTAGCTTCCTATTCAAAATCTTTGCAAAAAGCATGATTTTATTCTTCTCTTGGGGATACTTCGTTCAAAAAACGAGTCTATACCATGGGTAATGAGAACATGAATTCTTCCACCAATGACCGCTATTGCGGGGCGCCTGATGAAGATTGATGAAGTAATACCTCATGGCAGTGCGTTGGACTATTATGCTGAAAGTCTGGGTTCAATTCACAGCCACAAAAACAGAAATTCCTCTTTGCCTCTTGCGAGGAACTGACAGATCTTCCAAGAGTATACTTGTCATGAAAAAGTGCTTCTTATCTAGCCGTTCGGACTCTGCTAGAAATTGTAGGTTCTCTTCATTACTGCCAACAACACGCACATAGGAATGGTTGAGTGTTGTAATTCACTAGGCCCTGGTTTTCTACGAGCTGTTGCACCACCTAATTTGTTTATTTATTTTTAATGATGAAGCTTGCGCAGAGAGCTAATTTAGCTCGGGCCGGCCCTGGGTTTGATACGTCTGCAGGTGTACCACAGGGCTGTATTTTGAGTCCGATTCTATTCGCCTTGTTTATTGATGATGTAGCTGATATTCTTCCGGATGGTGTAAGCTTTGCGGGAAATCTCATAGGTAAAGGTGCTTCTCTATGCTGATGACTTGGTGCTGATGGCACCATGGCACCCTTTTCACTTCAACTTCAAATAAATCGATTACAGACGTACTGCGAGACTTGGGATCTTCATTAACGTATTAAAAACGAAAATCATGATCTTTCAGAATCGACAGAGAGGAAGACTGCGGGAGGAATCATGGCGACTCAATAACGAGAGGATAGATGTGGTGAGTGAATTCAAATACCTCGGTGTATTGTTAAGCTTTGGCAAACATGCGAAGCAAAAAAGCAGTGAAGCTAAATTGGCGATTAACTTGATGTGGCCCAAATTCTTCGCAAATCCAAATATTGATCTTGCCTCTAAATATCAAGCCTTTAACGCTACTGTCAAAACGTGTATGTATTATGGTGCCCAGCCGTTTGGGGTTAGTCCCATTGAAGAATTTGAAGCTGTCCAAAGATATTTCTTTAAGCGACTATTCCGTTTACCGAACTCCACTCCAACCTATGCAATACATGTAGAATCTGGTTTACCTCCCATTTATCTGCAAAACCTGAAAGCTCATTCAGACTATTTAATAAGAGTGTTGAAGAGAAATGAAAACAGTCTCCATAGATCGATCGTACTAAGATTATTACGAACCAATGCTTTTCCATTCAGGGAATGGAACCAACTGGCTTTATCGCATGATATCACACTTTCGTTATCTGAGAGTAACGTTTGCGACTGGCAGGATATATTTGCAATGATCATAGCAAAAGTGGACGAAAAAATATATGACCAGCACTTAACTAGAGCATCATCATCAACCTCTAAACAATTCTACAAAAGTCTCAACCATCTATTGCCTATACTGAAGAAAGTTATTTCAATAGTGACTACTCATCTGAAGTGATAAGCACCATTTTTAAAAGCCAGGGTCGAGCTTTTAAATCTTAATTTTATACCTCATAGAGCCGATTTTCAGCAAACATGTAACCTATACAACAGAATGGAACCTGAGAACATCTACCAACTACCATTTCATTGCAGTTTGCCCTATTTTACAAGAAATCCGAAGGTTATAATTTCCAGGAAAGTTTTCTGACGCTAAATAGTCTCTACGATATTTTAAATGGCTCTCGGGGTTGGTTCAGTTTGTTCAGTTTTTGAAATCATGCTTTGACCTATCGTAATAGCTTTTGAGTTGGCAGATATTATACAATCATTTATAAATGGTAGCCTTTATGTTTTAAATCATCTAAAATTACAAGAGTATATGTTGCAAATCATTAACATTGTCAAAAACCTTAGGTTTCTCGTTTCCCTTTGGAATATGTAACTTAAGTGTTTAATATTTATTATAAATCATTATGCTATATTAATAAATATTATAAAAAAAGTTCTTTAAAATAAATTTGTATGTTTCCAATCATCTAAAATTGTAATCTTTTATATTTTAAATCATCCAAAATTAAAAAATGTTAAGTTGCAAATCATCAAAATTGTAAATTTTTACAGATAATTTGCATTAATCCTAATAGTTAATTAAGAAATTCGTTACTATATACATTGTACAATCTTTTTCATAGTTTATTCCTTAATAAGCAAATGTTTTTGTTGTATCTACTTTCTTTTTCATTATATTTTCTTTTTTTATGAAATGTCATATCTGGCAGACGGCAAATTTTGTCATGTCAGTATTCTTAATCGAAATATTGTAATACTGTTTTTAAAATTAAGAAAAAATCTAATCTAATCTAATCTAACGAACCTAACGCAAACCACATCCTAAAAAAATGAAGTCCCAGAAGGTTCTCTACTTGGTCCATTGATTTTTATAAAATTTAATGAAAGTCATATCTCATGAGTGTTGTATACTCATTCAAGAACAGAATTCAGATAACTTCTTGCCCATATTTTTGTTTAAGTCTATGATCAATTTTTGAGTGCTTGAACACCAGATAAGAGCAATCGATGAAAATTGTGTTATAAGGTTTCAGAACCAATAAATAAAATTAATTGCGCATTTTTTCAGGTATAAAAATGTGTGTTATTAAAATAAGTTGATGTATACAGTACTCTATTACTATAACTTATGCTTAATGATGACAAATTTAACTAGATTTATTGACTATATTAAATAAGCTTAAATTAAAAATAATTAACTTAAGAAAGGTACATTTCACTGTCTTGCGGGCTCATCAAAAGATTGAGGAGGCAGATACTGATTTCTGAAAAAAAGAAAGAAAACACAAAAAGAAAATTTAAATATTTTTTGTTTCCTACAATATTATTGACGCATTTACTTACGATGGAGGTGCGTATTCATAGCCGCTTTCTGCATGGCTGCCGTAATTTTCACTGTTATGATTACCATTCAGTGATCCAGGAGACCCAGAACCTTGTGTGGAGAAAGGAGCTTGCAGTTCACTGGATATAAAAGTATTTTCTTGTGAGCCTAATCCTGATTGCGATCCTAGTCCTGAACCAAAACTTGACCCAGAAGTTGCTACTGCTGCTGCACCTGGTCCGAAGCCTGTAGATGACCCTGATCCTAAACCAGAGCCTGATCCTGAGGCAAAGTTTGAACCAGGGGCATATCCTGTACCACTACCAGAAGATCCAGTTCCAAATCCTGAATCAGTGCCAGAACCAAAACTTAATGATGAACCTACGCCTGATGAACCTGAACTAGAACCAAAGCTCGATCCCGAGCCAAAACCTGAACCATAGGCGGAGTTAGAGCCTGAGCCTGCTGCCCCAGAGCCGGATCCTAAACTTGAACCTCCGTAAGATGATTGTGAAGCACCAGCATTTCCAAAAACTGAACCAAATCCTCCAAGAGGAGCAGCTGTCGGTTTCTTTTCAATTGGTGAAGTTGTTATTGGTTTGATAAAGAAATCATCGGTATTGAATTGTTGATTTAAAAATTGAAACTTATTTTCTTTGATTGGAATTTGTGTTGCAAATGCTTCGGGCATATCGATGTCAAGCTCAGTCATTGGATGATAACCAAGTTCATCAGCAGTATATCTGCAAAATACACAAAAATATTAATTTTAAACTTAAATTTAAGAATTTAACAAAATTTTGTATTACCTTGTTTTATAACGTTTACCATCAACTCCAGTGAATGAATACTGTCCACTCACAACAAATGTTTTTCCATCTTTCAATTTTCCAGCTTGTTGTATATCAATGCCGTTTTGGGTTTTAAGTCTGAAATATAGAAAAAAATCGTATAATATAAAAAAAAAATAACCAACAAATATTAAAGAATATTAATAAACACATAAAGACTTCATGATGTTGCAAAGCCCTTTAGCTTAGAGAACTAGGGGACCAAAATGACTTACAACTCTCAATCAATGTGTGTTGCCAGTAGGGAAAGAATAAAGGGGACCTCTTGGGTTCAAACAGCTAGGATGAGAACGAAAGGCACTTTTTCAAGACAAGAGATACTCATAGAGAATTTATCACTTCCTCGAAAGAGGCAGGTACTGGAAGGAGAAACATTTGAGTTTTTATGTGACAGAGGCTGGGAATCGATCGTGATAGTCGACGCACTAACCATTTCGCTACGAGGTACTAATGCAACCATGCATCGCATCGGTGGAATTTGAAAGCCTTTGCTATGAAAGATAGGAGAGTATTTTGTTCTAAAATGGTACTATCAATCAAAAGCCTTCGAATCGTTTTTTTTTTTTTTCAGCGCAAAATATAAAACTAATTTTCAGAGCTTTTCAATAGTACAAGTACATCTATAGAGAAGGGCATTCTACGATCTCCTGGAGAGCACGTACGATATCTGCCCGAAGTTCGATACGTCAAGATTATTCTTTGAGACTTCAACGCCAGATTTGGAGAGGATGATATCTCTGATTTGATAGTTGGAGGATGAAGCCTGCACCACGAAACTTTTGATAACGGACATAGAAATTTGGCCTTTGGGACGGGGTGAAATGCAATCATAGCTAGCACAAGCACTCGTTTCCCACACCCTGATATCCACAATGGGACTTGACGGTTTTGTGATCATAAAACCATCAAATTGATCTCATTTTAAAACATGCCAGGCATATGCATCCAGTATCTGGGATGTCTGAACGTTCAGAGGGGCAAACATAGAGTCGGGCCTCTGCTTGGTAATATCTCAAGTACGTTTGCGGATATGCAGAATGTCATAGAACACCGAGCAAACGATTTGAAAAGATTTAGTGTCGAAAAGCTAAAATCGTAAGACATTGCCAGAACTTTTTCCAACCACGTCTTACTTAATCCATCAGCAAGCCCAACACCTGCATCAAGTATAGAAGACTAGTGGAGACATTGTCAAAAAGCTACCAGAAGTGCCACCACATATGTGCTGGGTTTCACTAAAACACAACGAAAATCTTGGTTCAATGGAAAAATTCTGGCTGGCGTATACAGCTTAAAACTAGTCCTACCAAGCAATGCTACAGACAAGAAGTAGAGCCGCTGAGAGAGCTGCATAGGAGCTCTACGGGTAAAATATGAGGAAGGAGTGCTGACTTCTCTGGAAGAAAAAGAGAACACGAGAAGCGCGGTTTGGAGTCTATTGAAGATTGTACCGGCAGAGGTGGTGTTTGTAAGTTCATCATTATTCATTATTCATCCCTATAAAGATAAGGACATTTTCCAAACTTAATTCCTACAAGGCTGCTATTGTGGATGGACTCCCAGCCAAACTATTTAAAGTGGATAGCGCATCTGCAAAATATGGTTGGAGGAAAGCATGCCCTATGAATGGAACCTCAGCAGTTTGGCCGATCCTGAAGAAAGCCGATCCACTGGACTGCACCAACTACAGAGGCATCAGTTTTTTTAACATCACATACAACATATTTTCTACTGTTAATTGTGACCACCTGAAGCCTATGTACGTCAACAACCTGATAGGTGCATATCCGTAAAGCTATTAGCCAGGAAAGTTCACCATCGACCAAATAATTGCACTTCGGCAGATCTTGGAAAAAACTCAGGAGTTTCAAATTGATACCCACCCACCTTTTCATCGATTTTAAAGCCGCGTATTACAGCATCAATGAAGACAAGCTTTGTAACGTCTAGTTTTGGCATCCCTCCCAAACTCGGCCGTCCGGATGACGATGGAGAATGCACGCTGCTCAATCAAGTTCGGCAAAAACTTCACCAATACCTTTGATGTCAAAAATGGTTTCAGACAAGGCGACGAGCTGTCATACGACTTCTTCAACATCGTTTTTGAAAGAAGAGTGCAAAACCCTCATCTCAACACTAGAGGCACAATCTTTCAAAAGACCGTCCAATTCCTCGCTAACGCCGACGATATTGACATAATCGGACGAACAAAGCGTGATGTTAGTGGTGCTATCGTGAGTATTGAGGAGGAAGCCAAGAAGAGGGATTTAATGGTAAATGAGGGCAAGACCAAATATATACAAAGGACACCCAACACCGACGTCTCAGACAGAACGTCACTATAGACAGCTTTAATTTTGAGGTGGTCAGAGACTTTGTCTACCTAGGCTCCGCCATCAACTCTGCGAACGATACCAGTGCTGAGATCAAACGAAGAATTAATCTTGCCAATCGTTATTTCTTTGGGCAATTGAGAAGCAAAGCCCTCCCTTGGGCAAATAAAGTGTCTCTAAATAAGAAGTTTATCATCCCGGTCCTTTTGTATGGTGCAGAGGCATGGACACTATTAGCGGTATGTGAGAACGTTCTAGGTTATTTTAAAAGGAAAATTCTCTGGGTGGTTTTTGGTCCTGTCTGCATGGATGAGAAGTTTAGAAGATACAACAACGAACTATACGAGCGATCTAGCCATAAAAGTGAAAAACCAACGATTGAGATGACACCTAGAGCGAATGGACATCAGAAGAAGCGGACAGCAAAAAAGGTGTGGCAGGCAAGTAGAAGCGGACCCCAACCAGCATGGCGTGCAAAATTGGAGACAGGTAGCTAGAAACCGAGCAAGCTTGTTGGTTGAGGCCCTGGTCCACCCCGGACTGTAGCAAGTAAGAATTTCCTCGCAAAATGATATCAGTGCCGATACCAACGAAGAATTACTCCTGCCAGCAGCTGTTTTCTTGGGATTAGAAGGTATTAGTACTAAGGCCTCAAAGAACTAAGGAGACTTTTACATAAGCATCCCTGTCCTGCTGTATATGGAGCAGAAGCATGGACCCTAAAATAATCGAATGAAAATTGGATTGGGTGCTTTAATTGATTTTTTATCAGGTGTGTATCGAAAGAATCTAGAGAAGAAGTTTCAACGATGAGCTCTACCGGCTTATACAGCGACATTGAGTTGGTCAAAAAGGTGAAAATACAGCGGTTGAGATGGATCTGGGACACGTGGAGCGTATATAAAGAAATATACCAGCCCGAATAATCTTCGAAACCAACCCCAATGGTGTACAATGTAAAGGATAAGACCCCCAATAGGTAACACATACAATTGGAAAACAACCTCAGCCAACTTACTGTTCACAACAAGGGCAACTAGCCAAGGCCAGAACTGGCTGCAGAGGCCTGTTGATTGAGGCCGTAGTCCATCCTGGGCTCTGAGCACAATCAAAAGTAAAGTAAGTAAGCATGCACAGTAGAGAAAAGGACTCCAAGACTTGCGTTGCCAAGGGACGACCTCTTCATGACTTCTCGCCTAAGCCATTTGAAATCGGTAGAATATTGTAAGCCCTCTCCAGTGGTTAGTCACTTGGCCATGGTACCTCAACAAACTATTTTTCTTTCTATGAGTAGAATAGAGTAAAATACTTCCCTTAAGGCCTGATCAAACAGAACGCGATCCGGTGACCTTTGCGATAAATTACAAACAAAATTTGATCGCCGCGATCTTTTTTACTCATAGTGAAGTATTGATCGTATCGCCGTATGGTTAGAAATTAATTTATGAAACACTTTTAATTTTCATTAATATTTAACATATTCTCTTATCTTTTATTACTTTTCAATTTTTCATAAAAACCATTAACAACAATTTTAATTAAAAATACATAATTATTAATATTAAAGTGTTTCTATAAAATTAACAAATTTTTATCATAAATATGAATAAAACAAATATATTGATAAATCAAAAAACAAATAAGAAACTATTTTGCATAAACTGCTTTATTTTCATACTGGTGGTACTATATACACTCCTACAATTTTAGAGTAAGAAACAAAAACGCGTCTGGTGAATTTTTAATTTGATTTCTAAGAATTATTAAAAACAAACATATTGAAGATCTGTCTTCTTAGATAGATTTACAATCGGTGTGTCTAACAAATTATTCTATAAGGAGCATTGGAAATTATAAATATTTATAAATTAAAACAATCGCCGACTGGTTTTTTTGTATAATTTCTTTTTTATAGTTGTAAAAATCACGTGTTTTTTTGTTTTTTAAGGAATACATTAAAAAAACCATAAAAACATTGCAAAATTTCTCAATGAATTTTAAGCTTAAACAAGTGGATTAGGTTTAAAAATAATTTAAATTTTAAATTTAAAAGATAAACAATTAAAATTGAATTAAACTAATAGCCAAACCTTATCATCTTAATCAGGGAAATTATTTTAATTTGATATTTTAGTATCTAGTCGAATGCCACTCCCTTACGCGCCTTTGCCGAAACTTGAAATTTTATGTTTTTAACTTAATTTGTAGACTATGCTTCAGGATCTACCCACTTAACATAATTTTAGCACTTAACATTCAATGAAACATGTTCTTAATGATGTTGATACTTAATAGGATATTGTCTTGCTTGGTAGGATCTTTGAATCAATAATTTAAAACTAGTCTCATAAGATATTGTTTGTTGATTAAACTAATAGGTCTCTAGTGCAAAATGTCAAAATTGATTATAATCTATAAATTTAAGACATTTAATAATTTTAAAAGCTCAATAATACAATACTTATTCCAATAGGTATATGTACCTAAATGTGCAGAACCAGCAGAATAATTTGCCTAGGAGCATAGCATATACACTACACATACACAGTCAAAGTAGCAGGTATCTTTATTTAGGTAGTCAAATTCACGAACATTAATAAAGAATTCATAACAAATTATGATTTGTACATTTAGGCAGAGACAACAATAGTGTTAAGTCTCCAATTTAAGTGTTTTAAATAAAATTTGCGATTTTTGTCTGTGATTGTATGAAAAAAAAATGACAAAACTTCTTTTTCCAATTAAATAATTTGAGACAATTTTTTGCCATGATAGAGGATGGCATAGAAAACATTAGAATAAATTACCGACCACTGGCACTCCTTTAAACAATAAAATGTATTATAATCACCAAAAATAAATCAAATCTCGTGTTATCTTCCCATAAAATACTATAACTAAGGTTCTTTTGAACAGTCCACCCCCGCACAATTTTGTTTGCCACACCCATTTTCTTTTTGTTAATAGATACAATCTAACATTAGGATGCAACAATGTGCACGATTGGAAAAATCGAACTTGCTTTCCGATGCAAGGCCAAGCATTTAAAGCATAAAGTATTGAAGTTATCAATACATTCACACTATTGCATGGAAAACTATCGAAAGTTCAAGATTTTTTCTATAAACAAATAGTTTTTCGTAGTAAAATTTTGAAATGTAATCTTTGTATGTTTTGGTAAAACTTTTAAGCCTTTGAACAAAATATACGGGGATAATTTAAAAATAAGTTAATTTTCTCAGGCCCATTTGCTGATTCGAAACTTAAATATTTAAGTAGAACATAAGCGCTAATGTGACGCAGAAGAAAAAGTAGAACATAAGCTTTTTAAGTAGAACATAAATACTTAAGTTCCGTATCAGCAAACGGGTCTCAATCTTATTTGTGCTTTTTTCCTTTTTCCACAAAAATAAAATGCACGACTGGGTCGCACGTACTTGCTCTTATGTTCAAGATACTGCGAGTTTAAGAAAATTGTATATACAAACATGGGAATTATGAGAGACAAATGTAGAGAAGCATGAAATACGACATTTAAATTAGCTAAAACAACTCTTTTGACAGTTTGAGGTGAAAAAAAGTACGCCATCTTAATTCATGATGGAATATGATTGTATGGGAAAAAAAAAATTAAAAATCGTTGGAGCGGTTTTTTTTTTTTAATTAATTTTTATATATAAAATTCTTAAAACATTTTTAAGAACAAATTTTGGTATGCAGATTTAAATTATATACATAAAAACAAAATTTGAAAAAAAATTATCAACCCGTTTTTGAGATATCGAATTTTCAAAAAAAAAAATTGAAACTTTTTTTAAAAATCCAAAAACTTTTTTTTTGAAAATATTGATATGCAATATTATTTAATTTTATCTGAAATTTGTATATAAAAAAATTCATTTAAATCCGTTAAGCTGATAACGAGAAAACTGAAAATAAAAAAATACGTTCTATGACAGGTACTACTAATAGTTGCTATGTGTAAAATTTTATAATTTTTGATGGTAGATCGTACTAATTTTAGTATATGAAAAAAGTTTAATCAAAATCGTAGGAGTCGTTTTCAAGCAAAAAAATATTTTCCTTTGCGGTTTTTTCACTTTTGTATGGAACGTACCGTTATTTTTTCATAAATGTAAAATTTTTTCTAAAAATATTTTAGAGAGTACTAAAAAAATCTTAAATATCGAGTTTCAAAAAAATCTATTCTGCAGTTTTCGAAATATTTGATTTTCCAAAAAAAAATTTGAAATATTTTTTAACAATCCAAAACATATTTTTTCAAAAATGTTGGTACACAAAACTATTAACATTTTTGGGAAGCTTCTGTATAAAAAAAAATAATTGAAATCGGTCATACCATTTTGAAGAAAATCAAAAATTAAAAAAATGGTTCCTTGGGAGGTACCATTAATAACCATTTTTCGAAAATGGTTTTCCACTCAAAGAAAGCCTTTACTAAAATAAATTTATTGAATTTTTTTAAGAAAAGTTATTGAGCCGTTTTTGAGAAAAATACGATTATGTAAATTTGCCAAAAAAAAAATGTATGGCAGGTACCGTTATTTTTGGTTCTAAGAAAAAAATGAAAAAAACGTGTCGGCAGAATCACCAAAAACCACTAAGTACCAAGTTTGAAGAAAATCGATCGAGCCGTTTAGGCTGTAGACGAACAGACAGACAGACAGACAGACAGACAGACAGAATTTTGCCACCCACTTTTTTGGTGTTCTCTATCATCGTAATATCATGTTTGATTGTTATCTCAAAATTTTTTTTTTGCACGAATCCAAAACTTGCCTTATAGTACCTATAATCGCAAGTAAAAAGAAACCTACTTGTTACAATCAAGAAAACTGTGTTAACATTCATTGCATTAAGTCCCTAACATCCATAACCTATCTCAAATTGTCGACACCTATAATTTAACAAACATAAATCATACATTCATCCCTTACTATTCACACACTCACATTTTCCACACCTACCTTTATTTCTTTAGATAATTTGACCTCTACCTTTGTATATGAAAAATGTTCATATAAAAAGATTATAGGCAGGTATAAAATAAAATCTTTTATAACATCTACCATTTCACCTTAATTAGTTTTTTTTTCATTTGCACAAAATGAAAATTTTGGATATGACGAGTTTTGGTTCTCAACTACCCACTCAGTTATAAAAACTAACCCACATACCTATCTACCTATATTCCAATGTATAACAACATCTTCCTCTTGCACCATAGAAACCCAAATATATTGAAGACGATACGCCTACAGCTGTGAAAAAACAAATACACCTTCACATGTATACCTACCCCTTTCCCTTGCACCATAAAAACCCCATAAGCCAAAAAGAATATCCGAAATTGTTCTTTTTGTGTCTTTCAGCTTTATCTGCATAGTAAAAAAAATGTAAACAAAACCGATAACCAAAACAAAATTGAATATTTTCTCCAAAATGCCTTCTACCTGATTCACTCTAACTCTCATAAATTCAGTATACGTCTTTCCCATGCTTATACTATTCTTCACGTCCACACTTCCACTTATTCCACAATTCTCCACGTCAAGGTACCCCTTGGAGACTTGAGATGTCGCCCTCTTCGAGTGCCACCATGATAGTACTATGGTTTTCATATACAAAGATTATATGAAAATAAAATCAGCGGATTATGTTGCTCAGGTAGAATTTCTATGTGAAGCAAGTAGACAGATTCGAATCTGTCTTATTGCTTGTTTTGCTTTGAACTTTGAAGTAAATTCGAAACTTTTTCGTTGACTGTTAAGTAAAGAGAACAACTTCTTAATTTTTACTTGCGATTATAGGTACTATAAGGCAAGTTTTGGATTCGTGCAAAAAAAAAATTTTGAGATAACAATCAAACATGATATTACGATGATAGAGAACACCAAAAAAGTGGGTGGCAAAATTCTGTCTGTCTGTCTGTTTGTCTGTCTGTCTGTCTGTCTGTCTGTCTGTCTGTCTGTCTGTCTGTTCGTCTACAGCCTAAACGGCTCGATCGATTTTCTTCAAACTTGGTACTTAGTGGTTTTTGGTGATTCTGCCGACACGTTTTTTTCATTTTTTTCTTAGAACCAAAAATAACGGTACCTGTCATACATTTTTTTTTGGCAAATTTACATAATCGTATTTTTATCAAAAAAGGCTCGACAACTTTTCTTTAAAAAAATTCTGTAAATTTATTTTAGTAAAAGCTTTCTTCGGGTGGAAAACCATTTTTCAAAAATGGTTATTAATGGTACCTCCCAAGGAACCATTTTTTTAATTTTTGATTTTCTTAAAAATGGTATGACCGATTTCAATTATTTTTTTTATACAGAAGCTTCCAAGAAATGTTAATAGTTTTGTGTACCAACATTTTTGAAAAAATATTTTTTGGATTTTTAAAAAATATTTCAAAATTTTTCTTGGAAAATCAAATATTTCGAAAATGGCATGATCGATTTTTTTGAAACTCGATATTTAAGACTTTTTTAGTACTCTCTAAAATATTTTTAGAAAAAATTTTACATTTATGAAAAATAACGGTACCTTCCATACAAAAGTGAAAAAACCGCAAAGTAAAATATTTTTTTGCTTGAAAACGACTCCTACGATTTTGATTAAACTTTTTTCATATACTAAAATTAGTACGATCTACCATCAAAAATTATAAAATTTTACACATAGCAACTATTAGTAGTACCTGTCATAGAACGTATTTTTTTATTTTGAGTTTACTCGTTATTGGCTCAACGGATTTATATGAATTTTTTTATATACAAATTTCAGATAAGACGAAATAATATTGCATATCAAAATTTTCAAAAAAAAAGTTTTTGGATTTTTAAAAAACGTTTCAAATTTTTTTTTTTGAAAATTCGATATCTCAAAAACGGGTTGACAATTTTTTTTCAAATTTTGTTTTTATATACACATAAGTATATAGTTTAAATCTACATACCAAAATTTGTTCTTAAAAATGTTTTAAGAATTTTATATATAAAAAATTAGAATGGACAAATTGAAAGATTTATTCTTATTCTCATACAAATTTTATTTTATTCGCTAACGTTTTCGAGAACATACGTTCTCATCTTCAGGCTAGTTATAAAAATATATTTTTTAAATTTTACAAACATATAAATCAAAAAGTAATATGATTAAATTATAAATAATTGTATTAATACGTATAGATTTAGAGTAATTTTATCAAACATTATGAATAATTGAATAAATGCGTTTTAAAATTTTGTCTCAAATATGTCTTTGGAGGTTAATGGTTTTAAGAATTTATGCAATGAAGAGCGTTCATAAATGTTATTTTTATTTATATTGTTTGTACGGTGTATGTACATTTCTTCATATGCATTTAACAATTTTGGATTATTTATTTGTTTTAGCAAACGAAAACCTGCCAAATCATGGTTATTGTTTATCATATGGTCGGCTGGAGTTGACTCATTCAATGTTTTAGAATGAATTGACTTATAATGTTCTGACCATCTTATTTTAACTGTTCTTCTGGTTTGACCAATATAAATCGCATCACAATCTTGACAAATAACTGAATAAACTCCAGATTTATCAAGAGTTTCAGTCTTATCTTTTATTGTCCCAATAAGTGTTTTAATTTTATTTCCAGTACTGTTTGGTCCAACCAGAAGAACAGTTAAAATAAGATGGTCAGAACATTATAAGTCAATTCATTCTAAAACATTGAATGAGTCAACTCCAGCCGACCATATGATAAACAATAACCATGATTTGGCAGGTTTTCGTTTGCTAAAACAAATAAATAATCCAAAATTGTTAAATGCATATGAAGAAATGTACATACACCGTACAAACAATATAAATAAAAATAACATTTATGAACGCTCTTCATTGCATAAATTCTTAAAACCATTAACCTCCAAAGACATATTTGAGACAAAATTTTAAAACGCATTTATTCAATTATTCATAATGTTTGATAAAATTACTCTAAATCTATATGTATTAATACAATTATTTATAATTTAATCATATTACTTTTTGATTTATATGTTTGTAAAATTTAAAAAATATATTTTTATAACTAGCCTGAAGATGTGAACGTATGTTCTCGAAAACGTTAGCGAATAAAATAAAATTTGTATGAGAATAAGAATAAATCTTTCAATTTATCCATTATAATTTGAACTCGTACATTAGTTCCATCAATAAATATTTAACAAAATATTTACGAATTTATAATAAAAAATTAGTTTAAAAAAAAACCGCTCCAACGATTTTAAATTTTTTTTTCCCATACAATCATATTCCATCATGAATTAAGATAGCATACTTTTTTTTCACGACCCAGTCGTGCATTTTATTTATTTTTGGAGTTGATTAAAGAGGAGTGGGCAGTTGTAGGTCAACCCTAAAAAATGCAATAGGTAGGGAGGCTGGACTCTTTCGCAGAAGTACACTACTGACGTTTTGAAGAGCTGTATCTTTGGGATTAGTTGCCGTATTGAGTCGAAACAAAAAGCATTTTGAAGCTGTGTGCTTCTTCTTGTTTTGAAATTGTTTTACAATTATGTACATATTTATTTTAAGGTACCATTATTGCCTTATTGCGACTGAGAGAAATGGTACGAGAATCAAATGTTCTATTATTTTCTTTGTTTTATGAGTTTCTTGAATTTGTTTTTATAAATCAATACATTTTTTATTCAGCTTTAATTTAGGTCTGCCAGTTTGGTTTGTTTGAGATTGGTGTACCTATATAACTTTTAGTCAAACAAATGCATACTTTTGTCTTTGATCACCATTATCTCAACAAAAAATAGTAAGGATGAGGATGACATATTCAAGGACAGTTTTTATGACTTGAATAGGTTTTCAAAATAATGTTTTTAAAACTTTGTGTGGACTATGTACATATCTACATATCTTGGCTCTTCAACGTTTGTTAAAAAAAAAAATACAAGCATAGAGTTCCTTATTGGTAGTCATGTTTTTTAGACACGTTTTTGAAGTCTTGTGTGAAGTTTAAGGTTTGATTTCAAAGAGACATACGCTGTTTTTTGGACTTTGTTAATAGTTTTTATTTTTGACTGGATAAGATGGAAAATAATGAATTAAATTTATAACTGTCTACCCAGTTCGTTCGAGTGCCGCACGTCACTGAGTGTTTAATATTTATTATAAATCATTATGCTATATTAATAAATATTATAAAAAAGTTCTTTAAAATAAATTTTTATGTTTCCAATCATCTAAAATTGTAATCTTTTATATTTTAAATCATCCAAAATTAAAAAATGTTAAGTTGCAAATCATCAAAATTGTAAATTTTTACAGATAATTCGCATTAATCCTAATAGGTAATTAAGAAATTCGTTACTATATACATTGTACAATCTTTTTCATAGTTTATTCCTTTATAAGCAAATGTTTTTGTTGTATCTACTTTCTTTTTCATTATATTTTCTTTTTTTATGAAATGTCATATCCGGCAGACGGCAAATTTTGTCATGTCCGTATTCTTAATCGAAATATTGTAATACTGTTTTTAAAATTAAGAAAAAATCTAATCTAATCTAATCTAACGAACCTAACGCAAACCACATCCTAAAAAAATGAAATCCCAGAAGGCTCTCTACTTGGTCCATTGATTTTTATAAAATTTAATGAAAGTCATATCTCATGAGTGTTGTATACTCATTCAAGAACAGATTTCAGATAACTTCTTGCCCATATTTTTGTTTAAGTCTATGATCAATTTTTGAGTGCTTGAACACCAGATAAGAGCAATCGATGAATAGTGTTATAAGGTTTCAGATAACTAATCAAGAACTAATAAATAAAATTAATTGCGCATTTTTTCAGGTATAAAAATGTGTGTTATTAAAATAAGTTGATGTATACAGTACTCTATTACTATAACTTATGCTTAATGATGACAAATTTAACTAGATTTATTGACTATATTAAATAAGCTTAAATTAAAAATAATTAACTTAAGAAAGGTACATTTCACTGTCTTGCGGGCTCATCAAAAGATTGAGGAGGCAGATACTGATTTCTGAAAAAAAGAAAGAAAACACAAAAAGAAAATTTAAAATATTTTTTGTTTCCTACAATATTATTGACGCATTTACTTACGATGGAGGTGCGTATTCATAGCCGCTTTCTGCATGGCTGCCGTAATTTTCACTGTTATGATTACCATTCAGTGATCCAGGAGACCCAGAACCATGTGCGGAGAAAGGAGCTTGCAGTTCACTGGATATAAAAGTATTTTCTTGTGAGCCTAATCCTGATTGCGATCCTAGTCCTGAACCAAAACTTGACCCAGAAGTTGCTACTGATGCTGCACCTGGTCCGAAGCCTGGAGATGACCCTGATCCTAAACCAGAGCCTGATCCTGAGGCAAAGTTTGAACCAGGGGCATATCCTGTACCACTACCAGAAGATCCAGTTCCAAATCCTGAATCAGTGCCAGAACCAAAACTTAATGATGAACCTACGCCTGATGAACCTGAACTAGAACCAAAGCTCGATCCCGAGCCAAAACCTGAACCATAGGCGGAGTTAGAGCCTGAGCCTGCTGCCCCAGAGCCGGATCCTAAACTTGAACCTCCGTAAGATGATTGTGAAGCACCAGCATTTCCAAAAACTGAACCAAATCCTCCAAGTGGAGCAGCTGTCGGTTTCTTTTCAATTGGTGAAGTTGTTATTGGTTTAATAAAGAAATCATCGGTATTGAATTGTTGATTTAAAAATTGAAACTTATTTTCTTTGATTGGAATTTGTGTTGCAAATGCTTCGGGCATATCGATGTCAAGCTCAGTCATTGGATGATAACCAAGTTCATCAGCAGTATATCTGCAAATTACACAAAAATATTAATTTTAAACTCAAATTTAAGCATTCAACAAAATTTTGTATTACCTTGTTTTATAACGTTTACCATCAACTCCAGTGAATGAGTACTGTCCACTCACAACAAATGTTTTTCCATCTTTCAATTTTCCAGCTTGTTGTATATCGATGCCATTTTGGGTTTTAAGTCTGAAATATAAAAGAAGAAATAGTATAATATAAAAAATGTTAGCAACATAATATTAAAGAATATTAATAAAGACATGAAGACTTCATGATATTGAAGTAGAGAACTAGGGGACCAAGGCCTAGGGACTTACATACAACTCTCAATCTATGTGTGTTGGCAGTAGGAAAAGGATAGAGGCGACCTCTTGGGTTCAAACAGCTAGGATGAGAATGAAAGGCTTTTTTCCAATGAGTGTCAAGTTAGCAGAGCAACTTTGACGAATCGAAAAATGGTTAGTTGGATAATTTGCCGTTAATTAGTTGTAACAATTTCGAATTTGTCGTTCAATGTTTTCTATGTTTTTTTTTTGGTGCTTTGCTAACTTGATATCAAGTCAGCAGATCACCCTGTCGAAAATCAGAAAAACTTCTTATAGTACCTGATGGTTTATGGCTTAATAATTTACCGTTAATTAGCAAATAGGTACTATCAATCAACAGCCCCAGATCTATGGGGGGGGGGGGGCAAACCGGGGCCTGTGCCCAGGGTGGCAGCTTAAAGGGGCGCCAAATCCATGTGAGTGAATAGATTGAGAATTGCGACGCTTAATGAAATTAAATGAATTGAGATGCGGCAATGGAATATCAAGCGTGCCGCACAAATCGTAGTATTGCCTAAAGAATTATTTACTGGATATAGTGGCAACTTTATTACACAATATTTTAGATATATTTTAGCTCACAAAAAATTTAAATACAAACGAAAGTAGATTTCAAAAAAATGAGATAAACAATAAAACCATTCTCACAGTTTTTCGACAACAAATTTTCATGATGTCAAAAAACCACAAAATTTAAAAATATTTTAACCTACAGAATCAAATAGAAATTTCACTCTTAGTTCTATAAGAGCCGAGAAAATTCCATTTACCTTTTTCAACACCTTTTTGAAAAATGGTGGATAACACAATATTTCTCACCAGCCAGAGACTGCCCCGCGCAAATTGTGTGTGTCAATTTCATTGAAATCGTTTAAGATGCAACGAAATTATGAAATGTTGACATTTTTTGAAACATCCTGTTTTGAAATAATTTTTTTCTGTTACAATTCTGTATCAGCTATATCACCTGCGTAGATTTCATTGCAATCATTGGATATATTTGTTTTCCGCTATAACTCTCAGCTATCACTTCTGTCAATTTCATTGAAATCGCTCAAGGAACAACGAAGTCCCGGGAATTTCAAATCTTTTTCGGAACTTTATACTTCGACACTTTATCTTGCGTAACTTTGGCTTTTCGAAATTTTGTCCTTTCGAAAAATTACATTTTTTTTTCTTTATTTGAATGGTTCGTGAATGAATATTTAATAGTTCTCCCAAGATAAATTCGGGAACAAACCATATTTAAGAAATCCTTGGAGATTTGATTCGAGTGAACACGAATTTTATTAGGAACCAAAAAATAAGATTCTCCATCGAATCAAATATAAAATTCCTCTTTGAATTTTGCACGAGGAAACGATTAATATGTTATTGTTCAACGAAATCTTGGCTGTGTATCGTCTTTTTTTAGGCATTGTCAATTTTCTTATCTATAATGAAAAGTTGCTGAATAGGTATGGACTGCACATCAATTAAAAAGTTTTATTCTCCCAGCGACAAAAAAATCCTACCAAGTAGAGATGTGGTTTTGTTTTCATTTTTATCAAAAACGGAGGGGGCGCCAAAATCAAGTTTTTGCCCCGGCTCGGAAAAATCGTAGATCCGGGGCTGTCAATCAATGCCTGCCAATCCAGCGCAAAATATAAAACAAAAAATATTTTCAGAGCTTTTTAATAGTAGAAGTACATCTATTGAGAAGGGCTTTCTACGATCTCCTGGAGAGCACGTACGATATGTACCTGAAGTACGATACGTCAAGATTATTCTTTGAGACTTCAACGCCAGATTTGGAAAAGATGGTATCTCTAATTTGATAGTTGGAAGGCGAAGCCTGCACCACGAAACTTTCGATAACGAACATAAAATGTTGGACTGTGAGACGGTGGCGAGATGCAATCATAGCTAGTACAAGCACTCGTTTCCCACACTCTGATATACACAATGGGACTTGACAGTTTTGTGTTCATAAAACGAAGTTGATCTCATTTTAAAACCGCCTTATGTCCTTGTGGCCTTAGGCAAGGAAAATCCACCATCGACCAAATATTTACACTACGGCAGATCTTACAAAAAACCCAGGAGCTTCAAATCGATACCCACCCACCTTTTCATCGATTTCAAGGCCTGCCAAACTCGACCGTTTGTGCAGGATGACGATGGAGAATGCATGCCGCTCCATCAAGGTCGGGAAAGACCTCACCGATACCATTTCCTATACAAGAAGGCTTTAGCAAGGCTACGAGCTGTTCAACATCGTTCTTGAAAGAAGAGTGCAAGACTCTCACGTCAACACTAGAGGCACAATCTTTCAAAATTCCTTCCAATTACTCGCTTGAGTCGACGATACTGATATAATCGGACGAACAAAGTGGGATATCAGTTCAGTGGTGGTTTCGTGAGTATTGTGGAGGAAGCCAAGAAGAGGGATTTAACGGTTAATGGGGGCAAGACCAAATATATGCTGTAAACAAGAAAAGACACCCAACATCGACGTGGTCAAGGTGGTTAAAGACTTTGTCTACCATCAACTCAGCGAACGGTACCATTTGCTGAGATCAAACAAAGAATTACTCTTACCAATTATGTTTCTTTGGGGGCAATTGAGAAGCAAAATCTTCCCTCGGGCAAATAAAGTTTCTCTGTATAAGACGCTTATCATCCTGCTCCTGATATATGGTGCAAAGGCGTGCACACTATTAGCGGTGATGAGAACGCTTTAAGCTGTTTTGAGAGGAAAATTCTCCGATTGATTTTTGGTTCCGTAAGCATGGATGGAAAACGGAGAAGAAGACACAACAACGAACTGTACGGGCGCGGGCGATCTAGCCACAAAAAGGAAAAACCAACAATTGAGATGACTGGTTAACCTATAGCGAATCGACATCAATCCTCCGGCCTGAAAAATTTTTGAACCCAACCCCGTGGGATGGCGCAGTAGAAGCGGACAGCGAAAAAGGTGTGGCAGGCAAGTGGAAGAGGACCTCAACCATCATGGCGTGCGAAACTGGAGACAGCTAGCTAGAAACCAAGCCAGCTTGAAGATGCTTGTTTGTTGAGACCCTGGTCCACCCCGGACTGTAGCAGGTAAGTATTTCCTGGCAAAATTATATCAGTGACGATACCAATGAAGAATTACTCCTGCCAGCCGCTGTTTTCTTGGGCTTAGAAGGTATTAGTACTATGGTCTCAAAGAACTAAGGAGACTTTAACATAAGCATCCCTGTCATGCTGTATATGGAGCAGAAGCATAGACCCTAAAATAACATGATGAAAATTGGATTGAGTGCTTTATTTGATTTTTATCAGGTGTGTATCGAAAGAATCTAGAGAAGAAGATTTAAAAATGAGCTCTATTATGGACTTATACAGCGACATCGACTTGGTCAAAAAGGTGAAAATACAGTGATTGAGATGGATCCGGGACACGTGGAGCGTATATAAAGAAACATACGAGCCCGAAGAATCTTTGAAACCAACCCTAATGGTGTACAATGTAAAGGATAAGACCCCCAACAGGTAGCACATACAATTGGAAAACAACCCCAGCCAACTTACTGTGCACAACAAGGGCGACTAGCCAAGGCCAGTACTGGCTGCAGAGGCCTATTGGTTGAGGCCGTAGTTCATCCTGGGCTCTGAGCACCATCAAAAGTAAAGTATGTAAGTAGAGAAAAGGGCTCCAAGACTTGCGTTGCCAAGGGCTGAACTGTTCATGACTTCTCAACTAAGCCATTTGAAATCGGTAGAATATTGTAAGCCCTCTCCAGTGGTTAGTTAGTTGGTACCTCAACAAACTATTTTTCTTTCTATGAGTAGAATAGAGTCAAATACTTCCCTAAAGGCCTGGTCAAACAGAACGCGATCCGGTGACCTTTGTGATAAATTACAAACAAAATTTGATCGCCGTGATCTTTTTTACCCATAGTGAAGTATTGATCGTATCGCCGGATAAAACCTTTTCCACAGTTTATCAGGCTGGTTCCCTTCTACCCAATATTCAAAATTTTAAAATATTTATGGTTAGAAAAAAATTTATGAAACACTTTAATTTTCATTTATAATTAACATATTCTCTTATCTTTTATTACTTTTCAATTTTTCATAAAAACCATTAACAACAATTTTAATTAAAAATACATAAATATTAATATTAAAGTGTTTCTATAAAATTAACAAATTTTAATCATAAATATGAATAAAACAAATATCTTGATAAATCAGAAAACAAATAAGAAACTATTTTGCATAAACTGCTTTATTTTTATACTGGTGGTACTATATACACTCCTACAATTTTAGATTAAGAAACAAAAACGCGTCTGGTGAATTTTTAATTTGATTTCTAAGAATTATTAAAAACAAACATGTTGGATATCTGTCTTCTTAGATAGATTTACAATCGGTGTGTCTAACAAATTATTATATAAGGAGCATTGGAAATTATAAATATTTATAAATTAAAACAATCGCCGACTGGTTTTTTTGTATAATTTCTTTTTTATAGTTGTAAAAATCACGTGTTTTTTGTTTTTTAAGGAATACATTAAAAAACCATAAAAAAAACATTGCAAAATTTCTCAATGAATTTTGAGCTTAAACAAATGGATAAGGTTTAAATAATTTAAATTTAAAAGATAAACAATTAAAATTGAATTAAACTAATAGCCAAACCTTATCATCTTAATCAGAGAAATTATTTTAATTTGCTATTTTAGTATCTAGTCGAATGCCACTCCCTTACGCGCCTTTGCCGAAACTTGAAATTTTGTGTTTTTATCATAACTTAATTTGTAGACATGCTTCAGGATCTACCCACTTAACATAATTTTAGCACTTAACATTCAATGAAACATGTTCTTAATGATGTTGATACTTAATAGGATATTGTCTTGCTTGGTAGGATCTTTGAATCAATAATTTAAAACTAGTCTCATAAGATATTGTTTGTTGATTAAACTAATAGGTCTCTAGTGCAAAATGTCAAAATTGATTATAATCTATAAATTTAAGACATTTAATAATTTTAAAAGCTCAATAATACAATACTTATTCCAATAGGTATATGTACCTAAATGTGCAGAACCAGCAGAATAATTTGCCTAGGAGCATAGCATATACACTACACATACACAGTCAAAGTAGCAGGTATCTTTATTTAGGTAGTCAAATTCACGAACATAAATAAAGAATTCATAACAAATTATGATTTGTACATTTAGGCAGAGACAACAATAGTGTTAAGTCTCCAATTTAAGTGTTTTAAATAAAAGTTGCGATTTTTTGTCTGTGATTGATGGGATGACGAAATGCCTCATCGGTATTTGTTACAACCCCAACCGCTGCCATTCTCCAGAACCATTATTTTCCGCACTGCATGAGTTCACTGCACTTTATGAGCACATCATAATTTGCGGAGATCTCAATGCTGATCTTTTAAAACAAGATACTAAAGCTCGCCAATTACTTGATTTTGCTGCTGCTGCCGGGTTGTCGATTGTAAATTCATATGCCACCTATTTTTCTCCTAATGACCCTCCTTCTCTTCTGGATGTCGTCATGGTTTCTAATCCGTCATATGTCCTGCTTCAAGATCAGTTGTCCCTGATGGCGGGGATTTCTGACCATGACTTGTTATTCTGCACCTATGGAGTCGATATGACCCGCTCTCTTTCTTCTTCATTCTTTGAATTCAGAGACTATGCTTCAATTGATTTCAATGCATTACAACTTGATGCAAGCATGCTTCCGTGGCGTCACTGTTACGAAGCCTTTAACGTAAACGACAAAGTGAATCATGTTCAAACTTTAGTGTTGGATCTTTTTGGTGACGTGAAATAACACCAAACGAAATATAGCCAAATTTTGAATTTGGCCTTATTTCCATCTCGAAAACGAAATAACGCCAAATTGGTGTTATTTCTTATGCCCGATGGAAATAACACCAAAAAAATAATCGAAATAAAACCAAATCTATCGCAAGCAGTTTTTTGGCTTTATTGCAATGCGAAAACAGAATTAAGGCCAAATATTTCTTGAGAATCGTTATTTCGGCTATATTATTCAAAGTTTCATAAAATACAGATTCTTTAAATGCAAAAGAAATTTTGCATTCACCCAACCTCGCACCCACTCCAAATCCTATATCGAGCCCAAGCAGGGAGGTTGCAGGGGGGCAGCATGCCCCCCCATACATACCTCACTGTTTATTCGTGAATTTTAAAATTTCACAAACCAAATAAAGGAGAGGATTTATTAGGTTTGTGAAACTTAAAAATACGCGAATAAACAGTGAGGTATGTATGCAACCCCCCTGCTTGAGCTCACAATAGGATTTGGGGTGGGTGCGAGGTGAGTGTATGCAAAGTTTCTTTTGCATTGAAATAATCTGGAAACTTCGAATTTATTCTACCAATACACTTCTTTTCAATACTCTCCTTATGTCAGGAAACAAAGTTTCAGTTTCGGCAGAATTGTTTGAAAATATGGAATAAGTTGAAAACGAAATAAAGCCAAATTGGTCTTATTTCGGTTTCATTAATGAAATAAAACCAAATTTAAAATTTGCTCTTATTTCGTTTTTGAAAACGTAATAAGACCAAATTTTTTAATTTCGGCTTTATTTCGTTTGGCGTTATTTCACGTCACCGATCTTTTTAATGGGCATGTTCCTCTTAAGACAGTTGCGATTTGCAATAATAAATGTCCTTGGTTCACTAATGAGGTTCATAACTCCATGAAAGTCCGTAATAAGCTGTACTCCAAATGGAAACAACGACCAATAAGTTGCAATTGGGAAGAATTTTGTCATGCTCGTAATAATTGTACGTTTATAACACGTAGGGCAAAAAAAAAAGATATTGGGCCGTATTCATAGTTCTCTTATAAGTTCTTATTTTGTCTCTGCTAAGCTAACCTAGAGTTTTTGTTATTCATAGACAATTTAAACCCATGTTTAAACGAAAAACTGGAGTCTAAAAATAAACACGGTAGAACGTCTGTTTAAGTTGTTTTTAACTATACCAAATGTCAACAAAAAAAAACACGAAAGAAAATAAAATTCTCAATTTTTCAACGAGAGTGATTTGAGTTTAGTTTAAAGATAAAAAAAGAAAAATGTCAATTGATATCAATATTGATGAAGATTTCGATATCTTGGTTGATATTGAAATGTTGCCATCCACTAGAAAACAAAAGCGATATTTGACCCGCATAGACCCCTTCGAAATGGCCGACTATGATTTTTACGAAAGGTATCGATTCGACAAGGAAACTGCAAAGTTTATAATTGATTTACTTAATGTTGAAGACCAACCATCGAGGAGAGGCTTGCCAATATCTGGAAGCCTTCAAGTCTTAACAGCGCTTCGATTTTTTGGTCGAAATATTCATCAAAGTGATATAGGTAATTCTAAGCCTGTAAAACTTGCTCTTCACAAAAAGTAAACAAAATAAATAATCCTCCATAGGTGACCTTCATGGTATTTCGCAATCCACAGTCAGTAGAATAGTTGCAAGGATTTCAAAAAAATTGGCTCTCCAGCTTCCCAACTTTATATCCTTTCCATCTACGAGCCGCGAAGTTCAAAAAACCAAATCTGACTTTTTTCAAATCGCTGGATTTCCTGGAATTATAGGAGCAATCGATTGCACGCATGTACGAATAAAGTGCCCTTCAAAAAATGTTGGTGATATAATGGCTGGTCATTTCCTGAATCGGAAAGGATACTATTCTTTGAATGTGCAAGTATGTTTATTCAAAACTTATATCATAATTTGTTCCACGTATGACAAATTAACATTATTTAGATCGTATGTGATGCAAATTGTAAAATTATGGACATAGTCGCACGATGTCGGGGTTCAAGACATGATGCTCGAATTTGGAACAACAGCCGATTGAAGTCAACTCTTGAACATACTAGACATAGTCACAATGGAGTATTACTGGGAGACGCAGGTTACCCATTGTCAAATATTTTGTTTACCCCCGTGAGGAACCCACAAACCCGACAAGAACAGAAATATAATATTTGCCACATCGCAACAAGAAGCAAGATAGAATGTTTGAACGGACAAATCAAATAGAAATTCCGATCCATTTTTGAGAGACTTCGAGTTGACTTGGATACAGCCAAGAACGTCGTTGTGGCGGTAGCAGTTTTACACAACATAGCCAAAGAAAGGAATCTCTCATGTAAGTCTGTCATTTATTGCATAACCAATGTTACTAGTATCTAAATCTTACAGTTTTTGATTATAATAATGAAATAATCAGTGAAACAGAAGGGTCGATACAGGTAGATGAACAAAACGAAATGGGACTTGTCACCGCGAGAATTTTTCGCCAAAATTTCATCAACCGCCATTTCAATTAAAACGAAAAATCGTCAACAAAGTGTAAGTACCTACAATATGTACATCTGTAAATTCTTTTAACAAAATTTCTGAATCGATTGGCTAACGTGAGTCATTTAAAAAAGTTCCTATTACCAGCGAATAATTTTCATATTCTATTTTAACTTTCAGATGCTAAGATGTAATTGGCAATCGTTTCCGGAACCCACGTCATCAGATATTGGAAAAGTGAATTGATGCTGTCATGTCATATCTTAGAGATAGAATTCCCGATTAACAAATAGCTTTCTTGATGTTATTAATGGAAAAAGCCTTGAAAATAAAGCGCACCAGCTCAGCTTGAAAAAAAAATTATTACAATATCAACCACAGAGTTACTAGTCAGATGAATATTTTATTTTATAGTTCTTTTGTCTTAAAAACGCACACAACAACAACCACCTCATCCGTACACAGCTTATATAGTTTATCGACAAAAAAAAACCACGGATATTGGTTCGAGTGAAAATATATCTGGAGGACAGGAGCTGGCTAAATTTACAGACTTCATTCGTCCTTCGGTTTCGAAAACCTTTAGTATATCGCTGGATCAGAAACTCCATCTACTCACCAGTCAAAGTCGTTCAATCAGTCAAAGTAATTACGATGATGGCGACAATTATTAAGAGGTGGAATTCTCGGACACCGAAGATGAGATCTTCAAGATTCCTCGTATACGCCGTTGATTGGTAGAGCATCAATGTCATCTGTCGAAAAATTGAGGTGCCCAAAGAATTTGGGGGTGTGCTGGGTGCAAGTTAATTGCTGGTATTTGTACCTCTATTGGCCTTCTACTTACCATAGTGCTGCACAAAGAAAGCTTATTGTGAGTTCAAAGAACCGAATTTGTTCGCATTGCTAGATTTAAAGTATGTGGAGTAGATTTTTAATAGTCAGGCAGTTGGAAGCTATGCGGCATTCAATAGTGGAGTATTTATTTTGTCGGTGGCATTTTTTCGACGATTCGTTCTCTTGCCTAGTGACCGTCCCAGATCAGGATATTACTTCAATCTTCAACGCTTTACCAATAGCTGTGTTTGCTAGAATTAGTCTTCCAGTTGGCGAATACTAAAAGTTCCTTGTTTCTAAAACTTTTTGCGCTACACTTGAATGCATTATTCGTCACCATAATTCACTTTTACGATGAAGAAACATGTACCTACATCTCGCTTGCTTGAAAAAAGTGAAACTCAATCGAAAGTAATAAAACAACAGATTTGTTATTATTAAGAACTTTTTTTTTATTGAGACTTAAGAACTAAGTTATATGAATTACTAACTCTATATACAGAAAATAATAATAAAAATAAATTAGAGCACCTATTTCATTTGCGTTCTTATGAGCTATCAGTCAAAATTTTAATTCTTAAAAATGATAATTCAAAATAACAAAAAAAAAAAAAAAGAAACAGAAAAGGGTTTTTCAAAAGAACAAAAAAAAAGTAAAATGCAATAAAAAAAGCGTAGGTACTTCAAGAGCTTGTTTTTTCTTTGTCTCGCTTTAGTCTAGCTGTCTCTAATGTTACTTCCTTTATTTCCATATCAGTCTGGTAAAGTGAGTTCTCATGTGCTATTTGGTTTCGTAGCAACTCTAATCTCAACTTGTGCAATTCCTTGCTTTGCCGCTCCTCGCTCGAAATTTGTTTTCGACGTTGATTTAAAACATCAACGGCTGGCTTCGTTGTTGTTTTTGGAAGACGTTTTAGTTTCTTTATAGGACTTTCTTCCTCCTCATCCTCCTCATCTTCCTTGTTTTCCTCCTCTTGGTGGAAATTAGATGAACGTGGACACAAAACTGGATACTCTTCTACTATTTCCATGATATCTGGATTATATAGCTCATTTTCCACTGTGTTGCTATCGATTAGAATGTCGTCTTCGACGAAATCATCTGCCATCATATCTTTAACAATCAAATCTTCTTCTGTTGGCTCTTTGATTACAACTGTGTTGCCAGTTGCCCTTTGTGCAGCTCTCATACCGCTCACACTTTTACGAGCAGCGGTTTTCATGCGATGCCACTGTTCTTTTAATTTTCCGATTTGCCTCTGGAATCCAGCAGCTTCCATATGTTTTTGGATGTCAATCCATGCAGATTTTTTGGCTGCAATCATCCGTACATCGTTTCTTTTGTCGTCGATGACTTTCAAATGCCTGCGCACCAATTCGCGAAGCATTTCCTTCTCTGCCTCTGACCAATTTCGTTCCCTTGCCCTTTTTATATTTTCTTTTCCATTCATCTGCAATCACATACAAATGTATGAATGTTTTTGTATTCTCTGTTTTTAATATATATAAAAAACTTATATATAAATTTTAATTCTTACCTTTTTGTTCTATTAGCAAAATACTTCCACTTCACACAACAAACATACAAAGGAAACAAACAATACAATGCAACAGCAGTTTTTAGTCTTTTATTAAAAGGAAATTGTAATAGAATTGTAGTAGAATATACATTAGACCTGTTTCTAATTAAACAGAGCTGCCAAATTCTCTATGAATAGCAGCTATGTCTAACCTGGATATTAACTTTAGACTCCAGATCAGTTAGACTCGAGTTTATAATATGACTATGAATATGCCCCATTTTCTTTCGAAACTAAACACTGGTGTATCTCTTCGGTTCATCAAGATGATCTTACCCCATGTTATAATCTGTGTTACACACATTGTTAACTTTTGTATAACGACATAAAATTTTTTTTGGAAATTAGCTAAAATTATTCCTGTACCCAAAAAACCTCAGCCATCTCTGGCATCAGATTATCGTCCCATTAGTATATTACCATGTCTGTCAAAATTTTTGGAGAAATTTCTTGCTAATCAAATGTCTAGTTATTTGGTTATAAATTGTTATCTCCAGTGCAGTCTGGATTTCGAGCACGTCACAGTTGCTCTACTGCTGTGATTAAAATTCTCGATGACATAAGAATTAAATATGATCTGGATCATTTAACGATACTTTGCGTGCTTGATTTCTCCAAGACTTTTGACAGAGTGAATCATGAAGTCCTGTGTCAGAAGCTCAGGTTATATTTTTGGCTTTAGTGCGAGATCTGTTCGCTTACTACGCAATTACCTTTGTAATTGTTTCCAAAGAGTTGTTTATGATGGGAAATCCTCTGATTTTAAACCTTTGCTTACTGGAGTACCCCAAGGATCTATATTAGGGCCCATTTTATTTTGCTTATTTATAAATGATCTTCCTACTATTTGCTAAAGTGTTGCCTTTCACCTCTATGCAGATGATGCCCAGATATACCTGTCACGACCAATTGGATTAATTGAGGATCTCATTGTTAGGATGAATGACTATAACTGGTCACTTGCAAATGGGTTGAATATCAATTCAGAAAAGTCTCAACTGATTGTTATATCTAAAAAGCAATATGATACGATTGAATTACCACCTGTACTTTTGAATGGAGGGCAAATTAAGTTTGTTAATGTTGTCATAAATCTTGGATTCAAAGTTAATCGATCACTATCTGCAGTTGACCATACAAACTACGTTATAGGTCGTATTTATGCGGGATTGCGAAAATTTTGGTTGTCTTCTGGGTTTACTCCAATAAATACAAAATTAAGGCTTGTCAAAACCTTATTCATTCCCATCATTGATTACTCTACTGCGGTGTACTATAAACTTAACTCCCATTCCAAACACAAGCTGCTTGTAGCCTTTAACGATGCAATCAGGTACGTTAATGGACTGCGTCGATATGATCATATAACGCACTACCATACTCTGGAACTTGGATGCATTTTTCAACAGTTTCTAGACTTGAGAATTCATGCAAAGCCTTGTTTATAATAGATCTCCAGCATACCTCTTCGAAAAACTACAATTCTCCCAATCAACCAGAACCTGCAATTTGATTATGCCCTCGTTTAATTACTTTAACTCCTCGCGCCTCTTCTTCATCCATGCTACCAGACTTTGGAACTCACTTCCCCCCACGATAAAACAAATAATAAGCGGTTACAAATGCAAAAACTTAGTAATACAGTATTTGTAAATTTTTTATTCAACAACTATTTTTCTTAATACTTTCTTCTTCTATCTATTTCTTTATTATATATCTATTTTGCATATTTATTTTATCCGTATTTAAAGTTTTGGTTTGTATAACTTTTATATAAATACTATTATTGCCATGTATATTTTTCCGAAAGCATGTACTATAAAAGACTACGTCTTATTTGTACTCTCCTATGTATACTTAAATAAATTGAATTGCATTGTATGAAAAAAAAAAATGACAAAACTTCTTTTTCCAATTAAATAATTTGAGACAATACTGATACGAAACTTAAATATTTAAGTAGAACATAAGCGCTAATGTGACAGTTTACGCAGAGGAAAAAGTAGAACATAAGCTTTTTAAGTAGAACATAAATACTTAAGTTTCGTATCAGCAAACGGGTCTCAATCTTATTTGTGCTTTTTTCCTTTTTCCACAAAAAAAAATAGAATAAATAAAGCAAAAATCAAAAAGTCGTCACTTTTTTGTCAACGAAACCAGTGCTTGTCCTTAGGAGTTTTACAATTTTGTACTTAAAACTTTCTCTCCAGTAGAAAAGTAAACGAAAACCAACTAAAAAACAAAATTGAAATATCAAAAATATATAATTTGTTTACTAAAGTGTGCATACATTTTTTAATTCTTTTTGAGCATGGCTTGTAGACCGAGAGCCCACAGCAGATGTTGGGTGTGAACGATAGCAAAAAAAGAAGTATAGGCGTCGAGAGCTCCATTAAAGACTATTAAAAAAATCAAAGTCTTGCAGTCCACAACTGGGGCCTTTGCGAGAAACAGTGCATCGAAAAAAAAATATGAATGCAACTTCGAGGGAAATCGTGTTAGCCAAAATTGGTTTTCGCCCCTCCCTAGATAAGCTCCGCGGATCCCATATCGCGGAATTTGAGATCATTTGAGTGTTTAATTCGCCCTGCCAGACTGTTTAAAAAAACCGTTTTTCACTTAGAATTTTGAATTTTTTAAACGGTCCGGTAGAGCGAACTATACACTCAAATGGTCTCAGATTCCATGATATGTGATCCGATGAGCTTCTCAAGGCATCAGTGAAAACCAATTTTGGCTAACACGATTATCCTCGAAGTTGCATTCATATTTATTTTTTCGATGCACTGTTTCTCGCAAAGGCCCCAGTTGTGGACTGCAAGACTTTGATTTTTTTAATAGTCTTTAATGGAGCTTTCGACGCCTATACTTCTTTTTTTGCTATCGTTCACACCCAAAATCTGCTGTGGGCTCTTAGTCTATTGAGCTTATCTTTGCTAGTCTGAGTTTTCGATTTTTCTTGATTTTTTTTTTTGTTAAACTTTCCTACTTACTTACTTACTTAGGTCCTCGGACCTGTTACCATTGAAAAGCTACAAATAGAAGAGACACCGGGCAAAACGTCCACTAGGTGTCCTGGTTTGGCAGCCTGTCGCTGCAGTCGCTCTATCAAATACAATCAAATGCAAAACCCCTGTAATAAATTTGTTCCTTAAAAGTTTATTCCTTTTGGGAAATAAGAAAGGGAAGACATGTTTTTTTTTCATAGAGCATGGAAATGATGAAAGGATTTTTTTGAGGCTCTCTTAGCCGAGAAGAAAACCAACAATTGTTTGAAAAGGAAATAAGAGCTTCATGGGCGGCCACTGCATTTGATTGGTGTGACTGTCGTTTGAGCAATGTTCGGTGTCCCCTTCTATTTGTAATTATTCAATGCTGTTACGTCCGTGAGTTTCCCCTTGTGGGGAATAGGGCCTCCACTACTCCTACGAGCCATCGTGTAGGGTTTCTGGAAATGTACCTCAGCTCTCTCCAACTCTTCCCCAGTTGTGTAGATTCCTCTTCGATCGCTCTTCGCCAAGTACTTCTAGGTCGGCCCACTCCTCTGCCTCACTGCGTGAGAGGGTTCCATTGCATCGCCTGGCTCGCAATGCTCTTGTAATTGCCTTTTCAAAGCGTATGTCCAAACCACTGCCACTTACGTTTTCGTATTATAGAGCCGGCGATGGGTTCCTGACCTGTCCTCGCATGAAGTTCATCATTAGAGATACGGTTAGGCCAGAAAATCCGCAAGATGCTTCGCAGACATCTATTCACGAACGTTTAAAGCTTTCTTGTTACAATGGGTGTTACTTTCCAAGTGCTGCATCCATAAAGAACCACGGATTCTACATTGGATCGAAACAGTCGTAGCTTGGTCTTTAGGCTTATAGGGCTGTTTCTCCATATTTTGGACAGCATCCCGATTCGGCTGGTTATATCTAGCTCGGTCCCGCCATCAGTAGAGACAATACTCCCAAGGTATTGAAAGCTCTCTACCATCTCTACTTGCTGTCCAGAAATAGCTATTTGAGTAGATGAGGAAGTTCCAAGGCTGATCCTTTTTGTTTTCGCCGTATTGATCTTGAGCCCGACGTATGCATACGTCATCCGCGTAGTCCAGATTTTGCAGCTGTGATTGCACTGAATTCCTCCATTTGCAGTCGACAAAGCTGCATGTAGCACATCACTTATTATTATTACCAGCAGGAACAGTATTGGTGACAGTATACAACCCTCTGTCTAACCCCACTTTGGATTTCAAATTCCTCTGCTAAATTACATTTTTTTTTTTAAATTATGTAATTATAATTTTGAACAAAAGGTTTAAGTGGTAAGTTGTTAAATTCGTCTTAATTACTGAGTTATACAAAACATATAGAAAATTTGTCACTGTGAAGATTCCCTCAGAAATGGGTGAATTTAGTAAAAGTTTCGGTTTTAAGCATGCTCTTGCTTCAAACAAACATACTCGATAGTAAAAACGCTTGGACGATATTATTCCTTATTAAAGGTATATTCAGTAGCCTATTTATAAAATTTGTCTAACCCCGAAGCCACGCGGGCAAGTACCTACTGGCAAGCAAGTTGGCATACATACTCATTTGTTCACTAACACATACAAACCCAAGCAACTTACTCATCAACTGGCATGGAATTTTTGAAGCCAGTAGTGGAGCAAGTTGAGAGACAAGCAAGTGGAAAGCAAATGGGAGGCAAGTGGAATGCAAATTACAAATTTAACAAGCAGCGTATGTAGCTAACTTGCTTGCCAGTACTTGCCCGTGTGGCCCTCGGGTAAAAAACTTATTGTGAGTTTATTCTTAAAAATTCAAATTCAAAAATTCAAAAAAAATATTTGCTTTGGAAATTTGTAGTACCCCAGAAACTAAATTCTTTTTGTACATGTTCTGTGGCGAATTGCAATTTAGTCCAGTTAAATTAAATTAAATAATTTGAAATATCTAGAAAAAATACTGCGTTAAATTTAGTTTTTGGTTCTTAATGTTACTTATTGGAGAGTGTTAATCCACAAAGTTCGAACAAATAGCGCCCATGCGTTGTCCGTAAATTCGATTTTCTCGGAGTGTTCCCACTAAGGCACTTTTCCTTTATCCAGGTGGCCGGCAGCGGAAGAATTCTCAAGATGGAATCAACGGTGGCATCTACAGTTCCAGTTAGGCTGAACTACTTAGTGAACACCTTATACGGGCTACTACGACATATTCCGAGCTCAGGCTTATAAGGAGCGGTTAATCCGGCTCCCCGCCCTTGGAGTTATATTGTAAGGGTCTGGTCCTCCAGGTTGGGGTTCGTGTCGTCGGGGTGACTTTCCGGCCAAGTAAAGCTATTTAGTTGCGAAGCAACAACAAGCCTCGGATACGGACGGATTTATTGTTGACGAACCTAGCAAACGAAATAAGGACTTCGAACTTGGGATCTGCACATGGAATGTTCTGTCTCTCAATAGACCACGTGTAGCTGAACATTTAGCGGAGGCCCTAGACTGCTAAAAAGCAGACATCACCGCCATCCAAGAAGTACGATGGGATGGGCCGGGCATAGAGCTGTGTCAATCGTGATTGATTCGGTCTTTGTGACCCGTTCTTCACAAAGAATGATCGATTGCAATCACAGCAGACCGAATCAATCGATCCCAATGTCAATCATTTAAGTTTTCAAAGAGCGATATATGTTTCGTTCATTCCACTCATTCTCAATCAATCCATTTCCACACCAGAATACTGAACGAAACAAAACACATACAATCTCAATCTCTATTTACGTGAATGAAAAAATAACACACCACAGGAGACAGGAACATAAATTGAAATACATATATCCACATAACAGCTTAGATATACTTCATTTTCTCTTCTCTCTCTCGTATTTGTGTTCATTTTCTCTTCATTCATTATGAATTTTGTCTATATCTCTATCGACTATGAGCAATATTTGGTTTTGGAATCATTTGATTGAGATAGAGATTGAGATTGAGTTGAACGATATCGTTCATATAGTTCATTTCGTTCGTTCATATCGTTCATACGTTCATTTGACCGATTGGAATTGGGATCCATTGTGGACAAAGACCAAATCAATCTCATTGGCATTGTGAACGAATAGATCTTTGTTAATAATTAAGAGATGATTGAATACAACTATGGAGTTCTTTTTTTCAATGCATTTTTGTATTTAGCAAAAAGTATTGAAGTAAATAATTATTTTAAGTACTCGTAAGCACTTTTTAGCTTTGAAAAAAAAAAATAATTCAGGTGAAAGTTTTTGTGTTTTTGGAGTTAAGGTCTATTTAAAAAAAAAATTATGCCTATATGAACATTTTTATTTATTTTTTCTAAGAAATAAATTCCTCTTTAAATAAAGATTGAAACTGACTGTAGTTAGTATGTACTGTTGAAAATGAGGAATGATTGATGAAATGATCGATTGAAAAGATCGAATCTTTGGTCTAATCAATCATTGATTGATTCGGTCTTTTAAAATGAACGATTGACACAGCTCTAGCCGGGCAAAAGAAAACTAAAAGACTGCGATATCTACTACGGTGACTGTTACCGACCACAAGGGCAGCGTCTTTTTGGATGTGGATTTGTTGTTAGAGGCAGACTTAGGCAAGAAGTCTTGAGTTTCAACATTATAAACGAACGCCTCACGACAATTCGCATCAAGGCTAAGTTCGCCAACATCAGCCTCATATGCATGCATGCCCCCACAGAGGAGAAAGATGATGACACCAAGGACGAGTTCTACGAGGTCCTGGACAAGACATATGAGCAATGCCCTAGCTATGACATTAAAATTGTCTTGGGAAATTTGAATGCCAAACTAGGAAGACAAGACGTCTTTCGTGGCACAATCGGGAGATACAGACCACACGACACCACCTCCGATAACGGACTCCGGTTAATCGACTTTGCTGCGGGGCGAAACGTTGTGGTAGCGATACAACAACGAACTGTACGGGCTGTACAGCGACACCGACCTAGCCACAAAATTGAAAAGCCAACGACTGAGATGGCTGGGTCACCTAGAGCGAATGGACACCAATGCTCCGGCCCAGAAAGTCTTTGAATTCAACCCCGTGGGACAGCACAGTAAAGGTGGACAGCGTAAAAGGTGGCGCACGCAAGTGGAAGAGGGCCTCAACCAACTTGGCGTGCGAAACTGGAGACAGCTAGCTAGAAACCGAACCGGCTGGAAGAAGCTTGTTGGTTGAGGCCCTGGTCCACTTCGGTCTGTAGCGTAACCTTTAGTAAGTAAGTAAGTATCGCTATAAATAAAATCACGATAAAATAAATTGAGTGGCGCAACAGCTCGTGGAGAACCAGGGCCTAGTGACTTACAACTCTCAACCATTCATGTGTGAGTGTTGTTTGGCAGGAATGGAGGGGACCTACAGTTTTTTGCCGAGTCCGAACGGCTAAATGAGAAGCACTTTTTCGTGACAAGTATACTCTTGGAGGACTTGTCAGTCCTCGCAAGAGGCAGTACCTCGGGTAAAACATTTCTATTTTTAGGTGGCACGGCTGGGAATCGAACACCGTCGGCATGACAGCCCTACGCACTAACCATCCTGCCACGAGGTACTACAGTGTGAATAAATAAAAATCCTTTATTTTGAGTTTCTGTGATTTTTGGTCCAAGCTTCTGTCAAACATTTTTTTTATATATGAACTTTGACAGAACTTTGGACTAAAATGCGCAAAAATGCACAGAAATTCAAGGTAAAGGAACAGCCCTTATGAAGACTGTTAAATAATTTATGGAATTTGTTAGTTTATTTATTAATTCTGTTTTTGTATTTTTTGTTGTTTTTAATACATTAAAATACTTTTGCCATTCAACGTTTATTGTCCAAAAATGTTTGTTAAATGCGTCTTTTTTTCTGTCTCTTTGAGTGTGACAGTTAGGTGTGTGACAGTTAGGTACAATAATGTTACGCCCACCTCATAATTGCCGGATTTTAAAGTATATAATTAAATGAAATTGACGATAAACCGAACATATTCTAAAAAGTATTTCAGCGGACACATTTAAGAGGATGTTGAAAAAAATGGGGTACAAAGGACAATCGGCAAAACTGTATGGAAGGTGGTCTAGGAACCAATAAAAACGAGTCGTTGGAAAGGTATTTTTATGCGCTACAATAGTCACTAAAACAGTTCATTTCAAATCACTGTGTGAAAAAGGTTATTTACTAACCAAGGTTTTGTTTTGGTATATTTCAGTGTGGAACAAAATTATACAAACTGGTCTTACCAATACGAATAATATGTATGTCGTTGAAAAGGTATTTTTATGAATAATAATAGTTTCCAGAACAACTTATTTAAAACCACTGCGTGGAAAAAGTTATTCGCTGTTTTAAAGAATTTTGGTACAGATAAAATTTATGGAGCATGGGTAACAAGTAGCGAATAACTTTTTTCATACAGTGATTTAAAATAAGCTGCCTCATTAACTATTGTAGTACATACAATTTCCTTTCCAACGACATACGTCCCGTTGTTATTGGTTGAACTTGCGTTCACACCTTTTGCCCATACTAAAAAAAAAGCATTTTTTCACACTAAAATGAACCACAATAATTCGTTAGTTTTCGAATATCTTTTTTCACACAGTGATTTGAACTGAACTGCTATTTAAGGTATTGTAGGTAATAGAAATACCTTTCCAATGACATATATATTGTTGCTATTTGTTAGACCAGTTTTCATAAATTTTGCTCATACTAAATATATTTTATTCATACTAGAATGCACCAGAACACAATTCTATGTAGCGAATAAGTTTTTTCACTCATCGATTTGAAGTAAGCCCTCAAAGTAACTATTGTAGTTCATAAAAATACCTTTCCAATGACATATGTCTCGTCGTTATTGGTCCTGTAGACCGTTTTGTCTTATTCTCCTTTAATAATGTTTGTTTTAAAAAATTGTAAGTCTTACAAAATTTAAAACTATTTCACGGTTCATAACTCAGTTAGAAGAAAAATCATTTTTGACACATAAACAGAAGAAATTGTGACTTAAGTGGACGAAATAAAGGAAAAACTTGGATTGAAGTCAATAGTGGTGCATTATTTATCTGTAAAATAAGAAAGTATGTTCCTGAAAAGTGACAACGCTGATATTTGTACCGAAGGTGCTTCTAATCAACACCTATCCCTAAAGATGTCAACTGTTGTTTTACAAATACGCTTTTGGCATCTGGAGGTGTTTTCTCAACTTTTTTCATGCTCAAAATATTAAAAATTACCGAAAAAGTGGAAGTCCCACCCTTTGATATAAAAAAAGTAGGTATGTTCCCGAAAGTGGCAACATTGACATTTACCTCAAAGGTGCGTCTACTTAACACTTATCTTTTAAGACATCAACCGTTATTTTAACTTGCGATATAGGTACTATAGGGCAAGTTTTGGATTCGTGCAAGAAAAAAATGTCGAGATAGCAATCAAACATGACATTACGATGATAGAGAACACGAAAAAAGTGGGTGGCAAAATTCTGTCTGTCTGTCCGTACCTCAACCTACAGCCTAAGCCTAAGCCACTGAAGCGATTTTCTTCAAATTTTGAACTTAAGGTTTTCTTGTAACTCTCCAGAAGGGAAATTGAAATTTTTTTTTAGCTCAAAAAATAACGGTACTTGCCATACTTGTCATACGTTAAGGAAAAGCTTATTTATCTCAAAAACGGCTCCAACGATTTTGATAAAAAAATCAGTGTACTATTGTAGACATGGTGTACTTTCTGGTAAGAAAAAAAAAAACACCAAAAACATTTATTAACGGTACCTGCCATATAACGTTTTTTTTTATTTTCGGTTTTCTCATTGACCGCTCATCCGATTTCAATAAATTTTTTGTACAAAAGCTTTGTTCAAATATAAATAATACTGTATACCAAAATTTTGGAAAAAAATAATTTTGGATTTTTAAAAAAAGATTCAAAATTTTTTTTTGAAAATTCAATATTTCAAAAACGGGGTGATAAATTGTTTTGAAATTTCAGTTTTAAATGTATATTAATATATACTCAAAATTGGCATACCAATTTTTTTTTTTGAAAAATGTTACAAAAATTTTATATATTAAAAATTAATTTTTAAGAAAACGGCTCCAACGATTTTAAATTTTTTTTGCATATTCATATTTTTTCAAGTAATCAGATGGCATACTTTTTTTTTAGCTCTAAGTTATTTATCAGACTGTTTATAAAATTAAAAGAACGATTTAAATGCTTTTTATACTTTTTCTTTAATAACTTGAATATTTTTTAAAGTTCTTAAGTTCCACACAACTTTTGAACATAAGAGCAAGTACGTGCGATCCAGTCGTGCATTTTATTTAAAGACACGTTTTGACATCCAAAGGCGTTTCTGCAACTTTTGTTTACGTTAAAAAACTCAAAAAAAGGGAAAGTCCCACATTTTGACATAGAAAAGTATGTTCCTGAAAAGTGGCAACATTGAAATTTTAACCGAAGGTGCGTCTACTCAACATTTATTTTTCAAGATATTAATTTTTATTTTCCAAAACGCGTTTGGAACCTTGAGGCGTTTCCGAGACTTTTTTTCATTTTTAAAATAATAAAAATTATGAAAAATGTGGAGGTTTCACCCGTTGACATACAAAAAATTTTATAATAACTAGAATAGAGCCTGGCTTAATAAATTTCAGAAAAATCACTACAATCGTCTAAAAAAAAGTTTAAGGAGAATATTTAAAAAAAAAAGTAGATCATATGAAAAAAATCACTTTTACCAAAAAAAAAACAAAACTGAAAGTAAACAACTAAATAAAAACTAATTTAATAGTGTTCGAGAAATTCTTATTTTACTAGGTTATTATTAGGATTTAATCTTGTTCTACAAAAATTAGCCTGAGCTGGAAAAATCATCACTGACCGTTTTCAAAGTAACCTAACTTCCTCTAAAATTTTCCTAACATTTCTGGAATTTTAAATAATTTTCCAGCAGAGTTGCAAAGGGTCTATTAAGTATAAGTTTTTTCTTAATTCAATATTTTGAAAGCAAGTTTATGATTTTTTTTTATTATTTTAATGTACCTTTACTTATAACATTATTATTATTAATACAATTTTTAATGTTATTTTAATGTGAGCAAAACAAAAACATAAAAATGTCACCACAACATTAAGTGCATTTTTGAATATTCAAAACTAGTTGAATATATTTAGATTGCAAAATACTAGCAAATTAGTGTACCTATTAGATTTGCTTATTAATGATAATGACACAACTTATTAAAATATTGAAGATCTAATAAAATAACCGAAACAAAACTGGATTTATATTATTAAAATAAAACAATTATTTTCAAGTTTAAAAGAAAAGGTAAACTCTCATTAAATCTAATAATAAACTTATTATTTATGCAAGTTCAATTAAATAACTCTTCCTATAATTTTCATTAGATATTTGTTTTAGTTCTTAAACCTTTAACAAGTCATTAAGATTAAGATTTAGATAAAGGTTAATGTTCAATAATTTATACCAACAAGATTTATGATAAAATAGAATTAAAAATGTTAAACATTGAACTAAGTATAGTTAACAAAACTATTAATGCTATAATAAAAAATAACCATTAACAAATCAAATGAAAATGTCTGCTTAACATAAACAAAAAGGTAAAATTCTGATCAAATAACTAATAAGGGCATCGAAGAATTAAAATTCAAATACAAAATTTGTTTTACTTTATCCCTGACATTATTAAATAGATTCTATAGTTCTTTGGACCTTAATATTCTTAATTTAAGATTCTAACGGAAAACATACTATAACTCTGCCGGCACTTTGTATACATTATTGATGAGTTAGCAGGTTTTTGAATGAATACTAGTTTTCTTTATAACGAAAGCGAACGTGACATAAGAACAGTAGACGTACAATTGGGTATTGAAAGATTAAAAAAAAAGTAGAAAACTTGTGGCGCGCGCCGCTTGTGGGGAGAACATGACAGAGCCTTGAATGAGACACAGATTCGGCACATTAGAAGTGACAAATTTTTGTTGGTATACTCTGAGCTATATCATTGCTATATAAAGGTGATCTCATGTTTTTCACAACTAATAACCTCCACCATTACGGAATACGGAGTTTTGCTTTATTGTCATAGATGACCATTCATGTGAAACAGACGAACGTTACCAATACCGAAAATTAAAATTTTGATTGGTACTACTTTTTTCCCAGGCTTTTGTGTTCAATATCACAATGATTTATCGGGCCCGGAAACAATTTCGGTAGACTTTATATTGCACAAAATTTTAAACTCTTTTAAACTAGTGCAATTCTTTTTCAAAGTATTCATTCATGAGTTCATATCAAACCTCATAATTGCACAATTTATTTGAAGAAATGTTTCGCTTCATTTTAGCGATTCATTACAAAAACTATTTTCTCCCAAAAAGCAGTAATCTTTCCGTTAAAATCTTATTATCTGTAATTTGATGAAAACCAACTAAAAAAATTGAGCTAAAATTGGCTTAAGACATGCCTAAACCAAATAGAGTAGAGACTCAAAGTAATAATTCTTGAGCATGCCATATTAAAGCCTTGAGTCCGTACTTTATTTTGTTTAAAACTAAAACAGCATAACTGGTAGCAAGTATGTAATAGTTTTTGTTAGCGTTTTTTTTATTTTTATTTTTATTTTTCAAATTACAGTCAAGATTGGTTATAACGAACTCGATGGGACTGAAATATTTGTTTGTTATATCTGGTGTTTCGTTATAACCGATTTTGTATTTTTGTATCTTTATTAAAAAGTGGACAAACTTTTTTATTTTAGTAAAACTTTTATTGGAATCACCAGCTTCGAGCCTTCAAATTAATGTAGACTTTTCTTCAATTGTAAAAATTCTACGTTTTGAATTCATTTTCAAAAAAAAGCTAAAAATTTTAACCTTTCTTGATACAAAAAATTATTGGTTATTCCAGTTCTTCTCAAAAACAGAATGGGGAATTGGCGTTTACAAAATAGTAGCAAAAGTGAAATTTCCATAATGTATTATATTACGTGCACTACATTTGCAATGCCTATTCAATTTTTTGTAATACTCGTTATAAGTGAGAGGTTTCCATTTAAAACTGTCCGTTTAAAGCAGGTTAAGGTTAGTAAAATTTGTATGAACCTCTGCCGGAACTTCAAGATTAGTTCGCATCCGATATCCTTATAACCAAGTTTGACTGTATTTATCATATAAACATTTCGTTTTCTGTTGTATGCAATAAAGTATTTATTTAACTTTTAGTTTTTAATGCTTTATAAATTTGTATTCAAGTGCTTAAACCATATGAAAGCCCGTTGGGAATAACGATCAGAGTCACATTTTTCAATTTTGCAGAGTTAAAATTTCAAACTTTCAAGTATAATATTTAAAACTCATGTTAATTATTATTATTATTATTATTATTGAATCAAATTATCAAATTACCAGTTCAAAACAAAATGATTACAATGCCCCTATTGAGAGACAAATGAATGACAAATGGAGTTAAATTTTGTGACCTTATTGGGGTTTTTCTTTTTTAGCTCTGAGCAGAGCATGGAGTAGGAGTAGAGCTCGAGCTATTGGAGTTAGCTCAGAGCAGAGTATGATCAGAGCTCTCTGATATAATTTTTGAAATACATCTGAGCTCTGAACTGTCATACGATTGCGATGCATTCAACTCATCAAAATGAAGGAATGACTTTTAATTTTCATCATAAACAGCTGGCCAATCAAAAACATGAAAAATTCAAAATTGTGAACTAAAATTGATGTGTCGAACACGTCCACTTGAAATGAGTCAGAAAAAGAGTGAGTTTGGCTGCAAACAGCTATTTGCTCCATTCCCTCGGTCTTTTTATTCTTAGCTCATGGAGCGTACTCCGAGCTAGCTCTGATTTAAAAAAAGAAACACAAGTTGAGCGCTCTGAGTGCTCGGAGCTAAAAAAGAAACACAGATCTTTTTTTGACAGCTCAATGCTATGCTCGGAGCTAAAAAAGAAAAAAGCCACTTGATTGTTTTTAGCCTTGAAGGCATGGACCTTGTTTCGTGATCTTTCTCTCTGTTTTTCGAACTTAACCGTTACCATTCTTTTCCAAATCGTTCTATGTTTTAATTCGTTTCTGAGAGACCTACAAGATGGCATCATATTCTCATTTTTGACATATTCATTTTCATTACTTTGATCATTTTTTCCTTTATATAGTCATATGTCTTCTAGTTTTGAAAAATAAATTTAAAAAAAAACTCAAAAATTTAAGTTTTAAATTTTTTTTGTCGAAACTTTAATATAAACTTGTTTTAAAATCATAACCAATTAATTCACTTTCTTCAGTCGACATCATTCAAAGATACATTGATAGATAACTGACAACAATCCACCAACAAACTTTTGCCGTGTGGAGGCTCTAGAGAGCTCAAGCTAACTTGTGCAATATGATTGTATAAGTATACTTGTCAAGTTTGCTGTTGCGTGTGGACCCAGCTTAATGCCTTGAGTCGCAATCTTTTAAAAATCTAGAAATGTTTGATATTTCGATTTTTTTTTGGGTTATGTTTTCCTGTTGAATTTTCTTTTATAAATTTTTAAACCACCAATATAGGAAATTTAATTTAAAAAAGAATTGAGTGTAAAACTGTCAAAGGACAATCGGCAAAGTCCATTTTGCAAATAGAAAAATCGAGATAATTGATTGAGTCATCTGAAAACAACGTAATCTTTTATTTTAATAAGAAAAAACACTTGTTTTTATTTGAAATCACTTAGATTTTGTGAGTAAAAGAATATTCAGTTAATAAAACGACAAAAAACTTATTTTGAAAATGGTTTAAGTCCCATTTTAAAATTTTGAAATTGATTAAATGTTAAAAAGCGAACAAGTTCAACCCATTCCTACAGTAAAATACAAAGATAAAATGGACTTACTAAATTAGGTATTACCATAATCACTATCTTACCATTCTTATTCTGTTCTTCCGGGTTTTCTTCCGATTTTTCTAATAAAAGTGTTGCTATGGAATATTGCTATGGTTAATGGTTAAAGTGTTTAATTTAGGTAAGATTGAAGTTCACATAGCCTATACCATGTTTTTGATCAAAAATAAAAATTTGTACCGTAAATTCGGCTTAATGCTAAATGTACCTACCACGATCTATTTTTTTTTTTAAACGTGAAGCGACAAAGAGCAAAATGATGTGGGGTGGTAATGTTTGGCAACCCGCGTGGAGTTACATTTGGTTGAAAATGGGCTCTTGACAGCAGAACGGTAAGTATGTTAGGGATATTTAGGAACCAATTGTTGTACAATTTGCCCAAAGAATCAGCAAACATTTTATCTAAATGCACGATAACTCTCGTCCCCAAACTGCGAACAGAATTTCGGAGTATCTTCAAAAGACCCACCTGAACTCCCTAGACTAGCCCCGCATGTTCTCCTGATCCTGATCTAGATTCCATTGAACATGTCTAGGACATGCTTGGTAGACAGTTGAATAAGAAAACTCCAAGTCCATGAACTTTGGGGGAGCTGAAAGTGCATTGCTTGAAGCATGGAGGCCAAATAACCCAGGAAAAAACAAAAAACATCGAAAATGCTATTAAAAGTATACCAAAGAGACTTATGTTTGTCCTTGGAGCAAGAAGAGAGGGAATACCAAGTATTAAACCATCCTCACTTCTACTCAGGAAAACAAGGAGCAGAATAATTGTAACCATTTCAAACGATTTTTAATTCATCAAGACATAATCTTCATTAAAGAAATAAAGATAAAATGAAAATAAACCAACTTTTTCCCTTTTTGCCTGCGTTCCTCTAATTTTGTCCGGCAGTGTAAATACATAATTTTGTTTAATGTAAACAATTTCTGCTTATTATCTACTATAACACTCAACTCTTTCGTTGTTTTTTTTAGGTTTCAATTTTTTTCTAATTTTACAGAAGACTTGATACAATTTGAATAAATCAAAAGACGATTTAATTTAGTTTGAAAATGGTTTAGGTCCATTTACAACTGTACAAAAATGGTTTTTGTTCAACAATATTATTTTTTCTTATTGGATAAGAAAATTAAATATTTTTAGATGAAAAAAAATACATCACTTTTATTTTAGCTCTTTCCCATATTTCTAAATTAAGTCAAAGGCAAACCTTTAAATATTTTGAATTAGAAATAACTGGACTTAGACCACTTTCAAAATAAACGGTTCATGTATGGAAGATGGTCTAGGAACCAATAACAACTTGACGTAAGTTATTAGAAAGGTATTTTTATACGCTACAATAGTCACTATGCCAGTTCATTTCAAATCACTGTGTAAAAAAAGTTATTCTACAACCAAAGTTTTGTTTTGGTGCATTTTAGTGTGGACAAAATGTATACAAACTGGTCTAACTAATACCAATAAGATGTATGTCATTGAAAAGCTCTTTTTATGAACAATAATAGTCACCATATCAATTTATTTATAATCACTGTGTGAAAAAATTTTTCGCTGTTGGAGTGAATTTTGGTACAGATAAAATGTATGGATCATGGATAAATTAGCGAATAATTTTTTGACACAGTGATTTCAAATAAGCTATTGTTGTACATAAAATTACCTTTAAAACGACATATGTACGTCCCGTTGTTATTGGTTGAATTGGTTTCTCCGAAATGTAAGGGAGAATTTAGTAGCATTTTCGGTGTTAAGCATCCTTATGCCCAAAACAACCATATTCAATAGTTATTAAAATCCTTGAACGTTATTGTTCTTTATTGAAATTTGTATTACTAGCCTATAAGATGGCGAACAACCTGCAAGAGGTTGATGACCAAAAACTCAGATTTAAAGTACCCTATCGATCAATGGCACAAAAATGCTTATAGAACGAAATATTAATTCCCTAAAACAATAGCTATAACATTACATCAGACTAAAAAAAGAGATGGCATTAATTTATTATTTCTGATTCCAAAGTAAACATTTAATTATTCTTTTTTGTGACTAATCGTTTAATTTTCTATAGCCATCCATATGTTTTTTTTTTTTTCTTTTTTGTTGGTAATTTATTCACGTTTCTAAAATCTACAATCATTATATTTTTTAACCTCGCACTCACGACGGAAGCTTAAATCATTTAAATTAGTTTTTTTCTATTTAAGCAATTTGATGGATTATACACTCTAAAATATTATAAAGGTTAAACATGCGAACCAGTAAATAATGTTTGGTGAAAGCAAATTATGAATATTAAAATTGTATACGTAATTCATTTGTTTTGCCATTTCTTTCTTCATAGATTTAGTTTACGTCAAATTGACAAATTTTTTTCCACTTGAATTATTTACCCTGCTGGCGAAAAGAATTGAAACAGGATTCAATTCCGTGTAGATCTGAATTGGATTAAAATGAGATTTTTCGATTGGATTCAACTTTGAGAAATTAATCGAATTAGATTATCCTATCGTGGACTTATGTTCTGTTACTATAGAATCGATTCAAACATTCGATAAACATGGAAAAATGACACAATACTCATTCAATTTGATTCAACTCCCATAGCTCTCGACCAATTTTATCGATTTCATGGAAGAATTAAAGAATTGAGGTGACAGCTGCTAAGTCGGTGTGTATTTCAATTTGTTTTCTTTAATTTTGTTTTTTGACCAATTATATCTTTCGATCCAATGTGGTCATGAAATGGGGGTACAAATCTCAATTTGGACTCGATTTGATTTTCAAATCTACTCCTGTTAGCGGAATAAAATTTAGTATGAAGTTTTAATTTATTTTTTGTTACGTATACGCCACAGTGACCAATTTAGTTTTAAATTGTGGCGTGAGATATGTACCTATATTTAATTTATATGATGAGCAGAGTGCTGAAGTGCCCCAACTAAACGAGATGCGCAGATCATATAGGGGTATTGACATCGAACCCCCGTCAGAATCGGAAATACATACATCAATAAATCTCCTCAAAAACAACAAGGCAGCTGGACTGGACGGAGTACCAGCTGAATTCCTGAAAGCCGATCCCGTAGCAGCGGTTAGTATTTTACATCCGTTGATACAAAGCATTTGGGAAAACGTAAGCTATGACCTTAAGAATTGCAACAATTGGCGTGGTATCACCCTTTTGTTCATTTTCCCTAAACTCATGGCAGCCATCATTCTCGAGCGAAAAAAGGATAGAATCGAGTCTACACTCAAGAGGCACCAAGCTGGCTTCCGCAGTGGTCAATCGTGTGTCGACCATATCAACACCCTGCGTATCGTCCTCGAGCAGTCGATGGAATTTTAATCACCGCTTTACCTCATATTCGTGGATTTTGAGAAGAACTTTGATCGAGTTAACCGAGAATGTATATGGAGATTGTTGCTTGGTAGAGGAATTCCGCCAAAAATTGTTGCCATTATTAAAGAGTCCTATAACAAATGCAAGGTATTTTGTTTTACACAATGGGCAGCTATCCGACTCTTTCGTAGTGCAACAGGGTGTGAGACAAGGGGATGTTCTATCGCCAATTCTCTTCCTGCTGGCGATGGACGACGTATTGACTGCCAGTGTTGGTACAGCTGAGTGACAGGGCATTCAATGGAGACCGTTCGAAAGGCTCAGTCATATAGACTATGCCAATGACATATGTCTACTGGCAAATAACATTAGGGCTGAACGGGATGTGCCAAACATTGCAAGTGAAGGGAGAGTCGAGTGGTCTTAGAATAAATAGCAAAAAGACCAAAATAATGCTCACAGGCTGCTCCACACAGCACAGTTTTATTGTACAGGAGACGCCAGTTGAAGTATTGGAACAGTTTAACTACCTTGGCAGTATTGTTTCTGCAAACGGTGGTACGGTACTCGGTACTCTGTCCCCAATTTGGAAATTAAGTCAAATCTCCTTACGCACTAAGTTGAGATTCTTCGAATCCAATATCATATCCGTGCTGTTATATGCTTTTGGAACCTGGAAAGTCACGTCTACCATTTCGAAGAAATTGCAGGATTTTGTGATTTGTTGTCTTCACCACATCCTTAAGATTTGCTTATAATATCAAATGAGGAATTGTGGCGCAGGACAAGTCAAGAGCGGCTGGACTGGACGTCGACATAAGCGTAAATGGCTTTGGATTGGTCACACACTTAGGAAACCATGAAATTGCAAAGCAGTCCTTTGAATGGAATCCTCGGGGTGCTCGGCGGGTTGGAAGACCAAGAACAACATGGAAATCAACTATCTTAGCGGAAGCAGAATCCCAGAGAAAGACGTGGCCACAGCTAAAGTACATTGCAGCAGACCGTGAAGGATGGAGACGTTTTGTTGACGCCCTATGCCCCAGCCGGGGTTACAGTACACGATGATGATGATACAAAATATCCAGGAAAAACTCAGGGTAGGTTAGGTTGGGTTGAAATGGCTGCCAGTCGTGAAGACTGACACACCATGAGCTGGTGGATTGTGACACCACATGAATCTAGGAAACCCTTTTCCTTACTCGGTTAACCATTTGGAGCTTCTTATGAAGCGTAACAGGCAACCTGTGTCTATGTTTCACTAGGATTACTGAAGTTAAAATCACCAAGGTGAAGGTGAGATAAAACAGGACACGTGCATAGAAGGTGAGGAATAGATAGAATCATACAGCTTCTACAAAAATCGTTAGAAAATACGCCAAGACGAGCTGCGTGCTTGCCTTTAAGACAGTGTCCGGTTATAACACCAATCATGGAGCTAATGTGCAATCTACTAAGAGATATCAAACACTTAAATCGCTTTAAGTCCATTACTGGCCAGATTTGTTTTGTAAGGTTTGTTCTCTCTAATGTATTTTGCTTTAGCATATGCTTACATGTAGCGATGGGTATATTTATATCTGCCTTACTAGTTAGAAGAGGTAGAGTTGTTCCACTTTTAGCGAGTTCATCGGCCTTGCAATTACCTGGGGTCTCTATGCCCCGGCACCTAACACAGGTGAATGTTAAACTGCTGCCCTACTCCAGAAAAGATGAAGGGCAATTTTGGGCTGTTATAGAGTTAATAGAGACCTATTGCAAGGATTTGATTGCTGTTTGACTATTCGAGAAGATGCGGATATCTGAAGTTGATATCACGTTTTCTTTCAGCCAAGAAAAGACTTCATTGATCGCCATTAGCTCAACCTAGAACACGCTATAATGATTAGGAAGACGGAATGAGAGACTTAATTTTAGTCTTTCAGAGTACACACCGCCACCCACCCTTTCATCAGTTTTCGATTCGTCTGTGTAGATATGGACCGATTCATCATCCAAGAAAGCCATATCCTCCCAGAGGGTTCTAGAAGGAATGGTGACTTGACAATTTGAACCGGATTGTGGTTTTGGGACGGTGTAGTCAATGTAATTATGTAGTGATCCGAATGAATTCAGAATGGTGGAATGGTCAATACTATTGTTGGTCCATTGTGAGGAAGCTTGTAGGCGTATGGCCGCATTTGCAGCCACCTGCTTGCTTAAAATATCGACTGGCGTCAGATATAGCAGAACGTCTAGAGAGGCAGAGGTAGTTGTACGAAGCTCACCACATATACATAAACAAGCCAAGCGTTGTATTTTGGTAAGTTTGTCGCAGTTTACCGCTTTATCTAGAGCAGTCCACCATACTGCAACACCATAAGTGAGAATCGGTCTAATCACCGAAGTATATATAGCCAGTGAGTAATCTGAAGTTGAAGGCCCCATTTATTCCCAACGGTTTTTTTTGCATGAGAAGAGTGCTACCGTGGCCTTTTTAAGTCTTTCTTGTATATTAGGCTTCCAGCTTAACTTTTTATCTAAAATAAGACCCAAATATTTTGCTTGATCAGTGAATGTTAATAGAATATCTTTGATAGAAGTTGGATCTACATGATGAATTTTATATTTCCTTGAGAATAGAATAAGTTCCGTTTTATGAGGGTTGACACCCAGACCACACCGGTCTGCCCAATTGGTTAGCTTGCTTAAAGCATTTTGGTTTAAGGTAGTAGGATGCTTTCCTGATACAGCAATCACTCTGATACCGTTCGCTTCCAGGCATGTAAGCAGCTAATTTACAACCAAGTTCCAGGTAAGCGGGGATAGGATACCGCCTTGCAGCCACCCAGTTTCGAGTTGATAACCCTGCTAGTCAGCATTTCATTAATCAATTTACCAAGCGAACCATCTACCTTCAGGGATGTTAGTGCAGATGCGATTGCAGATGCGTCCAAAGGAGGAACTTTGAACTGTACTAACTCCACAGGCATCAGTGTCCTTAACATTTTAAGTCATAATTTTGAAGTAGTTATGGACTTTGTCTTCCTTGACTTCACGATAAACTAAAACAACGATACCAGCAAAATTATAGCATGATAATCATTTACTCATGATCATGTGTTAAGGTTTCGTCATTTGTTTTAGCAAGCTTGACTGTAACAATAAGGTCTGAGTCACTGTATGCTAATCAAAATAATCAAACTGATTATTTCTGAGGATAACTGGTCTTTAGAAGACACACATAATACAAAAATTATAACAAGACCAATAATTATCCTGCATTATTGGTTTAACTATTAGTTCTGCATATAGATTGGTCATCATTTACTCATAGGATAAAACCGGACTAACTTAGATAAGATCTCTCAACCTACACGCTGACACTATATTAGATTTTGGAAAATAAAAATAAAAAAAAAACTTCTAGCGTTTCATCTTTGCATTCAAATTAAATTTTATTTGTTTGTTTGTTTACTAATAATACAATGGTTATACCTATAGGAAAGGTGTGTATGTAATTACTTTTGTTTATAAAACATTGACACGAAATTTATAGATAGGTACAGTATCTCTTATGCATATCTAGAAACATGCAAATGAAATTCATTAAGAAATAAATTTGTGAACAAATATACGATAACACCTTTGCTACCTTTTAGAATATTTTTGTCATAAGGCCGTTTCAAAAGACAAGTTCTTTTAAGATAATGACTCTATGCTAATTTGGGCTCTAAAATAATCCCAATGTGTTCTTATAGACATGGGAATCTCTTGATAAGCAATTGGATTTTGTTTATATAATTTATGTGACAAGAAAAATCCATGATTGAATTTAAAAGCGTTTCCAATATAATGAGTCAATTTAGATTAAAAATTTGATTAAGAAACTACGGGAGGGACATTCACTTAAATACATATAATAATATGGATTGAATTTATGGCACAAATTCGAACCGCAAACTAAATATTGGTGTTTTTAAAATTCTATAAATTTCAAATATTTTAAAAGACTGATTTATAATCATGGCGTTTATGGAATCCGTAAAATTTCACTCTCAGGACAGTTAACATTGTTTTAAAATACTTAAGTATCTCACTTACGCATTTTTTCAATCCAAAATACTTTTGGTACAAATATAGAAGATAAATATTTGCATGCAGTCACTCATTAAAGTGCCTCTACACTATCCCACAAAGTATTAACACATGTCAAAATAAAGTGGGAAAAAATTTCATACGACTACCAAATTTGTGTGATGTATCTGACTTTCATATTTTTCTTCCACACTTGCATCAAAAAATCAGTTTCACCATAACCTCAAACGCCCAAGTGGGATAGAAAGTGTGATGGTTTTAGAACCGATCCTAAATATTTCCATTGTATTAACACATGTCAAATCGTGTCGGATGCGCTGTCAAGTTGTGTATGATGAAATTTCATATTTTGTTTCCACACTATTATACATGATTTCTTCACACTTTTTTGACATGTATTAATACTCAGTGGGATAGTGTGGAATGGCTATTAATAATATATTGAACTTACTGGTATTTGAATTTTTTTCCAGCATTATAGTTTTCCAATAGCTCTGTTTTCGCTTGGGTGTTTTCTCCATTGTAAATCACTGGTGGTTTATCATCGTCAACATCTTCGGTTAATGTAAAAACATCATTTGGTGAATATTTAAATAAATCAACATTGTTTTTTGTAATTTCATTGAAAGCTGCACTTGTCAAAGCTATGAGACTTATAAAAATTATCTGCAAACCAAAAAAAGGAATAAATTAATATAAGAATGTTTAAGATATTAAATTATAAATATTTTACCATAATAAAAATAAATAGTTTGTAAATATCAATTCCATAAGCTCTCAAGATATTATTCAATGACGAAGATAATATATGAATTCAAATTCATAAACTTTTTTTAAATCAAAAGAAAATTCGAAAAATCACGAAAGCCAGAAATTCCATACCTTCAAGTGGCGATACAAGAAAATTGTATCTTTTTATGGGAAGAAGAAAATATTCAAAGGAATGATAAACACTATCGAACTGACAATCGACAAATTTTGTCCCTCACGAAAATCGAATTTCCAACAGATGTTGTTACACTCTCAGATTGACTTTTGACATTTGAGAAGTATATTCGATCTATCTGCATACATTCACGATGAGACCGAGAGCTCACAGCATATTTAACATATGAACCACTTCAAACGCAATACACCCTGAAGCCCTAGACTCGCTGATTACAAATATTGTCACGACAGACGTCTTAGTGGTCCCAAAACCCCCGACAGACGTCCTTGAAAGTGCAACTTTTTTCGTGTTGTTTTAATTTTAGGAAACCACTTGAATTATATCTCAGATGAAAGGTCTTGGCTCTCTGAGTACGAATATGTAGGTACGTTACAGACGTCTAAGTGGCCCCAAATCCCAAAAAGTCTTTACTACAGGTGTCATTAGAACGATCTACTATCAGTTTGCCCTCAAAAGTGGGTAGGTGGATAATTTGCCGTTTATTAAATGTGACAGTTTCGAATCTGTTGCACAATGTTTTCTATGTTTTTTTTTTTTTGTGCTTTGCTAACTTGACATAGCTCGAAAAGCGATAAGAACTTTGTATAATTAATGTTTTATATGGCTAAATAATTTGCCATTAGTATACGTCTTTAATTAGTTGTGGAAAATTTAATTCAATCGCGCAATGTTTTCTATGTTTTTTTGGGTCCTTTACTACTACTTTTAACCACTTAAACCAAATTACTTACGGCTAAATAATTCATGCTCAATTAATCGTTAATAAGTTTTGACAATTTAGAATTGTTCTTTCTATATTTTCTATGTTTTTTTCAAAAATTGGTACAAACTTCTAAAACTTAGGGCCAGTTTCAAATGTTCCGGTTAAAGTTTCGGATAGCTATCCGACACATAACAGTATCCAGCAGATAAAAGTTGCTGTTATTTATTTTCTGTTTCATCGTCAAAGTCTCGGATAAACTAACCGGTAAATAAATTTACCAGGCACCTACAGTTTCAGAACAACAATAAACATCAAACACATACTGAAAATTCAATTTTTGTTGTCAAAACAAAAAAAATATTTTCATTTTAATTTGAAATGTCACTGATTTTTAGGATTTAAATTCAGTATGTACCGCGAAGGATTACAAAAGCTAAGGAGTAAGGCGTTTGGAGTGTTCAATCATCGAAAAACATCATCGGAATAAGGATGGTCTGAAACTATAATTTTTCCAAACGTTTCAGATTAGTATTTCTTTATCTTCTGGATAAAAACTTTAACAGTCACTTGAACTGGCGGTTAGGCTACCCGAAACTTTATCTGTCGGATATCACTATCCGAGACATTTGAAACCAAAAGTTGAAGTTTATCTTGCGGATAAGTTCCGGATAGGCTACCCGAGACTTTAACCGGAACATTTGAAACTGGCCCTTAATATTTTATTGCTTAATAATCTCCTAGTCATTAATTGTTTATGACAAATTCAATTTTCTCGTGCGATGTTTTCTATGTATGTTTCAACTAAATTACCTCATTTGACCCAGTGGAAATGTAATAAAGCAATAATAAGTTCAGTAAAATCAATTTTAAACTCTCTTTGAATATAATAACTATTTGGGTATAACCAATAAAGCAAATAAGACGTGGTTTAGCGTACTAGAGAATTTTGTATGCAAAATCTTAGAGGTAGCGTAAAACAAAAAATTTACAAAAGATGTAAAAAACTTTGAACTATAAAAAATTCATGTGTTGTTACTTACATGTTACAGAATTTTGACTGTTTTTTTTGTTTTTACCTCTTTATTTTTTGAAAGTTTCTGAAAGTTTTTTCTGAACTTTTCAAGTCATTAGTTTCCCCTAGTATTATTGGAAATATTGTGATTGAAACTAATGCAAAGGTTAAGAGAACCTATGAAGAGAATCGTCTATCAAGTAACCCAAAGCAAATGCGCAGATGGCATGATACATCTGAAGATGAAATGTATGCCTACATTGCCATATTGCTATATGCAGGTGCTGAAAAAGCCTTAACAGTGGAAGCGAAAGACCGTTTTTCATCAAAGCCATATGGCATTCTATCGCGCCGTCATGTCCTTGGAAAGGTTCGAGCAATTACGACTTTTCATACGTTTTTATGATGGAAGAACTCGGAGCTTCCGTCTTCAAACTGACAAATTAGCTGCATTTAGGTATACAAAAATGATTGTTTGATTGAAAGATGTATTTACAAATAATTTATTTCATCAATTTATTAGGTACGTATGGAACTTCTTTCAAGAAAATCTGGTTGAGTTCTATGAACCATCTAAAGAACTCACAGTTAATGAACAATTGGTTGGCTCTAGAGGAAGATGTCCTTTCAAAATGTACATGCCGAATAAGCCTGGCAAATATGGTATCAAAATTTTTTGCATCGTTGATGCTGCAAATAGCTATCCTCTAAAAGGCGAAATTTATGTCGGCCAGCAACCATGTGATAGGCGCTCGGATGGGATATCACATCAACTCGTCATGAGATTGGCAGAAAGGCACTTAGACAATAATTACAATATTACAACAGACCATTATCTTACATCGATACCATTGGCTTTGGAATTGATGAGTAGAAAAACAACAATCATTGGTACTATAAAATCCAATAAGCCCCAGCTGCCGAAACAATTTACACCCACTGAGAAAGTGTTCAAACGAACGAGGGAGAAATCCATACAAATTGTATGAAAAATCTTCATGGGCACTCAGGCACCAAGTACGCGAAATCCAGAAATTTTTAATTACACGGGTCTATGGAGCCCTTAGTCTCTACTTTATTTAGTGTATGCATGGCATGACCCTATATTTGCTCCAAAAAAAGTTATGCACAGTTTATTAAAAAATTTATAAATCTTTGACTTTTTTATTTTTTATGTTTTTTTTTCTTTTTACTTTTCCTGCTTAAATTGCTTTATAAAATTTTTTGAAATATCCATTTTAATAGAAAATCTAATTTTAAACAAAAAGTTTTATGTGTAAAATTGTCAAATTGGGCTTAGTTTGCAAGTTATACTAAAACTATTGAAAAGTGGCGGCGAGTGCGACCATTCTCTCAGAAGTGCATTGGTGAATTTAGTAGCATTTTCGGTTTTAGCATGCTAATGAGCCAAGCAAACATATTCAATAATAAAAACCCTTACACGTAATGTTCCTTTATACCCCTCATTTTCCGGTCTATTCAATAGGCTAGAATGTTACTTCTATGAATTAAGACAAAAATCATAGAAAATACTGCACGAAAATCTTAAAATTGTCACCATACAGTCAATGGCTAATTAAAGACAAATTATTAATCAATTAATATTTCAATATAATAAGTTCTAAGGTTTTATCCGGAGTTTTTGCTGATTTCATAGGAATTTAGGAAAATAAAACAAGAAACATAGAAAACATCGCCCAAAAAAATTGAATTTGTCACAACTGATTAACAACTAATTAACGACAAACTATTCACCTGCCTATTTTTCGATTCCTCAACACAAAGCTCATTTAAATCGCTTGTGTAATATGCTAAGAACAGCGATATCAGATTTCAAAAACCTTGAAGTTGAAAATTACCTTGAAAGCTTGACAGCTGGGAAAGAATCCAACTACTACTACTACACTTTGGAAAGCTATAAAAACAACGAAAAAACCAAAGCTTCCAGTGCCCCCGAAAAAATAAAAGCCAATACGAATGGGCTAAAAGTGACAAAGAGCAAGTGGCGGTATTCGCCGATTACCTGGAAGAAACATTTAAACCTTCTGATGGGCAAGCACTCAATGGAAATATTAATATGAGTTTTAGCTCAAGTGAGAACTACACAACCAGAAATGCTACGCTCGCTGAATTGAACAGAGAAATAAAGAAGCTAAAGTCTAATAAAGCTCCGGGGTATGACTTAATAACAGCGGAAATATAAAAATGCTTCCTCATAAAGGATAAATTAACCTCCTTTATATAATAAAAAATGCCGCTCTAAGGCTAGAATATGTTCCAAGCCATTGGAAAGTTGCGGATGTCGTAATGGTTTTGAAACCTGGCAAACCATCTCATCAAAAGAATTCTTACAGACCGATTTCGCTTCTTCCAAAAATATCGAAAGTTTTTGAAAGAATACTACTCCTGTGCCTGCAGCCTATAATAGAAGAGAAAAGATTAATACCTGAACATCAGTTTGGACTTAGAAGCAAGCATTCAACAATTGATCAAGTGCATAGAATAACTGACGAAATTGAGAGAGCTCTTGAAGAAAAGAAAATTTGTTCGACGGTCTTTTTGAATGTGTCACAATCGGCCTCAAATTCAAATTACGACTTCTGCCTGAAGGACTTTATAAAACTCTTAACGAATATCTAGAAAACAGACTTTTCCGTGTAAGACACGGAAATGAATATTCTAATTTCAAAGAAATAGTGGCTGGGGTACCACAAGGTAGTGTTTTAAGTCCAGTTCTGTACCTTCTATTTACACGTGATATACCTTAAACAGAAGACACTATCGTAGCAAAGTTTGCTGATGATACTGCAATACTAGCAGTAGGCAAAACGATTAACGAAGCTACGATTAAATTACAAAATGCTCTTAATAATGTTAATGAGTGGACAAAAACATGGCGAATAGCGCTAAATGAACAAAAGTCAGTCCACGTGGACTTTACGTATAAAAAAATAAATAGACTATCCGTCTTTCTAAATACCGGTCGTGTTCCATTTGCGAATGAGGCAAAATATCTGGGAATGACTCTAGACCCGAAATTAAAATGGAAGCCGCATGTAAAAAAGAAATGCGAAGAATTAAAAAGTAAATTAAGAGATATGAACTGGCTACTCTATAAATATTCTAAGCTTAGTATTGATAATAAGTTGATTTTATACAGGCAGGTACTTAAACCCGTCTGGACTTATGGTATACAACTCTGGGGTTATACCTGCGATGTAAATTTAAATAACTTACAAACGTTTGAAAATAAATTGCTTAGGTCATTTGTAAATGCACCATGGTATATAAGAAACGAAGATCTTCACAGGGATCTCGGGACTCCAACGGTTCGAGACGAAATAAAGAGTTTTGCGCGAAAACATAGAAATCGGCTATTAGGTCACGCTAATCCAACGATTATTGACATTCTTGACGAGTCAAATTTAGATCGCCGGCTGCCGTCTGCAAAGAACAAAACCTTCCGACTTGGTGCGGTGAGCAGGAAACCGCTTTAAAATCGCGGTTTTGCGCGAAAACATAGAAATCGGCTATTAGGTCACGCTAATTCAACGATTATTGACATTCTTGACGAGTCGAATTTAGTACGCCACCGTCTGCAAAGAACAAAACCTTCCGATTTGGTGCGGTGAACAGAAAACCGCTTTAAAATCGCGGAATAAGCAGGAACTTTCACCGGAAAGTTACCTGCAACACGTTACTTAACTTCGTTAAAAATAAATTGCTAGATAAGTTTCAACTTAGTTGCAATAATCGGGATGTGGAGGTGGTTTTAGTGTAGTAAGAATCTCACACTTCTATGAGCACGCGTTTTTCGGTCCTCATAGAGCCTGATGCAGGTTTTGCACCTACCCACGGAAAAAAAAAAATAAAAAAAAGTTGCTTGACACTCATTTTGCCCTCTTTCGGTAAAATGGTTGTAGTCCAGTAAAATTAAATTAATTAATTCGAAATATCTACAAAAAATACTGCGTCAAATTTTTTCTCTGTTTCTTAAAGAGTACCTATTGGAGAGTGTAAATCCAAAAAGTTCGAACAAAAACTGCCCATGCGTTGTCCGCCATTTTGAAAAAGGCTTTGGGAAGCGTGAACTCGATTTTCTCGGCTCCTATCATATATAGAGCTGTATTTTTTTTTTAGGTTTGTACGTTAAAATATCTTCTTTAACTTTTGTTGAGAACAAAATTTGAAACGTCTTTCCAAAAAAAAGTTATCGACGAAAAACTGTCGAGATTTTGAAGTAAAAAATGGTTTTTAACGTTTACCTCGCCTCATGTTCATCTAATCGAAAAAATACTTAAGTTATTTTTTATAGATCACTTTATTTCCTACATTTTGGTATATTTAAATTTTATGTGCGACAAAAACTGTAGGAAATATAACCTGACAAAATGGCCAATAGCCTGCGAAAAATTTTTTATATCGGAAAGAAATATATGTAACTTTGGTCCCGCAAAAATATATTTGATTTTATTTTATTTCAAATCTTTTTTAAGCGCATTATTAAATACCTGTCAGTTTTTTTATCATATCTCATATGCTTCGGAGTAAAAATGTTTTAAATATGGGTGATTGTTTTATATGTGAAAAGCTATTTGGTAACGAAAAAGTTTCGGTGGTGAAAAAAAAGGTGTAAGTACATTATAATCGTTTGCAGTTAAAAGAGGTAATATCAAACATGCGCGTATGCTTGAAAACCTTGATAGTATAACGGTTCATGTTAATTGCTGGAAAAATTATGTAAATGAACGAATGGTTTTTTTTTATTGCACAAGGTGGCTTGGGACACTCATTCAACATTCGAATGTGTATGCCAAAGTATGTTACTTTCGTGCGAAACCGTTTTGCAAACAATGTTCTATAGTTTTTAATGGTTATTCTGAAGATCCACATCTGGGAGGCACAAAACAATCCGAAGGATTAAGAAGAGCTATGAAACAACAGAGTGGAGATGAAATTCTCCATGAAACAACGACGGTAAGCATTAATGAGGAAAAATTCCTAACCAACGGGAGAAACAAAGTTTCATAAAAATGCTTTCAAAATATTTTCAACTATCACATATAGCCGTGCAGCATGCATCTGAAGATGCAGATACGTTGGCTGTTAAAACGATGTTGATAGCAACGTTTTGGGAGCCGCCGGAGAAAAAGTTTTTATTGCGTTGTTCAATGGGAAGGAAAATGAGTCACTAGATTCTTTGCGATATAGCAACTTTGTAAAAACGTCAAAAAAAAACTAAGTTCTATCTGCATTGCCTCCTAGTGCAGCAGCTGCTCGGCAACACACATTCCGTACCTACCATCAAGTACAGACTTGGATCGATGTTCACCATGACCTAACTGGCCTAACTAAAATGGGGTTGGAAAAGAACTCCGAAAGGATTAGAGCCAGTTACAACCACTCAGGATCCAGCTCCACAAAGCATATTGCAAACTATATCCTGCAAATGCAAGGGCCAGTGTGGTCGAGCTTGTGGCTATCGGAAATCAGGTCTGAATTGTTCCTTAATATGTTTCTACTGCAGTGGAAAAACATGCGAGAATGTTCATTCCTTGCAAAATTTACTGGCAGATGAAGACGCATGTGCAAACATTGAAGAAGCTACCAATGACGATCCCAGCAGTACTAACAACGTTAATATGATCGTTGATGTTCGCACGCCTAGCCCAAAAAAAAGGAGAACGACATGAAAAAATTATGCCACATTGAGCGATTGAAATTGAAACGATTGAATCGTGGATTATACCTCCTGGGGACACCACATTGAAAAAATGCCCCGTAACCCTACCTCGGTGGTGGTGTGGAAAAGAGTTTGAACTGTTTCTTTAAATTTCATAATAAACATAAAATTTTCAAACGTGAGTAAATTTCTTTTTTTTTTTATTTTCGCAGGATATTAGCCATTTTGACAGGTTATATTTCCTACAGTTTTTGTCGCACATAAAATTTAAATATACCAAAATGTAGGAAGTAAAGTGATCTATAAAAAACAACTTAAGTATTTTTTCGATCAGATGAACATGAGGCGAGATAAACGTTAAAAACCATTTTTTACTTCAAAATCTCGACAGTTTTTCGTCGATAACTTTTGGTTGGAAAGAGGTTTCAAATTTTGTTCTCAACAAAAGTTAAAGAAGATATTTTAATGTACAAACCTAAAAAACAAATACAGCTCTATATATGATAGGAGCCGAGAAAATCGAGTTCACGCTTCCCAAAGCCTTTTTCAAAATGGCGGACAACGCATGGGCAGTTTTTGTTCGAACTTTTTGGATTTACACTCTCCAATAGGTACTCTTTAAGAAACAAAACAAAAATTCGACGCAGTATTTTTTGTAGATATAAAATACTAATTTGATTGGACTATTGGCTCTTCAGGAAATAAGAAGACTTCATTAATCATAAGAATAAAAATAAATCTAATAATTGTTTATAATTGGTAAGAGAAGTAGAATTACTGAACGGAACTAACTTCAAATCCACTGTTGTATATTTATGTAAATGCCAATTATTTCAAATAACACTCTATCAATAATCATGGGTTATTAATTCAGTATTTAATTAAATGATTGATTGTTATAATTCATAATTGGATGTAATCTCAAGGAAGGTTAATATACGAATGCCGCCAAAATGTCTAGTTGTCAATTCTAGGGTCTATTTTGACATGGTTAGGTGTTGCCATGTTAGATTAAATATTTGACACCCACTTTCAAATATGCCTGTAAAATTCAGTATACATACATAAACTGAAAACTAAATTAGGAAAATTTTATGTTGCAAATCAAGTTTTTAAAAATACGCTAACTCTGTTTTATACTTCAAATCAATGAAAATGAAACCTGAAACCCAGGCCACTATGATAAAGAAAATAAAACCGTTTATAAATTGCCGATAAATCATCACCCCAACGACTCTTAGGTAATTTTCTATGTGTAATACTCAGATATTTAACTTACTATTTTGGGACATTTTTTTAATAAAAAACTAGCTAATGTACTTTTCAAGCACATTCATTTGGAACATTAATGGAAAAAACGTTGACGGAGTTAAAAAAATTGATAGTTTTTACGAGCACGTTTTCAAACATTTTGTTAGTACAACAAGTAGTGCTACTTAAAATTTTTAGTTAAACTCGGTTTAGGAGCGCAAGGGAATTGTAATTTTAGGTGTGTTTAGTTACAAACTACAAATTTTGAACATAAATTAACTGCTCCGAGTTAAATTTAATTTATTTAACAGAAACTCCTTAAACAATATACATATGTTCGTAAACATTTAATAAATTCATTTATTTATCAATATTTTTTTTTTTTTTTGGAAATAAAATTTTTATAAAAAAAAGCCTAAAATCAAAAGTCAGTCGTACGACAGATATAGCGCGTGGCAACGCGAAACCTACGTATACCTACACTTTATTTTGAATTTTAAATTAATGTTTATCCGATTAAGTTTAATGATCAGTTTTCCTGCTTTATTGATTTTCTGACATGCTAGCCAAACAGGCACCTCCATCAGTAAGTTAATTTATTCAAATTAAAACACCAAATATTAAAGTTTTTTTTTCAAATAAATCAAATAATACAACAAAAAAATACAAATAATAATGAATGTTTAGTGGCAAAATTTGTACTTCCTAGTACCAAAAGATAAACGTGATTTCCCATGAATTATCTGGTGATGATGACGATGATGATGATGATGATGCTGGTCACAGATTGTTGTACATATAAATTTGAATATTATCTTTTAATGTTATTTTTTATATGCATTTACCTATTTTTTTTTTTTTTTTATTATTGATTCAATATTTATAAATTTGAGCTGGTTTTGAATGGGAGCATATTATGACGGTGAAATTAATTTGATGACATTTTTTAAACTACAATGACTGGTAAAACTATGATTACATTATTTAAATTTAATTTTCAAAAAAGAATATTAGTGTAGCAAATTATGAAACACAGAATGTATGTATACTTGACACCAAACCTCAGAAATATTTCTAGGTACCCTGTTTACAATAGTTCTTAGATTGGAGAGATCCGTCTGATCTCAGGAATATACATTAACTTATCAAACATGTTCACAGAACTAGCTTGGACTTTAGCTAATGTTAACTTTATCTTCAGTTTTTTTATCAATATTATGTAAGTAGTCAGACTTCAAACTTTAGTCCCTATAGGGTTTGACAGAACTACACTTCTGATTTATTTTATTTAAATTAAAGGTTTTAACACACGCTTACAAATCTGTTAATACTATAATAGTTTTTCCATTTCTGACTAATTTTATTTTTGTTTTGGCGCGTTTTTTTCTTCCAAGAGCTGGTGATGTCATTTCGTGGTGCACACGTTAACTAACTGAGAGAAATACTTTTGACATGGGAATTGACTTTCAAAAAAAGGTCATCGGTATACATATGGCTTTTTCGGAAGAAATGGCTTGGGGTCACGGAATGAAAATGGTGAAAATGGTGGGACTGTATTTAAACATAAGACGTGTAACAAAATTATCTGGGTGCATCCGGATGGTCAAACCGAAAACCAAAATGATAATATCATGATTCAGCAGCGATGGAGGAAGTCAATGTGTGATGTCCGGAGTATAAGAAATGCCGATGTGGGAAGCGACCACCATTTGGTTCTGATGAGTCTCAAACAACGAACCGCTGCCACGCCGCCGCCGTACAAAAACCAGCACAAGGAGCTCAAAATTCATTTCGAATGCTTTAAATGACCGCAACATATATTGAAACTATGTAACCACCCTTAACGACAGAGCCTCGTCATTAAACGGAATCCAAATTCAACAATTGATGAGATTTGGGGTGCAATTAAAAGTGTTTTTAAGGAGGTTGGATCCGAAACTGTACCCAAGCGAACGAGACGTAAAGACTCTTGGATATCCGAAGACACCTGATGGACATTTCCGGGAATTGTACCAAATAGCCGAAGATGTTATTGGGCAAAAAAAGCAACACCAATCATCCTGTACTGGATGTGGATGGCACAGGTGCCGTGACATAAGGCCAAGTGACATAAGGCCAAATTCGAATATTTGGCCTTATGTTACTTAACAAAAGTAACATAAGGCCAAATTTTAAGAGTTGGCCTAGTGTCGCTTTTACAAAGTGACATAAGGCCAATTTGGCATTGTGAGCCAAGCAGGGGGGTTACAGGGGGCAGCATGCCCCCCCACCCATACCTCACTGTTTATTTGAAAATTTTTATATTTCGCAAACCAAATAAAGGAGAGGTTTTATTAAGTTTGTGAAATTTAAAAATTCGCAATAAACAGTGAGGTATGTTTAGGGGGGGCATGCTGCCCCCCTGCAACCCCCCTGCTTGGACTCACTATAGGATTTGGGGTGGGTGCGAGGTTGGGTGTATGCGAAGTTTCTTTTCCCAAAAATTACTGTTTTTTTTACAAAATATTTTACGTTTGGCCTTAAGTCACAAACAAATTTGGCCTTATGTCACTTTGTAAAAGCGACATTAGGCCAACTCTTAAAACTTGGCACTAAGTCGCTTTTGGATTTTAAATTTGGCCTTATGTCACTTGGCCTTATGTCACGGCACCGATGGCACACTTTTGGTATCAATTGAGGATCAGCTACTCAGATGAAAGAACCATTTTTGTGCCCTGCTAAATGAGGATTCAGTTGAGCAGAGTGCTGAAGTGCCCCAATTAAACGAGATGCGCAGGTCCTATAGGAATATTGACATCGAACCCCCGTCAGAATCGGAAATGCAGACATCAATAAATCTTCTCAAAAACAACAAGGCAGCTGGACTGGACGGAATGCCAGCTGATTTCCTGAAAGCCGATCCCGTAAAAGCGGCTAGTATTTTAAGTCCGTTGATACAAAGCATTTGGGAAAACGAAAGCTATCCCAAGGACTAGAAGCATGGTGTGATTGTTAAGTTGCCAAAGAAAGGTGACTTAAAGAATTGCAACAATTGGCGTGGTATCACCGTTTTATCCGTTTTCCCAAAAACTAATGGCACCCATCATTCTCGAGTGGATAAAGGATAGAATAGAGTCTACACTCAAGAGGCATCAAGCTGGCTTCCGCAGTAGTCGATCGTGTGTCGACCATATGGACAGCCTGCGTATCGTCCTCGAGCAGTCGATGGAATTTCAATCACCGCTTTACCTCATGTTCGTGGATTTTGAGAAGGCCTTTGATCGAGTTAACCGAGAATGTATATGGAGATCGTTGCTTGGTAGAGGAATTCCGCCAAAAGTTGTTGCCATTATTAAAGAGTCCTACAACAACGCAAGGTGTTTTGTTTTACACAATGGGCAGCTATCCGACTCCTTCGTAGTGCAACAGGGTGTGAGACAAGCGGATGTTCTATCGCCAATTCTCTTCCTGCTGGCGATGGACGACGTATTGACGGCCAGTGTTGGTACAGCTGAGTGACAAGGCATTCAATGGAGACCGTTCGAAAGGCTCAGTCATATAGACTATGCCGATGACATATGTCTACTGGCAAATAACATTAGGGCTGAACGGGATGTGCCAAACACTGCAAGTGAAGGGAGAGTCGAGGGTTCTAAAAGAATAAATAGCAACAAAAACAAAAATAATGTTCATAGGCCGCTCCACACAGCAGCGTATTATTCTACAGGAGACGCCAGTTGAAGTATTGGAACAGTTCAACTACCTTGGCAGTATTGTTTCTGCAAACGGTGGTACGGATCTGGACGTTAAAAGTAAAATAAATAAAGCTCGTGCTGCCTTCGGTACTCTGTCCCCAATTTGGAAATCCAGTCAAATCTCCTTACGCAATAAGTTGAGATTCTTCGAATCCAATGCCAAATCCGTGCTGTAATGTGCTTGTGAAACCTGGAAAGTCACGTCTACACATCTACATTCATGACATAATTTTGTACTTATTCCACATGGCTCGCAAAAGTTTAGTTAAAGTGTCAGTACCATGGCATGTCCGTTCTATGTTTTTCCAATATTAAATCCACTGTTCCCTTTCATTTGTGGAAATCCAATCTTCGATAACTCTTCTCAAGAAAAAACCAAGAAACAGCTCATTACTTTTTTGGCTGACTTTTCACGCACAGGTTTCTTGTACATATAAGAACTTGGCTCTTTTTTTAACATTTATGTTTTTGTTGTGATTTCACTCCTTTTTGTAAAGATTTATTTTGCCAGGTGAAAATCAAGCCCTACTGCTCTACAAAGTTTCATAATTCTACGACAACCGAAAGTGCTCCACATAAATAATAGCAATTCTGATAAAGTGGGTGGATGGCACGCCCCCTGAATGGAAAATTCCAATTTTTCAATTTTTTTCTTTCTAAATACTTCAGACCCTACCGACCTACCAATTTTCATCGTTCTACAACAATCGGAAGTGCTCCATATAATTTATAAGAATTTTTAAGAAAGTATGGGTGGATGTCACGCCCGATTTGTGAAGTCCTATATCTCGGGAATTACTAATACTAAAGAGTTGAAATTTTGTGAGCCACCTGTGTTTGATCAGTTCAGCAAATACTGCGAATTTGAAGTTTCTGACTTTATTGGTACTGAAGTTAAAGGTGGTTGAAAATTGCCTGAGTTTGTTCCTGTAAAATGGGTGTGGTGCCGCGAACTTGGCTGGGCACTACCGTGCCTCGATTCTGTATCAAACGAATAAATGTGGTGCAGGGCAAGTCAAGAGCGGTTGAACGTCGACATAAAAAAGCGTAAATGGCAATGGATTGGTCACACACTGAGGAAACCAAACGATGAAATTTCAAAGCAGTCCTTTAAATGGAATCCTCTGTGTGCATGGTGGTTGGGAAGAATCAACAATAGCATGGAAATCAACTATCCTAGCAGAAGCAGACTGCAATACAGTTAAAATATTTAGCTGGAGACTGTGAAGGATGGAAACAATTTGCTGCCGCCCTATGCCCCAACCGGGGCTGTAGGACATGATAATGATGATTTTCTAATAACATACTTAATTGAATAGAAATGTTGTTCTTAAGAAAGCTTGAGTCCAATACTTGCGTGACAAAATTTTGAAAAAATCAAGTCAAAATACTTATTCCTGATAAAATAATAATGAATAGGCGTGTTCAGGAAAATGAGATCTCCGACGTCTCAGTGTCAAAAACTGAGCAAGCGAATCCAATATTTTCTTTCCTCAGTTATTTGACAGCTAAATTTCTGAGGTATCCTGTTCACGAGACTGAGATTGCTGAGGGCTCTGAGATCTCATTTTCCTGAATACGCATAATGTTGCGTCCAAGGATTTAGTTTTATTTTTGAATTCAAAAGATTTCCCACTGAACCGCCATTTTGTTTTAGTTTTAAGACATTTGTAGGGTGGTATTCTTGAAGGGACACTATTTATTTATAGTTAACAGCAGTCATTTTATTTTTTGTACGTACGTTAAGAGTGATATGCTTTCATTTGAAGAAATCGTGTCACAAATTAATTTGTCAGTACCGTGATAGTATTTTCCAAACATATTTTTGGTTGATTATCAGAATTTTGTATTCCATTTAACTGAATAAGTTAAACTTTTCTTGGAAATTATTTTTCTCATTAGCATTGAGGAATGAGGTTTTATAAACAGTCTAAATGTCAGTACCGTGGATGTCAGTAACATGGCATTTAAAACCATATTGAACTTTACAAAAACGAAAAAGAGACTATTTTTTTAGAGTAAAAAAAGGAAAATTAAAATTTCAAGAGGTCAAAACACAACAGGCAATCAAGCATCTCAACAAAAAAAATTACAAAAAAGGAGAGAACAAATTAGAAATAAATAAAATGAACGACTGGGGAGGACGTACTTGCTCTTATGTTCAATACACTGTGGGTATAAGAAAATTGTATACCTATAAAAACATGGAAATTATGAAAGAAAAATGTAGAGAAGCATGAAAATGACATTTAAATTGGCTAAAACAACTCCTTTGACAGTTTGAGGTGAAAAAAAAGAATGCCATCTTAATTCTTGATTGAATATGATTGTATGGGAAAAAAATTTTAAATCGTTGGACCGTTTTTTTGAATAATTAATTTTGTATATATAAAATTCTTAAAACAATTTGAAGAACGAATTTTGGTATGCAAATCTAAAGTATATATTTATGTGTATGGTAAAAATAAAATTTGAAAAAAAAAATTGACAAACCGTTTTTAAGATATCGAATTAAAAAAAAAATTAAACTTTTTCTAAAAATTCAAAAAAAAATTTGAAAATTTTGATATGCAATATTATTTAATCTTATCTGAAATTTGTATATAAAAAGTTCATTTAAATCCGTTTAGCTGTTATAGAGAAAATTCAAAATAAAAAAATACGTTCTATGACAGGTACTATAAACTTTTCTATAAACTTTATATGTAATATTGGTGTATCACGCAAATTTGGAAGACTGATTGAAAAGCTGTACGAGACCACGTCATCAGCAGTCTGGGACGGAAAGCATCTTTCAAATTTCTTCGAAACTCTTACAGGTGTTAAACAGGATTGCAATTTTAGCCCTTTAGCATTTGTGATGTTCATCGGCGATATTTCCGAATATCTTTGTGGAGGCGTCAGGATCGGTGGTACTCTAATTAAGGTGCTTATGTATGCAGATTATATGGTGTTACTTGCAGACTCACCAGAAAGATTACAAAGAATGATAAATCAGCTTCAAAAATACTGCGATGAGTTGAGGTTAAAGGTCAAAACAACGAAATCAAAAACAATGGTTTTCAGTAAGGGAGGAGGGAGATATTCAAGAAACGAAAAATGGTATTTTGATGGACAAGAAACAGTAAAATCGAATAAATACTTAGGTCTTCACATCTGCAGTAACAAGAGTATGGAACTTCAATTAAAAGAGAAGCTTGCATCATCTAAGTCAGCGATAAGCTTAGCTTGGAAAAATTGTATGAAAGATAAAAATATATCCATGAAAAGCAAATTGGAAATATTTCAGGCTGTTTCTAAGTCAACAATGTTGTATGGTCCCCAAGTGTGGGGCTATCAGCATTACGAAACGGTAGAAAAACTACTTCGCTTCTTTTTAAAAAGGATTTTCAAGCTTCCACACTGTGTACACCAAACAACATGTTGTTGATTGAAACGGGTCTCCCTCCACTATTTATTGAAGCTTCATTTTAATTACATTTTGAGATGCTTATCTTTGAACGATGATAGGTTGATCAAACGAATAGAAAATCACATTATAGAGACGAAAATATTGTTCTATGAGGAATGGAAATCCTTAGCAGAGTTCTGTGGATACAACTTAAGAATAAACACGGAAAGCATAAGTCAATTGAAAGAAGAGTTCCACAATTTGCTCTCTGCAGTCGATGAGAAAATGCTCATTAACAGCATTCAGCATGTCAAGGATTCTGTACACAGAGAAATATATGCAAGTCTAGACTACAATCTTTGTGAAAACAATTACTTCAACGAAAGGTACTCTAACGATACGATTTCTACAGTTTTTTAAGCCAGAGGTGAAATTATGGACTTTATCCCACATAGGGAGGATTTACCAATCATTTGCTCTCTATGCAACCTTCATGAAAGAGATAACGTTTACTATTTCTTAGGAAGAGGCGTTTTTCTTTTTTAGCTCTGAGCAGAGCATGGAGTAGAGCTCGAGCTTTCGGAGTCAGCTCTGAGCAGACTATGATCAGAGCTCTCCGATATAATTTTGAAACACATCTGAGCTCTGAACTGTCATACGATTGCGGTGCGTTCAACTCGCCAAAATTTAGTAATGACTTAATCTTTATCAGACAGCTGGCCAATCAAAAACTTGAAAAATTTCAAAATTGTGAACTGAAATTGATGTGTCGAAAGCGGCCACTTGAAATAAGTGTAAAAAAGAGTGAAGTTGGCTGCGCTCAGCTCTTTGCTCCATTCGCTCGGTCTTTTCATTCTGAGCTCATGGAGCGTACTCCGAGCTAGCTCTGATTTAAAAAAGAAACACAAGTTGAGCGCTCCGAGAGCTCGGAGCTAAAAAAGGAAACACAGATCTTTTTTTGACAACTCAATGCTATGCTCGGAGCTTAAAAAGAAAAACGCCTAAGGTGTCCTGTACTAAATGAGTTCAGACTTCGGTATTTTGGAAAACAAGTGTCAGATGAATTGGAAATGAAAAACATTCTGAATGGCAATGACTGGAATATACTGTATATATCTACTGTCAAAAAGCATCAAAATATAGAAAAGCGATAGTTGAAGAATCTCTTTTAGAAAAGTGATAATTGAAGAATCTCTTTAAATACTTTTATAGACTTCGTCAAACTCGGGCACACGGCTTTAAGTCATGTCTAAAAATTATTGTATTAAACTGATTGTTAATTAATTTGAAAAGGATCAATAAATTTCTACTGAAAATATGATTTGATGAAAAGGACAGGTACTATTAAAAGTTGCTAAGTGTAAAATTTTATAATTTTTTGTAGTAGATCGTACTTATTTTAATATATGAAAAAAGTTTAATCAAAATCGTTGGAGTCGATTTTAAGCAAAAAAATAGGTACCATTATTTTTTCATAAATGTAAAATTTTTTCTAAAAATATTTTAGAAAATTTCAAAAAAATCGAGCATGTCGTTTTCGAAATATTTGATTTTCCGAAAAAAATTGAAACATTTATATTATATTAACATATATTTTTTAAAGCTTCTGTATAAAAAAAATAATTGAAATCGTTCGTACCGTTTTGAACAAAATCAAAAATTAAAAAATGGTTCTTTGGGAGGTACCATTAATAACCATTTTTGGAAAATAATTTTCCATCCAAAGTAAGCCTTTACTAAAATAAATTTATTTAATTTTTTTTATAAAAGCTGTCGAGACGTTTTTGAGAAAAATACGTTTATGTAAAATTACTAAAAAAAATTGTATGGCAGGTAACGTTATTTTTGGTTCTAAAAAAAAATAAGAAATATGTGGGCATAATCACCAAAAACCACTATGTACCAAGTTTGAAGAAAATCAATCGAGCCGTTTAGGATGTAACGAACAGACAGACAGACAAAATTGTGCCACCCACTTTTTGGTGTTCTCTATCATCGTAATATCATGTTTGATTATTATTTTAATTTTTTTTTTGCACGAATCCATAACTTGCCCTATAGTACCTATGCATATCGCGAGTAAAAATAAAAAGAGTGTAATTAAAGTCTATTCCAGTCTTAGTACATTTCACTATATTTTTACTTGCGATATAGGTACTATAGGGCAAGTTTTGGATTCGTGCAAAAAAAAAATTTCGAGATAACAATCAAACATAACTTTACGATGATAGAGAACACGAAAAAAGTGGGTGGCACAATTCTGTCTGTCTGTCTGTCTGTCTGTCTGTCTGTCTGTCTGTCTGTCTGTCCGTACCTCAACCTACAGCCTAAACCACTGAAGCGATTTTCTTCAAATTTTGAACTTAAGGTTTTTTTGTAACTCTCCAGAGGGGAAATTGAAATTTTTTTTTTAGCTCAAAAAATAACGGTACTTGCCATACAACCGTTAAGGAAAAGCTTATTTATCTCAAAAACGGCTCCAACGATTTTGATAAAAAAAAATCAGTGTATTACTGTAGATATGATGTACCTTCTAATGAGAAAAAAAATCACCAAAAACATTTATTAACGGTACCTGCCATATAACGGTTTTTTCGATTTTTGATTTTCTCATTAACCGCTCATGCGATTTCAATGAAATTTTTTTCACAAAAGCTTTGTTAGAATATAAATAATACTGCATTCCAAAATTTTAGAAAAAATAAATTTTGGATTTTTAAAAAAAGATTCAAATTTTTTTTTTCAAAATTCAATATTTCAAAAACGGGTTGATGAATTATTTTTAAATTTCAGTTTTTAATGTATGTTAATATAAACTCTAAATTGGCATACCAAATTTTTTTTTGAAAAATGTAACAACATTTTTATATATAAAAAATTAATTTTTAAGAAAACGGCTCCAACGATTTTTAATTTTTTTTTTGCATATATACATATTTTTTCAAGTAATCAAATGGCATACTTTTTTTTTAGCTCTAAGTTATTTATCAGGCTGTTTATTCAATTAAAAGAACGATTTAAATGCTTTTTATACTTTTTCTATAATTACTTAAATATTTTTTTAAGTTCTTAAGCCCCACACAACTTGAACATAAGAGCAAGTACGTGCGATCCAGTCGTGCATTTTATTTTTTTTGTTTTCCTAAAAAGTTGCAGCAAAATGTTTTTACCCATTTGATATTTTGGCTAGATCAAACCACAAAAACTAAACAAAACCTCTTTCCATTGAGTTTTAATTTTTGAAATTTGTTTAAAAAAAAGAATCACAGTTGGCAGAAATTCACCCATATACACGATCTTAGGTTCTTAATTTTGATTTTCATAATTTTATTGTAAGAACTAAAAAACTATTTTTTGAATCAACTCAAGTTAGTTAACATGATCAGAAAATATTCTTTAATTATTTTTTTTTTTATATTTGTGTCTAAGACTTGAAGGCAGAAAGTTTATTTTATATTTGTTAACACTAATTTACAACTTTGCATCTGACTTGCATCAAACAGTATCAATTTTTGAAGATTTTTTCCAAAATTAATTTAAAATGTTTTTATATATTTTTTTAATAATTTCGTAAAAATTTGATGGGCACTTGCAAGAAAGTTTAAAACTAGTTATTTGTTTTTTTTTTCTACCGAATTTGTTTCAAAAGAATATTGCTGATGTCAGGTTAAAATCCTTCGAAGTCAATTCAAGCCAGGTGCCTTAGATAGTAATATGGGTACTCTCTGAAAGGTGCACATATTAAAACCAACAATTTTGGAGATGAAAAAAGAAATTCATCACAGACTCCCGAATTATTTGTTTTTAATTCAAAACAACATCAATTTTTTTAACAATGCAAAGGATGTATAAGCCAGTGTTAATCACAATCACTTTGTTCAAAAATTCACTTCAAATTAAAAACTATATCACAGTCCTTAAGGAGGTATGCTTTTTCTATCACATTTTCAAATTTAAAAAAAAACTTAAACTTACAACGTTTTGCATTTTGTATAGCAGTTGAGTCACACTTATATTTTAAGCCAAATTAATTATTTTAAATAAAATTAAACAAAAAAAAAGTTTTTTTTTTTGACACCTTCAACTTGAAGTGAACAGTCCAAGTTCTTAGTAACAAATAGTATAATCAACACCTTAGGTCTTTTCTTTTATATATTATATTTTTACGGTAGATAAATATATGTATGAATTGATCAATGCCCCCACTTTAATTATCATAAACTAAGATTTCAATGATATACACACAAAAAAAAAATAAGAAAATATTTTGAAAGCCAAAAACCTGATTGTCACTTATAATGTTAGTTTATTATATAGCACTATTCTATGCAAATCAGAATATTATACATCTTCATATAGAATATACCACCATGAGTGTTTGATTGAGAAGAGGTTCCAGTTTTATTTAGAAACGAAAACCGCAAAGCTTCTTGAATCAATATACAATTTATTTTGGTTGATGTCCCTTTTGATGCGTGGTGGTCGTGGTTTTGATTGTTCCATCATATAGCCGGTTCATAATGTTCTATAGCTTTGTAAAATCTTAAACATAAATAATGGGACATATTCTAGTATGGTTTTCTAGGCTCATGTTTTACTTAATTGCGGCTTAAGATCAAATTTCTCAATTCAATAAATATACAGATCCTATTCATAATCAAATTTCTTTCAATTTTGTTTATTAAAATAAAATTTTATTGCATTTTTATGCAATTTTTTTTTAACTTTGGAAATTCCAATATCGTATAGACATAATGGGGCATATTCATAGATGTTTGCTTAGCTCTTGCTAAGTTATTACTAAGCAAGTCCAGAATTTAGGCTATTCATAAATAAATTTAAACCTAAGCTTAGGGCTAAACCTGTGGTCTAACTTTAGGAAATGTTGTGTTTAAGTAGTTATTATCACAGCCAAATGTCAAATTTGATTTTTTTTTGTGAATTAAAAAACTGAAAATGTGATTTATATCAAATATGTAAATGCAACGTAAACTAATCGTCCTGAAAAATTACGATTGATAACGCAATTACAGAAGATATAGATATTTTAGATGAATTTGAGTCATTAAATGAGTTGTAAAATGTGCCACCAAGAAAAAGAAAATAGAAAAAGAAAAAAGTTCCTTCTGTGGTTGCGACCAGTTTTCCTGGCGTTCGCGTTTTATATTTTCTTTATTGTTCATCTTAAAATATTATGGAGTATTTCTTCAAGTTTTTTTTTCAGATTTTTGATTAATAGTTTTGTTTTGTTTACTTTTTTCGACACCACACAAAATTTACATTTTGGAAATTTAAGAGTATTTTTTTTTTTTTTGACCTGTCACCATTTGAAGCATTGAATAAATACAAATAGAAGTGACACCGCATTACTCAAAGCGATACTAGAAGGTGTTGGCCAATAGAAACAAATAAGTAGAAATTATCATAAGGGATATTTATTTATTTAATATTTCCTTTATTACTGGTTTCCATAATAGTGAGGCGGCATAGCGCCCATATGAAGCATGATTGTGCACTTTGTGATAAAAGCAAATAATTTTAATCATTGTTTGCACATTATAAAAGAATGATTTTAAGATATTGGGCCACTTCGTATCTCCGCCCATTTAGGTGGGCGGGGCAATTTTGTTTTGAAAATTACTTGAAATGGAAAAAAATTATAAAAAAATAACGACAACACTTACAATATTTTGCTATATCATTTTTGAAAGCCAAAACGCCATTCTTATATTCTGTTTTTAAATTAAGTTTTTTGAGTAAATAGTTTTCGAAAAAATCATTTTCAAACTCAAAGTTTTGAAAAAAAAAATTTAAAAAAAATGTATACTGATTTTTTTTTAACTTTGCGTAGTTACATATATATAAAAATTAAATTTTTATTTTCCACTGCTCCTATCAATTTTAGGTCGAATTTTGAAAACCAATTTCTTTTAAGTCCCTTAGTTTTTGAAAAAAATTGCAAATTATAAAACAATTTTTTTTTCGAAGACAAATTTTTTTTGGAGTATTTGTCTAATTCATAACGTAATTTTTTGATCAAAAACACCCTGAATTTGTACCTATTGACAAAAACAACAATATAGACCAGTAACTGTCAAATCCCTTCCCTCGTCAAAAAAAAAAATATATATAAGGGTAAGAAACCTCATATGACAATTCTTTTTATTTAATGACTTAACACAAATAAAAAAAAGAAAGCAAAAATTCAATTTAAAGATACTTTGCTACAAATTGGGTTAAAACATGCTAAATTATAATTCATAATCCACTAAAAATAATATATTGTAAGACCGGCTTATTAAATTAAATTAAATTGGGTGGCGCAACAGCTCATGGAGAACCAGGGCCTATTGACTTACAACTCACAACCATTCCTGTGTGCGTGTTTGTTGGCAGGAATGGAGGGGACCTACAGTTTTTTGCCGAGTCCGAACGGCTTAATGAGAAGCACTTTTTCATGACAAGAATACTCTTGGAGGATTTGTCAGTTCCTCGCAAGAGGCAGTACCTCGAATAAAACATTTCTGTTTTTAGGTGGCACGGCTGGGAATCGAACCCACACCTTCGGCATGACAGTCCTACGCACTAACCATTAAGCCACGAGGTACTACTTACCGGCTTATACTAGATATTTATAAATAATACATAATGTGCATACATGTTAACACTTGTGTACAAGTTTGCGAAACCTTATCGAAATTCTACCCTACCACAGGCATGTTTTTTAATCAATTATCTTCATATTAAACAATATCGTTGGGGTCGTATTCATCGGTGCCCTTTGGTCAATGAGCTCAGCCGTGATCGGCGCAATAACCACATAGTGCTGTTCAGTGGTGCTTTCCCCGAAAAAAGTGTAACACGTTGAACTTCGAGATTTTCAACCAGACATAGCTTGTGTTAGGTTAGGTAAGGAGGGGCGTGCACAGAGGATGTTGCCTACAAGGCCCCCTTGGTCCATTGTGATCCCTTTAAAAAAACTATTGGTTCACACAGACTTGTTCGTTTGCGAACCAGCCTGTGCTTTCTATGAATTTTCCTGTTTGCCATGCGCTAGATAGTCCTGTTCTTCAACAACCCTGTTTCCAAAGTAACGGAGGCGATTTGTGTGGAGGTTTGAACAGTCGCAAAGTAGGTGTTTAATGGTTGGTAATGGTTGGAAATTGGGTGTGAAACCACTCAGTCTGGTGGCCATTGTGCCAATGGCGCAATGACCCGTTAGTACATCTATCAAGATTCTATTATTCTTTTTACTCAGCGATAAAATATACTGGGGTCTATCATCGTATCCGTTCGGAGAAATCTCCGATCGGAGATAAGTTCCGATCGGAGAATTAATTTTGTTCATGGTATCCGAATCGTAACAGAAATATAGACACGCATCGACGCATGTAGTTGACATAAAAAAATAATGTATGTCAAATAAATAAACATTAATTTTAATTGTGAAATAATAGGTTTGTTCGATGTCAGCACTGGGGCGCACTGGGTCGCCCTGAACTCGCTCTAATGTGTTTTATGTGACACTTTTTTCACCCCAGTTTATTTGCACTGTGTTCGATGTGTGTTCGGGGCGAGCACTGAACTCGCTCTTACGCACCCCAGGTTCTTTCTCAGGGAAAGAAATCATAGCTGCGAAATTGAAATCAGCTGTTTGTAAAAGTTGAATGTCAAAGGAAAAGGATTAACTTTGCGAATTTTTATGACAATAAAAATAATAAATGTGAAATATTTTGTATACTATTTTGTTACTTTTTATTAATTTATATATTAATAAATAAAATGCTAAGGAAAATATATGGATATCTAGTGCTTGCGTAAAGATTTTGAAGCTGCACAAAATAGTATCCAAGCACCTTAACATTTTTATCATACAAAAGTAACACTGAGGTGTTCGATGTGAAATCAAAACCCGGGCAGCCCCCAGTTTCTTGAAATTTGAATGACATTCCCCAGTGCGCCCTGGGGCAGGGAACAGCGAACAAACCTATTAATGGACAGTGCATAAATATCGATGCAAATATGGAAAAAGTTTTACTTATAATTCTTTTCCTGCTGCAGATTCCATGTTTGATTGTTTTTTAATAAATTTTATTTTTCTTCGTCTTCATACGCCAAAGTTCCGCAAGCATTTGACTGTCGGAGACAATCGGAGAGATAAGTAACAAAACAATCGCCATACACTGCATGAAATCGTGACGCGTTGCTTTCATTTTGACATTTCAACGCATACTTTGAATTTTGTCTGAGGAATCTACGATTGAGTAATCGGAACGGCTATGATGATAGAAAATTCGTAGATTTCGTACAAATCGGAGAAAAATTTGTTCCTATCGGATACGATAATAGACCCGACTGAGTTTTCTTTTCATTAATTCTAGGCCTTAAACTTCTAGAGATAACGCACTAGTTTCGGGACATCCAGGAGTTATTGATTTGCCCTTTCGTTACTAGGTCTATTCTACTTTTAATCACGCCGATTACGACGTCTGGTCCCTTTTCTAATTGGCTACTACTATTTCTATTTGATACTGACCCTTTCCTTGCCAGTTCATCTTCTATTCCTTTCTTTATTGTTATGTCAAAGAACCCTGCAAAGTTTGACTTATTGTTACAAATATTATTCGGTATTCCTCGGCATTTTTTTACTGTCTTGGATCTTATAGTCTCACTGGCTATTGCTTTGATAGCAGCTTGGCTATCCACGAAAAATGTGATCTCCGAAGAGCTCAATATCCTTGTGTACCATTGGCCATAATAGGGACTTTTTAATTTGAAATAGTGGCTACATTTTTACAAGCCGTTTGAGGAAAATGCTCTTCTTGTATCTTTGACTACTTGTGTGGTTGCCCATGATTCATGAAAGCTGATCAAACTTAGGAACGCTGAAGGTTTAAAAGCCATGAAAGCGATATTTGGTCAGCGTTTCAGCGATGTTCATTAAAGAGGAAAGATTAAGTTCGTGCACTTGTAGGTTTGACCAAGACGACAAAAATCGACACTTATATGCAAATAAACCCAAACCAACTGTTTCCCTGTCTCGCTTGCGTTTTGAGAAGTAATGGTGAGCCTTCTACTTACATGAGGTACGAATTAGTTGCCAAGCCCCAAACTCTCTCTCATGGTACGGTTCTGCGAAAAGGTACAAGAACAACTCATCTCACTGTTTTAAAAAAGTTTTCAGCCTGTGGGCAAACTTATTTGGCACAGGCAAATTCAAGGTCGATGAAGGATTTCATCTGCTGATCTGTTTTGTTCTTGGTTTTTGTTCTTTGACCAGAGGACCCCGATGAATACGGCCCCAACGATATTGTTTAATATGAAGATAATTGATTAAAAAACATGCCTGTGGTAGGGTAGAATTTCGATAAGGTTTCGCAAACTTGTACACAAGTGTTAACATGTATGCACATTATGTATTATTTATAAATATCTAGTATAAGCCGGTAAGTAGTACCTCGTGGCTTGATGGTTAGTGCGTAGGACTGTCATGCCGAAGGTGTGGGTTCGATTCCCAGCCGTGCCACCTAAAAACAGAAATGTTTTATTCGAGGTACTGCCTCTTGCGAGGAACTGACAAATCCTCCAAGAGTATACTTGTCATGAAAAAGTGCTTCTCATTTAGCCGTTCGGACTCGGCAAAAAACTGCAGGTCCCCTCCATTCCTGCCAAAAAACACGCACACAGGAATGGTTGTGAGCAGGGTTGTCAGATGTGGCGATTTGTCGCCAAACAGGCGATATGAATTTTGATTTGGCGACACGAAAATCGGTTTGGCGATGTACCTTAAAAAAGGCGATATTTTTAGGTTTTGGCGATTTAAATTTTTTGAATCAAAGTAGTACCTACTAGAAGTAGTAATTAGGTTTGTTCGATGTGAGCACTGGGGCGCACTGGGTCGCCCTGAACTCGCTCTAATGTGTTTTATGTGACACTTTTTTCACCCCAGTTTATTTGCACTGTGTTCGATGTGTGTTCGGGGCGAGCACTGAACTCGCTCTTACGCGCCCCAGGTTTTTCTCAGGGAAATAAATCAGAGTTGCGAAATTGAAATCAGCTGTTTGTAAAAGTTGAATGTCAAAGGGAAAGGATTAACTTTGCGAATTTGTATGGCGATATAAATAATAAATGTGAAATATTTTGTATACTATTTTGTTACTTTTTATTAATTTATATATTAATAAATACAATGCTAAAGAAAATATATGTATATCTAGTGCTTGCATAAAGATTTTGAAGCTGCACAAAATAGTATCCAAGCACCTCAACATTTTTATCATACAAAAGTAACACTGAGGTGTTCGATGTGAAATCAAAACCCGGGCAGCCCCCAGTTCTTTGACATTTGAATGACATTCCCCAGTGCGCCCTGGGGCAGGGAACAGCGAACAAACCTATTTTTTATTAAGGTTTCTTTTGATATTACATTAAACTTCTTATAACTACATTGACCACTTAATATTATGAATTGCCGACTTTGAATTGGCCAGGCTACACAATTAATATTTTTATTGTTTTCTTTTTAACAGATTTCAGTAATTTTTATAAAATTGAATCTGAGTAACATTTATGTATATGAGTCCACTCAATGGGAAATATACTTTTTGAATTAAAGTCCTAATATCTTCGGTCAAAAGGTAAAACTCAGGAAGTACACAAAAATATACTAAAGAAAGTGAGAATGAAATTCATTTTTTAATCCAAGAGGTCTCATTTTGCTAGGTATTTACTAACACATTGAAATATATGCCCAGGAACTGTATTTCAAAATTTGGGGAACGTGACTTCAGCTTCAAAAAATTCTTTTCAACCTAATTTCAAAAGTATATTTTGATAAATTGTGAGTAGTTTTACCTAGTAACCGACGATATTGTTTCTTTTTATCTGATCTTCACTTAAACCTTGTATCTTTTTTATTGGTGTTTGCTAAAATTTAGGCATCAAAATATCGACTAAATCTGATTGCACTCAAAACTGAATATTGCTTTTTTTCCCACCTCTCAAATAATTTTATAACATTTTTGTGATTTTTGGATTTGGTCATTTTTAAAGTGGAATATTTTAAAATTGGCGATTTTTTGGCGATTTATATTTTACCTTTGGCGATTCCGCTTTCTTAAACCTGACAACCCTGGTTGTGAGTTGTAAGTCACTAGGCCCTGGTTCTCCATGAGCTGTTGCGCCACCCAATTTAATTTAATTTAATAAGCCGGTCTTACAATATATTATTTTTAGTGGATTATGAATTATAATTTAGCATGTTTTAACCCAATTTGTAGCAAAGTATCTTTAAATTGAATTTTTGCTTTCTTTTTTTTATTTGTGTTAAGTCATTAAATAAAAAGAATTGTCATATGAGGTTTCTTACCCTTATATATATTTTTTTTTTGACGAGGGAAGGGATTTGACAGTTACTGGTCTATATTGTTGTTTTTGTCAATAGGTACAAATTCAGGGTGTTTTTGATCAAAAAATTACGTTATGAATTAGACAAATACTCCAAAAAAAATTTGTCTTCGAAAAAAAATTGTTTTATAATTTGCAATTTTTTTCAAAAACTAAGGGACTTAAAAGAAATTGGTTTTCAAAATTCGACCTAAAATTGATAGGAGCAGTGGAAAATAAAAATTTAATTTTTATATATATGTAACTACGCAAAGTTAAAAAAAAATCAGTATACATTTTTTTTAAATTTTTTTTTTCAAAACTTTGAGTTTGAAAATGATTTTTTCGAAAACTATTTACTCAAAAAACTTAATTTAAAAACAGAATATAAGAATGGCGTTTTGGCTTTCAAAAATGATATAGCAAAATATTGTAAGTGTTGTCGTTATTTTTTTATAATTTTTTTCCATTTCAAGTAATTTTCAAAACAAAATTGCCCCGCCCACCTAAATGGGCGGAGATACGAAGTGGCCCAATATCTTAAAATCATTCTTTTATAATGTGCCAACAATGATTAAAATTATTTGCTTTTATCACAAAGTGCACAACTGAATAGCTAAGCCGCCCCACTATAACGATTATGGGTCGATTTATTATTTTGTATTTAAATTTTGTTTACAATTTGTGTTATAAGATATGGTGGTATTGGTTGTTTTTGTTTTTTTTGTTGCCATGACTATGATTTTTCAAGCTAAGCAGAAGATTTTATTTTTCTTATTGAAATATAGAACAAAATTATTTGAGGATAGTCTTATTATTATTTCATAATGTGTTTAGATACAAAAAAAATATATGTGGAAAGTTTAGAGACTTGTTGATTTTGATTATATTTATGTAGGGTGGAGGGTTTATTTTCATTTAGTTTCTTGTATAATTTCTGTGAAAAATAGTTTTTGCTCTCAGATTTTAATTTAGGGATGTAGCTACATATCGATACCTTCCCGTAAGAATGTATTAAGCGACATTTCAAAATTTTTAAAGGCATCGAAAAAAACCTCTGGTCCAGTTATTTATTTATGTATTTAAAAAATCAAAAAGATTTGGAACGGGATTTTCAACTCAAAATGCTTCGAAAATCTGTTTACTACAACAAAATACCCAAATAAATAATTGAATAAGAGGTATTTTTAAAATTTAATTTAAAATTTTTAAAATGTCGCTTAATACATTCTTACGGGAAGGTATCGATATGTACTGTACATACATATTTACTGGCTCAGTGAAGTAAGTCATATTTTCACCAAGACAAACACTTTGTTTTTGAAATCGTTTGGTCACCTTTCGGAAGCTAAAGTGCTTGGCTTCCAACATGAGAAGTGTAATAGGTCCATTTATAGGACATTAATTATAACATCTTGCTCAGAAGCTCTGATTGATGTCTTTAACGTCATAATCTTTCTCCTCTGTAGGAACATCCACGCATATGAAGCTTTAGTTTGAATAAAAACCAAATCGCTTTGTTTTCCAAGATGACGGCCTTCTCCTTACCCCGGGCATGCAACCCACAAACTTGGTTTTATATTGAGGAGATATAGCCAAACACAATTCGTACAAGAACTTCATTTTCTCAAAGATAAATGAAGGTATTTGGAAGATTCAAAAAGAATTTCGAAGCAAAATGTTCATACTTTAGAATGACCATAAACATTAATTCGAAAAAAAAATGACCGCGAGTTTTTTTTTAAACAATTTGCATCAAAACGCATTCCTTTTTTATGTTTAGATTTGAATATCTTAAAAACGTGACGTGCTAGAGCAATTTCTAGGCCAGATTCGAAATCAGCGCATCAAAAACCACCAAAAAAGTATATCTTGGTTCATGTTGAAGACAAAAATTCAAATGTTGTCATGCAAAGTATAGGTAGTAAATTAGTGTTTTCTAGTGGATTTTCGGAAACAGTAAAAACATGTCAATTTTCAACTAACGCTTGAGTCCAAATGGGTTGCCGCAGAACAAAAACCTAAAGCAGAGATTTTTTGGAAAGTGTTTATGCTTTCAATTGCTCTCTGATGTAATTCACGAATAATAGATAGTTTTCAAGCCATAAGTAAAAACCTCGAAAAAAACCACTTTTGCATCATTTTTTGCCTTTTTGTCCACGTTGCGTCACGAAATTTTGTTCGAAAACCTCAGATTCCGATTCAGCAACCCCAAAACCATAAAGCAGGGAACAAATCAAAACTACCCCACAATTTGCATGCTAAAAACACAATATGACTGGACTAAATCGCAATGTAACGAAAACGATGAATTTTGAACGATAAATTGTAATATAGGTAGTACAAGAATTTAGTCTGTTATATCTCTTTTTTTCAGTTCCTCGATTTTCGATTCATTCGATATCAAAACGCACGTACCAGACCCCTATATTCATATTTTGGTGTTGCATTCCACAGCCAAACTAGCTGTTACTAGAAGCGCTCAAAGTAAATGACGGTAATGTTTTTTATTTTTAGATCTTATACTAACATCTTAACATCTACTTAATTATTTATTCAAAAGCCTTGATAGACCTTAAACTTGAATATGTATATTTAAAATAGCTTTTTATGGCCTTTAGTCCAAAAAATGGCGTTTCGTCCGGCTTACTCACTTGGACTAGTCAGTGACATAGTGCGGGCCTTTGTTTTACGCAATTTGTATTAAGTTCAGTTTAACTTTTTGGCAAAACCACTGTTAACTATATCTAACAAGATTAGAGTTCCTAATCATTAAGCTGGAAGTTTTTTTGTCCGCGGCCGGGCATAGCTCCTTCTTTATAGGTTTTTTTTTACTATACAAATTCTATATAGTACTACTGAAATAAATCAGCCAAGTAGAAGACTAAGCATTAAGGATTGGACTTGTTGAATTATTTTTGTTCAGTAGTATATAGAATTTGTACTATGTATACAAAAACCTTCTTATCTTTAAAATATTCATCATACAATCGAACGCTTTTCTAAAAATTAATACAAAAGTTTTTGGCGTTTGGAAATTCTGTGTACCAACCTATATTCTGCTCCCATGCCTATCTCAAAAAAAGTGGTACTAGAATATAGCTTATTTTATCTCCTGTATATTAAGAACCTTATCCAAAAGATCAGATCAATTGAACTCAAGTTGAATACCTCAGCAATGCTATGCAGATTTCGTATCAAGAAAATCAGTACATTTATTATTTATATACTAAGCTTTGAAAAAAAGTTTAAATTGAAAAGCATTGAATAAATATAAATAGAAGGTGACACCCGGCAAAATGTCCGCTTGATTTTATAGTAGCTCTGCTTTCGCTTTTAATATTATGATGAGGTTGGTGTATAACATAAAATTAATTTCCTTAATTAAATAAAGTTGGTGTATTCGAAAGGGAATTTTTCAATAATAGCATTGTTTGTTATTTTTGTTTATTATGAATTGTTATGGAAACGATGAGTGTCAGGACGATTGTAGTGTCTGCTTTGGATGTTAGTTGTGTTCTAATATGAAACTTAAATTTTCTTTGGAATTTGTAGTTTTGAATGATTTTCGTTGCCTTTTCAAATTAATTTTTTTTTTTAATAATAAATGTACTGATTTTCTTGATACGAAAGCTGCATAGCATTGCTGAGGTATCCAACTTGAGTTCAATTGATCTGATCATTTGGATAAAGTTTTTAATATACAGGAGATAAAATAAGCTACATATATTCTAGTACCACTTTTTTGAGATAGGCATGGGAGAAGAATATAGGTTGGTAAACAGAATTTCCAAACGCCAAAGACTTTTTATTAGTGTTTAGAAAATCGTTCGATTTTATGATGAATATTTTAAAGATAAGAAGGTTTTTGTATACATAATACAAATTCTATATACTACTGAAAAAATAATTCAACAAGTCCAATCCTTACTTAGTCTTCTACTTGGCTGATTTATTTCAGTAGTACTATATAGAATTTGTATAGTAAAAAAACCTTATAGGAGCTATGCCCGGCCCCGGACAAAGAAACTTCCAGCTTAATGATTAGGAACTCTAATCTTGTTAGATATAGTTTACAGTGGTTTTTTGCCAAAAAGTTAAACTGAACTTAATACAAATTGCGTATGACAAAGGCCCGCAATATGTCACTGATGAGCACAAGTGAGTAAGCCGGACGAAACGCCATTTTTTGAACTAAAGGCCATAAAAAGCTATTTTAAATATTCATATTCAAGTTTAAGGTCTATCAAGGCTTTTGAATAAATAATTAAGTAGATGTTAAGATGTAGGTAAGTATAAGAACTAAAAATAAAAATATTACCGTCATTTACTTTGAGCGCTTATAGTAACAGCTAGTTTGGATGTGGATGCATCACCTAAATATGAATATAGGGGTCTGGTACGTGCGTTTTGATATCGAATGAATCAAAAATCGAGGAATTAAAAAAAAAGAGATATAACAGACTAAAATCTTGTACTACCTATAGTACAATGTTGTTTGAAATCAGTGACGGTGCAGGCGTGTTGTTTAACAAAATAATCAAATAGGTACCGGTGGGCGATTGAAAACGAAATTAAGAACTTATTGGGGCATATTCATAGATGTTGTTTACGCTATTACTAGACAAACCTGATGGAGATTATCTTATAGAGTTATAAGGTTTTGATTAGCAAGAACTTATAATTTTTAGAAAACTTTTACTTTGTTTGAGACTGACATAATTTTTTTGATTGACTATAAATAATAATTGAAATAAGGTGATTCTAAGATGTTATGGCCATTAAAAGAGAGGAGATCTCAAAATTAATACAACAACTACTGAGCAAGTAAAATCGTTTCGAACTTTGTATTAAGTTAATTAATTTCAACAAAATGTCGGAACTGTTACTAGCTCACTAATTTATATCAGGATAATTCTTATTTTAATTATAACTCTTTCAGAACCATTACCATTTTAAATAAATTTGGCTGAACTTCGAATAATTTTGAATGAAAAACAACAACCTGTGTGTGTTACCACCAAGCTGTTTAGCGAGTATTTCGTTTTGCTCATATTTATTGAAAGGCCCTTTGCCGTAATCTGGGAGAGATCCATGAATCAAGTGATTCAAAAGCCGATACACAACACACCGTGGCACTGAGGCCAGATGATTAGACCAATCCCAATGCAGATCCCGCATAACGAACTAAGATTATCGTTCAAAATCCATCGTTTTCGTTAAATTGCGATTTAGTCCAGTCATATTGTGTTTTTAGCATTTATTTTATTTATTTAAATAGTGGAGAAGTTTTGATTTGTTCCCTGCTTTATGGTTTCGGGGGTGCTGAATCGGAATCTGAGGTTTTCGAATAAAATTTCGTGACGCAACGTGGACAAAAATGCAAAAAATTATGCAAAAGTGGATTTTTTGGGAGGTTTTTACTTATGGACTGAAAACTATGCATTATTCGGGAATTACATCAGAGAGCAATTGAAAGTGTTATGCCGCGAAATAAAAGATTTGTCGAGCTTCGTTTTATTAAATAAAGAGGTATCTTTATTGTTTGGAGTTTTACTTAAGACTAACTTACAAAAATTAAATGTGGAAATATCAACCACAGATTTACTCTTATACATATGGATGCTTAAACGAGATAAAAAAGTGATGTGGTATGCATAAACATTCTGTCTTAAATCAAATAGACCAGGAAAAATAGCACAAATCGTATGGGGAACCTTGAAAAAATTAATTCATGAAATATTAAAATTGGAATCGACGCAGAATTGCAACATCTATAACATATCCAAAGTCCCCCAAAATCCCCGCATTGGCTTTTTGTGTAGATGCATTTGAAGAGGTGCAGACGGGGAGAATTTTGAGGTCTATCAAACTAAAATATTTTTTTGGGTAAAACCTAATCATGCTTTAAGGGTAGCTTTTAACGTTGAATCTAATGAAACCAAATTCAAAATGATACAACCACCCAAAAAGAAGTTATAGTCCTTTTTATGTAATGATGACTTTTTTTCCAGGTACAACAGGTAAAATATTACCGAAAACCCTTTGAAAATAGAGGTATGTTAATGAAACTTGGAATGAATGTTCCATTTGTCATAGGAACTAAGAATCAAGAGAGTCCCTAAAAATATCCATGGTGAAAGGGTGTTTTTTTTAAGGGGGAGGGTGCACAAAGAATGTTAACCATAACACCCACGTAAAAACTCTTACACTCATGAAACTCGCCAAAAATATTAAACGCTTCATAGCAACCAAGAATCAAAATAGTCCATACAAATATCTTTGTTCTAATACTGTTTTTGGTGACTGTTAAATTTTGACTTGTTCTACGGAAAATACGATTTCAAAAATTAATTTTTGCTTGAAAAGGCCCATAACTTTGTTAAGGGGGCTTGTATCATTTTAGTTTTGCTTTTATTAGATTCAGCGTTAAAAAATACCTTTAAATCATATACCATACTTTGTGTGTATACCTCAATTACACCAAATCGGAATTTTGGCTCAAATAATAATAATTTTAATAATAATTTTAACTATATGCCTGTAAGACCTAAGGTCTTTTAAATGCAACCTGAATTGCACGGCACTAGTTAGAAAGAGTAGGAAGATAGGAAATATTTGGCACAGTGGATTGAGATCAAGGTGTTTATTATCTCATTAAATCTCATGGGTGGCGTCCAGTTAAGCTGGGAGAATATAGAAAAGAATGCTGGCTAGAATGGGGCTTGAACCCACACCTCTAAGCTAGCAGTCAAGCACTACATCCACTGCACCATTGCCACCCGCTTCCAACTTCTTCCCAGATTTTCCCTCTCTTTAATAAAAAAAACCCCAGAACAAATATATTTATGAGGACTATTTTGATTCTTGGTTGCCATGACAAATTATATATTTTTGGCGAATTTCATGAGTGTAAGAGTTTTTTCGTGGGTGTTATGGTTAACATTCTACACTTGCCCTCCCCCTTAAAAAAACACCCTTTCACCATGGATATTTTTAGGGACTCTCTTGATTCTTAGTTCCTATAACAAATGAAACATTAATTCCAAGTTTCATTAACATACCGTTATTTTCAAAAGGTTTTCGGTCATATTTTACCTGTTATACCTGGAAAAAAAGTCATCATAACATAAAAAGGACTATAACTTCTTTTCGGGTGGTTGTATCATTTTGAATTTGGTTTCATTAGATTCAGCGTTAAAAACTACCTTTAAAGCATGTATCATATGATTAGGTTTTACCCAAACAAATATTTTAGTTTGATAGACCTCTAAGTTCTCCCCGTCTGCACCTCCTCAAATGCATCTACACAAAAAGCCAATGAGGGGATTTTGGGGGACTTTGGATATGTTATAGAGGTTGCAATGCTGCGTCGATTCCAATTTTAATATTTCATGAATAAATTTTTTCAACCTCGGATCCCATTTTTCCTGGCCTAAAAATGAATTTAATGATGAGACGTTTTGGTCTCTACTTGAAATATAAACAAAATTGAAACAACACTTGAAAAGTATAGTGTTACTATGCAACATATACCAATCGAAGTACGAAGTCAACAGACAAGAGACTTTTAGACAATGGCTCTATAGCGATGATGTGAACAAAGAAACTTTATGATGAAGAATAAACATTCAAAATGCAGACTAATTAAAAACGAAATTTACTATCATGCTTATGCATAACAAAAGCATAAACAATTTCCAAAAAATCCCTGTTTTAGGTTTTTGTTCTGCGGCAACCCATTTGGACTCAAGCGTTAGTTGAAAATTGACGTGTTTTTACTGTTTCCGAAAATCCACTAGAAAACACTAATTTACTACCTATACTTTGCATGACAACATTTGAATTTTTGTCTTTAACATGAACCAAGATATACTTTTTTTGGTGGTTTTTGATGCGCTGATTTCGAATCTGGCCTAGAAATTGCTCTAGCACGTCACGTTTTTAAGATATTCAAATCTAAACATAAAAAAGGAATGCGTTTTGATGCAAATTGTTTTAAAAAAAACTCGCGGTAATTTCTTTTTTCGAATTAATGTTTATGGTCATTCTAAAGTATGAACATTTTGCTTCGAAATTCTTTTTGAATCTTCCAAATACCTTCATTCATCTTTGAGAAAATCATTAATTAGTTGTTAGCTTTCGTCTTAAACCAGATAGTATGAAAGTACTCTAAATTCATACATTTTAATTAAGGATTTCTTAGAGAGAAAAAGGAATAGCCTAGGAAAATAAGACAAACAAATGGCAAAACTTCGAAAAAATTCCGTCAAAGCTGAAATTCGGTGGAGAGCTTTGTTTTGACGTCTTCAGCATTTCCTAAAAAGTTCCGTAGATTTGGGCCGGTGCTTAATTTTTTTTGGGGGGGTAAAATTCAGTTGTTTCTTTATTTCACGAAAACTAGCAGTTTTTTTTGAAAAAATGTGAAGGTACAAATTGTAACTTATGTAATCTTACACGAAAAAGATTAACATACTTTTTTCATACAATTAATAGATTCAGAGAAAATTGAGCAAGTACTTCATGCTGAAGCTAATTTTGTCAAGAAATGTATTAAAATTTCATTAATCGATGGGCAAAATATTTTGTACGAATTATGTTTGGTTATATCTCCTCAATATAAAACCAAGTTTGTGGGTTGTCTGCCCGGGGTAAGGAGAAGGCCGTCATCTTGGAAAAGAAAGTGATTTGGTTTTTATTCAACAGCTCGATCGAATTTTATTTTACGACAAAATAATGACAGAATAACATTTAAGCATTTATCAAAGACTGATTTTTGAACACAGTGTATCGACTGTTATCAAGACCAAAACCAACGTCTATCTAGGTGTGGATCTGTCGATGCTTCATGACAAATCGCTTCAGGTCTGAATTCACCAACTAAAGCTTCATATGCGTGGATACTCCTACAGAGGAGAAACATTATGACATTAAGACATCAATAAGAGCTTCTGAGCAAGATGTTATAAGTAATGTCCTAGCAATGGACCTGTTGCACTTCTCATGGTTGAAGCCACGCACTTTAGCTTCCGAAAGGTGACAAAACGATTTCAAAAACAAAGTGTTTATCTTGTTTAAAATATGACTTACTCTACTGAGCCAGTACATGCGTATGTACAGTATATATGTCGCTACATCCCTTATTAAAATCTAAGAGCAAAAACTATTTTTCGCAGAAATAATACAAGAAACTAAACGAAAATGAACCCTCCACCCTGCATAAATAATCAAAATCAATAAGTCTCTAAGCTTCCCACATATATTTTTTTTATCTAAACACATTATGAAATAATAATAAGACTATCCTCAAATAATTTTGTTCTCTATTTCAATAAGAAAAATAAAATCTTCTGCTTAGCTTGAAAAATCATAGTCATGGCAACAAAAAAAAACAAAAACAACCAATACCAACATACCTCATAACACAAATTGTAAACAAAATTTAAATACAAAATAATAAATTGACCCATAATCGTCATAGAAACCAGTTATAAAGGAAATATTAAATAAATAAATATCCCTTTGATAATTGGTTTGCGTACGCAAAAGTTTCATAATTTCTATTTATTTGTTTCTATTGGCCATACACCTTCTAGTAGCGCTTTGAGTAATGCGGTGTCACTTCTATTTATATTTATTCAATGTTGAAAAGGCAACGAAAATCATTCAAAACTACAAATTCTAAAGAAAATTTAAATTTCATATTAGAACACAACTAACATTAAAGCAGACACTACAATCGTCCTGACACCCATCGTTTCCATAGCAATTCATAATAAACAAAAATAGCAAACAATACTATTATTGAAAAATTCCCTTTCGAATACACCAACTTTATTTAATTAAGGAAATTAATTTTATGTTATACACCAACCTCATCATAATATTAAAAGCGAAAGCAGAGCTACTATAAAATCAAGCGGACATTTTGCCGGGTGTCACCTTCTATTTATATTTATTCAATGGTTTGAAAGATGTGAAAATAAATAAATAATAAATTTCGCTTTGCCAAAAAATTTTTAGAACTTTACTGTTTATAAATATAAGTCAAAGTTTTTTTGGATTTGAATAATTACAAATTTGGAAGGGGGTGGCTAAATGTTCCACCCTCCCGGGCGGCAGAAACTCACGCTACGCCACTGGTTACTCTTATGAAGAAAAGGTTCTTAACATTTTTGTCGCAAATTTTCTAAGCTACAACCTTGTCTTTGACATTTTTTCTGTAAGAGTTACCGTTCGGGAGATATTCCTTTAAATCCGTTTTGGAGGGGTTTTGACCCCCCGTAAAATTGTTAGTGGTGCTCATATCGATGGGGGCTTTTATAGTTATATATCAAAATTCTGCTTTCCGCCAATATTTCCGAAGCAAAAAGCTTAAATAACTAGACTATATAACCTTGTACAATTATTTCATATGTTACTTACTGTACCTACTTACTTAAGTTTCTACAATATTTATAATATTTATAATATGCGGTACTTAATATAATAAGATATTTATGAACTTTTTTGCAAAAGAAAACAACAACCAAATTTTTTCTTGATTTCATTTAAGTACCATACAGAAAGTTTAAGGCCAAGTTTTCGACCATCAGGGTTGCCGCTGTATTGATTAAAAGAGTGAATTTGTTTTTAACGAATAATATCCGTAGTTTTAAGTTTATCGAAAAAATAAAAATGCATTTCCATCAAAAAGAGTCAGTTCTACAAAATTGAATATAGATTTTTTTTCAGATTTTGTGTATTTAACGAGTTATAACCAATTATAAGCAAAAAAAAATGGAGTTCATACTTTTTTAGTCAATTTTTTTCAGTAGGTACTACGCGAAAATTTCTTTCAAAAGTTCTAGTGATCACTATATCCTACAGTTTTGTCCCTAACATTTTCTGTTTCTAAGCAATTGTTAACCGACTGTATTACCTGAAAGTTATCCGAACATCATCATAATTAAGTGCTTTAAAAGTGTGAGTGGGTTTTTCTCAATATGGAAACGGGGAAGACATTTTCATTTTTTGGTTGTATGAAGTACTATGAAGAAAGCTTATCCAAATTTTCGACCCTCAATCCATAACAGGGTTGCCGCTATCTTCAATTAAGGAATGAACTTGTTTTCACAAAATAAATCCGTATTTTTAATTTTATCAAAAAAAAATAAAATGCACGACTGGGTCGCACGTACTTGCTCTTATGTTCAAGACACTGCGAGCTTAAGAAAATTGTATTTACAAACATGGAAATTATGAGAGAACAATGTAGAGAAGAATGAAATACGAAACTTAAATTAGCTAAAACAACTCTTTTGACAGTTTGAGGTGAAAAAAAGTATGCCATCTTAATTCATGATGGAATATGATTGTATGGGAAAAAAAATTTTAAAATCGTTGGAGCGGTTTTTTTTTAAATTAATTTTTTATATATAAAATTCTTAAAACATTTTTAAGAACAAATTTTGGTATGCAGATTTAAACTATATATTTATGTGTATATAAAAACAAAATTTGAAAAAAAAATTGTCAACACGTTTTTGAGATATCGAATTTTCAAAAAAAAAAATTGAAACTTTTTTTAAAAATCCCAAATTTTTTTTTTTGAAAATTTTGATATGCAATATTATTTAATCTTATCTGAAATTTGTATACAAAAAAATTCATTTAAATCCGTTAAGCTGATAACGAGAAAACTCAAAATAAAAAAATACCTTCTATGACAGGTACTACTAATAGTTGCTATATGTAAAATTTTATAATTTTTGATGGTAGATCGTACTAATTTTAGTATATGAAAAAAGTTTAATCAAAATCGTAGGAGTCGTTTTCAAGCAAAAAAATATTTTCCTTTGCGGTTTTTTCACTTTTGTATGGAAGGTACCGTTATTTTTTCATAAATGTAAAATTTTTTCTAAAAATATTTTAGAGAGTACTAAAAAAGTCTTAAATATCGAGTGTCAAAAAAATCAATGATGCCGTTTTCGAAATATTTGATTTTCCAAAAAAAAATTTGAAATATTTTTTAAAAATCCAAAAAATATTTTTTCAAAAATATTGGTACACAAAACTAATAACATTTTTTGGAAGCTTTTGTATAAAAAAATAATTGAAATCGGTCATACCATTTTGAAGAAAATCAAAAATTAAAAAAATGGTTCCTTGGGAGGTACCATTAATAACCATTTTTGAAAAATGGTTTTCCACTCAAAGAAAGCCTTTACTAAAATAAATTTACTGAATTTTTTTTAAGAAAAGTTGTCGAGCCGTTTTTGAGAAAAATACGATTATGTAATTTTGCCAAAAAAAAATGTATGACAGGTACCGTTATTTTTGGTTCTAAAAAAAAAATGAAAAAAACGTGTCGGCAGAATCACCAAAAACCACTAAGTACCAAGTTTGAAGAAAATCGATCGAGCCGTTTAGGCTGTAGACGAACAGACAGACAGACAGACAGACAGACAGAATTTTGCCACCCACTTTTTTGGTGTTCTCTATCATCGTAATATCATGTTTGATTGTTATCTCAAAATTTTTTTTTTGCACGAATCCAAAACTTGCCTTATAGTACCTATAATCGCAAGTAAAAATTGCATTCCTGTTCAGTGCTACGTAAAAATTTTCCCCTCAAAGTTCTTTAAAAATCGTTAACTTACATCTTAATATTTTTCAGTCCAAACAGTTGTTTACTTACTGAAGCATCTGAATGGCTTCGAAACGCAGCATCACACTTAAAATATTGCAAGTTAACTTTAACCTTGCTAATTTTCTTGTTTTGAATCAATAACAAGCCTTGGTTGTTAGTTGCGAAAGCAGAATTTACTCTTTCACTCAAGATGGTGATTAGTGAAAGCTTGCACAACAAGTATAATCATATAATATTTGAAAACTCAAATAAATGCTGCTATCTAAAAAAATGTATGTGAGTTCTCTGCGCTCAATATTAAAATTTCTTAATCTCACCACCCCCCTGTCTTCTCTTAAACATCAAGTTCTAGTCCAAATTTAGGGTACTTTTAAGGAAAACGTTAAGAAATTACAAATTAAGTTCTCCACCGAAATTCGGCTCTGTCGGACATTTTTTGGATTGAAAGTCTTATTTTCCCGGAGCTTATGGAACATTTGTGATTCTAGTGATGATCTATTCCTATAATATTTATGTAAACATTACTTGAAATTTTAATCATATTCACATCTTTTTTTTTTGATTTTCTCTTGGGGATTTTGACGCTTTTCTAGTGAGGTTTTCTTTTTGGGAATATATATGCATGTTGTCAGGCTGTCACCTACATTTTTTATACATTATAATATTAAATTTGCAACCATCAGGCATTATGCATTCGAAAAATTTCTACATTCTATATTTATATTTGTCTCATTTTATGCTAATGTTAATGTCTAACTTTCTGATATTATTTTTTTTTTTAATCTGTTTAAATATGTATCGGTTCCATCAATTTAAGTGAAACGAATTTTTAATTTAGTAGAAGAAACAAATAATTAATATCAATAATTATTAAGAATCACGTGGAAGAAGTTTAATCTAGACATGATCAGAAGTTCCATGATGATTTGCTAATTTCTCAGAAATGTTAAAATCATTTTAGCCAAGTATGTAAAAGAGAAAAAACTGAGAATGGATTTAGAATAAATAAACCATTAATCGTTTGCTATCTCATGATGATTATTATGTTTTTTTTTTCTTTAATGAATTCGAATTTATTATTAATAGAGGTTAACTTACATATAGAGAGATAAAGACATCTTTTCTTCTATTGTTAAGTTTTGCGTTGAGATTTATTAATAAGTTCTATTAATACCTATAAGTGCCCTTACATGTATAATTTTAGACCATTTCAAAAAAAGAATTAAAATTGTATGTTTAAGCTGTTCATATCCTTGAAATTATTCAAATTAATATATTCACCGAGTATGTTATAGAAACCAGGCAGACATTGTGGATTTTCTGTTATTCTTATTATTAATAATGTAGGGGAGAGTGGGTATGAAATTAAGGATGGGCAGTTTGTGAGTTTTTACGAAAACCTTGTTCATCTTTATGGGGTCGCCTTAATTTTATAATCAAAAAATGAGTGATAATTTAAGATCTTAAATACGATACATTTCACCCGAAATGAGTACTCACAAAAAAGGGGAATTTTCATTTTTCGGGTGAAACTCACAATAGGTGGAAAGTGAAATGTCAATTTTTCCGGGTGGAATTTCGTTCACGTGAAACTCACAATAAGGCTGAATGTAGAGTTCTGTGAAATTTTGGCCTTGAATGCACCCACAAAAATGCGGTGACGTGAAATAAATAATCAAATTTAGCCTTAGGCCTATACTTTTCATGGCAATGCACAGCACGTTTTTACGCAGTATTTGTAAATCCGTGCGAATGAGCAGTGGTATTTAAATCCTACATAGAACCTTTCACACGACTTTTGTACGTTATGGCCGTTTGGATTTACTGGCTGAACAACAGAATGGAGACGGAGCTGCAACTGGAGCTACAACTGGAATAGTTGTCAAAATGTTGAATATACACAAATTAAATGATGCGAACAGAACACGACGTAGCTGCAGACGCAGCTGGACAAGTTGGGCAACCTTTAACTTTTGCTTGCAATTTGTTTGACGTTTCAAAATTGCGAGCAAAGCTGAGTGTTTACATTTGGGTTTAAGTGATTTTTAAACTCTTTTCAATTTCTCTCATAAAGATGAAAAGCAATTTTAGCTTCTTAGTCATCATTATTCATTTTTATTTTTGTTTTCATTTCTATTTTCGATACCAAATTGTCAGAAAGCTGTAGGTACAGCTGCATTGTGGGCGCGTAAAAAAAATCACGTACGACACTTTTTGACAGCTATTCCAGCTGCAGCTGCAGCTACAGCTCCAGTTGCAGCACTCTATTCTATTCAGGCAGTCTTTTACTTTGAATTACCTTCTCCGCATATTAGTGCAAGGTTCATATAAACAAAATTGACAGAAGTTTGTACTAAATATCACACGAATTCAAAGAAATTGATCAGTGGTCCGTTCCTTTTCTTTAAAAATGTTAACAATTGTTGATGTGTCAAAAAAAAATGTTGGAATGTCATTGTTAAGAATGTTACACTTTGTAACATTTCATTTAGGAACGATCAATGTTGAAAATATTGTTGATCTGTCAAACGGCAAGGTTGAAAAAAAAAATCGAAATGCATTTAGAATGAATAATCAAGAAAAAACAATTTATTGCATAAAATTAATTGAAAATAAATACATATAATTTTAAATTAAATTTCTATTAACTTAAACTAACTATGAGCACAAATTTCTTTAACAAAAAACACGGAATTGATAAAATGCACTGTCGAAAAAAAAGTAAATTTATCATAAAACAATTCAAAACTCAAAAACAACACTAAATTCAATTGATTTGAAAACACATATTTGCAAAAATGCAAACAATTCCAAATCCAAACAACGAAAAGTAAACAAAAGATAATCACAAAATGAAAACATTGTAGTTTCAGCTGCTTTTGACAGATCAACACTTTCAATTCATGTCGAGGAGATGAGTTGGAAATTGTTACAAAGTGTAACATTCTGACACTTCAACATTGAGTTTAGGAACAATTTTATGACGTCATAATGTTACACGATGTTACAATTTGAGAATTTAGGAACGATCAGTGTTAACAATTGTTAACAATTGTTAACATTTTAGAGAAAAGGAACGGACCACAGACCTAGTAAGTAATCGGACCTTCCTAGTGTTCACATACATAATTGACAAGTAAGTGGAAAAACTAAAATTGACACAAATAGTTGATTCTTGAATTAACTGGTTGGACTCGTTGAAGTGCGAAATTTAACTTTAATGAGCAGGTTTTCGCACTTTAACTAGTTAATCGTGCGAATTTTTTAATTTCACAATCCTTTTTCTTTGGGTAGCTTTTTTGTTGTTATACTCTTCACCAAGGAAAAAAAATTGTACAAAGAAAATGGATTGTGAAATTAAAAAATTCGCGCGAGTTTTCACAATCCTTTTTCTTTGGGTAAATCTATTTTCCTTCGGGAAGAGTATAACAACAAAAAATTACCCAAAGAAAAAGAACTGTGAATAAATTTGTTATCTTTGGTGAAGAGTTTGTTTTGGGTAGTTTTGTTTTGTTATATTTTTCGCCAAGGGGATATGATTTATTTGGAACAGACTTAAGTGCCTCGTTGTCTTGCTAAGTATAAGGTGTGTTCCATGCCGACTTTCAAACAGTTTGAAACCGCCAGATTTAGTCCGAAGTCGTTCCACACTTGAAAATGTGTACTGTTTCGGACCAAAAAGAGCTGTCATAAAATTTCCCCTCATTACCAGATTTGGTCCGAGAAATTTCTGGTGGCTGTTTTGTACTAGCTGTCAAATATGCCAAGTTGACGTAATTTAGACGTTTGTTGCATTCAAATTAAAAAAACCAAACCTTTATTAAGGGCTACCCAAGTGCAACTTTTATTTCTATTATTATTTTAATTTTAATAAGTGTGTACCTATATTTTTTAATTGTGTTTTTCTTTAAAATAATCAAATGATATTCATAAAATTATTGCACTTAGAAAAACTGTTTGAAAGAAAACATTTGTAGCATTTATTTGCAATTTAGTATTTCTTGTTTAGTTCAGTATTATTTCTTAAAAAGAGAAGAGTTTGAAGCATTATGATTTACCACCGTGTATGTATTTAACACGCTTCTTTTTTAAGCGAAGATAAAAATGCACTAAAAAACAGGGCTAATGTAAGTATGCTCATTTTATAGACTTAATTCACTTTTTTAACCAACTTTAATTATTAATCAAACGATTGGTTTAAAAGGAGCAATCAAATTACTTTATTTTTTGCTGTTTTCCGAACAAAATCAGAGATGATTATGACGTCACACATCGTGACAAAAGCAATAAACCATTGAATGTTTGCTTAAAAGAGAGAAAGCGATGCAACTAGGTGCAGCATAATTATGAAAGATGAAAAGGTAGGCATAGTTGAATTGTAAAAGATATGAAACAAGACTCCATTTTGGTTTGTGGTGCTCTTATTTTTTTAATGCAGAAATTCGTTTGTTTCATTAAAATCCACGCCAGAGGTTTTGATGAATCATATTACAACTCCATTTAAAAATCACAAAATTTTCCTTCAAATTAAGGTTATTTAAGAATATTTGTTGTTTTTTTATTTTAATAAACTTGATATTTTTATTAACTTTTATTTTTTGAGTTGTTATTCTTGAACATGTTGATTGAGATTTATAATTAATGTACGGCAACTCTAACCGAGTATGTGTTTGACGTTTAGTCCGAATTAGTGCAAATTAGTGCCCAAGCCGTTCCACACATTTTGACAGTTTTTCTCCTCTCTGACAGAAGAATGTGAAAATTTGACATTTAGTCCGAAACAGTGCGAAGAATCCAAGGAACAAACCTATAAGCTCACACAGGAAACACGATGTTCTTTCCACTGGTTTACATTACAATGGAAAAATAAAATAGGCCAAGAAACATAAGAAAAAGTGCCTCGGTATCTTAACTCCGCACATTAACGGTGCCATATACGTTAATTCGCAGATTAACTAGTTAAAGTGTGAAAACTTGCTCACTGAAGTAAAATTTCGCACATTAACGGGTCTAACCAGAGAATTCGCGAATTAACTAGTTTATGTGCATATTAACGTATATATTCATATTTCGCACTTTAACGGTAACAAATATATGAGGCTGTGAGAACAAAACTGGTGTAACCGACTTTTTTGTATCATATTTTTCATTTTAATCGATCTAAGGTACTATTTTATTTGAGACTCAAGGAGAATAAGTCATATTTTTGGAAAGCTTAGATACTTAAGAATTCAAAATGTTTGCTTTGATGAATTTTGATGCATATATGAAAAAAAAATACGAAACAAAAATAGCAAAAATGTCAAAAAATGGGTTACACCACTTTTGCACTAACGGCCTCATATCGTGCCTCTCCCTCACGAACTGACGTATCTGTTTTTTCAATATTTTACAGGAAAGCAGTTTTTAGTTTTATGTCCTCCTTCTATAGGCGTTACTTTTGTGTTTTACAACGGTTTTGGAATTAATTAATTAATTAAAATTACAAGGATTTGCTAAAGTCTCAAATGATATGAAATTCAATGGTGTTCTTTACTTAAAACAGTTAAAAATAATCGATCAACCAGATACGTCAGTTCGTGAGAAATTTTAGTGAGAAGTTAAAGGTCGTGACAGCATGGGCGCCCGCAAGGGGGGGCAGAGGGGGCATTTGCCCCCCTAGAATGTCTAGCCTTTACTTTTGTTTTGTACATTCATTTTATTTCAATGTCCAGGACTACGATCTGGTTCAATTTTTAGAATAAGAAAAGGATACCTATAGAAAATATGTAGGTATCCTTTAGGTACCAGCCTACCATACTAATGTAATTCAATTTTTGTCACTCAATAATCGAATATCCAACAATAAATGTTTTTCTGCCTCTCATGAAATTATGAATTATCAGCAAAAGTTGACCTAGGTAATGTTTACCTACCTTAGCACATGCACAATGTTTCAGAAAACATAAAGAAGTAATATTCCGCATAAAGTTTGTTCTGTTTTATATTTCCTTCTACTCGATACACAGACATCCGTAACAAAAACTTCGAACGCGTCGCGTGACACAACGACAATAGCCCTGTTTTTTAGTGCATTTTTATCTTCGCTTAGAAAAAAGTAGCATGTTAAATACAACAACAATACGGAATTATACCAGTTTGTTGTTGTAATTAACATGCTACTTTTTTCTAAGCGAAGATAAAAATGCACTAAAAAACAGGGCTAATATCTATCACTTTCATAATATGTTTAGCTACCTACTTGTATTTTTTTTCATAATAGGAAGGAATGTGTTTAAAACCTGTCCCTGCAATGAACGAGCAATGATCGACTCAGTGGCATCTGTATACTTTCTTCACATAGAGATCAGTTATCTATACAAGCCGCAAGAACATTATTTGAAAAAAGTGTGCTAGACAGATTTTCTAGGGAAGTACCAAGAAGGCTTCAACTTCTCTGGCGAGAAAAAGGATAAATCCAATAATTTATACAAGGTCCTACTGTGTAAGTCTGTTTTATAAGTTTAAAACAAAAGGTTGCAGTTCACCTGACCTTTAAACGTTTCATCTAAAAAAATATATGTAAAATAGTAGAAATAAATTTAAATCTTAAGAAACATTCTTCCTAGACGTTTAAACCTCTTCCTTAGAATTCCTGAAACAAAAACTTACAGTGGATTTACGTTGAAAAATGCATGTAAGTTTAACTGAACTTAATAGTTACAAATTGCGTATGACAAAGCCCTCACTATGTCACTGATGAGTTCAAGCGAAGAAGCCGAACGAAACGCCAATTTGTAGGACTAAAGGCCATAAAAAGCTATTTTGAATCAAAAACTTAAAATGTTTTTTTGTAAAAAACTCTGACATTGGGCAAATTAATGTCGTTTTCGATTGGACATTCGGAGTACACCTTTTCTACTCAATTTTCATTCCATCTACTCCAAATATCTTCGATTGGCTGTTCGGAGTACTGTTTTCGGAGTATTTTTCTGTTCCCGATTTGAAGAAGGAGTATATTTGGAACACACGCATACACATACAGTTTTTCGTCGCACTACTTGTCAAAAGTGATAAATGCTTGAAGAAGCCATTTTATAATATGGCGTCATTCAGTAGTGTGTGTGTAAATTTCACAACACGATGTTTTCATATTCTATTGGAATCAAAAGTAGAACAGTCAGAAAATCCAATCGAAAACGACATAACATACAAAACACAATGGCGCAGAGCAAATCATACTTTTTGAACTTGCCATTTAATATTATATTATTTTTGTTTATAAAAACCAATTTCTGTAGTCTTCACTATTATTTATTTACTGTTCTTTGGAGTTGAGCTTTTCTCACTCTTCACTTTACAAGCAATGTCAGTTTCCTGATGATGTTTTTATAGGACGAAATGCGTCGAAATTTTATTTAATAAAAACAAATAAATTGATATATAAAAATATACTGTGGATCTTTTAATAACAAATGTTCTTTTTATTTATTAATATGACATCAAGATACCACCAAGTGCCATCCCAAGAGTCCAAAGAGTCTATCAAAAATTTTAAAATTTAAATTTAGGCTATTTTCGTCATCGTCGCTGGAATTTTTAGCACTTAGCTGTTGCTCCATTATTTTGTCTCGAATCTCGATTCCCTGAATGACTAATCTAATTTTTCATTTCACAAATTTGAATTAGAACTCAAAACTAAATTAGTAACAGGAACAAATATATCACGGACCCACGCGAGCAGCGAGCGGAACGCGTCCGTCACCCTGCACTCACTTCGGCTTATTGTATGATGGAATAAAAGGGGGGGGGGGGAAGCTGAGGTAACCGCGGCGTTTTTTACACGCGCTTTAAGGTTGAGCATAGGTCCATTGAACCCACGACTGCAGTTAAGGGTTAAAAAAAAATTATCTAGATAAACAAATATTATTTTTGTTGAAAATGTATTTCTGGCAATTCCCTATTACTATTTTATACCACATTATAATTCACAAACACACTTGCATTATATAATTTTCTTATACTTAAACTTAATACACTTATTTTAGTTCTGTAATAAACCTCATTGAATTCAGACTCGGTTGCCTTTTCTTTGTAAGAGAATTCCCAACAAAGGTTATGGGCCCAGATCCCAGACAAAGAATTAAATTTATATGTAAAAATTAAACAGTTTAAAAGTATTTTATGATGGCGTCTTCTTTATATCAAATCGAAAGATTAGACGAAAAGAATTATGAGTCATGGAAACTAAAAATTAAAAGCGTCCTAATTCATAGTGAATTGTGGTCGTATGTAAGTGGAGCTAACCTAAGACCAGAACAAGAGTTTGCAGACTGGATCAAAAAGGATGAGAAAGGCATTGGCCACCATTCTCCTGTGCGTGAAACCGTCTCAACTCAACTATATTAAAAATTGCAACACATCGAATGAAGCGTGGATTATTCTACAAAAAACACACCAGCCACAAGGACCAGCGAGAAAAGTAACCCTCTTTAAGCAACTCTTACAATTGAAAATGCAAGAAAATAGTCACGTGCTACCACATCTTAACAATTTTTCATCACTCGTCGAAAAATTAAAAGAGATAAGTATTGAACTTCAAGATGAGCTTTTGTCAATAATTTTGCTTTCTAGCCTCCCTACCAGCTTTGAAAATTTCGTTCTTGCTATCGAAGCACGAGATACTCTACCCACTTGTGAGAACCTTAAGATAAAGCTTCTAGAAGAAGGACATAGGAGACAAGGGTCCGAATTTAATAATTTTGCACCAGAACAAGCATTGTACGTGATAAATCGCAGGCAAAAACCCTCGCAGCAAAGCCAGCAGTAGCGTAGCTACCGCGGTATCAGCCGTATCAATGATACGGGGCCCCCGACATAAAGGGGCCCCCACGGTACAGAGGATTCGATGTGTGCAAGAAATTTTTCATTGAGATGAATACGACACACAATATCGTTTTCATTTTTAAAATGAACTTATTCTTGTTGCATGTGTTTTTCGATAGTTTTCCTACGTATTCTATGTATCTCTATCTACATCCCATCAAATAAAGCAGCCGTAACTGTTACGTGCTACCACTTTGTTTTTTTTATTGGAACTCGTGCCAGAAGCCCAGGAAAATTAGACGAAAATATGGCAAAATTCTTACAAAACTGAATTCAGATGTGGAGCTTCGCTTCAACGTCTTAGGCATTCAATAAAAATTTCCTACTCTTTATCTGGGGCTTATATTTTTAGGGATAAGCAAATGTTATTATACACTAAAAAAATTGCTTACTTTTTATCACACAATAAATAATTTACAGAAAAACCTGCAAGAACTTTATGACCAGTTAAGTCGAAAAGATTTATTAAAATTTCATTAGAGCATCAGATTTTGAAAGAAAAAGGTGCCACACTGCGGCACACTGTGGTAAATCTAAATACTGAGCACACTGAGCGTTTTGTCGTGTTTTTCTCAAAATCTGTTGCTCTGCTGAAAAAAGTTTTATAATCTTTTTTGTGTAGAGATTTATAAGCTACAATTAAAATTTCTTGAAAAAATAAAAAGTTTTTAAGATGTTTAAAAAAAAAATTTATTTTGTCCCTTTTACCGTACAAATAAAAGACAATAATTGAACCGCCATTACTTTAAGACTAAAGCTTAGATTAGACGGTCAAAGTTAATGGTCAAAGCATTGACTCCTTGACGTCTTCAGAAACATCGTCAATAAACAGTCAACGTAGACCACTTCAACGCATGAAATGTTGACGATCACATAAATGACGCCAATCGGTCAATGTTGTCCCAAAATGGGTGTAAACGAACTGACACGTGAAATGTTGACGATTACACTACTTGACCATATCCAAACACTATGAACGCTTAGGCGGAGTTGACAAAAACAAAGTTCAATCATTTTTAACGTTGACGATCACACGATATTGGCTGTACCAACTCGTAGTGTTATCGAATACATATGGATGGAAAAAATCATAAATTGGCAGAAAAGAGTAATTTTTGGTCAACGCATGATATTTGGATCGAAATATTCCTTTGCCGTTAAAATATAGTTCGTCTTAAATCTGGCAAGCCATCAACTGTCGAATTCCATCAAAGGATGGCTACGATGTCAATGGATTAAAAACCCTCTAAAAATCTGGAATTATTAAAAGATTTTTACTGCTCCGGAAAAAAGTGTTTTTATGTCAATCGGGTGTTTTTTAGATCGAAATATACTTTTGATGTCAAAATATAGTTCGTTATCCATCTGTCTAGAGAGATATGAAGGTCAACGCAAGCTACGTTGACATGGCAGAAAGTTCTGCTGTGTCAACATAAGAATACAGTCAATGCGTTGGTGAAGGTTTCCTAACTCCGTTGAAAGAGTGATTACACGGCCAACGAAAATAATTATCGCATTGACCCTTAAATTTGTGTCAACAAGAGTGTCAACGCAGCCGTCAACGATTTGAAAGTATTCTGCGTTTATGATCAAACGACAAGACAACTCTGGGATAGAGTATGACGTCAGAGAATCAACGCCTTGATCATTTGCGTTGACCGTTTAATCGTAGCTTAATCTATGTAAAGTTCCTAGATTGTTATATTGTTAAAATAAGTTGATGTAAGTTTATTTTGCAGGAACAAAAAAGGTAGTGCCACTGACAGAAAAAAGGGGGCCCTTAAAAAATTCTTGATACGGGGCCCCTGAAGTGCTCGCTACGCCACTGAAAGCCAGCAACAATCACAACGTGGGAAGACTGATCAACCAATTTTTAAAGGTACTTGTTTCAATTGCAATCGTCGTGGGCACTTGGCAGCTAATTGCAGAGATAGAAACAAAAATAAAGCAACAACATCTTCATTTGCAATGATTAATGCTGCAAGCGCCGGCGCCGGAGGGCTAACGAGCCAATCGTGGATTTTCGACAGTGGATCGACAAGCCACCTATGCTGTGATAAGAATATGTTTATCAGTCTTCGCCCTCATATTGAACAGATAGCGCTTGCTAACGATGCACATATTTTATCAGATGGCATTGGTGAGGTTATATTAAAAACCAAACACGGCATTGTCACTCTGAAAGATGTTCTTTTTGTGCCGTCGATGAAGATGAACTTTGTTTCCATTTCTAAAGCTGCCGACAGTTTAAACAATATCATTTTTGACCAGCATAGTGCAAATATTTTGAATGCAGATGGAAGAGTTTTATTATCTGCAAAGAAGTCGCAAAATATGTACATTTGCAATAAAGTTATGAAAAATGAGGTTAACGCATACACGTGTTCAAATGGACCATCGAGTGAGAATGATATCTTCGCATGGCACGAGAGGTATGGACATCTAAATGGGAAGAGTTTGAGCAACCTAATCAACAATAATTTGGTAAGAGGTCTAAATTTTAAAGGTAACATCAACAGTTTAAATTTGCAGTGCGAAGTTTGCATGAAAGGCAAAATATGCTCGCTACCATATGTGTGTGAACAGAACCGGAGCGAAGGTATTTTAGATTTAATACATACTGATATATGCGGCCCCATGAGGAAAACGTCCATTGGAGGAGCAAAATATTACCTACTCTTTGTTGATGACTACTCAAGAAAATTTTGTGTGTATTTTTTAAAGGCAAAAAGTGAAGCGCTGGACATTTTTAAGAAGTTTAAGGCCATGGTTGAGACGCATACCTCGAAACGAATCAAGACGCTTAGGAGCGACAATGGAACTGAATTTGTGAACCGGTCGTTTACAGTATTTTTGGAACTCAGTGGAATTCGTCACCAGCTTACAGCACCTTATACTCCGCAACAAAATGGCGTTGCGGAACGAGCTAATAGGACAATTGTGGAGATGGCCCGCTGCATGTTGATTGGATCAGGTTTGCCTGAGATGCTTTGGGCAGAGGCAGTAAATACAGCCGTGTATTTAAGAAACCGCTCACCGTGCAGTACGTTACAAGGAATCACACCATTCCAGGCTTTGTCTGGCCTTCAGCCTAATGTCAAGCATTTGAAAGTATTTGGTTGTAAGGCATTCATGTTGAACAAACGACCAGGATACTCCAAGTTCCACTCTAAGGGCATCGAATGTGCAATGATCGGGTATGCTAGTGAGTCCAAAGCGTATCGCCTATACGACCACAACACTGGTAAAGTATACATTAGCCGAGATGTAAAGTTTATTGAGAAACATCCGAATGTTGAATCAAAAAGTATAGATGTTGACTACCTTCTTATAGAACCTTCCAAAACTGATGAAAGCGAGCCGCCAGTCGAGGTGTCACAAATTAAGAAGGCGATTGATGCTGATGTATTTGAAGATGCTTTGGGACCTGAGAGCTTGGATATTGCTGCTGAAGACGCTGTTGATCCTGATGTTGATATTGCTGCTGGAGATGCTGTTGAACCTAATGTTGATATTGCTGCTGGAGATGCTGTTGAGCCTAATGTTGATATTGCTGCTGGAGATGCTGTTGAAACTGTGACTGGAGATGCACAAGATGACGATGCTGAAGATGATGGTAGTGAAGGTGGTATGGAGGAACAAGTATCTATCGGAGTAAGTCCTAAAAAGAAATTAAGAAGTGGTAAAGTTCGTGTTGTAGATAACAATAGAGGCAAAGGTAGAGGTAGAGAAGTGACTAATTCACTGAATTATGCCAAAGACGTTGAATACGAATGTCCTTCAACAGTAGAAGAAGCTCTTCAGAGTAAAGAAGCTGATAAATGGCGTCAAGCGATGAGAGAAGAGTACGATTCTTTGTCGAAAAATCACACATGGACACTAGTTGATTTACCCCAAAATAGACATGCCATTAAGTCAATGTGGGTATTCAACATTAAACGCAATAAGGAAGGGTATATAGAACGCTTTAAGGCAAGACTTGTTGCCAAAGGCTGTGGGCAAAAGTATGGAGTTGATTTTAACGAAACATTCTCCCCGGTGGCAAGATATTCGAACATACGTTTAGTTATTGCGTTGGCAGTTGAATTTGATCTCTTGTTACACCAAATTGATGTCACAGCAGCGTATTTGAATGGAGATTTAGATGAAGACATTTTTATGTATCAACCAACCGGTTTTGTAGACAAAGCAAATCCAAATAAAGTTTGTAAGCTCCAGAAAGCCCTTTATGGACTTAAACAGCCAGGAAGGCAGTGGCATTTGAAGCTCGACCATATCTTAAAAAATATGGGATTTACTAACTGCATCAATGATAGATGCATATATGTTATGCATACACTGAACCAAAAAGGTACGTAGAATCAAGCAAAATATTTATTGTAACAATAAACCGTTTCTTAAAATTCAACCAATAATCTCGTTTGTTGATACAATAAAATGTCGTTTATAGAATTGATAAACGATTGTTAATTTAACAAACCGTTTGTTATTTTCATTCAATTCGATTCAACCATTGCACATTAAACAATGAGTTTATAAAAACAATAAACCAGTCATTTATTGATATAATAAACTCGTTTATAGAAACAAATATTCATTTATTATTATCATTTAAGAAAGTAATAAACCTATTTATTAAACTGATAAATGCGTTTATAATGACAGTGAATAGAAATGCTTGGATTTAATAAACCGTTTATTAAAACAAACAGCCGTTTATTATTTTGTTTTATAAATGCAATAAACCCGATTATTGAATTGATTAATGCGTTTGTAACGACAATAAACGGAATTTATTGATTTAATAAACGTGTTTATTAATACAAACAACCGTTTATTATTTAATTCTAAAATGCAATAAACCCGTTTGTTAAATTGATAAATGCGTTTATAACGACAGTGAACGGGAATTTATTGATTTAATAAACGTGTTTATTAATTCAAACAACCGTTTATTAAATTGACTAATGCGTTTGTAATGACGATAAACGGGAGTTCATTGATTTAATAAACGTGTTTATTAATTCAAACAACCGTTTATTAAATTGATGAATGCGTTTGTATCGATAATAAATGGGAATTTATTGATTTAATAAACGTGTTTATCAAAACAAGCAACCGTTTATTAAATGGATTAATGCGTTTGTTACGACAGTAAATGGGAATTTATTGATTTAATAAACGTGTTTATTAAAACAAACAACCATTTATTAAATTGATAAATGCGTTTGTTACGACAGTAAACGGGAGTTCATTGATTTAATAAACGTGTTTATTAATACAAGCAACCATTTATTAAATTGATGAATGCGTTTGTTACGGCAATAAACGGGAATTTATTGATTTAATAAACGTGTTTATCAAAACAAGCAACCGTTTATTAAATTGATTAATGCGTTTGTTATGACAATAAACGGTAATTTATTGATTTAATAAACGTGTTTATTAAAACAAGCAACCATTTATTAAATTGATAAATGCGTTTGTTACGACAATAAACGGGAGTTCATTGATTTAATAAACGTGTTTATTAATACAAACAACCGTTTATTGACAACAAGAAACGGGAGTTTATTGATTTAATAAACGCGTTTATTAATACAAACAACCGTTTATTATTTTCGTTTATAAATTCAATAAACCCGTTTATTAAATTGATAAATGAATTTATTGATTTAACAAACCAGTTTATCAAATAAATGGATGCATTTAATAATTTGGTTTGTTAAATTAATAAACCCTTTATCAAAATGACAAACGGGCTTATTGAAATAAGCCTGCCTCCTTTTTGCTGATTTACACTACTGACAAAATGTCATTATTTCTGCAGAAATAATGGCGTTTTGTCAGTCCCATAAATCAAACATAATGTTGTACTAACACAATTGACAGAAATCCATTATATCTGCGATATATTAGCCATTCATTGTCATAAACTTGATTTATGACAAAAATATGGAATTATAATGGCAGACATTACGGCGATTTGTCCATCGTGTACGTTCAGCATTAGATTCACCGGAAGCCTACAAAAGAAATCGCATTATTAGTATTGTTAAAATTAAAGGGGATTCAAAACTTCCAGTTACAAACCTGTTTACAGTACCAAAGAGTCATCTTATCTTGCTTCTCAAACTGAAACCATATCTCTGCTCAAAATATAAACTTTATGCTGAAAATCGAGAAGTCAGAACTGAAAAAGAGATTAACTTGTTTGTTTTGCTTTTAACATTTTATTTTGTATCAAATTTGCGTAAGATTGTTTTTATCTCGTTTGATTTTATAATAGAATTGTTTTTATGTCGTTAAGGAACATAGTAAGTTTTTATACGTAATACTTTTTTTAGTATTTCGTTTCTTTAAAACCCCAAAATGAGGAACAGGCTAATGTGTATTGAAGATTGAAAAGATACAAAATTTTAAAATAAATTATTATATATGCATTGATTTTATCTCGCTCAGCAAGATATGAGTTTTTGTACAAATTTCTTTTTTATTTTTTTTAAAATATCTTGTTTCTATAAAACCCCAAAATGAGGAACAAGCTAAGGGATATTGAAGATTGAATAGATAAAAGATCTTAAAACAAATGTCTACTGCTCTTAAAAAGCTTTTAAATACAAACTTTACCCCATCAAAATACAGGAAAACATCATTAAAGTCCAGTATTGAACTGCCATGCACAACGATGAAGGGTTGAACATTTTCAGACTTTTCGTTTAAGTATCCGATATGGTCCTCAATCTCCTGGATTGTTGAACCGACCCAAACAAATGCATTTTGTGAGTCTTTGATACTAAATCTTGTCATGCTTTTCCTTCCTTCATTGCTCTTCCTTGCAACTTTTTGATATGGAACGAAATATCCGTGTAGCGCCCACAATATAGCTGCATCGTCGCAATCTGGTAATATAAAAACTTTATTGAAGTTTCAAATTAAATTGATTTTTCATATAATCAAGAAAATTTAAAATGTAATAAAAATAAACAGAAATTTGGTGTTCAGTGTGACCTTGGGCCAAATTTCTGTGTTTCGATTAAACCCCAAAATAAAGAATAACCAGGTGGCTAGTGATAGATAGAACAGAAAAAAACTTCAAGCAAATCTTAAAAAACTTTTAAATAAAAACTTTACTGCGTCAAAATATTGGGATATAATATTTGAAAATCATGATGAAAACCAAATTGCTAACAATATATTTTTACATTGACATGCAAATATAAAAACATATTTAGTTACCGACAACTTACTATTGGCGGTTCTGCTTGTATCTGTTTGATTTGATGACAATTGTGTCAAAACTTCGAGAGTACTTTTATCCTTCACATGGTTATCAGTCAGAAGAAACTTTAAAATCTGCTGTTTAAGTTGCTCCCAATTATCCAAAAATGAATCGGCATTTTTATATAAGTAGCTAAAGTCCATGTCAATCTAATGAATTAATGTATTTTTTTTATAACTATTTTAACGGCATCCAACAAATTTCAAACTTACGAAACGATAGCCAGTAGGACATTTATAGTTTGGCCACTTGAATAGTATTTGAGAAGTAGAGGAAGAGTTCTTAATATCTAAAAGCCTTGTATTTGTACACGCTTTCCAGCATCGGTCTAATGCTTCCCCCGATAATTTGTCATATTTCAAGGATCTAATAGTTTGCTCCGAATCTTCTTCGGGAACTAAAAATTAGAATTCGTTATCAATGCAATTATCTATGAAAAGTGTGTTCATCATAATGAAAGCTGTTCAATTTAGAGTAAGAGAATGACAAAAAAAAACGTTTTTAGTTGTAAAAATGTTCATGCAGGGAATCCCGAAAGAAATGGTCATCTTATAAAAGAGTTACTTGTACATACCAAACCTAAATAGTAAGTAATCGAGACTGGGAAATATATTTTTGGTTCCTTAAAAAAGCTATTATGGTTTTGTACCCATCTGATAATCCAAGATCAAGCCTTAGAAAAAACAGTTTGTTTTAAAAACACTGATTGTTCTTAAAACAATGATTGTTTTTAAAACAATATTATAGCTGTTTATTATCTGTGAACTAAATAAGTTTTGACCATTACTTTTGTGACACCTATCATATCAAAACAAATCTAACGAAGAATTGAAATGCACACCCCTGTTCTGACTTCCAGTCAGATTCAAATCCGTACGAATCTAAACGAAGGTCAGAATTGGGGTGGCTGTCTTACTCAAAATTGAACAAACCTAGATCCAAACTGTAATCTGTTGTTTCGGTCTTGCTTGTTGAAGGCTTTAAAGTTTTCTCCATCGTCGTCTTATTTGAGAATTTCAAGTTGCAGAATTTATTATAAATTTTTCCTCTTTTACCAGTGCGATAATATACCTTATAATATTTAATTGACATTAAAAATAAGAGAAAGTAACAGAATAGAAATAAACAGTTTACCAATTGCTCAGAAGGAAATCTTTCCATTATTTCTTTTTCAATGGCGTAACTTGAATGTAAATCTAAATGAATTTTGTTGTGATCAAAATAACTAGCAATTGCTGTAATCAATTGTGTTCTTTGCTGATTGTTGAATTTTTTATTTTGTTCATAAATTTCAACCAGTGAACTACTTTTTAAGTTACTGTTCAAAATTGTTGCTAGGGAAATTGAAGAGGCAGATTCGAAAGCACTTGTTGGCGAACTTGGACAGCTGCGTGTATTCGATCTTGTTGAAAGGTGATAAGGTGAGGATGCTTCTGATAAACAAGTAGTGATATTACGAAATGGACCACATTCCGAGTTGGAATACATGAAAAGGGGCATTCCAATCAACTCTCGCCATTCTCTTAGCTTTGATTCGAACATAATTAAGGTTCGGTATTTGAAGGGCTTTAGAATTTGAGCAAGGTGGTGACACTCCAAATTTTTCAAAACTTCAATATCTATTTCTTGAGCTAAAATTGAATTTTAAATAATTTGTATTGTCAACAAGTTTTCAATAAATTTTTTTCCTTCTTTTTTTTTTTTAAATTCTAAAATAGTAAAGGTTCTCTTACCACTTCATAAATTTTATAAAGTTTTAAATTAAATTATTACTTATGGATGTATTGTTCTTATCTCGAAGCTTAGACTTGAATGACTTAGAAATTTGTTCTTGAAAAAGACTTAGAAAAATTTTCGAGAAAAAGACTTAGTAAAAAAGACTTAGAAAAATGTTCGAGAAAATGACTTAGAAATTTTTTCTTAAAAAAGACAGAAAAATTTTCGAGAAAAAGGCTTAGTAAAAAAGACTTAGAAAAATTTTCGAGAAAATGACAGAAAATTTTTATTAAAAAAGACTTATGTTGAATTCCTTATAACCATTTCAAATCGATTTTTTTTGTTGGTTGTAAGGAACACACAAAAAATCAAATTTTTCGTGTGGGATTGTGTGTGTGTCATTTGACACTTTGACAGTAGCTTTGAGGCAAAAAGTAAACAAACTATGCGCATACAAATTTTTTACAAATATTCCAAAGTGCATTTAGTTTTTCGCGTCATTTTTTTAGATTAAAAACATATAAATTTCCAAGAAATGTTGCAAAAATAAACAAAAAATAGTTATGTAGCCATTAAAGTAAAAAAAACAACCGAAATTCATCCAAGAAACACATCATTTGAGAGACACATCGGCGAGCGCACGATTTATATCTTTAATCGACTTTGGGCACTTTAAATCGAAGTTAGTTGATATTTTTATGACTTCTTACTGACTATTCACTATTTTTCGATGAATTGAAATTAGTTTTGATGATTTATTTGCTTAAAATCTATTAAAATGACCGACGAACACTTTAGAAAATTAGTTAAACCCACCGCAAAATACTTTCAACTGTAGAGAAATGTCAAATCTTGTTAGTGTGTGTGAAATCGATTTGAAATCTTGCTGAAAATGCAAGATTTGTTTTGACAGAATAAAATCGATTTTGTTTAGAAAAAAATCGATTCTGTTTAGAAAAAAATCGATTATTTGGTTGTAAGGAATTCGACATTAGAAAAATTTTCGAGAAAAAGACTTAGTAAAAAAGACTTAGAAAAATTTTCGAGAAAATGACAGAAATTTTTTATTAAAAAAGACAGAAAAATTTTCGAGAAAAAGACAGAAAAATTTTCGAGAAAAAGGCTTAGTAAAAAAGACTTAGAAAAATTTTCGAGAAAATGACAGAATTTTTTTATTAAAAAAGACTTAGAAAAATTTTCGAGAAAAAGACTTAGAAAAATTTTCGAGAAAATGACTCAGTAAAAAAGACTTAGAAAAATGTTCGAGAAAATGACGTAGTAAAAAAGACTTAGAAAAATTTTCGAGAAAATGACTTACAAATTTTTTCTCATAAAAGAACAATTTTCGAGAAAATGAAAGATATTTTTCTTAAAAAAGACTTAGAAAAATTTTCGATAAAATGACAGTTTTTCTTAAAAAAGACTCAGAAAAATTTTCGAGAAAATGACAAACATTTTTTCTTAAAAAGACTTAGAAAATTTTTCGAGAAAATGAGACATTTTTTCTTAAACAAGACTTAGAAAAATTTTCGAGAAAAAGATTAAGTGAAAAAGACTTAAAAAAATGTTCGAGAAAATGACGTAGTAAAAAAGACAGAAAAATTTTCGAGAAAATGACAAAGTTTTTTCCCATAAAAGAACAATTTTCGAGAAAATCACAGAAATTTTTTCTTTAAAAAGACTTAGAAAAATTTTCGAAAAAATGACAAAGTTTTTCTTAAAAAAGACGGTAAACTTTTCGAGAAAAAGTCTTAGTAAAAAAGACTTCGAAAAATTTTCAAGAAAAACACTTAGGAAATTCTATTTTAAAAACAACTTAGGAAAATTTTCGAGAATGACTTGGAAATTTTTGCTAAAAAAAGACTAAAAAATTTTGTTTGCCCGCAAAAAACTTTTTAGTATTTTTTCGAAAAAAAGGAAGAAAAATGATTGATATCAAGGCAAAAAATGTTTCCAAAAAGACTTAGAAAATTTGTTTGCAAAACATTGATGAAAATAAATTAATTATTAAAAAATTAATTTAAACTTACTTTTGAAATGCTCAAGTAATTCTAATAGGCCCCATTTTGCCAGTAAATCCTTTATTTCCTTGCATGGATCTATGTTAACATTCGTTGGTATCGTTTTGTCGCCCAAAAATGTTTGAAATTCTGCTTCTGAAAATGTCGGAATGCTTTCCCTTTCATCAGTTGATTCAACCTGCACTTCACTGAGCTGTAGTTCATCAACCTCCACGTCATCTACCTCTAATTCATCGACCTCTAGTTCATCGACCTCTACTTCATCGACCTCTACTTCATTGACTTCTAGTGCATCGACCTCTGCTTCATCGACCTCTACTTCATCGACTAATACTTCCTCCAACCCATTTTCACACACAGATATATCAAGCGTTGCCATTTTTAGTTTTAAATTCTGTTTTCGTATAGACAACTATTATTAATTTATTAAAAACATTAAAACATTACATGACATTCAAAATATTAAAATAATTTACAAAAAATATTACTTATATCTTCTAGACAACTAAAACTAAAGCCCAGATCTCAAATCCGCAAAATGATTTTAGTTAGATAATTATTCTATTAAATATCAAAATATGAGTGGTTTTTGAATTGGTCAAGCATAATTAAATGTTAATATTTTGAAAACGAAAATATATTTAACAATTGTATGTGTACACAGAGTAAAATCAGACTTGCGGAATTGGGACCTAGATACCTATATACATTCTCTAATAATACTTTATCTTATGTTAGTAAAAAATTTGAGATGATTTTTTTGCCTATTGTGAAAAATAATACTCTTTAACTCTTAGTAAAGTTTTTCCGGTAGCCGTTTTTATCAAATTAGTTGGTGGGCCGACAATTTCATTGCCAAAAATTATAGAAAAAGCACCCAACAGTTTTTCGTCAACTTCAAATGATAATATACTTGGGTTGTACTGGATCCTATTTAGTTTTTGGCAAAACAAAAAAACTTGACTTTTTTTCAAAAGACCTATGTCAACTATAACGTATAACTCGATATCAGCTCTAGATCGCGCTATATAAAAACTTTGTTGGTATTTATAACCTTCGATTTTTGCTTTAGAGAAAAATTCTATATCTGTTTTAGAGACTCTTAGTATTTCTGATACTAAATTCATAAAATCACTTTCGATTTTATGTTTGTCATATATTTCAAAGTAACAAATGCAATTATTATCAATATTTGATAAAAACTTGAATGCAGTCTTAAGTTGGTATTTTTTCGCTAAGGTCAAACAGATGTTCTTACGAGATGTGATAGCATGGGAATAAAGCTTAAATTGTTTGTGTTTAGCTTCAAATTTAAAACACCAAAAACTACGAACAGGCCCTGACTGTTTAATGACACTGGGATAATGAGTTAAATTATGATGCTTTGGTTTCAAGTTGTCATTAAAAAGACGAACATAATCTTTGTTGTGGTTTTCAATTTTTAATTTTAACATTGGGATGATTTCATCGCAAATTTCAAATGCAAGCAATAAATCAATTATTTCAATTAAATTAAGAAGGAATTGCCACACTTCATCATCATGTGGCACTAAATCTTCAATCATTAAGTGAAAAAAAGAAACAAATGTCATCATTTCTCGTGCAGTCATTTTTAGATGTTTACATTTTAATTGGCCGATTTTTATTTCACCTGAAATATTGTCAATCTCAATTGCACCATACTGAAATGTTCGTTTCCTTAAATTAAGAGTTTCCAGGTTAAAATATTTAGCTTTGTTAATGAAATATTCAATTATATGGCAAATGTCGTAATGACAAACTCCTTCAAAAACATCATGCATAAGATCCACGCAATAATTTTCTACGACATGAAACGATGGAATTTCATTAAGTTGTGAATAGTTTTGTATACCCGTTTCAGAAGGGTTGTTAAGAAGAAGATCTTCTTCGTAGTTTGAACGATTTCTCAACAAATCATTTCGTTCAATTGCCAACGACTGCGTTTCTATTTTTTTTACTTTACAAAACCTGCAAAAAGAGTTGCTTGAAAATGATTTATTAAAATCCAAAACAGTATTTAAGCCCAAATTATCCCCTAACACAAGACCTAAGATAAAATATACTTTTATTTTTATCTCGTTGCCTAAGCTTATCTCTACACCATCAACTTCAAGACTCTTTAGATCATTTATTAATGATTGAAAACATTTTTCGTTGCCAAATGTTTTGAGATCCTTTGTTTTAATAACTCCTGCTAAAAAAACACTATCCAACTTTGATTCTTTCCAAGGAAGACAAGGAAATGAATAGTAAATATTACATATCGAGTGAACACCTGCATGAGAGCTTAAAGGGTTATTAATTTCAAAGTCATCGGTATATAAAAAGTATGGAATTAGAACTTTTCCCGGATACTTTTCAATTTTTTTCTTCCAAAGCTCACCTTGAACAAAATTTGAAATTTTTTTTTCTTTACTTAATGTTTCCATATGAAGTTTCGTTTTATTTAAGATGTTTTCGACCTCAAAAAATTTTTTAAATTGAAATTTTAGAGGCATCAATATTCCTTTAGTGTTTTTCTCATCATACGCAAGACATCCGTTCTTAAAAACTGTACTGATTTCATTGTTTACCGAAAATTCATATAAACTGCCCAAAAAATTTTCTTTTTTAAGCCATTCAAATAGTTTATACTCGGTGTTGCAATAGTTAAAAGGGTTACGACACTTTGATAATAGACTGACAAATTCATTATGAACTTTCATGTTCGTTTTTGCCAATTTTTCGTTTGAAAATGATCTAAATAATTCAAGCATTGGATTTAAGATACATTTTTGTATATCCTCTTGAATTTCTAAAATATTTTTTCTTGAAAAACTATTATTATCATGCATTTTCAATACAAAACGCGTAGCAGAGGTGAACATATTATTAAGACTGTCTTCTATAGGTAATTCTTTGGTTTCAACGCTTTCTGCTTCATGAATATAACTTTCGCGTGATTCTGAGCTTTCCTCTAAACTATTAGATATTTGGTTTTTTTCGCAGAAATGATTTTGAGGTGCATCATTTTGTTTATCAAAATTATCTGTACTATTCACGTTGGGTATTGAACCTCCGTCATGTTTTCTGATTATATGTCTCTTAAAACTACTTATATTTTGAAACTCTTGTGAGCAACTACTTTCCCTACATTTAAAATTACTATAAGTACTCAGATCATGTTTTTTTTTTAGGTGTTGTATAAACAAGTTTACCGATGAAATTCTAACCTTACAGATAAAGCAAATCATTTTGTTAAATTTGACTACTCTTGTCTATAGTTTTTGTCTGAACTAAAAATAATTAAGTAATATATAAGTATTTTTTAATATAATATTATAACATTATTAAATAACTATCGATGCTGTAGAATATAGATAGGTTTTAATGTCAAACCTTATATCTTCTTGAATGGCTTCGGTTACATGAGAATCATAAGCTAAAAATAAAGAAACAAATGAAAAAAAATTGAATTGAAGCGTTTTTCCTAGTTCTCTTTACAATATTATTTGTAAAAATCATTCAAACATCTTAACTACTGAATATCTTGCTCTTCTATTAACATCTGCATTTTAGACAAGACTGCAAAAGTACACTGACACTTTTTTTCAAACAACACACATTGAAGCGTTAAGAAGATGAAGGTGCTAAGTGACATTTTTTGACATATCGTTTTTTCGTACAGATGAAGGCCCTATATTAAAACTTAAATTTCCATCTCATCTGCACTTCTCGATTCAAATTTAGCAAAGGATGAAAGTGTTATATATGCAACTCAACAAACTAACTGGAAAAATGTTTTGAGCGTGCTTAAGACCTTCATTTATATGCAAAAACAATTTTACTTAAACGTTTTATTTTACTTTATTATGTGCACGAAGGTGATATGTGAGCAATGGATACAATTACCCATTCATATTATATGAAATCTATAAGTTTCTCAGTTTCTAAAATTTAAATGAGCAAATTAATTTCATTCCAGTGGAGGTAGATCATATTTCTATTCCAATGCTAATTTAACAGGTGCTGATGAAAATTAAAGAGAAAAAACAGGTCAAAATAAATAAATCATAAGAGTTATATGGAGGGCTCATAGCTGAACCGAACCAAGTCAGAAAAATAAAATTCTAAAATAATAAGAGGATTAGTAAATAAACTGCCATTGATTCATGAATATTTTACTCATAAAAGGATAATCTAAGGTTTGTTCTTTAAATTAAATTTTAATTATTATTCTCTTATTTAAAAATGAAAAACTTGAATTGGAAAATATTCACAAAAATTTGCAAAATAAAAATTATGGCTTGGTTCGGTACAGCTGTGAGCCCTCCATATGTACATAGATGCCACATAAGACCTCTATGAGAAAAATAATTAAAAAATCACAGTAAAGTTCGTCGATAAAGATATTAACTACACAAAACTGTAAATAACTCGCAAGTCCTTTGTTTTCAACAAAGAAGAATATAAGTATTAAAAACACTTGAGTTATGTTACTTTTAAATTGGCCGTATATTATTTTTAAGGTTTTTACCAAAAATGTTATATATCAAAAGCTGATTACTCAAAACTTTGAAAATGTCACTTAGCGCCTTCATCTTCTAAACGCTTCATTTGTTTTTTTGACCCATTTCCGGTGGCTACCAGTTCTAGTTAACTTAGAAACTTAAAATGTTACATACAGTCTGCTCTTTGTGCAATTATAGGAAATCTTAAACGAAATTTGGAAAAGCTTTAGGTGTTCCAGAAAATTCACATTGTGTTTTCGCAACGCTATCCTTCGTACTTCGAAGGTTTTAACAGCACATGAACATTTTTTTTACAAAAAAGTCCAAAAACAGGTCAATTAGATAGTTCAACTAACTCACAAATTCAATATTTAGATTATTTGAATTTATCATCAGTTAAGTTCCAAACGTCGTTAAATGTGACGTTGCGTCAACACTAACCGGAAATCGGTATAGTTAGCAATGAAAAATTTTATTTATTCAATAGTCTAAAACGCTTTTAAAATGACAAAATTAGAGAATTTTCAAAAAAAGACTACGACACTTTTGAACTTATAATTATTATTACTATATTATTATTATTATTATTATTATTATTATTATTATTATTATTATTATTATTATTATTATTATTATTATTATTATTATTATTATTATTATTATCATTATTATAATTATTACTATTATTAATACAAAATTTAATTACTCGTAATATATATAAATTATAATGACTTACCTACGTTTTAAATGTTGATTTGACAGCTGCTGCAACACCTCGCTTGGACACCTCACTTTTCCATTTATAAAAATCTGTAAATTGTATAAAAGTACTTTAAGTTACTTGTATACAGATATTTGAACTTTAAGAGAGACCATGAGGAGCATAGCAAACTACTGGATTTTGTTCACTTTTCTAAAAACGACAAAAACTATACTATATCTAAAAAAAATATTTTCTTTAGATATAGTAGATAGCTATATGATACTTCAATTAATAGAATTATCTATTTCAAAAACAAAAAGTTCAATTTAATCAGCTAGGTCATCTTGTTCTCATGGTTTCATATCAATTAATAGTTCTATAATCTTTGTTTAAATTTGATTATTTATAACATTCTATGCTTTTGTTTAAATAAGTCCTACTTTTCAAAGGATAAGAATAGGATGATACTAAAGCAAATTTGACCATCACGAATTTAAAGCCAGCAAAAATATTTTATATGTTAATGTAATATATAAAAAATATGATGACTTACGGACTAAAAAACGGCCTTTAGCAATAGACTTAGCTTGGATTCGATCTTGTAACTAGGTAGTTATATGTTTTCAGTGAAAAAAATGCCAGATTTCAGTGATTCAGCCAAAATCTTCACATCTTTGCATTAACTTTTGAGATTTCTCAGGAGCAATGATTTTGACAGCTGCTGCAACACCCCGCTGAGACACTACGCCTTTTCGTTAAAAAAATCTGTAAAAAGTTTTAAAAGTACTTTTAGTTACTTGTATATATTTTATCCTTAAGTGAAACCATGTCAAGCAGAGTAACGTACTGATTTTTCCACTTTTTAACGACAAAAACTAATATTGTATTTAACAAAAATAATTTTTTTAGATAAAATAGCTATATGATACTTCAATAAATAGATACATAAGTATAGGTATCATTTAAAAAAAAATCAGTTTAATCAGCTAGGTTATCCTGTTTTCATGGTTTCATATCGTTTAATAGTTTTCTATTCAGGTCTATTCTGCAAACATTTTTAATGTTAGTCATATCATTTTGCTTCAAAGGTGGCAAATGGTGACCAATATTAATTTGTGGAATTTTCATGACCGTAATATTTGTTTAAATTTGATTTTAATACCAATAATAACAATTTATACGCTTTCATTTAATTAAGACCTACATAGTTTCTTTTCAATGGATAAGAATAAGTAAGATACGAAGATAAATCCGGTATCAAAGCAGAAATTGTCTTACTTATTTCTTACGTAATTGGGTGGCAAAATTAATTTTTTTGGGTGGAGGTCTCCACTGGGATTAAATGAATCCTGTTAATTTTGTATTTAACTTTTTTATTTCACTTGTTCGGCTTTTTAATATTTTATTTCACTTGTTCTGGCTAGCTGGAGGATATGTTAGTGTCTGCTTGTTTTTTTTTTTGGATAAGAATATTGCCGTGTTAAGAAGGAAAAACGTAACTGACATTTTGGCTGTTTTTAGTTAGGGCCAGTTTTGACATCTTTGATATGTTTGCTATTTTATTCTTTAAAAATAAAAGCCCTAACTCGCTTTTGTAATGGTCTAAAACGCTCCAAAAAATGATGTTCGCTCAAAGAACCCTGCAATTTTTAAGAAAAATTGCCGTCTTAGCACTTATTTTAAGAAAAAAAGTGACTCCCATACAAGCATTTGTACATCTTAGAAATAATCTAAGCAAAAAAAAATTGATTTATTTGTAAATACGACAGAAAAACATTCATCAACAAAACAGAAAAGATAGAGATAAAAACAGAAAAACGCGATTATCTCGAAATGTCAAAAATGCAGATGCGTTTTTTCTTCTTAACACAGAAGAATAGTATACGAAATTAAATCCAGTATCAAAGCAAAATAAGTCTCATTTTATGTTAAGGTTTGTTGAAATTTTGTTTTAAAAATTAAGTAAAAGGAAAGTATAGGTTGAGTAGGTATAACAGCAAACCACGCAAAATAATGTTGAAAACATTTACAGCTTTGCTGCTATACCCTACCCCTTGATATTGTAAAAGATATAAAAATAATATTTGTAATAATCATACCAATCTATTGAAAAATGATTTTTTCAGCAAAGTACTCTTTCAATGGCCTACCTTCCTGTAATGATTTTGACTCATCAGTTAATTATTTTGAAAAAAAAATTATTTTTGCATTCTAAAGCTCAATTGGTTAAACTTTTCTTAGCATAGAATAATGCTAATCCTTGTGAAACTTAACATGGTTGATCAATTTTATAAGCAAAAAAGTTTTAAATCACAAAATTTTAACCATTAATTTATGTACCTACCAAAACAGGTACATTTGATGATGAATATAAGAAAAACTCGTTTAAAACACAGACATTCTAAAACACCCTGCACATTCCCATAAAGTTGAATCTTATAACTTGTACCAGAAACTTATTCTGGTACAAAATTAGTCTCAATGCATATAAAATTAAACGGCTATAATGAATAATCCCGTGTTAAATCGATTTTGGAAGAAATTAATTTAGTTTAATGTTTGCTTTTAGAATGAAATGTTATGAGCGATATTTTTTTATAAATTAAGGCAAATACAGGATACATTAATTTCAATCAATGCTTTGGAAACTTAATTTAAATGATTTAGTTATATTTGAAGGAAATTTACTTTCTTACTATGCATTTGACTAATAAAAGAAAATTTCTTTGTTATATACAATATTTCATAAAACACAGATATAAGAAAGGAATTCTTTGGATTTTTTGACTTTCTTATATCCGTCATCAACTGTATTTTTAAAAGGAAAATTTCAAATCTTTTTTACTTATTTATGTATAGGGTTCAACTTTCTTTTTATTGTCTTATTTATTCCAAACGAAGTTGATTAAATATTGTATTTTGTTCAAAATCTGTCTTTCCAAAAAAATGACTCAGAAATTTTTTCTTAAAAAAGACCTAGAAAAATTTTCGAGAAAAAGAGAGAGCAAATTTTTCATAAAAAAAGACTCTTTGCGAGATAAACACTAAGAAATATTAAGCCAAAAAAGACCAAGAATTTGTCAAAGAAACAAATTTAAAAATTTTGTCTTAAAAAAGAGGAAAGGAAGATTTTGTCACGAAAAATTTATAATGTGTTCGTAATATATACAAATTATAATAACTTACGCTTTAAATAACTTTGATGACTGCTGTGCAACACCTCGCTGGGATACCGTACTTTTCCGTTAAAAAAATCTGTAAAAATGTTTAAAAGTACTTTTAGTTACATGTAGGAACATATATATTCTTTCAAATTTAAATGAGGCCATGAGAAGCAGAGCGATCTTATGATTTATTTGCATTGTTTTTTAAAAACGTGAAAAACTATTGTTGAATTTTTTGCAACTAGTAGCTACATATGGAGGACTCACAGCTGAACCGAACCAAGTCAAAAAAAAGAAAATTCGACGGTAATAAGAGGATTAGTAAATAAACTGCCATTAATTAATGAATATTTTACTCGTAAAAAGGACAAGTTTATTCTCTAAACTAAATTATTATTATAACTCTTTTATTTAAAAATGAAAAACTTGAGTTGAAAAATATTCACAAAAATTTGCAAAAAAAAAAATTATGACTTGGTTCGGTACAGCTTCGAGCCCTCTACCTATATATATGATACTTCAATCAGTTAGATAGAATAATTATTCCAAAAACGCAATATTTTAATTTAATCAGCGAGATCATCTTGGTTCTCTTGGCTTCATATGGATTAGTAGTATTACTTTAAGGCCTATTCTGCAAACATTTTTAATTCACGTGAAGTCATTTTATTTCAAAGGAAAATTAAAATTTTGTCAACCCTGTTTCCGGTCGGAATAAATCCGTATGTATTCAAAAAATAATTTTTTATAAGCTCAGAACATTTATTTTTGTTTTTGAATTGGTAGGGATTTGACTCAAAACGAAAATCTGAAGGTTCTATTATAGTTATAAGTCAAATCCGTACGAACGAAAGTCAGAACAGAACAAAGGTGAATGTATTTTGTTCCAAGTCTGACCTTCATGCCCGTGCTTTACGATCCGAATTATAAAGAAGATTGATTTTCATATATTTTATGAAGTTTCTTTCCCACGAAAATAATACTGACCGTGGTGGATTGAAATAAAAGTCATAATAATGAATAAAAAACTTAGTGCGGTCACCAATAAAAACATTTTATCTTCGCGAGTCTTGGAAATGAACTTTTAGGTATATTTTTTCAATTTATTAACCTGATTAAAACTTTATAGTTTGATTTCACAATATCTCGGACCGAAAATATTTATAAAAATAGGTCGGCCGCCAGTAATACGCAACATGGAAGCGAAAGTGAATTTTTGTATAGGTATAACATAGAATATATAAATATATTAGTTTCATATAATGACTTAAAATGACTTACGTGATTGGGTACAAATTTAAATTTTGGAGGCAGGCCTCCAAGAGGATTAAATTAATCCTTTTAATTTTGTATTTAACTTTTTCATTTAACTTGTTCTCCATGGCTGGCGGCAGCGGTTGCTTCTTTTTGGAAACTAAATCGTTGTTCGTTGCAAATATTTTTAATTTACGTGAAGTTATTTTGTTTCAAAGGAAATTTTAACTTTTATCACCCCTGTTCCGATTTTCGGTTGGAATGAAATCCGTATGTATTCGAAAAAAATTGTTCGTAAGCTCAGATTTGTTTTTATTTCTTAGTGATTCAACTCAAGACGATTTGATTCCCATCAAAATTCAGAACAGGGGTGAATGTATTTTGTTCCAAGTCTGGGGTGCCAGCAAGTAACTTGTTACAATCGAGTTTAATCGATACAATCGAGCATTCGCAGCATCTATTTTGGTTCAATCGAATGTCCTCAATTGCATCGTCAGATCCGACAGCACACAAACTTGAGATTGACGCTTGAAACAAAAGTTTTCACTCGAAGAAAATAGTTATCGTTGGCAGTGATTTTTTTAAGAAAAGCATGGACTGATATTTTGACCACTTTTATGAGTTTTCACGAATACTTAAAGCTGCCCAAGGGAGCAAAAACAGCAATTTGCCGTGGAAAAACTTGCGATTTGGAAAAAGGTAGGTTGTTTTTAATTAACAAAATTATCGAGTGCACAGGTTCGTAAGCAGCGGTTGATGGTGATCCAACAGCAAAATCTTTTGGAGTCGGACGCATTAATTTTGTTACCAATAAAAACAACAACGGCGAGGATAAAAGCTAAATTAAATGTGATTTAAAGTTATATGAATTAATTTTATTTTGAAGAATACCAATTTGACATTTCACTTTATAGTTCACAATGACATTTTTAAGTGGAAGTCACAATGAAACTCGTTTCAAATTACATGCTACCAAAAATATTTTTTTTAATCGAATTATTAAGATTGATTTTCATATATTTTATGAAGTTTTTTTCCCACGGAAATTGTGGCGACCGTCGGCGTCGTGGATAGAAAAAAAAGTCATAATTATGATTAAAAACGCAATGCGCTCACGAATAAAAACATTTTATCTTCGCTAGACATGGCGGCCATTTTGATGGAGTCGTCTTTTCAGCACCGAGTTTCAAGTTTTGGAAATTAAGTTTGGAAAACTTTTTTTCAATTTTCAAGTTTTTTTCCCATGAAAATAATGCCAACCGTCGTGGGTAGTAAAAAAAGTCATAATTATGATTAAAAAACGCAATGCGCTCACCAATAAAAACATTTTATCTTCGCCAGACATGGCGGCCATTTTGATGGAGTCGTTTTTTCAGCACAGAGTTTCAAGTTTTGGAAATTAACTTTGGAATAACTTTTTTTTTCAATTTAAAAACCTAATTAAATCTTCAAATGTGATTTCACAATATCTCTGACCGAAAATATTTGTAAAAATAGATAGGTACTTACATTAATTTTGTCGCCGGCCGCCATAGTATTACGCAGCACATGGCAGCGATATTGAATTTTTGCTTATATAGGTATAATTTAGAATAAATAAATATATTAAAATGACTTACGTGACTGGGTGGACAAATAAAAATTTTCGGTGGAGGCCTCCAACAGGATTAAATTAATCCTGTTAATTTTTCATTTAACTTTTTTCTTCACTTGTTCGGCTTTTTAATTTTTTTTGTTCACTCACTTGTTCTGGCTTGCTGGAAGATGTGGCGGCGGCTGCTTCTTTTTACTAACTGAATCGTTGTTCGTTGCTATGGCCAATTGCAAGTCGGCGTCATTTAACTTGGTTCGTTAAGTTCGTCAAAAAATGTTCCCTCTATACGAACATTGCTGAGCTCTGTTCACACCATGAATGAAAGAATACAAAAATACGGAATAGGGACGGGAAGTTTTTAAGTTAATTAAATTTGGGTTTATGTTGATTTTTTTCTTGTCTATCTATCAATTCAGTATTGTGTACTTTATGTTCTATTAATTAAAACAATAGCAAAAATAATAATACTTTCTACCACACTCTTGATTTTTTTTTTTGGATTATTGACGATTTAGATTATTTAAAACCATTTAATATCAATTTGAAAATATTTCCCAGTGAAAAATATCTTCTTTTAGGGCCAGTTTGTTCTCAGCTTATCATCTTTAATCAATGATTATTGTGACCGATAAAGCCGCAAAAGTGTTTTTAATCAACAACATTTGAGTCAATGAACCCATAGTTTGAGTTGTTAGTTATCGAAATCGTTAATCAGCCAATATTGGTTGATTATCTCCATTTAACCAGAGCCTTTGAAAAACTTATTACAATTTAACCCGATGTAAACAATCTGTTGTTGAGAAAATAATATCTTGTATTATTTCATTAATTTTTAACTAGCCACGAACTTGGCAATTTATAAAAGGTTTATTAAAATTAATTAACAAGATAATTACATAAATAAAAGGGTTTATTAAAATAATAAACAGTTTACTATAACAATAAACGATTAATGAATTTTAATAAACAAGATTATTATTACAAGTCAACAGTAAATTTGTAAGGCACGCTTCGTTACATTTTTGTAATAAATAATAAATACGTTTATTATGACAATAAACGATTAATTAATTTTAATAAACAAGATTATTATTACAAATCAACAGTAAATTTATAAAGCACGCTTCGTTAAATTTTTGCAATGAAGAAGAAATACGTTTATTATGACAATAAACGATTAATTAATTTTAACAAACAAGATTATTATTACAAATCTACAGCAAATTTTAGAAAACACGCTTCGTTAAATTTTTGAACAAACCGTGTTGGGAAGATAAAACAATTTATTGATACAATAAACAGTTTATTGTGGCAGTAAATGGGATTATAAAATCGATAAACATAAACAACAATTAACAATTATGCTGCGTTTTCATTTGGGCAAGTGAAAAAATTTAGTTGTTTCTTTGAAAATGAGCATGTTTTTTTTTCTAAACTATCGTTTTTGCAATACCAAGTATGATTTCCATTCGTTTTTTTGGTAATCACTAGAAACATTTACATAGTAAAAATATTTTCGGAGTTGGGAAAAGTTTGTTAATTTTTGTGTTTCTCTGTTATTCATCTAATAAAAGCTATTATAATTATAATTTATTGCCTTACTTACTTACTTACCTTTTTTAAGCGACCGCCATGGGACGCACACTGCACAGCACAATTTATTTATTGTTTTTTGTTTAACATTCTTTGTTATTTTCTTGTTCTTCAGAAAGTAAAACATTTTTAATCATCAAATTATTCACTCACAAAAAACACCTTCTGTTAAATTTTATGCTATGATGGTTTTTATTTAGGTGATGGCCAACTAAAATGATAAAAGTGTACTCGATATTTCTGTCACTCGGAATCGATAATAGGTGCATTGTTTCCAAAGGTCCATTCATGAATGAAAGAATACTAGATTACGCTGTAATATTTTTTCCACAACATTCCTGATAATTTTTCGATTACCTACTGACGATTTAGATAATTTAAACCCATTTAATATCGATTTTAAAATATTTCCTTGGAGAAAAAATGTATTTTAATAATAAACACACATTTTTCACAGCTAATCATCTTTAATCAAAGATTGTTATGACTGGTTAATCCGCGAATCTGCTTGTTAACCACAGTTTTATTTAATGAATCCATAGTTTGAGTTGTTAATTATCGAAACCACTAATCAGCCAATATTGGTTGATTAGATCCATTTAACCAGAGCATGTGAAAAACTTATTACAGATTTAACCCAATGTGAACAACTTAGAATTAATGTTGTGGTAATGAAAGGGCAGTATGAGCAGTAGGATGTACTCCAAAATATTGGAAGGCAGGGATGATTGTAATTCAAGAAATTATGTTGAACAACAAAACTTTCGTTGTCGCTCCAAATTCTTTAATAAATTTTATCATTCAACATTATATTATGTATGTTATTGTTTTAAAAAGCAGACCTTCGTAATAATTTAATATTCAGTAACTACTCGTACATTTGAGTATGCAGAAAATGAATTTGATATTAATTTATGTAAAGTAAGTGTATTTATTATAATTTTTCTAAGGAGAGAAAAAGTGTGAGTTCTGCCTTAATGAAACTTAGAAATCCAAACAAGGTTTTTTAAGAAACGATTTATCATATTTAATAAATTTGTTTTTGAATTCAGTAAATTGTTTATTAAAATCAATAAATTGTTTTTTAATTTAATAATTTGTTTATTAAAATCAGGAAATTGGTTTTTAATTCAATAACTTGTTTATTCAATCAGTCAGAAATCAGTCAGTAAATATATTTGAACCACGGATCAAAATTTGAACCACGTTTGTACAACAGTGATAATTTATGGGCTTTACAAAAATACACACAAAGTGGACCATACTTTGAGTTTGGTTAAATATGATCGGAGCTTAAAGTCAAATGATAAAGAATTCTCGTATTCTTTCATTCGATACATATAGAGACGTCAATACGTGGTGGCGGACAGGGAGTTAGAAATATAAGTGTTTTTTATTCACTGATACATATTTTTTCAAATATAATACAAACCTAAGCTATTTTTCAAAGCTAGTAGGTATGACAGCCGAAGTTTGGGATCGCTTTACATAGTTTGTTTGTATCTTGATGTATTATAATGTATATAATGCATAGATTTAGCTTCTTGTTTCTCTTTTGGTTTTTTTTGTTGCCTTCCAAAGAGTGTGCGGGCCAACGAAAGGTTGGTCAATTCTTTACTTTACTATTGGAAAGTAAGAACACGACAGTCAAATTAAGTTTGCAAACTTTTTCAAAGATCACTAGTCCGCACTCTGTTGGACCAAGCGGATAATATTTTGTATATATGTATCTCTACTTATTATTTTTTATTATTGGAGAATGACAAGTTAATTAATCCATGGACTATGAATGTTCTGGACTGAACTGGAACACTAAACACTTTGATTGTGGAAAATTCTTAATCCATGGATTAGTCAGTTTGAAAATAAGACTTAAAATTAAATTGTGGTAATGAAAGGGCAGTAGGAGCAGTAGTATGTAATCCAACAAATAGGAAGGCAAGGGTGACTGCAATACAAGAAACTATGTTGAACCGCTTATAGCGTTACAGCAAAACTTTCGTTTTCTCTCCAAATTCTTTGATAAATTTAATCATTCAACATTATATGATGTATGATATTATTTTAAAAAGCAGAACTACGTTAAAATTTAATATTATGTAGATACTAGCACATATGGGTACGCAGAAAATGAATTTGTTACTAATTTATGTAATGAAAGTATATTTAGTATAATTTTTCTACGGAGAGTAAAAGTGTGAGTTCTGCCTTAATGAAACTTAAAAAACCCAAACCAGGTTTTTAAAAACGATTTATCATATTTAATAAATTTGTTTTTGAATTCGATAAATTGTTTATTAAAATCAATTAATTGTTTTTGAGTTCTATAATCTGTTTATTTAAAACAGTAAATTGGTTTTTAATTCAATAACTTGTTTATTAAACACAATAACTAGTTTTTTTTAATTCAATAACTTGTTTTTTAAAAACAATAAATTGCTTTATAATCCAATAACCTGTTTATTAAAAACAATAAATTGTTTTTTAATTCAATAACTCGTTTAATAAAAACAATAAATTTCTAAAAAAAATCAATTTTGTATTAATTCAATTTGTAAAGGTTTCATTGATAATTGATTACATTGATTGTTGACATTATTTCTTTTGTAAGATGTTCATAATCGCATCATACAATTAAATAATAATAAATTTTAATAATTGAAATTCATTGTTTCAGTTAAAAAACTATAATATCCATATCAATTTTAGAATTAAGCTCATAATAATGTCGTTCGTTATCAAAACAATCAATTTCTAAAATTTTAATAACGAAAGTTAACTGGTTCAGTAAAGAAAAATTAAAAACAATAAAAGCAATACCATTTTAAGATTTAATAGCTAAAATTATTTATTGCATTTAAAAAATAAAAAAATAATAAATCGTTTGCAAATTTTAAAATTCGGCTTTTAATAATTGTCGTTCATTATCACAACAAACGGTTTATTAAATTTTAATAACTCAAATTTACTGTTTCAATAAAAAAAATAATTAAAACTATTAACCGTTTATCAATTTCGAAATTCAGCTCTTAATAAATATCGTTTATTGTCACAACAAACGATTTATTAAATTTAAATAGCTATAATGTATTGTTTCAATTTAAAAAAAAATTAAAAACAATAACCCGTTTATCAATTTTAAAATTCAGCTCTTAATAAATTTCGTTTACTGTCACAACAAACGATTTATTAAATTTTTATAATTAAAATTTACTGTTTCATTAAAAAAAAATATAAAAACAATAAACCGTTTATCAATTTTAGAATTAAACTCTTAATAAATGTCGTTAATTATCACAACAAACGATTTATTAAATTTCAATAACTCAAATTTATTGTTTCAATCAAAAAAATAATTAAAACTATTATCAATTTCGAAATTCAGCTCTTAATAAATATCGTTTATTGTCACAACAAACGATTTATTAAATCTGAATAGCTAAACTTTATTGTTTCAATTTAAAAAAAAAATTAAAAACAATAACTCGTTTATCAATTTTAAAATTCAGCTCTTAATAAATTTCGTTTACTGTCGCAACAAACGATTTATTAAATTTTAAAAACTAAAATTTATTGTTTCATCTAAAAAAATTATAAAAACAATAAGCCGTTTATCAATTTTAGAATTAAACTCCTAATAAATATCGTTTATTATCACAACAAACGATTTATTAAATTTTAATAACTAACATTTATTGTTTCAATAAAAAAAATAATTAAAACTATTAACCGTTTATCAATTTCGAAATTCAGCCCTTAATAAATGTCGTTTACTGTCACAACAAACGATTTATTAAATTTGAATAGCAAAAATTTATTGTTTCAATTTAAAAAAAAAAAACTAAAAATAATAAACCGTTTATCAATTTTAAAATTCAGCTCTTAATAATAACGTTTATTATCACAACAAACGATTTATTAAATTTTTATAATTAAAATCTACTGTTTCATTTAAAAAAATTATAAAAACAATTAACCGTTTATCAATTTTAGAATTAAACTCTTAATAAATGTCATTTATTATCACAATAAACGATTTATTAAATTTTAATGACTCAAATTTATTGTTTCAATAAAAAAAAATAATTAAAACTATTAACCGTTTATCAATTTCGAAATTTAGCTCTTAATAAATGTCGTTTATTGTCACAACAAACGATTTATTAAATTTGAATAGCTAAAATTTATTGTTTCAAAAAAAAAAAAACATTAAAAACAATAACCCGTTTATCAATTTTAAAATTCAGCTCTTAATAAATTTCGTTTATTGTAGCAACAAACGATTTATTAAATTTTAATAACTAAAATTTATTGTTTCATTTAAAAAAATTATAAAAACAATAAACCGGTTATCAATTTTAGAATTAAACTCTTAATAAATGTCGTTTATTATCACAACAAACGATTTATTAAATTTTAATAACTAAAATTTATTTTTTCAATAAAAAAAAAGAAATAAAACTATTAACCGTTTATCAATTTCAAAATTCAGCTCTTAATAAATGTCGTTTATTGTCACAACGAACGATTTATTAAATTTTAATAACTAAAATTTATTGTTTCAATTAAGAAAATTGAAAAAAACAATAAACCGTTTATCAATTTTAAAATTTAGCTCTCAATAAATTTCATTTATTATCACAATAAACGATTTATTAAATTCATTAAAAAAAGTTTATTGTGACAAGTAACAAGTTTATTGAAACAATAACTCATTGCTTATTTTGAAGAATTTTCAATCGCAAAACGGCTGTTTATTGTAACAATAAACGATTTGTTAATTTTAATAACCAAAATACCCCTATAAACGGTCAATAAACGGAATTGATAAACGGTGATTAAATTTTCAAGATTTTTTTAATAAACCGTTTATTGTTACAATAAAAAGTTTATTGTGACAATAAATATCCACTTAATAAACGCCGTTTGTTAAAATTCTGAAAATTTTTTGGTTCAGTGTAAAGATGGAAATATTATTTTAACTGTTGTCTACGTTGACGACATTTTAATTGCATGTAAGGATGAACGTGATATGGAAACTATTAAGAAGCAGATAGCGGGTCAGTTTGACATTGTAGATAAAGGACCGTTGAATCATTTTCTCGGCATTGAAATCCAAAGAGATGGCCCACGGGGGCAGTTAAACTCAGCCAACAGCAGCTAATAAAGGGTCTTTTAAAAGATTTTAAGATGACTGATTGCAGGAAAGTGAGCACACCAATTGATCCAGGCACGCAGTTGAGGAAATGTGATGGCTGCAATAATTGTTCGAAAGTGAACAAAACTCTTTACCAATCTTTAATAGGATCTTAAAATTTTATAAGCATCACTACACGACCCGATATTTCCCATTCGGTTATAAAATTATCACAGTATAATATGAATCCTCACTATGAACATCTTTCTGCAGCAAAGCATTAACTAAAATATCTTTCTAATACAATTCAATATCAGATTATTTTCAGAAAAACTTCGCTAGATTTGTTTGGGTATACGGACGCTGATTGGGGTGGTAACGCCGATGATAGAAGATCTTTTACCGGTCATGTTTTTTTCTTGGCTGGCAGTCCGGTATCTTGGGAATCTAAAAAGCAACCAACAGTAGCGCTTAGTAGTACTGAAGCGGAGTACATGGCACTTTGCTCAGCATCAAAGGAGATCGTGTTCTTACGTAACCTCATAAGTGAGATGGGATTTAGCAGTTTAGTCACCAAACCAACAATCTTGTATGGCGATAACCTGAGTGCTCAACAGTTGGTGAAGAATCCAGTTTTCCACGCTAGGAGCAAGCACATCGACATAAAGATGCATTTTGTACGAGATGTTTATGAAAAGAAAGAGCTTGCTTGAACTAGCATAGATTCCTACAGATGAAATGGTCGCCGATATTCTGACCAAAAATTTGAAGAAAATTAAGCATAATAAATATGTAAATAAACTTGGTTTAATGTAATCTAGAATTGAGGGGTTGTGTTGAAAATGTATTTCTGTATTTCCCTATTACTATTTTATACCACATTATAATTCACAAACACACTTGCATTATATAATTTTCTTATACTTAAACTTGTACCAAATAGCCAAAGATGTTATCGGGAAAAAAAGCAACACCAATCATCCTGTAATGGATGTGGATGGCACACTTTTGGTATCAATTGAGGATCAGCTTCGTAGATGGAAGGACCATTTTTGTGCCCTGCTAAATGAGGATTCAGTTGAGCAGAGTGCTGAAGTGCCCCAACTAAACGAGATGCGCAGGTCCTATAGGGGTATTGACATCGAACCCCCGTCAGAATCGGAAATTCGTACATAAATAAATCTCCTCAAAAACAACAAGGCAGCTGGACTGGACGGAATACCAGCTGAATTCCTGAAAGCCGATCCCGTAGCAGCGGCTAGTATTTTACATCCGCTGATACAAAACATATGGGAAAACGAAAGCTATCCCAGGGACTGGAAGGATGGTGTGATTGTTAAGTTGCCAAAGAAAGGTGACTTAAAGAATTGCAACAATTGGCGTGGTATCACCGTTTTGTCCGTTTTCCCAAAACTAATGGCAACAATCATACTCGAGCGAATAAAGGATAGAATCGTGTCTACACTCAAGAGGCATCAAGCTGGCTTCCGCAGTGGTCGATCGTGTGTCGACCATATCAACACCCTGCGTATCGTCCTCGAGCAGTCGATGGAATATCAATCACCGCTTTACCTCATGTTCGTGGATTTTGAAAAGGCCTTTGATCGAGTTAACCGAGAATGTATATGGAGATCGTTGCTTGGTAGAGGAATTCCACCAAAAATTGTTGCCATTATTAAAGAGTCCTACAACAACGCGAGGTGTTTTGTTTTGCACAATGGGCAGCTATCCGACTCCTTCGTAGTGCAACAGGGTGTGAGACAAGGGGATGTTCTATCGCCAATTCTCTTCCTGCTGGCGATGGACGACGTACTGACGGCCAGTGTTGGTACAGCTGAGCGACAGGGCATTCAATGGAGACCGTTCGAAAGGCTCAGTCATTTAGACTATGCCGATGACATATGTCTACTGGCAAATAACATCAGTGGGCTGAACGGGATGTGCCAAACACTGCAAGTGAAGGGAGAGTCGAGTGGTCTAAGAATTAACAGCAAAAAGACAAAAATAATGCTCACAGGCCGCTCCACACAGCAGCGTATTATTTTACAGGAGACGCCAGTTGAAGTAGTGGAACAATTTAACTACCTTGGCAGTATTGTTTCTGCAAACGGTGGTACGGATCTGGACGTTAAAAGTAGAATAAATAAAGCTCGTGCTGCCTTCGGTACTCTGTCCCCAATTTGGAAATCCAGTCAAATCTCCTTACGCACTAAGTTGAGATTCTTCGAATCCAATGTCAAATCCGTGCTGTTATATGCTTGTGAAACCTGGAAAGTCACGTCTACCATTTCGAAGAAATTGCAGGCTTTTGTGAATCGCTGTCTTCGCCACATCCTAAAGATTCGCTGGCCACAAATAATATCAAATGAGGAATTGTGGCGCAGGACAAGTCAAGAGCGGCTGGACGTCGACATAAGAAAGCGTAAATGGCGTCGGATTGGTCACACTCTGAGGAAACCAAACGATGAAATTGCAAAGCAGTCCTTTGAATGGAATCCTCCAGGGTGCACGGCGGGTTGGAAGACCAAGAACAACATGGAAATCAACTGTCTTAGCGGAAGCAGAATCCCAGAGAAAGACGTGGCCACAGCTTAAGTACCTTGCAGCAGACCGTGAAGGATGGAGACGTTTTGTTGACGCCCTATGCCCCTGCCGGGGTTACAGGACACGATGATGATAAACTTAATACACTTATTTTAGTTCTGTAATAAACCTCATTGAATTCAGACTCGGTTGCCTTTTCTTTGTAAGAGAATTCCCAACAATTTTGGCTTTTCAAAAAGCTACAAAGCATTACTGTAAGTATTGCCGTTGTTTTTTAATTAATTTGTGTCTATTTTGTGCAAATATTTTATTAAATTGCCCCTCCCGTCCAAGCGGGGGGAGATATTACCCCCTCCCATAGGATTTTTTTCTTGTCTAGTTCCCACCTACATACTCTGAATTTTTTTTGGCAGATTTTACGCTAATTTTCTAGAGTGCAAAAAAAAGGGGAAATTTAGTTCACCCCTACAGCGACTATGGGGGATGAAAATAAAAATCTGAAAAAATTAGGGAATTTTTTTTCTTCATTTATGGGGTTTTCCATTGGTAAATTCAGATTTTGATCTAAAAATTGATTTTTTTCGTTGCCAATGGAATGCGATTTCAAATTGATTTTAATTTGCCAATGTATTTGTGTAATTTCACGTGTATCTTATTACTCGTAACAATTTGCATCCCTAGGGCCACTTTTGATAGAGTAATATTAGCTTCATTAATTAATTAAACAGCTTCCTTTTTCTATTAAAAATTATTTTCTTCGTATTTTGAGCATAATTTTTACAACCGAAATAAAAAAAATCACATCAAAACCCACATAAGGAAAGTGACAGCTCAAAATTGTTTTGGTATTAGTGCAGGGAGGGGTAAATCTGCCGAAAAATTTAGATCTGCAAAATTGATTTTAAATCAAAAAATAAATCAATTTTTCCGCCCAATGGAAGGTTAAAATTGATTTGGATCTGTCAAGAAGCTGATTTTGACAGATCCAAATCAAAAATAAATTGATTTATTTTACCAATGGAAAACCCCATTAGAGCCTATTTGGGCCCATCCGGGATGACCTTTTTTTAACGACCACCCTAATATACATAGTACACAGGAAGAACCGAATGCCATTGGCCACGTTCAAACAACGAACTAAAGCGATCTGGATAGGTTTGTGTTGTTGTAATCCTTTGTTAAAACACAGCTGATGACGAAACAGCTGTTGGCAGAAAAGAGATCCCAAGCTATCCTAAAAATTTTAGGATACAAAGCTATCCTATGAGAAATGTCAACAACAGCTGACTTGCGTTCAAACACATACATGGATACAAAGCTATCCTAGATAGGCTATCTATTCAAACATTGAACGCGCCCATTAGTGATGAGTGAATAGCAAAAATGGGTTTACATCTTGACATAAATTTAAGGCATTTCCATTTCTACTCACCGATAAATGCATTCAGTACCTGAAACCACTGTATTTACACAATAATTTGCAATATAATGGAAAACTGCTACCCACATAATTGCAGCTTTACGACACGTCTATTCATGCGAAACTTTTTACCTAAAATTGCAGTTATGCCAAATATGTCATAACGCATTGAACCATGTTCCAGACATTTTTCAGGGAATCTAATGATGTAGAAATATGCAATCAAGTTTACCTAGCACATACCTATGCTCAAATCTCAAAAACGACAATTTGCTAGTTACGTCACTTCATGAGATGAGGGACGATATGTACGTTTATGGTGGTCGTTAAAAAATGTCACCTTGGATGGGTCTCAAACGGCTAATCCCTATTTTTTTCGGATTGTTATTTACAACCCCTAAAAGTCGCTGTAGGGGTTAATCAAATTCCCTTTTTTTTGTATCTATACAGATACAAGAAGTCTATTGAAATAGTTTATTTTAAAATCAAGTTTAATTGATGAACAGTTTTGGCAAAAAATTGTTTTAAATTCAACATTTTGAAGAAAAATTTAAGTTTTTTTTCTAAATTTTAAGTTTGAAAATCTTTGTTGCTGAACCTATTTATTGAAAGAACTTTTTTTGAAAATAGGCCTTCCAAAAAGCTACAAAACAATACTGTAATGTCGTTTTCCATTGGTTTCACTCAAGAAGACACTCATTCTGAATCCAATGGAACAGTGCTTGTTACTTCTACTTAATTTTGAAGTTTCGTCTCTGTATTAGTGAATCATTAAATAGAAACTTTTTGCTGGCACACAAAAAGTGAAATTAAAAACAATTGCCCTGAGTAATAGATCCAAATCTAGCTAAAGTCGACTTTAACAAAAACATCCGTAGAAATAAAATACAAATTTTACTTCTAAATGCGTAGATTAGATCATTTTAAGCTTAGCTTGAGGTGCTTCTTAGCATTTAGTAGTGAAATTTGTGTTTTATTATTACGGATGTCGTTGTTAAAGTCGACTTTAGGCTAGATTCGGATCTATTACTCAGGGCCAATAGTGTATCCACCCCTTACTTACAAATTATAATTTTTCTTTTTGTTTTTCTTAATTTGTTAATTAAATTTTATTAAATTCAGTGTTTTCGAGTGCACAATTAATTCGAATGGGATGAACAAAAAATATGAAGTTGCACTGCAGTTTGTTTTGACGTTTGAGTGAATTTTTGTTGAAGTTTCGTGTTGCATGTATTAGTGCTTCTGAGTGTCTTCTGAATTCAAATCAAGAATCAATTTTCTCTCCTCAGAATCGTCAGAAGAGTATTTTTTGTGCCAATGAAACGGTTTCAGAAGCGTTCCGGACGATTCTGGACGCTTCCGGACGTCCAATGGAAAACAGCATAAGTGTTGCCGTTGTTTTTTAATAAATTTGTTTCTATTTTATGTAATTTTGTTAAAAAATTGCCCCTCGTGACCAAGCGGGAGAATTTTAAACTCTCCGGGGGCTTTTTTTCTTGTCTACTAGTTTAAAAACCTCATTTGGGGTCAACTACGAAAGTACATTAAATGGGCGAACAAAATCTAAACAAAAATAGATTTTCAAAGTTTTTTTAAATATTCAAACAATTCCCGGTTAATTGGCCAAATTCCTAAACGCAAGATTTGCACAGCAAAACACATGTAAAGCAGATTAAAGACACAGACAAAGCAAATGTAAGTGAATTGCGCAAAATAATTTTAGCATTTGCACAAGAAAAAAGAATCTCGTGCATTTTGGGACAGTCTGTTTAGCAGGGATTGTTATTTTTGCATTTGGGAACATTTAGCTTAGCATATTTTGCGCAAGATATGCATTTGTATATATATGACATTCCATAAGAGCAATGGTTTTTTTTTGCATGAAACAGTGGATCAATCACACAAAATATATTTTTGTATTTCACCCAAATAATTTTTGACATGCGATAATTTTTGCATGCAATTGCAAGAACGCAAGTCTACTCAAGTCTACGCAAGTGCTCAAGTTTACGCAAGTGCGCAAGTCTACGCAAGAATACGAAAATCAACCCAGGTCCACGCAAGTCTACTCAAGTAGGTAAATGATGCAAGCAAGTTCGCACTGTGTTGATGTTTTTCCTGGTGGAATTTGGGTTGTTTTTGAACGTTAAATAAGCTGTGGGTTCGATTCCCAGCCGCTGCCACCTAAAAACAGAAATGTTTTATCCGAGGTACTGCCTCTTGCGAGAAACTGACAAATCCTCCAAGAGTATATTTGTCATGAATAAGTGCTTCTCATCTAGTCGTTCGGACTTGGCAACGTTCCTCCATTCCTGCCAACAACACGCACTCAGGAATGGTTGAGAGTTGTAAGTCACTAGGCCGGTTCTCCATGAGCTGTTTGCACCACCAAATTTATTTATTTAGTCTGCGCAAGTTTACGCAAGTTACCCCTTGAACAGAATGAACGTAGCTGTAGCTGGTAGCAAGAGTTGAATTTAGTTTAACTTCTGCTACACCATACATTCCTTGCTACATTTACAGCTTCTCATTGTGGCACTGTATACTATCTTTGTATCTTTCTACTTTGACAGTGCTACACGCGACAACTACAACTACACCATTCTGTTCGGCCAGTTAACGGCAGTATACCGAAGTTTACTGCAGCTACACAAGAAGTACGCCAGTCTACGCAATCCTTTGCAAGCTTACGCATGTGCATATTTACGCATGCTTACGAATATTTTTTAATCTAGATTACGTAATTTAAAGAAAATATTCTTAACTGCCTGAACAGAATGCAAGACGGAGTTGGAATAGATGTCAAAAATGCTGCAGCTGGAGCTGCAAGAGTTGAACAATTTTCAACTTTTACTGCAGCATTTTTGACATCTATTCCAGCTCCGTCTTGCATTCTGTTCAGGCAGTAAGGAGGAGGATCTACGCAATTTCACAATGTGTTCCTCGATTAATGTTTCTCCACGATGAATTTGGGTTGTTTTTTTTTTTTAACTTTAATGGGCCTACAACTATTTTTGTTTATTTTTGCAACTTTTCGTGGATATATTTGTTGGGAGTGGGTCAGAATTCTGGTTTTCAAAACTCTGTTTTTTTTTTGTAAATTCTCTCTGGTCAAAATTCTGTTTGGCCAAAATTCTGTAAATGCAAAATTTTGTATATTAAAATTCTATATGTGCAAAATTTTGTATTTCAAAATCCTGTCTAGTCAAAATTCTGTTTTCCAAAAATTTTCATTTACACAAAACATTTTTGTTTATGATTTTATGATTTTTTGATTTTATTTAATAAGGGTATTCATGCAACAGCGTAAACTCGTCGTAATCATCGTAAAGTTGTAAACTTCGTAAATCTGTCAAATTTCCTATACAAATTGTGACAGAATTACGAAGTTTAAAAGTTTACAATGTTTACGACGACTTTACGCTGTTGAATGAATACCCTTAATATTTATTTAATGAAAACAAAAAACATTACACATCTATATCTATGAAAAGTAATAAGGGTATTCACACAAAGGCGTAAGGTCGTCGTTAACGTAGTAAAGCTTTAAACTTCGTAAATCTGTCTGACATATTTACGAAGTTTAAAACTTTACTACGTTTACGATGGCTTTATTACACCACCGTTGCATGAATATTCTTAATATTGCGATTCTTTTTAAATACGCAATATGAGTTTCAAGTCGTTTTTTTATTACTAGCGCGTTTGCTTAATTTGAGAATCGTTTTCTTTTTCTGTTTAATTTGCTTCCCATTTCTTACTCTATCCACCTGCACTTTTACGGAACAGAGTTCGTTTTTCAAACCAAGCTTTTGAGTCGGCGATGCAAACCCTCAACACTGTTTTGTGTTCTTTGAAAAACTTTCTGTATTTGGCTTTTCATCATCAAAAACAGACCACAACTCTGCCTACATAGTATTTAGTAAATTAAAAATCGTTTCAATTATACAGGGTGTCCTGTAAATAATGGATAACCTTGCAACTGGTTGTAGCAGGCCTTACAACCTTTCCAGAAAAAAATATAAAAAAAATATTTTCCCAGTGGTTACTATGTTATGATGTTTTTTCCAAAAGTTGTTAACAAGTACTACTTTCCTCAAATAGTACGTGAACGCTTAAACCATGGATGAACAATTTTTTCTATTTTTCTATTTTTGTAATATTCTAGAATAACTGTTGTAATAAATTGGTGGTAAAATTTAATAGTAGTTATTGCATTTTTTTTTTTTATTATAATTTTTTAAAATATTTTTTTCAGTACAAAAATGTATTTTCAGAAAAGTTTGATAACCTCTAATTAATTAAAATTGTATGAGAACATGAATGGCCGATTGCTTAAAAAAGTTGTCTTTTTAATGCACTTTCCAAAATGATATAACACATGCTTGTGCATTAATGAAATAACCAAGAAAATTTGTCAATCATCTAATAAAACAGCTTTTCGCAAAATGTCTATCAAAATGTTACAATAACCTCCAAATTTAGGTAGGACAAAGATTTTCTCTTTTGATATGTAAAGGGGTTCAGTGCAAGTATAAAACTCGATTTTAGGTGTTGAAAGCCCCACCCATCTATTACAACAGTTATTCTAGAATATTACAAAAATAGAAAAATAGTAAAAATTATTCATCCATGGTCGTAGCGTTCACGTATTTGAGGAATGTAGTACTTGTTAACAACTTTTGGAAAAAACATCATAACATAGTAACCACTGGGAAAATATTTTTTTTATTATCTACAGGACACCCTGTATATGTTCTTACCACGTTTAATTTATATATATTCCATTACGAGAAATTTATTTTTTAAAAATCAGAACTCCCGAACTATCGAAACGTGCGTCGGATGGAAAGAAAAGACACATCAGACCATTTCTATAAAACTTTTAACCACTTCACCAAGATGATCCAACAGGCTGTAGATTGCAGAGCGATACAAAAAAATATAATTAAAACGGTTTACTAATTTTTTGGAATGAATAAAGCATTTAAATTGCAATCAGATTTAAGTAGTGCGATAGTTCCTTCTAAGAATGAATTAAAATGAAATGAAATTCCTCAGCCTAAATAAAAAAATAATATATAGGTACATTATTTCGATTCCTTTATTTTGTACTTATACGAAACATCGAAAACGAATAAAAAACCCTATGAGATATAAGTGTATATATATTAAAATTTAGGCGCTTTTTTTTAAATACAACAATATTTCACTATGTAGATATCACCCAGCATTTTATTTTATACTCATTCAAATCTTTCCCTGCAGTTATTATAAGTTCATTGTCTTTTTTAGATGATGTTACAATTGTAATTGGACCTACAATAAAAAGACAGGTTTCATTTATTAATACAAAAAAAAAAAAAAAAATTGAATTGAACTATTACCTCTAAATATTTGTATATGTAAATACAATTTTACTTGCAATAAATCCCATATGTATATAAAACCGTCATCATTTACATTTATCAAATAATCATTATCACTCCAATTCAATGACATCGGTATTGAGTCTAGTTTTTTCTTAAAAAGATTCATGCCAGTCTTCATGTCTGTAACGTGCATCGAGCCATCTTCACTGCAAGAAGCAAGTTTTGTTTGGTTTTTATTCAAACAAATGCTTAACACTTTATCGTGATGTTTTTGAAATACAATTGGGTCTGAGTGACCTGTTAAATGGTTGTTCTTCAAATTAAATTTCCAAATCCATATATCTCCACTTTTAGTTCCTATGATCACTTGGAATACATCATTTGTTTTCCTAGTGCAAACACACGTTATATTACAGTCAAATTCGTATTGGGCTAACATTGAACTTGAGAGCCTATACATTTTGCCATTAAGATCCTTAAAGCCTTTCCAAACTCTAAATAAATACATTAAATTAAATTAATATAAAATAAAAATCTAGAATTAATAGATATATGAAATTTACTTGACACTACAATCCCAACTTCCTGAGATAAGGATGCCCAAATCTTGATCGAGGCTAAGACAAGATACAGAATCTTCATGAGCAGGTATCACATCAGACACTTTTCCGTAATCACATTTGTATAAATTTCTAAAAAAATTAATCTTAAATAAATATTTTTTTTACTGATTTTCACTTGCTAACATGTTGTTATCCCATGAGCCCACAACCAACAAATTCGATTCGACCATTTTAACACAAGAACTAATTGGTAGTTTTCCAAACGAAATACTTCTAAAATTTGATTTTTTTGTTCAGAAAAAATGAAATAAGTGATAAATTTAATGAATTTGATTGAACCTCGTTTGGCGTTTATCTTTGAGCGAATAGCATTTTAAAAGACCGTCCTTTCCGGTTGAAACTACTGTATCCCCATCAACCAGGATTGATGTTATTGCTTCCTTGTGACCAGAATATGAGTACTTAAGTTCCAAATGAGGTTGACTGTCTGTAATCAAAATAATTGTGGTTTATTTAATCAACTGGATAGAAAAAATAATATATTTGCACCTTTTTCAAGATTTGTTTCAACGTTTTCTTGAATTCTCGAATTTCGTGATACATGGGGCTTATCAAAGAGCTGAGTTGGAATTTGTCCAAATTCTGATATTTGTATTTCGAGAGCGTGACGATGTACAGGATCATAAATTGAATCTAGGTCCACAGAGCCTTCATAGCTTAAGTGGTAGAAAACTAAAAATTTTCAAAGCATAATTGATAATTGAATGTTATTTAAAGAAAATGATTTTTCTTCTTTATCTTTTTTAATTCTTACCGTTATCGGCTAAAACTGCTTGAGGTCCTTTTTGGCGATAGCCAAAAATTAGATCAATCCAATGATGTAAGTTCTCAGAAACATGTTCTGACTCTAATGCTTCTCTACAATTAACCAAAGTAAAAACAAAATGTTACATTTCTTCTTTTGTATTCAATATATCGTCGGCTCTCTGTCAAAACCTCGTAAGCCCTTAAATGACATTTTAATGTATTTCAGATTGAAACAAATCACTGAATTGAATGAATCAATATCTCGTAACTGTATTATGGTTCCTTTTGGGTCTATCAACCAGTTAAAAAAAAACACATTATCTATCTAAGAATTCAATTTTATTACCTTTTATGTAAATCTGTTTTTTGTGTCTTCTAAGCAATTTTTAAAATTGGACTTATGAGGTTTTGACAGAAAGCCGACAGTATATTCTATAACAAAATACCTAAGTTTTAATATAAAATTTGATGGTGAATTTTTGGCCCATGGAGGCAATTGCACATGATTAACAGAAGCTCCCGTAAATCGCTGTCCGAAATTGATTTTGAATAAATTCAAAAGAAAGTCACCACCTTGTGACGTATCATAGAATTCTGGTATAAGTTCCTAAACCATTGTAATTTTGAAATACTATGTTAATTTAGCACACAAATAGTAACCTTAAAGTCAGCCATGTTGGTTACACAATTGTTAAAAGTATCTTCAACACTATTGAACATCCTATCCGGATGATCAAATCTACCGTTTTGCAGACACAACATTAAATGCGGATATTTTCGAACCTATTTATGATTTAAAGAGAATTAGAATAATTATTTTTTTAATTATTTTGATAGTTAAAAATTTTACAAAAAGATCTTACTAAGTAAAATAAGATGAATCCCGGAGTTGAGTAATGAGAACCATATAAATACCTGAAATTATAAAATGTATGATTTTACCTTGAAGTTGATACAAATATTTGAGTAATGGTTTTTAAAAACATCATATTGGTCCGCCAATGTTATTCTATCAGTAAAGCTGAAAGACCTATACAGAATGGGTTTAATGACCTTCCGCATAGAGGTTTTGAAGCCTGACCGGAGTACGATGTCAAAATTGTGCTCGGGGACATCAGACCCAAAATTGGAAAAGAAGACATTTTCGGCGTACTAGTTGGTAAGCACAGACCCCATGAAACGACAACAGATAATGGCCTACGACAGATAGACTTTGCAGAAGCTCGTAATACGGTTATAAGTAGTACTAGTATTGTAAGGAACCTCTCAGCACTCTGCGAACCACCAGTACGTTTTTAACATCTTCTTAGACTTGCGTACATTTTGGAAGGGCAAAGACTTTTTTGACTTTGAGAACCGCCTAGGTGAAGATATTCGATGTTTGACGCCTTAGCATACCTGGAGTTGCCAGAGTCTGCAGAGAGCACCTAAGCAAAAACTCTTTGCACCTACAAACACCTACCACCTATCTATCGTCAAAAATCAGTGTTCCCAGTATAGAGATATCATCTAAGGGACATCTGAAACCACTGTAGACTGCCAACCACTCCAGATAAAGAACCTATTGTATGTGTGATTATAAATACATGCACCTGAAACAGGTGACGGAAGATATGTTATATCCGATAGAGAAAAGTCCTATGAAATCGCTGCTTCTTCTGTTGGGCGAAACAAATGTGTTCAAAACTCCTCCCGCATAAGTAGCTTCACAAAACTCTTACCGTCGAGTGTTTGGCGATAAGCCGAAAGGGAAAGCTGATACTAGGCACTTTCGAAAGAAAAATTCTTCGACGAATACTTGAGTGTATTCTTGTGTGCGAGAAGGGCAAATGGAGGAAAAGATACAACCTCAAAAATCTTAGATCTGTATCAAAATGTGTATGCAGTGGGGAAAATCAGTACACGTCGACAACATGGGCTCGGCCACACCAAGTGAATGGACAAAAATGCTCCAGCTAGGGGTCTTCAAATCGCAGCAACTAGGTTTGAGGCGAAAAGAAGAACGATCACGGGTTTAAAAACCAATCCATGGCGGATACCACAAAGCGCTTGGTCTTGCTGACTAGAAGCAGCATGCTCGGAATTATTGTAATATTTTTTTTTTTATTTCGGACAGTGAATTATACAGAATGAAAGGCCGCCATGTCTCAGGCAGCAACCCTTCATGTTTTTTTTTAAATAGCACTGCCATTTGTGAGGAAATTGCAAGCCAACTAAGAGCATCTCTGTCATGAATAAGTGCCAAACATGGTAACTGTTACTAATGAGTTAAAACACGCGTACAGGAATGGTTTACAGCAGCAGACCTGTATAGTGTATAACTAAGTACATTAATATTACAAGTACAATTACTTTTTATATGAAATTTTTTATCGGTACTTAAATTCAAAAATTCTAAAGCACTAACACTGGCAATTATGCTTGTTCTTACGCAAATACAAAATTTAAAATCTTTTGTATTGATAACTTTAGTACTTATTAATTTTATACGTAAATCCTTTTGATTCCTAAAGTACTACCAATTTCTAAAGGAAAGTGGTACTGGTTCTTAGAATTTTTAAATGGCAATTACCATGGAATTCTACTATTACATAGAACAAGGTAATTGTCCTTGTCCTTAAGTTGTACTAAAGTCACAATATACTTTATATCTCTTCATAACTCTGGTTGAGAATGTAAGTCACTTGGCCCTGATTCTATACGAGCTATCACGCCACTAATACATTTATTAACTTTCAACGTACTTTCGAAGTTTAAGAAAACGAAAAGTTTACATACTTGGGATCATCCATTTCTTCATATCGTTCCCGCAACCTTTTTAATCGCTCAGCATTGAGTGCCCCTATAGGTTTTTTTAAGTCACGATAAACATTAACATCATTTAAATTCAGCGTTTCTGATGTATAGTCAGTTATTACCCAAGGAAAAACTGGATATTGTGTCAAGTCCTTAAATGATCTATCTGCCAACCTAGACATACAAAAAAAAAACTTGTTTATTCTAAACATTAAAAAAAATATACATCAAGTTAACTCACCCATTTAAATATAATAAATATTCATAGTTAGATATTAGACGGTTTTTCCACTTCAACGTCATGCTATGTTGCTCAACATTTGGCGGTTTAAAATCAGATTGTTCTTCAACTAATGATATAAAATTATTGCGGTCTGTAACATTTTTAAATGAAACATATACATGATCATTGGTATTCCAATAAATCTCTAATCCCTAAAATGGATGATAACCATTGTTAAATTAAAAATAAGTGATTATAAATATTTATATATATGAGAAATAATTACTATGTGTCTCAACAAGAATCGTCGTTTTGTAAAACTTGTAACATTGGCCAATTTAATTTTAATCACAGGTTCCTGAAAGAGGAAGAATTTTAAAGAACTTTATGACTCTGTTAATAGAAAAGTGTTCTTACAGATTGTATGTTGTTATAATGCTGCAGATAGATATATGAATTTGTGAGCAAAATTCGAGCTGGATTCAAGACAAGAGGGTTAACCTCATTGACATTGTACTCAACTACAATCGTTTCGTAAATATTATTTAACCATAGCGGATCAAATTTGATTCGTTTTTGAAGCGAGTATACAATAGCAGATATCTGGAAGAAATTTTTTGTATTTTCTATATTTTTGCTTTCCGACTTTACGACGGTTTTACTAATTTGCAATTTTATTTAATAAGTCATAGTTAGGGTATACTACGACTTATTAAATAAAAAGATAAGGTTAACACATTTTTTTGATAATTTTCTTAAAACTCCTGGTCAATATTATTAATATATGTGAGTCAACTTAAGTTTCAACCATAACTAATGTTATGTGTTTTTCCTTTAGTTTTCAAGTTAGTTTTTCAATACTATATTATATTAGCCTATATTATTATAGCCAATAAAGGAACTCTGTATCAATATCAATACATAAAATACAACCCTACCATACTGTTATGCTCTAGACTAGGAAGGCTAGATGCTCTTTGAAGCTGTTGCAAAAGAGGAATAACATCATCATTTACTTCAACGTAATGAAAAATAAAGCGAAAAGATCTATCGCAAGTAACGAATTTGTAAGGAGCTATTACATTGTTTTCCAGGAGTTCAACGTACTGGTTGCACCTAGAGAAAGAGATTAAGAACGAAATAAATATTTACAAGTAAACTTTTAGTCAATGTTTATACGAAACCTTACCTTATATTTAATAAATTAGACTGATGATCTCCACGGTTGGAAGCAATAGTGGAGCACTTACTAAAGTAGATCTTAATCAATGGTATTTGTTTTTTTGTTGGCTCAAATAGCAGCGATTTGGAGCACATTTTTAAGCGGCCTTGGATCGGATTTGAATCGTCTGAGCAAATTGCATCACTGATTTTACTGGGTATTGTTTGAGGTAGAAGATCGACAGAGAAGTCCTCAAAATATATTTCGTTTGGATCGAGTAATAGGAGTGAAAACCTAGTAAACAAGGACTTCGATGAGAAATTATAGGAAATTATTTTCTTTAAATTACCTTGTTTTATCCATTTTATTCTAAAACTAATTGTATAAAAATTTTAAAAAATTGGTGGTCAAATATGTGTAAGTTGATTGTGCGTTTTAATCACTACAATTAACGAAAATTAGTCAGAGATTTTAGTCAGGTCAAAAGGGGATTTTTTATTGCAACACAAGACGATAAACGAAACCGAAATTATTAGTTGCAGATAATTTTAACTACTACTACTCATTCCATAAATTTTTCAATGTTTCAATATTTTAAACATATAAAATAATTATTCTACTATCACACAGCAATAATTTAGTAAACAGTTTAAGACAATTTCAATTTTTTTATTTTTATCAACTCATTTTTGTTTGTTTTTGTATAAAAACAAAAATAACCTGAAAATAAACAAGTGACACTGACAGTGACAAGTAGTGACAGTAGATACCTAAACACCTGAACGGAAGAACTTCGTTCAGGGACATATGAGTTTCACACTAACGACAATTTATTAGTCAAGTATTACACGATGACTCTTGGGTCTCCGTTCTTTTGATAATAAGGGCGGTATTCACCGAACGCTCATAAGTCATAATTTAAGAGCTTCATAAACCTATTCAATTCAGCAAGCAATAAAAGCGAATATTTAAGAGCGCAAAATAAATAATTGAACAAAAAATAAATAATTGTTTATTCAATGTTTATTTTCTCATTATACTTATTCACAGCGCAGAGTGATAGCTTTTAATTATTTATTTTGCAAAACCACTAAAGTTCTATGTGATATAAATTAATTAAAAGAAAATAGTTTTGACTTCTCTCATTCATTCATCAAACAGAAAAAAAAAGTTGAAAACTTTGCACCAAGCGCCAAGTTCTTGTTAGTTTGCTCCCACCATTTTGATTTTGCATTCTCCCACTTACGAAAGAGCGGTCGTTGAGCGCTCTCACTTCCGACGGCAAAAGTTAACGAAAACTAAACGAAAAGTTCCACTTCGCAATTATGTGCGCGTCATATAAATTTCTTGTTTTCGCTCGGTTTCGTACGACCACTTAAGTTGGCTTCCGACTATTCTAGTTCTACCTTAACCCTTCAAGAAAATTCACTGACCCATTTTGTCGGTTCTTCTTGGATCCCAAAAAAAATGAGTGTCGCACGCACACATACTATATTTCCTTTTGTCTTCAGGGATTTAATTTTTTCCAATTTTTGTTTAAGTTCATTTTTGAAAGTCGCGTGGTGAAGATGCTTGTTTTAGTCCGTTTTGTTGTGAAAACTTAAAACAAAAAATTGGTAAATAATAGGTGTGTTTAGTAAATCTGTTGCTAACAGAAACTTACAGAAAAAAGAAGAAAAGTAAAGGATGGATGATGGATGGATGGTGTTCTAGATTTACTTTTAACACACAATACAAAAACAAAATAATGAGAAATTTTCAAATTTGTTTTTGTAGCACGTGTTAAAAATGAATCAAGATCCAGATCTCGATCCCGATAGAAGATAATAAAACACAGCTATCGTCTACAGATTCTCTTTCCTTTCTTTTGTTTTGAATTTTTTGTTTGACCACAATAAGAACATTGTCAAAGTACCAGCTGATTTGTTTGTTTGGGATAGTAACAAACTATAGGGGTATTCACTATCTGGTGCAACAAGCGTAGTAAAATTGTCAAATTTTATTTTTTTACAATCGATCGTGAACGCACTTCTTTTATCTATAGTTACGCTGTAGCAAACTCACAAAATTACACAAACAAATATCAGCTGACAAAAAGAATGACATTTGGCGAGCTATCAAACACACAAGCGCAAACATTGCTATGGTGTATTTTGCTTTTACAATAGGGTTGGAGTATAGCAAAAGTGTAAAAGTGTATGAATTTGACGTTCAGTATATTTTGTTGTTGTAGTGCAAAGAAGTGCTACACTTTTACACTTTTGCAATGATACAAGACCAGTTACATCGGATCGTGAATACCCCTTATAATTTATCACTTACACATATTAATGGTAATATCATTAGCGTTTTCATTTTTGTTCAGTTCTGCGCATCCATTAAAATCAGTGGAAAATGGTGAATCCCGTGACCCCCACTCGTTAAACGTCAAAATATGTTGTGTATTATGTGTTCATCTGTTACTTATTTACTAGCAAATAAAATTGTTTAAAGCTTTTTAGTGTTTATTAATATTATTTTATCATTCAAACAACATTCTTTTCTGGTTTTTAGTGTTATTTAAATTATCCTTTTGTGTTTTTTTCTTCGTTGTTGTTGTAATACAGCGGACGGGGTCACGTAAGGCTGCCATCTTGAATTTCTTCTGATTTCTGGCAACCTGCGAAAAATAATACCTTAGATATCTATACTGTGATAATTTATCTCAGAAGTACATACTTTTCTTATATTTTTGGACTCAATATGAAGAAAAAGACATAAAAGAATATAAAAAAGTGTGAATTGATACTAAATTTGAATTTAAAATTACTGCAAACAAATAACTATTGAAACATTTTTAAATTTTAATTTGTACAGCCGAAAGCCAACGGTCAATTCCGTCAATACAAAGCTGCACACTTCTGTTCTTTGTTATTCTGACAGTTTTCACGCGCTTGTGCTGTTATGCTCTGTTTTGATCCAGTTTATGATAACATAGCCTGACAAACAATAAAAATAGAAAAGAAGAAATTTAATAAAAAAGATTCTCTCATTAATAGTGTTCCAGATTGAATAAAACCAGTCATTTGCTAACTTTTGTTTGCATATATAAAATCGGTTTTTTTCGTTTTCATCAGATACTTTGTTTATAAAACTTTGTATTTGGCAATTCCAAAGTAATGGAGAAGACAATCGAACGCTTGTAGTAAGGTTTTTCTAGTTAAGAATTTAATATTTGTTTATGAAACTCAGTGGTTTTTAAGAATTCATCAAAAAGTAGACGACATATAAATTTCACCAAAAAAATATGAAATTTAGCAAGTTTATTCAAAATAAAATGCACGACTGGATCGCACGTACTTGCTCTTATGTTCAAGTTGTGTGGAACTTAAGAACTTTAAAAAATATTCAAGTAATTATAGAAAAAGTATAAAAAAAGCTTTTAAATCGTTCTTTTGATTGTATAAACAGCCTGATAAATAGCTAAGAGCTCAAAAAAAAGTATGTCATTTGATTACTTGAAAAAATATGAATATATGCAAAAAAAAAATAAAATCGTTGGAGCCGTTTTCTTAAAAATTAATTTTGTATATATAAAATTTTTGTAACATTTTTCAAAAAAAAATTTGGTATGCCAATTTTGAGTATGTATTAATATACATTTAAAACTGAAATTTCAAAACAATTCATCAACCCGTTTTTGAAATATTGAATTTTCAAAAAAAAAATTGAATCTGTTTTTAAAAATCCAAAATTTTTTTTTCAAAAATTTTGGTATGCAGTATTATTTATATTCTTACAAAGCTTTTGTGCAAAAAATGTTAATGAAATCGGATGAGTGGTTAATGAGAAAACCAAAAATAAAAAAACCGTTATATGGCAGGTACCGTTAATAAATGTTTATGGTGATTTTTTTTCTTACTTAAAGGTATATCATATCTACAATAATATAATGATTTTTTTTTATCAAAATCGTTGGAGCCGTTTTTGAGATAAATAAGCTTTTCCTTAACGGTTGTATGGCAAGTACCGTTATTTTTTGAGCTAAAAAAAAATTTCAATTTCCCCTCTGGAGAGTTACAATAAAACCTTAAGTTCAAAATTTGAAGAAAATCGCTTCAGTGGTTTAGGCTGTAGGTTGAGGTACGGACAGACAGACAGACAGAATTTTGCCACCCACTTTTTTCGTGTTCTCTATCATCGTAATGTCATGTTTGATTGTTATCTCGAATTTTTTTTTGCACGAATCCCAAACTTGCCCTATAGTACCTATATCGCAAGTAAAAATAGATGGTAACGGAGAAGACACGAACGATTTAGAGATTTCCGACCTTTGCCTTGAAGTTTAAAATTCTGCGCTGTGCATCAAGATACGAAATTGTTTTTTTTTTGCACACTTTCATAAGACCAACATTTATCAAAAACCATCCTTGGTTTAATGCCAAGTTTCATTTTACTATCAGAAAAAAACATGAAAGATGGTAACGAAAAAGACAACTAATGGTAACGGAGAAGACACGTACGATTAAAGATTTCTTTTTTGTTCAATTATATTGTAATTCGTATTTTAAATTATTCTCATCAATGATAAAAGTGTTTGGCAATTGAAAAAATGTGTATAAAATTTCATTGAAATCGATTTACGTTAACACGTGCTAGCGAGCACTAACTTGACATTTTTCATTCAAAATACATGGGGCTTTCACAGTTTTCACTCAAAATATCAGCAAAATTGTAAAAGTTGATGGAAAATCTTTAAACTTGTCACATAAATTAACCACCGTAGGGAGTATCAAAACAAATATTTTCAATAGTTTTGTATAATATTAACCCCATACAAAATTTACTTAATTATCTTTGTTTTTGTGCATTTGTTGCTATTCTAAGTGGAGTAACTGTTATTTACAAAAATAAAAAACATGTTTGTAAATTCCTTATGGTACTTAGCATATGTACCAAGTTTAAAGTTTTTCAATCAATGTTTACACTTTTACCGGCACTTTGAGTAAAATACTGTGAAAACATAGTAAGAACACCTTAAGAACTTTCAGATTTTAAATTAATGCTGTGTGTTCAGATCCAAAAGAAATTTTAGCTGGTGTTCCCCAAGGATCTGTTTTGGGCCATTCTTGTATAATATTTATACATCTGACTTTCCAAAGCTCAGGGACTGTGAAACCGCGATCTTTGCAGATGTTACTTGCGTTTATTCAGCAGATTCGAATGGTTTATTAATTGAAACCAATTTGCAATCTGCCTTGGATAGTGTCCAAAATTATTTCAATAAGTGGAAGATTAAGTTGAATGCTGAAAAGACTCAAGCCGTCTTTTTCAACAGAAAAAGGAAAGCTTGCTTTCTGCCCAGGGGAATGTTAACAATTAATGGAACACAAATAGAATGGAAATCCAGTGCTAAATACTTAGGAGTACGTCTCGACAAAACATAACCTTTTGGATTACATATCCAAAAAAACAATAAACAAGGTTAATGTGACAATAAAAATGCTTTATTCTTTAATTAATAGAAAATCAGTGCTTTGTGATGAAAATAAGTTATTCATGTTGGATTTGGTCTCCAAGTTGTGTTAGTTTAATAGCGTAAGCGATACAATTCTTGACACTCGTAAGGAATTTCTTGCTTGACACAGCTGGCAAATAAATTTGGTAGGGATATATGAAACTCTTAGTACATTTCTAAAAACCTTACTCAATTGGTTTTCATGATATTTGTATTAAAAGCGATTGATAGATTCCTTATATTGTTAAATTTTGATATTTCCAAAACCCTATTAAAATATACAGGGTGTCCCGCACCTGAGTGGAAGTATCTTAGGGTGTAGTTCCTGGGTATATTCTAAGAAAAAAATTGTATAGGGGGAAAGTTGTATCTCCCCTCCCTGAGGCAGGGGGGGGCAGTTTCTGAAAAATTGACTTAAAATTCCAAAAAAAACATTTAAAATCAACGAAAACACATCTAATAATGTGCTATAATTTTTTTGAAAGCTAATACTCCATTCTTGCATTTGGTTTTTAAATCAAGTCGTTTAAGCGAATAGTTTTTGAGAAATTAAATTTCAAAGTAAAATTTGTTTAAACAAATTATGATTTTTTTTTCTTAAGTCGATATTTTTCAAAATTTTACGTAATTAAGTGCTAGTTTTGTGTTCAATATTCATTGCCTTCATTATTTTTTAATCCATTATCAAAAACTAAATGCAAAAATCTTTCTTAGTTTTTGAGAAATTAAGAAAAAACAAAAGGTACTTTTACCAAATAAGCCCGAAAAAAGGGTTAAACTATGGATAATTCATGAATAAATTAATTTTTTCGGGCTTATTTGGGGAAAGTACCTTTTGTTTTTTCTTAATTTCTCAAAAACTAAGAAAGATTTTTGCATTTAGTTTTCGGTAATGGATTAAAAAATAATGAAGGCAATGAATATTGAACACAAAACTTGCACTTAATTACGTAAAATTTTGAAAAATATCGACTTAAGAAAAAAAAATCACAATTTTTTTAAACAAATTTGACTTTGAAATTTAATTTCTCAAAAATTATTCGCTTAAACGACTTGATTTAAAAACCAAATGCAAGAATAGGTATTAGCTTTCAAAAAAATTATAGCACATTACTAGATGTGTTTTCGTTGATTTTAAATGTTTTTTTTTTGGCATTTTAAGTCAATTTTTCAGAAACTGCCCCCCCATCCCTGCCTCAGGGAGGGGAGATACAACTTTCCCCCATACAATTTTTTTCTTAGAATATACCCAGGAACTACACCCTTAGATACTTCCACTCAGGTGCGGGACACCCTGTATAATAATTGACACTCATGTACAACTATTGACACCACATAATTGGATAGTAATGGACACTTATGTACAACTATTGACACCACATATTTGTACAATTATTGACGTATCTTCGAATAGACAGTAAAGAATAAAAACAGCGATCTTTTGGTTCAGGTGGGCTTAAATCATTTTTTTTTAACCTATACGTAGCTTTATTATTAAAATTTTAAAACAAAACAGTAAACATAAAACATAAAACCTAAAAAAAAAAAAAAAACACACTTATTTTCATTTGTGTAGGTAACTTGAGTTAAAATAATAATAAAACCTGTACGTATGTTTATTATTAAAATTATAAAACAAAATAAGAAACATAAATATTAAAAATCACACTTTGTTCATTTGTGTAGGTAACTTGAGTAAAAAATAATCCTAATAGCTATTAATTTTTATATATGCACTTGCCGCATTTAAAAACAGGGAGGTATGACAAGCTTAGTTTTTCAATGCATGAAATGTGCATTTCTCTAGTACAATTATTACATTTTATTCCCGTTTTAGTCCTCAAAGAATTTGTGCATTCATAACATATTTTCCCAATTGCAATTTTGTTTTCTCCAATATTTTCAGTGTTTTGAAAGAGATTTCGTACATGTGTTCCGTTAGGCTCTGTTTTAGTATCACATTTAGTTTCAGTATCACATTTAGTTTCAGTATTGTCATTTAGTTTTAAACTAGAAATTTCAAATAATTAATCATATAAGCTATTGATAGTTAACAAGTTATAAAAAGTTCAATACCTAATGACAGGATTACCGATGGATACATTTATATTTTTTGCCATGCCTATATTAACATCTGTATTATTTTCGTCCTTGAGATTTCGCTTCGCCGAAAGATGGGAGAATGCTAAAACGATAGGGGTTAGCTAGCTACGGGAATAAAATTAAAAACAAAATATAAATCTTACTAGAAACAGTTGGATTAGCAGTTGTCAGAGATTTTCCTGCCGATTTTTGGCTACTTTTTACTAGTTGTTTTTTAATTGTGGCTCTCTTAGTCAATCTTTTCTTCGTTGTTTCTTTCTTGCTTTTATTTTCAAGCCTTTTAATTTTTCTTTCTTTTTTTTCTAAACTTTCTTTAATTTTTGTCTCCTTTTTTATTTGTTCCGTTTTTAGGGGCCAGTTATAGCGATTAGTAAAACACATCAGTAAAAAGTTGAAACGAAAGGAATTCGGAATTTTTCCTGATGGGTGTTTATAGCGCACCGTAAAATTGTGCCAGTAAAACTAATGTCTTCTTCTTCTTTCTATTTTTACTGGATGTCAATGCATCAGTAATTTTTTTTCGTATGTACTGAAACAGTAAAAAATTGGAACACAAACAGGCGGAACGAATTGTTTCATTTTGAGTGACATGACAATCAGCTGATACGTAAAATAAGTTTTTGTCAGTAAAATCAAATAAATGGTTTTTCTCAAAAAATACAATTCCGAATCAAGTTTTTCTTTAAAAAAAAATTATTTTATTAGATTCGTCATCGATTTGCATACCTATAGTTTTTGTTTCAAAAAGCATTTGAACATATTAAATATTGCAAAAGAAAATTTTTACTGATGCATTTTACTGATCGCTATAACTGGCCCCTTATCCATAACTTGTCCGTTATTACGAAAGATCTTTTTGGTTTAATAGGCTTGACGCTAGAGAATGCAATCCCGGGATCCCGAGCCATTTTCGGAACCCGAAAATCCCGGGATTATAATGCTTCAATCCCGGGATTTCCGGGATTGGTGGCTAAAATATTCGCATACAATTTTTGTTCCTGCTTTCATTTAGACTTTCGAACAGGAACAATTTGCCAACAATTTTTATGTAGGTCAAAACTGGTCGTCCCCCTTTGTTATTTTTCGTTGCGTAACCGTACGACTATTCAACCCATTTACTTCCTGTACCTATTAAGTCAATGATTCTAAAAATATTCATTTTATTTTGGAATAAAATATTTTTTTTAAGAGTGTTCCGAACTGAACAAAACCAGTAATTTGCTAACTTTTTTTTGCATATATGTACATATAAGACCGGGTTTTCACTTTCATCAGATACTTTTTTAAGACTTTGTATTTTTACTAATTGGTCACTAGTCGGCGTATTATTGTACTACTAAAAAAAACAATTTTGTAAAAGTAACTGATTTTAACTTCCAAATTTCCATGAATTTTCTTTCAAAAAATGCCTTTATTCTTATTATTATTCTTAAAAATTTCAATATCAAACTATACATTTATGATTATATAGTTAATGAAAATCGTGAAAAAATAAATTTAATTTATATCCACTAAAAAACTGCTAAAAATACGTTTTTTCAAAATTTACAAGCATTTTTATTTTGTTATATTAAAATGTTTATTAGGAACAAAATTTAAAATTTTCTTCAAAAAAGTCCTAATAAAAATATGGAATTTTATGTTATGAAACATTATTTTGCAAAAAATGCTATAGTGTAAGCTACATTTGCTTTGAAAAAAGCCATTTTCGCCGTTTTTCGATTTCTTAAATCTTTTACCAAAACCTAGAGCACAAAATTAAATTTTTTTCCAATGATGTCCTAGAGAATGAGTTTATCTGTCCATATACACCTCAATCGTTTTGTTCGGACAAGTACACACTTCACAATCTTTTTCATGAAATCACCATTTCAGTCCGGATCACTCTTAAACAAATAAAAAATATTTCACATGAAATAATATGGATATTCATGCAACAGCGTAAAGTCGCCGTAAACATTGTAAAGTTTAAACCTTCGTAATTCTGTCACAATTAGTATGGAAAATTTGATAGATTTACGAAGTTTACAACTTACCACGTTTACGACGACTTTACGCTGTTGCATGAATACCCTTAATATTTTTTCATTAAAAATTGTCAATAAATCTATTATATTTTAATTCCCCGTTTTGTTGTAAATCAAAACTTGCCAAATTCATGCGAGAAAAATTTTTCACGATCAAATTTAATTTTTAATAAGTTTTAAATGATTTTGTTATGGTTTAAAAGAAAATCACATTTAAAATATATTTGATAATTAAATTTAATTATGGCGAGTTTCTCTGGGTATTTCGAGTTATGGTTCTCAACAACTCAGTATTTTCGTTAAAATTCGCTTTTAAAATTGTATTCGAGGAAAATGGAACTTTAATTTATTGATCTTTTAGAATTAAAGTTCGGTAGCCTTACTGCCTGAATGCAAGATGCAGCTGGAATAGATGTCAAAAATGCTGCAGTAAAAGTTAAAAATTGTTCAACTCTTGCATCTCCAGCTGCAGCATTTTTGACAACTATTCCAGCGCCATCTTGCATTCTGTTCAGGCAGTTGAGAGTAGAAAGGTACATTTTTATGAAATAACTAGATATTTTGTTTCTTTATTTACTAAGAACTTTTCTGTTTTGTGAGAAAACATGGAGAATATTGTTTTTTTCTTCTAAATAAAAACATTTCAACCATAAAACTTATTTTTCTTGCCAGGCGGAGGCCGAAGTAGAAGTATTAAATCTCTGCATACTCAGAAAAGTGTTTTTAATTTGGAAAACGAACAAATTCAAGCAAAAATAAATTCTGAATAACTTTTTAAAAAATATTTTTGAAATCCCGGGATTATCCCGGGATTGAAGTTTTTGAATCCCGGGATTGAAAAAACAGCCCGGGATTGCATTCTCTACTTGACGCCCTGCCGTTCTGGTTTCTGATTTATTACCATAATTCGATGGAATGACTGTTGCGGACTGGGTCCTGTACTGCGTTAAGTTTAGTTTTAAGTAAAGTTTAAGTATTAGTTCGTAAATCTATTTATGTTTAGTAATTTTGCAGTATTTTTAAGAAAACAAAATAAATCGTGTTTTCAAAGGTTTTTCTTCACGTTTGCCTTACTGATAAAAAAAAATATCTTTTCTGTATAATAAATCGTTACATAAAATAAAAATGCTATATTGTAGAAGTGATTAAAAATAATAAATGATAAACATAAGTATTGCTACCTTCGTGGGCATTTACCGAAAAAAAATAATGTTTAAGTCTAGTTTTTAAGTTTATTTAAGCTAAGTACCCAATTGTAATTAATATGAGTGGCAAATACAAAAAAAAAGATGGATAGGTTAGGTTAGGTAGAAGTGGCTGTCAATACTAAGTACTGACACACTTAGACCAAAATTGGTCCGTTGTGATACCACATGAATCTTAAAAACTCTTTCCTTACTCGCTAAAACCACTTTGAGCTCCTGACGAAGCGTGTGAGACTATAAATGTCTGTGTTTGTCAGATCACTAGGATCGTTAAAGAAGTAAACTCCTAAATGGAGCCTACGTCTGAGGGAAAGAGCAGGGCATGTGCAGAGAAGGTGAGGAATCGTTTCCTCTTCCTCCTCGTCCATGCAGCTTCTGCAGAAATCGTTTGAAGGTACGCCAAGCCGTGCTGCGTGCCTGCCTATTAAACAGTGTCCTGTTATGACACCTACAATAGAGCTAATGTGCATTCTATTTAGAGATATTAAACACTTGGAGCGTTTCAGGTCAAGGTTTGGCCATACTTGTTTTGTCGCCTAACAAGTAGTGATGTTTTCCCACCTTGTGTTTGTTCTCTTCAACGCATCTTGCTTCAGTAAAAGTTTACACGTAGCGATGGGTATACCAATGTTTACCTTTTCAGGTAAAATGGGTAGTAATGTTCCACTTCTAGCGAGTTCATCAGCTTTACAATTACCTGGAATGTCACTATGACCCGGCACCCAACAAAGGTGAATATTAAACTGTTGCGCCATCTCCAACAGAGATGATCGACAGTTGAGGGCTGTTCTAGAGTTTGTACGGACAGAGTCCAGGGATTTAATGGCGGCTTGACTATCAGAGAAGATGCGGATATCCGAGCATGATATCACGTTTTCTTTGAGCCAAGACAGTACTTCTTTTATCGCTAGAAGTTCCGCCTGGAATACGCTACAGTGATTAGGAAGACGGAATAAGAGACTTAAATTTAGTCTTTCAGAGTACACTCCCCCACCAACCCCATCTTTGGTCTTCGATCCGTCAGTGTAGAAGTGAATTGATTGATCTTCTAAGAATTCCACATCCTCCCAGGTGGATCTGGAAGGTATGGTCACTTCAAAATTTTTATCGAAATTCAATAGTGGAATTGTGTAGTCAGTGTTACTAGGAAGTGTTCCGAATGAATTCAGAATAGCGGAGTGACCAATCTCATTATTGATCCACTGTGAAGAGGCTTTGAGGCGAATGGCTGTGCTCGCGGCCGTTTGTTTGCTGAAAATATCTAGAGGTGTCAGATGGAGAAGAGTGTCTAATGCAGCGGAAGGAGTCGACCGAAGTGCTCCAGTAGTACATAGACATGCTGTTCTTTGGACTTTGCTTAGTTTGTCGCGATGTGTCGCTTTATCCAAGGCAGTCCACCATACTGCCACGCCGTAAGTTAGAATCGGTCTAATTACCGAAATGTATAGCCAGTGAGTGATTCGAGGTTGGAGGCCCCATTTACTACCTACGGCTTTTTTGCAATAAAAAAATTAGTTTTGTAATGCAATACCATGAACTTTGAAGAACGTGGGCAAAAAAATCGGAGAATTATTTCGGCATCAAGTGTAACGACAGAAGGTGGTGCACCGCTCAATGTCACTATCGTTTAAAATGTTTACATATCCGCAACAGTTCTATAAGTTCTTTTTTGGACCAACTTGTTTTACCAAAAAAATTGATATGATTTCTACTCATTTAGTCCAGGAACCTAGTAGTTTCATAGGAGGGAGACCTTGCATCAGATCCGGCAGTTCTGATGTTCTGCTGACTTGTTTATGATGTTAGTCTTATAAATAATCCAAGTTTTTGACTTCAAGCCCCGAACGCCACATTAAAAAAAAATTTTAATTTTCGCGCTTTTTTCAGTCGGGTAAGTCGGTGTAATATGCCACACTTAACAGTAAACAATTGAAATTAAATAGTAAATGACAAGTTAAGTAAAAGATTTTCTTAGTTTCGTTAGGTTTGTTGTTTTATTTAATAAATCAAAGAATAAAAACATAACTTTAATACTTTTAATTCATTGCAAATGAAGTTTTTAAAAAACCTTAAAAAGTGGCATTTTACCCACACGTGAGGGTAATATGCCACTTCTCAAGGGGTGAAATGCCAGCAAACATTTAATATGGCATTTAATCGATGGGACATATCAGGCAGATTCCATTTTGAAGACAGTCCTCGTGCATCCTTGTGACAATTGGAGCATTGCACCCAGTCACATCTGGGTCCATCTTTATCGTATCTGAAAGAAATTAAAATCAAAGGGGGTAATATGCCACTTTAGTGGGTAAAATGCCAGTTGGTACGAAACAAACGTGGCATTTTACCCCAGAACGTGAAAAAATATAAAAGTATACCTGAACAAAAACTAACGGAACATATCAAGTCTAGACACACAAACATTAAGTACACAAAATTAGCCTTACTTTCTTGGAAGAAACCTTCGTATATCGCACTAAAAAACATAAAAAAAAAGAATGGTTTTAATCGCACTCAATTTAATAAAAACACACTTGAATTTAAACGTTCATGAATATTTGCCAAACCAAACTGCCTAATAACTTGCGCATCCGTGTGCCCAGAAAACTTAGGGTAACTGAGCGAGTTGCAATGTCAGCGTTGCCAACATCAACTTAGAACTGCAATATATTGAAATGTGGCATATTACCCACACTGGCATATTCGACCGACTTACCCTAACTGTCGACTTTATACCTGAAGGAATAGTTTTTCATTTTCATCAATTTGAGCCCAGAATCGTCTCTGTAGACCCAAGATTTTGCAAGAGAGAACAAGTAGTTTAATAAACAGTATATTGACAAATACAGTGTGCTTGGCAAAAGATCCTTCAAAACTCTATAGAGCTCTAGAAGAAAAAATTAGTATATAGATAGGGGGGTTGGGGTGCATATCTTCCCGTTCAGGTGGGAGGAGTAATTATCTAAAAAATGTACTTGAAATAGAAAAACATTTATTCAAAAACATTGGTAATATCTGGAGAAAAATCCTTCAGCTACTCTTAGAACCATTTTGAAAGGCTGTCTTTTGCAAACTCTTCCGGGGTCAAATTGATGCAAATTTTTTTTTTTAATTTCAAATCTTAAATCAACGTTTTCACCAAAAACTATTCCTTCAGGTATAAAATCGACAATTATTACTGAAAAAAGTGCGAAAATTTCGTGTTTTTTTAAGCTTTTTACAATCTTGCGCTTGGCGCTCGAGGTCGAAAACATCATAAACAACTTAGCTAAAAATCAGAACTACCGGATCTGGCGCAAGTTCTCATGTATGTTTATAGTTACTGGTCTAATTGAACAAAACTAAACCTAAACCACACGAGTATCCAGGGGTGTGGCATAAAGAGTGTCAATGCACTCTAGTCTTGACTTTTAAAATTCTTCTAAGATAAGGATCCAATTCTTCTTGAAAGCCAATGCACTTTAAATGTCCCAATAACCTACATACATATAAGATAATCAAACTGCACCCAAATAAAGAGCTATAAAGTAACTGCACATTTTTATATTTTAGCTGGGTAGATGTGCGCAAAAAATTTGTCTCCCAATAAACTTGGTTAACTTGAGTCTGCGAAAAGAATAAATAACTACTTCAAACTCGCACATACAAAACTGTGGGAGTAGAACGGATGTAGTCTATTTATTTGACCTTACATAAGTTCTATATTATTATTACTATTTTTTTTCTTTTTTGAAAATGACAATTCGATAAGTGGTGAACCCAATTTACTCCAGTAGCTTTTTTATGTATTTAATTCTCCTTTTGGAATGAAATTGTGTATATTTTTTTTTTTTATTAGGTAGCATCATCTTATAGCTAATTTTTATTTATGTCGTGAGAAGTCATAAAACAAATCAAGCGAAAACCGTCCACGTTCATCTGTTTCTATATCCGTACATTTATTTGTAATAATTTTTTTTGTTGCTAAAAGTTAAAAAAAAAATAAAGAACACACTACATTCACCGTTTGACATTGTACCTCCTTGTATTGTGTCTCATCTTGAGAGTTGTTAAGATCATAACCAAGTAAATATATCTTGAGCTGTCTTCTCCTCTATAAAAGCTGATGGGGTTTTTAAAAAACTCTTAGATCGCTTCAAAGGTTGATCAACTGCAGTGGAACTTGAAGTTTACGTTCCGGGTTTTTTTTGTCGGGTGTTAATATTGTTGTTAACTTAAATTTGAAAAAAAATATACCGTGAGTGCTATAACAAAATGTCATATTTGGGCGGAAATAACTCGGATATCGAACTGGAAAAAAATGAATTTCCACGTAGTCGACCGCAATCGAGCCTGATCAGTAAAATGGCCGCGCACAAATTGTCCTCGGAACCGAAATGGACAGACAAACGCGATGAGGATACTGACTCAGAAGTTTCAATGAATGATAATTTCTTGGCTAAAGGTAATTATCAAGGGACTGCAAAACTATTTTGAGTTGAAACTGGAATAAAAAAAAAAAAAAAAAATCTTCGTCCTTGAATAGAAACTCCCTTAATCCATTTTGTTTATTTTGAGACATTTGCATTTGTTATAGATTGTGACAAAAATTTCAGTTAGATTTGAATTTTGGGAGTTTTTATTTAGAAGTAAAGTAAAATAAAATTTAAAGCCTTTTTACATATATGTATACTTATTTACGCCCATTTGTTACAAGACTGTTATAGCTCTAAATTTGTTGTTTCGAGATATACGATTGAAAATCTCGTTTTCGTGAAAAATATATTTAAAAAAAACAATTGTTTACTCTTATTTCAAATTGGGAAGAAATATCGATTTATGATGTACCTACTACAAAAAGAAAGAAAAAAATATCATAAGTCGTGTTTTATTGGGAAATGTATAGCTAGCAACAAAGGGACATTTTTACTGACTTATTTATCGACACTTTCCAGGATTTGTTGTTGTTTGCTGAGGGAAATTTTACTGTGTTAGTTATAATATTTTCCAATAAAACAAGCCTATAATCACAATTTTGTTCAAAACTGTAAATTTTTGAGTTATATGCCGGTCTTGTAGAAAATGGGTGATGTGTATAGTTTGAATTTTTATATTTGATTAAAAATAAAGAGTATTTAAAAGAGGTGTCTCAGTTTAAAAAATTCAAATAAAAATGGACTTAGGGAGTTTCCATTGAACGACGACGATATTGTGTGCTATATTTGTTATGTTTAGGAGCGTTTTTATTGACACCATCATACGAGCTCTCAATGGAACGTGCTGCTATGATATGTGAAAAGATGACTTTTAAAGGATGTTTTAGTTTAACTAAAACTGCAACGGGTATCCTTTTTAAGTTCTCACATCCGGAAGATTATCAATCGATATTCAAGAAAGGATTCCATAAAGTAACTGGAGCCAGATTTTATCGAAAAGTAATCTTTTAAATTGTTATTTTACATATTTATATGAATTATTAATTTACATTTTATTATTATAACACTCATAAAATTTGTTAATTTGTGTATGGTTGCAAAATAGTGGCCGAACATTCAATAACTTAATGCAATTATTGTAACTTGTGTAAACCGTAAAAAAAAAAATCAAAAAAGGAAGGTGATCAATATTTATTAAATATAAAGGGGTTAGTGATAAAAGCTCAGGAAACATATTTACATCTTGTGATTTGTTTTACTACCGAAAATCAATTATGGTGACCTTTGATGAGTGACTCCACTCTATTAGTGGTGCCAAATCTAGATCGACAGGGAACTTTAACATACAAATTATTAGAGTCAAACAAAAATGCTTAAAAAAACCATACCTTTCTTTAATGAACAACCCTAACACGTTAAACTAGTACTTGCTTAGCAAGCTTTATCTAAAAAAACGATTGGATCGCAATAATGAAACATTAATAAATAACATAGCTTTGGTGTTATTGCAGGCTGTCATACACTCATAAAGGCCCCATCCTCAATTATATGGTTTTTGGGAAAAAACCATCGTTAAACCTGATAACTCTGTTGGGATAAATTGGAATTACCAATTCAGATTCCCAGCCGCTGCCACTTAAGAAACAGAAATGTTTTTCCCAAGGGACTGCCTCTTGCGTGGAACTGACAAATCCTCCAAGAGATGTCCATCAAGTTAGCAGAGCAAGGCGAGCAGAACATATCGCACCCTTAGATTGAAAGTGACCTAACTCAAAATTTCTGTAACTTCTGATTTTGCAATAAACTGACCTTATAAAGCGTTTTTGAGAACTTTCTTACTCATTTCCCACGAATTGCAAATTTTTAGTTAGGTCACTTTCATTCTAAGGGTGCGATAAATTTTGTGATAGCATTATAAAGCGCTTATTAAATGCTAATTAAATGCCTAAATGTAGAACTAGAATAGTCGGAAGCCAACTTAAGTGGTCGTACGAAACCGAGCGAAAACAAGGCCGTTTTCGAAAACGTCATCTGCGTCAAATCTACATTTGCAGAATGTTCTTAAACGCAAGCTGCAAAAATCTTCTGTTTGAAAACGCAAATACAAATTTTACTGCATTAGCATTGTGTTCGATAATGCAGCTTGCCAAAGTCACATGTTCGAAAATATCATCTGCGGTGAAGCTGTGCAGTAAAAAAATCGGGTTGACGAACAAAATATTTAAAAGCCAGAGAGCGTGTTTGTAAACATCAAATGCGTTTGCAAGTTAATAGATTGACGTTGATCAAACTGATTTTGTGCAAGCAGGACGATTGCATATTTGACGATCGCAGTATACCTGCGTCCAAAAATGACGATCATTTGATGATCAAATTGACTTTGATTTGACGTTTTCGAAAACGGCCCAAGAAATTCATTTGACGCGCACATAATTGCGAAGTGGAGCTTTTCGTTAAGTTTTCGTTAACTTTTGCCATCGGACGTAAGAGAGCTCACCGACCGCTCTTTCGTAAGTGGGCGAATGTAAAATCAAGATGGTGGAAACAAACTAAAAAGAATTTGGTGCTTGGTGGATAGTTTTTCAACTTTTTTTTCTGTTTTATGTATGAGTGAAGTAAAATATTTAATTTTCTATTAATTAATTTATATCACATCGAATTTCAGTGGTTTCTCAAAGAAAATAATTAAAAGTCTGTCACTCCGTGATGTGAATAAGTATGAGAAAATTAACTTTGAACAAAAAATTATTTACATTTTGTTTTCCACATTCAACCACTGAAGTGTTTTATGGGTGACTTTTGAAATTGACGTTTCGGAAAGCTACTTTTCGGTCGGTTTTGACGTTAGCTTCCGACAGCTTCCACCTTTTCTAGTTCTACCTTAAAAATTAAATTTAATGTTCAAGTACTTTTGGTAAAAATCAATGTTCTGCTAACTTGATTTAAAGTTAGCAGAACAATATTTCCTAAAATGGTTAAAACATTAAGTATGAAAATTGGGTTTGGTCCTATATTAATGAGCTATTTAAATGCTCTGCGAATCAAAACAAAAATTGAAAAAAAAACTTGATTTCACAACAAAAAAAATTGTCACAATTTTGAAAAAAAAAAATATTTTTTTCTTTTAGAATTTTCGATTCAAATCTTTTTGATTATAGCTAAATACTCGCCTACATTCAATTAAATGCCCCATTTTCGTAGATCTGATGCAAAAAAAATGTAATTCAATTTCCCATACATTTCCATGTTCTGCTAACTTAAATTCGATTTTTCTCAAAAAATTCCAACTTTTTCGACTCAAATATTTTTGATTAGTTAAATGCTCGCCCAAATGCAAATTAAATGCTCCATTTTCGAAACAATTTTCGAAGACATGAGGCAAAAAAACAAGTTAGAAGAACATGGAAATGTATGGGAAATTGAATTTCATTTTGTTTGCATCAGATCTTCGAAAATGGAGCATTTAATTGCATGTAGGCGAGTATTTAACTATAATCAAAAGATTTGTATGTATTTTCAAGGTTATGTCTTTCAATTTTCGAAAGTGGGACTAATTGCACATCAGCATCATTTGCTGGTATTTTCAAAAACTCAGTTGCAATCACAACGCTTCTAGAAACACTTTTGTCTTTGATGTTTTAAAAGTGTTAAATGTTTTTGTACGATATGTTTTGTTTATCTTTTCTGCCAAATTTAAAAAGGTGTGAATGTTCTTTCCGAGGTACTGCCTCTTGCGAGGAACTGACAAATCTTCCATGAGTATACTTGTCATGAAAAAGAGCTTCTCATCTAGCTGTTCGGACTCGGCAAAAAATTGTAGGTCCCCTCCATTCCTGCCAACAACACGTGCGAGGGATCTCGTTTAGGAGGGAATCACGTTTTTATAAGAAAGAAAAATACTTACAAAATTTTAGCTCTTTTTTGGAAGATATTTTAGCAAAAGTTTCAACAACAACATAATAAATAAACCTATTTAAAAACAACAGCTTTAAAGATTAAAGCAAAAATCGGTGATATATCGCCCCTCTTCTCACGAACTGACGTATCTGCTTTTTCAATATTTTTGAGGAGAGAAGTTTTTAGTTTTGTGTCCTCCTTCTATAGGCGTTACTTCTGTGTTTTATAATGGTTTTGATATTTGTTTTGTTATAAAATTACAAGAATTTGTTAAAGTTTCAAATGATATGAGATTCAATGTAAATACTATACTAAAAACAGTTTAAAATAATCGATCAACCAGATACGTCAGTTCGTGAGAAATTTCAGTAAGAAGTTTAAGTGTCGTGACAGTATCCACAGGCACCACTGTTTAGAAAAGAGCTTATTAGTGAGACATTTTAGTGTCGTGACAGTATACACAGGTATCACTGTTTTGAAAAAAAACTTGTAATGACAATTTTTGCTTGACAGAGTATAGTAAATAGGAGAACCGAATGCCATTTAAATTTTTTTGGTGAATAGCAACAATAAGCTATCATCTTAAATTAAACTTAAGGCGTTTTATTTCTACTTACCGATAAATGCACCTAGTACTTAAAACCACCGTAATTACACAATAGTTTGCAATATAACGGAAAACATAATTGCATTTACGTCTGTTCGTGAGAAACTTTTTAACTAAAATTGCAGATATGCCAACTATGTCATAACGCATTTAACGATGTTCCAGACATTTTTCAGGGAATCTAATGATGTACAAATATGCAATCAAGTTTACCTAGAACATATATCCCCAAATCTCAAAAACGACAATTTGCGAGTTACGTCACTTCGTGAGATGAGGGACGATATGTATGTACAATCTACATACATGGGTCGTTTGCCGTTTTATGCAAACACAATTTTACCAAAACCGTTTTAACTTTAATAACAAATCATTTGAGTCAAGGTGAAAGTTTTAAATACTTTCTGACAGGAGTCAGAAAATACTTTCAACTTTAACTTTGTCAGGTAAAATAGGATAAATAAAACAAAAAAATAGTACCATCATGAAACTTGATGAAAACTTTTCATGTACCTTGAGAATGAAGAATCAAAAGAGTCTTTTAATATCTATGGTGAAAAGATGTTTTTTTGAGTGAAGAAAAGTACCTTATACTTTTTCCAAAAACAATATGTTGTTTGCAAAAACAAATGACATCACCTTTTCCGCAAATTCACAAAAACACCCTTTCACCCTTGATATTTTTTCTAAGCTCCTTTGACTCTTCATCTTCATTCTCGTAATAAATAAAACATTTTTGCCAAGTTTCTTGAGCTACCATCCTTTTCAAAGAATTTTTAAGAATAACCCATCACTCCCCCTATCTTATCAATATTTTTTTGGGATTGGGTACGATATGTCGACTTTTAAAATATCGACTCCATAAGATCGACTTTTAAAATCTCGACAGAAAAAATCTCGACTGGTGAAAATACCGACAGATCAAAATATAGACACAAATTTGCCTGACTTTTTAAAATGTCGATTTTTCAAAACGTCGATTCTCAAAATGTCGACAGTGATCGAGATTTTATGAATCGAGATTTCAACAGTCGACATTTTAAAAGTCGACATTTTGAAAGTCGACATTTTGATCAGATCATAGTTTAGGGAATGATGTTTACAAGCGCGCGCTTGTAAACATCATTCCCTAAACTATGATCTGATCATTATTATCTCATATCGTATTATCATAGTTCAATAAATCGCATTTTTTGTAATTTAATTTTTGTTGCCTATATATTTTAACGTCTTAATTGCCTTTTATTCAGGGTCTGTAACGTTTTTTAATTGTAATACAATAGTAAAACATCCAGAAAATGAAGCAGTTAAAAGTTCGAAATACTAGGTATAATGTAGGTAGGCAACAAAAATGCGTTCTATTGAACTTTCTTGAAGCTAAACAAAAGGTAATATAAAATTCATAACTATACCTAAATAAGTTAATTATTATAAGAATCAAATAAGAACTTGTATCTTAAACATAGTCTTAAATTTTCTACAGCATCAAAAAACTGTTAAGTTCCTGTTAAAAAATCAGACAAGAATTTATGATTCTTGAGTTTATAGTAACCTATTCCGTGCAAACATTTAAGGCAGAGCGTTGTTCTTTGGGTTACTTTCAAATAACCGACAGACAAAATATCGACAAGTCAAAATGTCGACTGGTTAAAATGTCGATTTATATTTTATATCGACTTTTCTGTATGGGAAAAATTCCGACAAGTCGATATTTTTCTCGACTTCTATCAGGGCAGTCGACTTTTTCTCAAATCGACACTTCAAACTGTCGACATTTTAATAAGTCGGTAAAAACAAAGTCGGTATTTTAACTTTCAAAAAAGTCGATAAAAGTCGACATTTTAACCAGTCGACATTTTTTTTGTCGGTCATTCGTACGTAACCCATTTTTTTGAAAAGTTTGAGTAATTTTAAAGGGTGATCATTTTAGATAATTGAGTTTTCCACAATGGCTATCTTTCAAAACTCGAAAATTAGAAAAAATTAAAAAGGAGTACACTGACAACAAAAATAGAGATACGAAATTTCAAAAATCGAAAAAAAAATTATTTCTAGGGATGGTCATTGATGTTCAATAAAAATCTATCAAAACATTAATCAAATTTAAAAAATTGATTTTTGAAGCACCATTTGGTCTACAATTTTTCAAAATCCATTTTCTCGAAAACTGGTCGGTGGTCGAAAAAAGTAAAAGGGTAGTCAAAAGTGGTCACATAAATGGTCATCTCTTACAAACAAACTAAAATTGTTTGTAGTGCAACTATATATTATTTACCCATACATTCTAATATTACATATATTATAATATCAGCACAAACATATTAAAAAGAAAATATATTTTATCCAAATTGTATAACATAATAATACATATATTTTTATATTTTTCCATGTTGATTAGAGTTCTTATTCCAAAAGTGTAAGTATATTTCGCAAAAAGAAACCCTTGTTGTTTGAATGTGTAATACTAAATACAAAAAAACAATATTATACACCTTTAATAGCAAAATCTGTTTTATTTTATTAAATTATAGCAAAACTATTTCATTTGCAGATATACTTACACTTACGTAATTGATTGGTGGATGGTAGCAAAAATGATTAAATATAAATGTACCTGCCTATATGATATAAATTTGGCCAAATATATGTATCAACTCTTCTAATATGCGAATAACCTAAACTTCATTTACTTTTGATTTCGAAAAATGCGTTTTTTTTTAATATTATTTGCATATTAATTTTTTTTTTAATTTTCAAATCGTTCTTATAAGAATCTTAACAGTATTGAGACAAAAGACAGGATCTTTCAAAATTCTTTTCAATTATTCATTTTTTGTTAAAGATTAAATATTTTCATTCAAAATAAATACAAAACACATTGGGGCATATTCTGACACATTGGCCGTTTTTGAAAACGTCAAACCAAAGGCCGTTTTCGAAAACGTCATCTGCGTCAAAAATGCATTTGCAGAATGTTCTTAAACGCAAACTCCTAAAGTCACATGTTCGAAAACATCATCTGCGGTGCAGCTGCGCAGTAAAAAAATCGAGTTGACGATACAAAAATTGAGAAACAAGAGAGCGTGTTGTTAAATTTAAAAAGCGATTGCGAATAATCTGAATAACGTTGATAAAACCGATTTTATGCAAGCCAGGACGCAATCTGCGTCAAAAAATTACTATCATTTGACGATCAAAGTGACTTTGATTTGACGTTTTCGAAAACGGCCAAAGTAAATTTGATCGTCAAATGATCGTCATTTTTTAACGCAGATTGCAATCGTTATATATACAATCGGTTATGCACAAAATCGGTTTTATGAACGTTATTCAAATTACTCGCAAACGCATTTTATATTTACGAACACGCTCTCTGGTTCCCAAATTTTTTTTTATCGTCAACTCGATTTTTTTATTGTGCAGCTGCACCGCAGATGATGTTATCGAACATGTGACTTTAGCCGTTTGCGTTAAAGAACAAATGAATTATTGACGCAGATGACGTTTTCGAAAACGACCATTGTTTAAGTTGTTGCTAGACAAAATCGGAGCTTACCTGATAAGGTTTCAATAAGATAATCTCTAGCTTTGCCTATAGCAACAGCTTAAACAACGTCTATGAAAATGAACATGGTTCATTATTCCTGTTCGCGAACTTAGAACAAAGTTCTGTTAAAGTTCATATAGAAATACATATATAAAATTGTACTTAATTTCGTAGAAATTAGTAGTTACATACACTTCAATTGAATAGGTTCAAAATTTTCGAGTGCGATTTACCGTTATAACTCCGAACTATGTGGAATAAATGCATTTTTGAAAATGGCATTAGAGAAAGCATCTAATTGGGGAGAGAATAAGAAAACACACAATATCAAACATACCATCATTACACGTTTTATTATCATTTCTTTAAATTCATATTGAAATCGTAGCGCTTTTTTTCGTTTATTTGAATAGGTGCACCGCCTTTATAATCACTTTTGCTTTGAACTAGTTGCAGGTCAGACCTTTTAAAGCTAATTTTGGGCTTTATATCATGGTTTCTATGATATGAAACAAACAAATTGAGAACAAACGTTGAATTGGTGGAGGAAAAGCTCTTTTCGCGGCTGAGTACGCGCAAATTTATTGTTTTCATGATAAATGACTAACGCGACATCAAATTTCGGAAAAAACTTACAGAAACTTACACATCAAATTTCAGAAAAAACTTACAGAATCCATTCTTTGATCTATATTTATCAGAGAAGTAAGCAAAAAGATGGTGTCGATATGAAAAGAATGTAAAAAAAACTGCTGCCTCCGCAAGCTATAGACGAAAAATTCTGAGGGTTTGATCTTATTTGTCGGTTTAAATGGCTTAAATAAGGGAACAAGTTAGGTTTAGAGCGAGTATTTCTACAGTCGAGAGTGTAATATAAAGTTCTTCATACCAAAAAAAAAGAAAAAATTAAAATAAACCACCGCTTAGTTGAAAGAATTTACAATTTGAGAATTCAAGGAAAAGAAATTTAACCCCACATTTTTGAACAATTAGTATGACTATGGTTTAGTTACACAAAAACGCTCAGTCATGGAAATACAATTTGAATCCATCAATTCCGTTGAATTTCATCCCTTTTTTATTAGAAAAAACGACTTTACACCACTTATTCTTTCAAGTCTTATGAAGCTTACAAAACTGCATTCGGTTTGTTTTGTTTTTTTGTTTTTGCTAACTTCGTTTAGGTGTGGTTTCATTTAATTTTCTCCTTTTTCGGTATGCAGAACTTTTAATAATACTCTCGGCTGCTGAAATACTGGCACTGAACTTAGCTTCTTCCCTTGTTTTAGCCATTTAAACCGACGAATTAGACGCAACCCTCAGACTTTTTCGCCTATCACTTGCGGAGGTAGCTGGTTATTTGCGCCCTTTCATATCGACAACATCTTTTTGTTTATTTTTCAGATAATTATAGATCAAAGAATAGATTCTGTAAGCTTTTTTCCGAAATTTGATGTCCCGTTAGCCATTTATCATGAAAACAATCAATTTGCGCGTACTCAGCCGCGAAAAGAGCTTTTCCTCCACCCATTCTACGTTTGTTCTCAATTTGTTTGTGTCATATCAAAGAAACCATGATATAAAGCTCAAAAATTGCTTTAAAAGGTCTGACCTGCAACTATTTCAAAGCAAAAGCGATTATAAAGGGGTTGCACCTATTCAAATAAACGAAAAAAAGCACTACGATTTCAATATGAATTTAAAGAAATGATAATGAAACGTGTAATGATGGTATGTTTGATTGTGTGTTTTCTTATTCTCTCCTCAATGGGATGCTTTCTCTAATGCCATTTTCAAAAATGCATTTATTCCACATAGTTCAGAGTTATAACGGTAAATCGCACTCGAAAATTTTGAACCTATTCAATTGAACGGGAGTGTATATGAAAACACGAGCAGACCTACTATAAGAATTCTGTTCTTCGTTGGTTGATTTTAAGAGCCATATTATTCACACACACAGCCAATAAGGTTTAATTGAATTTTAAATTTGCCTTATTAATCCGCCTATTTTAAACTTTTCAATTTTAACTTTCGCTCATAATATTCACTCAAAACGCGCATTAAAAAACTCGGTGGATTGAAAATACATTAAAACCGGGTGCACTTGTTTAACTATTGTTTGACTATATACCGATTTTAAACATAGGGAGTGTCAATAATTTGATATTTACCAGCATGTATTTTCTGTTTCTTCGTTTCTTCTTGTTGTATTTCTAATTTTTAAGTTCAAAATTTAAAAAAAAAACAAAATATTGCCGTTTGGACACAATTTTCATTGTTTTTGAAATCAAAACTGAACTTTTAACCAACTTGTAACTTAAAAACCGGATTAATTAAGTGAATAATATGGCTGTAAAACTTCGTTTCAAATTGGCTAATAGCCTTCTGAACGTTGAACTTCATCAACGCCTCTAAATGGCTTGACTGCTAACAGAACACATATGTAGGTTTTACATTAAGTGGAATACAATTTCCTAGGGTATCACAAAGGATCTACCTGATTTAAGTGTGACGGTAACAAGATCAACTGTCAGCCCTTCTACCTAACCTAACCACAGCTCACTCAAAAACTATTAAGTCGATTTTACTGAAATATTCACTGTTTTTTTTAACAACAGTAAGTTTTGAAAAGCGATCAAATTAAATTATGTCATTATTAAAATCTCCCTTACGTCCCTTTATAACTGGAAACTTTCTTATTAAGGTCTTTAGCCTTAATAGGCATTATAATTTTTTCGCACCAATCCAATTGGGTTAAATCACAAAGAAAAACATGTTGACTTCTTTTGACCACCTTACGATTTGCATATAATAAACCATAGCTAAACTTAATTTAAAAAAAAAATGTTTAATCACATCTCACTGCATTTACCATTTTGTTTTATTTTCTTATCATTCTCCCCACAAAACTAGCACAAATTTATAATATAACAGGCGTGTTTTATTGAACTTTTTTGTTTAACTTATTCTTAATGTGTATACATATGTATATGGATCTGTGCAAATTAAGTGATCCACTTATGATGCACAATATAAACATAAGAAGCCATTGCTACCTTCAATCTTAAAAAAAAAGAATATTTTTTATAGTTGGTACATGTACAGTACATATTCGTGTGTATGTGTATAATGTAATTTGAAGAAATATGAAAAAGTTATAACGTTAACGCCAAGTTTTTCAGTTAGGAGTTAACTAAGTTGGTTAAACATGCATTGATTATTAAATTCGGCATATTTCAACAAAAAAAATCCAGAGTTACTTGACTTGGTGGATTTACTCTTAACTTCGAATTAATTCGGAGTTTGATTTATTGAAAAACATGTTTCAGTAGTAAACTTTTCTTCAACTCCAAAACTCAAATTATCTACCACTGAAAAACTGCGACTAAAAAGTATCAAAATCACGACTAATACCATTTTTTATTTCAATATTTTTGTATACAAATATTTATATACCTTATCTTAGATAGCCATTCCTTGTCGACCACGAAAAACGTTTACTCTATACGTTTTGGATGTTCCTGAAGATATACCCGTCGAAGATATAAGGCATTCTCTGTATCGCTTCGATTCTGTTGTCGAAGTTGTTCGAATACACGTCCATCATTCATCGTCGACTCCAACTGAAAAAGATCCAGAAGGCAAGTAGAAGTGTCGAAGCGATGCAATATAAATTATTTAAAATACCCATCATATAAATTAAACATACCTATAACAGTTAAATATTTATTATAAATTCAATATGTAGCCAATGCCACACCTAAGCCTGAAATAAGTGCTACTGAGAAAGTCGAACGTCACAAACGAGAATTGGCACCAGCAGTCATCCGTGTCACCCTGGCTTCAATGGATGAGTACAATATATTGCTACAGAATGGCTTGAATTTCTATGACGCCACCTTCTTCCCAACCGAAGCAAATATACCCCTAAAAGGTGCAAAAATTGAATACAAGCGAAGGTAAGAATCTCAATTTATTCGTAATAAAAAATATATTTATTTAAATTGTTTCTTATAAAAGAATGTTAGATGGGAGCATTCCGGGGCGTGTCCGCGAATTACTTCCGGTCTTCGATGCGGCTGGATTCTGCAAGATACCTCCACCATCAAGCAAGCTTATAAAGCCACCAAGGTCATGAGTGCGGCGCAACATTCACCCCTGCCTAATGATGTCTTACCCACGCACCCATTACTTAATACCATATAGGGGCGCCTAGAAAACAATACATAATTACTATTAAACCCACTGATCCTACCATTTTCACACAAAATTTAATTTATTTTAAATTGAATGTAATTTATAATCTTAATTATTAATTCACATGGTTTTCAAATATGGAAACAAAATTAATTGGTTTGAAACGGACGGAAAGTTAAATAAATTGTTTGCTTATTCTGGATTAATGGAAGTGCTGAATTTGTGTTTTTTTTTATTATTATTTTAAACAATCAACAAATTACATACGTAGTAATTATATGGGAGCAGTGAAGTAATATCTGAAAAAGAATACATATATTAAAAAATCTAGTATTTTCACTTACATACATTGTCACTCTATATAGAGTTAAGCTGCATTTTCATTTGAGAGTTTACTTTTACTATACAACTCTCGAGGGTGATTTTCGGATAGCTGTATACCCTTCTGTGAGCTTATTTCATGACTGTGTCCTATTCTCGAGATCTGGTTGAGAATTACTGACAGTCTTGTTACTCTCAATTCTCAAATGGATACGCGCTAGGGCGGTCCAAAAAATGTTTTTTTTTTGTATATAGTGATTGGCTCATCACATAATTTTGTTGCCTCCATCAATTGTGTTATCGGCACAAATTTAATGAAAGGCGGTGCTCAAGCGATATGCATATGTACTTTTCTTAAGTTTTGCTAGAAAATCCCCTGTATAAAAATGTTCGTGTGTACAAACTCAAGACTCAAAATTACAAAATAAATGCCATAAATCATGGTCCCTGGGTTATTATTTTATGTGGTTGGGGTGACCCCCAGGTATAACATACTTAAAGTCCTCAGCCTAGGCCCGTGATCTTAAGGTAAAAAGGGGAGGGGGGGGGGGGGGGTAAAGGATTTAAAGGATTTTTTGTGAATATTTTGAAAACTAAGCGTATTAGCGGAAAAGTGTACACTACAAAATGAAAGAATATTGAATTTCCCACAAAAAAAAAGTTTTATTCATATTTTCGGTAGGAACAGGGCTAATAAAGATATGGGGGCATTTTAAAAAACAATGTTATTCACCCCGACGAATGAGTTGCAGAGCGAAACAGACCTAATTTTGACATTTGGCTCATAGTAAAAATGTCAAAATTGAGTCTGATTGCCTCTGCAGCTCATTCGTCGGATTCTGTAATCGGGGTGATTGTCTTACATAATTAATGATTTTTGATCAATTTACCCAAAAATAACGGAAAAAGTAAGTATATATGGATTGATGGTCATTTCAATGATATCATTAGAGCAAGTTGTGGTGAAAGGAAGGTAGTTGTGTTTAAAATGTCCTTATTTAATTTTTTTGATACAGTGTTCATTTTCAAATGAGAAACACAGTTTCCTCAAAGGTAAGAACTACACAGGATGTTCCCAATGTAATGGCCAATACTTTATGAAATAATCTTACGACATATCCTAAGAAAAAAATCATTTAACAGGGGGGTGTATTCCTCCCTCCTTTTTATATGGGATGATAAATTCCTAAAACATTGACTTAAATTAGGAAAAAACTTATTTTAAAACAACGGAAATTCTTACAACACTGTGCTATAGCTTTTTTTCCCTTTTTTTAAATTTAACATTTCATAACTTAAGCCGGTATGACACTACATATTTTCTTCATTTGTTTTCTCATTAAATCAAGTTAAAGTGTCAGCTGAGCAAGAAGGAGAGCAAAGTAAAAGGATATCATTTTTTCGAATTTGTTTTCACAAAAACAGTATGTCAAAAAAGTAAGGACAAGCTATAAACTGGTGTTTTCTTGAGTTCAGTGCATACTTTATATATGTACAGAAGGTACATACATCTATTTCATAGCTTCTTTGGTCAAATCCGGATAAAAACCTGGCTTCGACTCTGTGAATAAAATCCTACAAAAACCGTGAAACTGGTCATCGACCAAAGGAAGGCAGGGTTTCTTGGTTTAACTTTCCTATTTTATTCGGTCCATCTAGGAATTCTGAGCTAACTTGTTTGCATCCTCGTTTTTTAAATACTAAGAACTTGAACAGTTTATTTTTCATTTAAACAATTTTTTTACTAAATATCAAATAACACTTAATAAATAACCCTAACTAGATGTATAAAAAAGAGCCAAGTTCTCCTATACCTTTACCATGAACCTGACCTAATTTAAATGTATGCTAACTTTGAAGTCTATATGAAGGTTTAATATCAAATATTTCGTATTAATATCGTCGGCTTATAGTGCTTAATCTCTTTTTGCATTTTTCAAAAATACATTTAGTACCTATTTGTATACACTCGTTATTACTAAATTCAGTAAAATTTAATAGATTTTATATATTTGTATTTTTGAGAAATTTTTGAAGATCATGATCAAAAAAAAATGTAGAGTTAGCCGTGCTTCACGCCAGGACTTCTGAATGTAAAATCTCAAGTTCTCGATTTTAAACTTTGTGTTTACTTTCTTTATGTCCTACCGCACTACCAAATTTCATAATTCTGCAACATCCAGCAGTGCTCCATTATTGTTAAGAATTCTGAGAAGAGAGTAGGTGGCTTCCACATCCCTGAATAGAAAATCTGAATTTCTCTTTGTATGTACCACGAAATTGTCCAAATTTACAAGATTATACAGTTTCGCGGGAAGTGCTAAATAATTCTAATGTTCTGTCAGTGAGTTAGTCAGTCACTTATACGGTTTAAGCTATTTGTAAGTCCTATATCTCAAGACACAAATATGTAATATCAAATGAGGAATTGTGGCGCAGCACAAGTCAAGAGCGACTGGACGTCGACATAAGAAAGCATAAATGGCGTTGGATTGGCCAAATGAGGGAACCAAACGATGAAATTGCAAAGCAGTCCTTTGAATGGAATCCTCAGGGTGCATGGTGGGTTAGAAGACCAAGAACAACATGGAAATCAACTGTCTTAGCGGAAGCAGGATCCCAGAGAAAGACGTGGCCACAGCTAAAGTATACCTTGCAGCAGACCGTGAAGGATGGAGACGTTTTTGTTGACGCCCTGTGCCCCAGCCGGGATTACAGGACACGATGCGATGATGATATCTCAAGAACTAGCTACTGACTGTAAGAAGTTTAAATTGGTGAGGCGTCAGCCTAGCAAATTTTGTGAATTTAAAGTTTATGACTAAATTGGCACTTAAGTTACAGGTGATCGAAAAAAAACTTTCATGGTACTTTAAAAATAAGTGTATTGTCAGAACTTGACTGAAATTAAATCATTTTGGCAACTTATCCCAAATTCCAGAAAGTTATAAGGACATTATCTCATTTGTCGAACAATTATTTTTGGTTTGAACTCCCCCTATGTCTTGGAATGTTGGAATACCAACCTCTTGGGCAAGGGTGTATGCAAAATATTTCATAAAGTAGATTATTTTCATATACTTTAATTTCTGTGCGAGATGTTGAACACTTTCATTCAAAAGAGCCTTTCTCGCAGAGAAATACATTGGATTCGAAATTGAGAATTCAATTTTTTGTTTAATTAGCATAAAAGGGCAATTTGTCTCCTTTTCAATGCATCTCGAAGAGATATTCTAGAGTATGTATGTCCAGGAATCAAAAAAATTGTGATCAATATTCTTCACATACGTGCGTGGTGCATAACAAAAGCAAATTTTTTTTGGCTTATGTTGACATATTTGTAAGCTGGTTTACATTATTGAAATTTTTATTTTTTAATTATTTTTTGTTCTGAGTAAAATGGGTTATTTGAACTTTAAATCGAGTCTTTTTAAGATATGGTTTTGGTAAAGTGAGTTATGTCCGTTAAGCCAATATTCCGAAATAAAAAATTCTTTAGAACTTCTTTTCTATTTTGAAATAGTGGCCTATGTCTAAGTAGTCCAAATAAAATCAAATAATCTAATTTGGAAAAACGGCTTAAGTCAATTAAAATAAAATTTCAAAGTGGAAAAGTGGCTTAAGTATACATCAAATTTAAAATTAAAGAAAATTTTGTTTTGGAAAAGTGGCTTAAGTGTACTTAGTGCTCTTTTCCTTAAAGTCTATTTGAAATTTAAAATATATTAAAAAAGGCTTATGTAGACATAACACACAAAATAACGGCATAGATTAAAAAGTTAAGACGTTATTCCAAATGCTATTTTTGTTTAATCGTTGAGCTAAGCCGTTTTAGCAAAACCAAAAAGTGTCTTCCCGATGAGATAGAAACAAGCTGCCTACACAAAAAGGTATAGCTAATTTTTTACTCAAATATTCAAAAATACCGTTTTTGGCTTAAGTCGACTTAAGCCCCCTTACCTTGTGAGCAGAGATATATTAGTTGTGTTTTTTTGCATGTCCATATAAAATTGTGTGAAAAAAAACGACAACAAAACAAAACAATTTACATGTTAAATACAACAACAATGTCCATATAGAGTTAGCAAAGTCCAGTGCCGAGATTCAGCTAATTCGAAACCACAGGCAGTGAGTGAGATGAGTCACTTTTCGTCGAAAATCGATTGGGTTAGCAAAAGTGAGTGAGTGAGCGAGTGAAATGAAATGTCAGATTACTCGCCAGATATTTCCGCAGTGACTTGGTGTTTGTGTTGGTAAACTTCCAGTTTTGGATAGGTATGTGTGCTTTTCTCAAGAATTCCTATTCATGGATAGGAAATGAATTAAAAAAACAACAATGTAGATAAAAACAACTACCCTTTTATTAATTTTAAAATCTTATTATATAATAATGTATAATAGAATTATATTTCTCAAGGGTGAAAACTCACATTCAACTTGAATTACGACAAAAAAAAATTGATACAAAAGATACTCCATTATTAATATTTCAATGTTTATATTGTTGTATTTGTTATTTCATTTCGCGTCCATTAGGGGTGATGTGAAACAGAATATCAAACGTGCGAGTGTGACAAGGAGGTTGAATTTGACTCTATTATATTTATTCTTTGTCTCATGTTCGAAACTAGATTCGAACTTACTCATTTCACTTAAATAGCTGAATCACTTTTGCGAGTGAAGTGATATGAGTCGGCGAGTAAGGCGAGTCATCTCATCTCACTCGCTAAAATAGCTGAATCTCGGCACTGGACATTTACCAACACATACACCAAGTCACTGCGGAAATATCTGGCGAGTAATCTGACATTTTATTTCACTCGCTCACTCACTCACTTTTGCTAGCTGAATCGATTTTTAACGAAAAGTGACTCATCTCACTCACTCCCTGCGGTTTCGAATAAGCTGAATCTCGGCACTGGAGTTAACTTTTTGTCCCGATAAAAATGGTAATGCCAAACTACGATTGTCGTTATTGTGTTACCCGAGGCCACACAAGCAAGTACTTGCAAGCAAGTTGCAATACATACATATTTGTTTACTAACACAAACAAACCCAAGCAACTTGCTTATCAACTGGCATGCAAGTTTTGAAGCCAGTAGTGAAGCAAGTTGAGAGGCAAGTTGGGAGACAAGCAAGTGGGAAGCAAGTGTGAGGCAAGTGGAATGTAGTAGTAAAGTAGTAAACTTTATTGAGATTTTTTTTTGATAATTTAATAACTATGACACATTTATTACTTCATATATTATTGCCGACTTAGAAGTGGTCAGGTTACACAGTTTTTGTTTTCAGATATTTGTATTTAATATGGACAAAAATTTATTGTTAAAAGAAATTCTTCACTTGGATTTTAATGCGTCCACTCAATATGACCATTACTGAGAAACTTAACCTAAAAGAGATAACAATATTAAAATTAAAAAGAGAAGAAAACAAAATTAAGACAGAAACGACTGAAGGCCGAAAGCTGTCAAACACATACACTGTTTTATTTTAATTGATGTGGATACTTTATTGTGAAGATGTTTTGGAGTGAAAGCAAAATTGGAATATTTAGAATGTTCATCATCATCATCATCAAGTCCTGTAACCCCGGTTGGGGCATAGGGCGCCAACAAATCGTTTCCATCCTTCTCGGTCTGCAGATAGATATTTTAACTGTGGCCACGTCTTTCTCTGGGAGTCTGCTTCTGCTAGAACTGTTGATTTCCATGTTGTTCTTGGTCTTCCAACCCGCCGTGCACCCTGAGGATTCCATTCAAAAGACTGCTTTGCAATTTCATCGTTTGGTTTCCTCAGTGTGTGACCAATCCATTGCCATTTACGCTTTCTTATGTCAACGTCCAGCCGCTCCTGGCTTGTCCTGCGCCACAATTCCTCGTTTGATATAATTTGTGGCCAGCGAATTTTTAGAATATGGCGTAGACAACGGTTCACAAAAGCCTGCAATTTCTTTGAGATGGTAGTCGTGACTTTCCAGGTTTCGCAAGCATATAACAGCACGGATTTGACATTGGATTCGAAGAATCTCAACTTTGTGCGCAAGGAGATTTGACATGAGTTCCAAATTTGGGAGAGAGAACCGAATGTTGGACTTCATTAATTGTAGATTGTATTTTATGACAAACTAGAAAGAAAATGTCTTTTTTGTGTTTAGTAAATAGTATTGATTAACTTACGAGTACTGTACCTACATATTTTGTTTTTTTGTTGTTTGTAATTTCTTTAGTTTTTTATATTACTTTATTTACAGCCGAATTTGAATTTAAATTAGTTAGAGTTGTGAGAGAATGAGATGCTGAATTGCATTACTAACCTCTGTAATTATTTGAAAGGCGTTTTTTATAAAATGGAGGGAGAAAAGAGCTATCATCTGTTGAGATTCTAAAGTGTGGACTTGAATTACCGCAGGAGATACTAATTGGGGAATTGTAAAATCTGTCATCAATAGCAAAGCTGATATTATCCTCGTAAATGTTGTGGAGGACAGGGTTAGTGTGATATTGCAGAGCACGAAAAAGTTTTTTTGCAAGTTCTGTGATGTAGCTTAGCATAAGAACAATTCTTGACTCTTCATATAGACTTTTGTTTTGAAACCACTGTCTGTATTTTGAGATACATTTCTGGATGATTCTTCTTTCGAATCTCTGCATTTCCAAAGCTACGCTTGGTGAAATATGGAACCAGGACAGGAAGCCGTAAGTCATTACCGGTCGGATGAGTGTTTTATAAATCAAAAGTTTAGTTTTTTTTCTACTTCTCTAGAGTTGAGCAACAATTTGAGAATAGCCGGAGCAGCTTTACCTTTTCGTAAGGCATCTCTTGCGTGAGGATTCATTTTCAAGCGCTCATGAAATGAGATTCCTAAATATTTGAAAAATTGTTTTAGATAATGATAGTATCGTCGGCATAGAGTATTGCCTCCGAATTACTGTGCTGGATGGGAAAGTCTGAGAGGTAGATATTGAATAAGAAGGGGCCTAAAATTGATCCCTGAACGACCCCGGCTTCTATTTGTATTGGATCGGATGTTTCATCATCAAAGTGGACGGACAAACTGCGATTTGAAAGAAAACTTCGTAAGATTTTTATAAAATGGGGAGGGAAATTTAAACGGTCGAACTTATATATGAGACCACAGTGCCAGACTGAGTCGAATGCTTTTTTTATTCTATAGCACATGCGACTGACTGTACATTGTTTCAATCCTCGCGTTCCAATGTTTATTCGCTATGCTATCTAGTTATCCCAAAAATTTTGAGATAACTTGTGTTGTTGTTGCGTCAGCTGTTATCAGCTGTTTTTTAACAAGGGATTACAACAACACAAAGCTATCCGGATAACTGAGAATAACCATCGGAACGTGCCCAATCTGAGATTGTTTAATATTGTTCTGTAGATGAAGTAAGACGGTGTCCACATTGGGTATGAAAAAGTGGATTTTTAATGACTTTTCAGTATTCATATCTCGCTCCCACTCCTTCATTGAAGTGAGATGTGAATACTGAAAAGTCATTAAAATCCACTTTTTCATACCCAATGTGGACCTGGACTAAAGCATGTTCGGTGATTCCACTTTTGAAACCAAACTGTTTTTGTTGAGTTAGGGTGGTTTCGTCAAAAAAGTTTTTTATCCTAGTCAATAGTATTATTTCTAGAATTTTTCCTAAATTCGAAAGCAGGGAAATGGGTCGAAAATCGTCAAGGTTGTTGGAGAGCGATTTCTTTTTTTAAGGGAATGAGATGAGCATGCATGCTTCCAGGCTATAGGGAAATAGCAATTGTTCATGCAATTATTCAAAATTGGAGTAAGGTGTTTTGCCAGTATAACTCTAACTTTACAAATGATGAAGTTAGTGACTATGTCGGGCCCTGAAGACTTTTTGTTATTTAGAGATGCTATTATTGATTCGATAAGATTCGCGGTTGCATAGGGTTCTATTGAGATGGAGTCTGATTTGTTACTGGGTGAAAAGTTATTGATAGTCAGGTTTGTATTCCATGTCGGAAATGCACTGTTGACTGTTGCTACTTTTAAAATGTGCTCGTTGCCAAATTGTGGTGTTTTCAAAGAATATAGATCCGAGTAAAAACGGCTAAAAGCATTACATTTTTCAGATGAGGTAGTATATGTTCGATTCAACCATCTAAGTTCTTGCGATGAATCGTTTGACTTGTTTTTTCTGGACGTGATCTGATTGATTGCTTTGAAAACATTTGGCCAGTTTATATTTCTGAGATCTCAGAGGGCTCAGAGGACTCTGAAATATAAACACGATTCCTCACAAAAATTTCTCACTTTTCCCCTTAAAAACTGAGACTGAAATTTTTTGGATTCGCTTGCTCAGATATTTTTTGTCGCAGTAAATTACATAGGAAGAAAAGAAAAAGAGAGTTGTTTTGACTTCTATGTGAAGAATTGTGTTTATATTTTATCCTCCTGCTCTGTCATAAAGCGGAGAAAAATTACTGAGCGCTCAAGAAATATAAACTGGCTAATTGGGTGAAGGTTTTAAGCTATTAAGTTTCAAACAATATTCAACATTACGTTTGATCTTAACTCTGTACCTGATAATTTTACTAAGGGATGTTAATCCTAGAAGAGAGTTCGGAATACTCTGGCCTTAAGCGATCTCCGAAACGGTGGAAAATTCTCTTGAGTTTTTTTTCCAATTTTTCCTTATTTTGAAAAACTCTAAAACTTCGTTTGAGACCTTATGATGATTAAGGTTAATAGACTTGGATTGGCTGTGATCTATACTACAGTTTGATATAATATTAGTTATCTCTGAAATAAAATGATCTAACTCTGCATTGGACAAGTTTCTGTCTGTTGGTATTTGTAAATTACCAATTTGGAAATCAAGACCGTTATTGAACCTTGACCAATTTGTTCTTTTGAAACAGCGGGGATTTTGAACCATAATGGGGAAAGGAGAAAAATATTGAAGTTGAATGTCCATGAACACTGCGTAGTGATCAGAAATTGGGTCTAGAGTTAGACAAACTATATTGCTGTTTAAATGAATAGGGGATCGAAAGTTGGAAGAGATTAAAACAAAATCAATATGCGACCCAGAACTGCGACAAGTTTGGCCTTCAGCTGCTACTATGTCGTAATCCAGGAAACGTTCGTCTGAATATCATTGGTTAAGATGTATACCGTTGAGATTGGTTCTGTCATCTCCCCAGAGTTGGTGGCGGGAGTTTAAATCACCTCCTATTATTAGGTCTGTTTCTTTATTTTTGGGATAAAGTTTGGGAAAAAGTTCGGGAAAAAGTTTGGGATTGGCTTTCTGGTGTTGTTGTTGTAATGTTTAACCAGAAACGAAAAGTAAAGAAACGCATTTGGGATGTTTCTGGTTTTTTGCGGTTTAAATTTCCTATTTAACTTCAATGCTTGTTGGCTCATCGCATACAAAATTATACAATTTCAATTATTTTTACATGCACTGATCATGTTGGGCTCTATTAAAAGAACAAAGAGAAATATTTTATTTTATATCTCCATTGTATCATTTTCATTTTATTTTATTAAATTAAACCATTTTATGTACGCTACTTGAAAAATTTAATTTCAAATTTTTCGATCAGCTATGATTTCTTATTTGACAAGCTAGAAAGTGCAGTAACTAAAATGTTCGGGTGGATTCTTGCTGGAGGGGAAATTAAAAAAAAGTCAAAAGCTCTGGCATTTTCGTGCCAGAAAATAGTAAAGAAACACATTTTGGGTAGATTTGGGATACTTCGGGATCCCACGGGCGAGTAAAGAAACAGACTTATTATGTATTCATAATCTCTTAATGAAACAGTCAGATCGTCCAACGCAGCTGCCAACCTCTTAAAGCATCTGCAAAAGATAACTTTTTAACTACAATATTTTGAGCAAGGTTAGACATTTTGTTACTGGGTATATTTTTACCCCGGTTAGCAGATGTTCGTGCTGCTTCTTTGTTCTTTAAGTAATCATTTCTCTTAGGACACCCTTTATAACTTGCAGGATGTCCTAAGGTACCTCAGTTAACGCATGACACTACAGACACATCGCTCTTGGGCCCCAGTTCACACTCTCCGTTTGGATGGTCTTTTAAACACTTCACGCATCTGGCCGTGTAGGCGCAGTAGTCTGACACATGGCCAAAACGTTGGCATCTAAAACATTGTTTAGTGCCTGAACTTCTAATTGAGTCCCACTTCACTCTATGACATAAAAGTGTTTTGATGGATTTTACTCTAATCAAACTATCCCTGTCCTCCAGAACACAGAGGAAAAGGTCAAAGGGAATATCATTTTCTATCGACCAATTGGTCTAAAACGGTTTGACTAAAATGTTAAGTGTATAGGATCTACAGACAAAAGCTCATTTCTCACTTCCGCAGGTGAGTAGTTGCCAGAAATACCCTTAAGAACGGCATTAAATTTTTTTTCTCCCTTGGATTAAACGAGAAGGCATCCACCTTCATAGTTTTGAATTCGTTTAGTAATAGACTGTGCAATTCTACATCCCTTACAAAAAATTTTAGTTTGCCGAACCCTTTTTAAGAGAGTTTTAGATGAAATACCTTTCGTGAAAATCGGCGGTCCTGTCGTCCACCACTTGTTGGGCGTTCGGCTGACCGTTAAAGTTGTTGCTGTTGTCCTTTGCACTACCAGCGGCAGGAATATCTTTTCAGAACCCTTTTCTATCAAGATTGTTGGGCTGGGAAGTGGGTGCAATTTCATCCTCATCCAAACCATCGTCCAGTATTATGTAGTAGTTACTACTATTTCCTTTTTTTTCGATTGCAGCTTTCTTAGTAGCTCTCACCGTTTCTGCCTGGCGTCTTTTCCGGGCCGTAATGTTAGTAAACGTTTCTTGATCTTTGGCAAGCAGATTTTTCAAAGCCATCCTCGTTTCCTCACTAACGGGACTGCCAGACGGTTTCACAAACGTATTAGAGCAACCAATAATAATATTGCTACTAGGAGCAGCTTGTGCACTGTTCACTTTTTCCACACTCGTTGCCTCTTTTCCATCAATGGAAAAGTCCATTTCTTCAGCTGCTGAATGTGTATTAGTATTGGAGGGGAAATCTTCCTCGTCCCAACTACCGTTTTCAACACGTTCTTCGATGTTTTTCTTTTCTGCCTCATTTATTAACGATGAAGGCATTTTAGAATTAATATTCTCCGTAATTTTATCCGGTGGAACATTATCCGTAGGAAATAAATTACTATTCTTTATCTTAGGGGCTTTTTTCTTATTGCTTTTACTTTTATTTTTTTTATTGCGATTGAAAAATTTCCGAATTTACATATCATCATGCACGCATCAAGCACGTCCGCACTCGCCGACTATCAAAGGACAAAGATCGATTCTGGAGGCAAGTGGAAGGCAAATTATGAATTTGACAGGCAATGTATGTAGCCAATTTGCTTGCAAGTACTTGCTCGTGTGGCCTCAGGGTTATCAATTATTTATATAGAAATGTCAAATGTTTGTTGGTAAAATGATTCAAAACAAAATTGCAGACCAGTGGATATTGCTGTGGCTCCATTGGCAATTTTTGAGGCAATTGCAATTCGAATAGGAATGGCAATTTATTGCTTGGGTGGGCATTTTCATTGCCAGGCAATTTCAATTATAAAATGTGTGTAAAGAAATATTTGACTGCAAATGCTGTTCAAATCCCCTGTTTTTAATAAAATTTAATTTTGATTCACTGTATTTAGCCCTCTAAAAGTACTGGAGAGTGCTAGGACGCCATATGGCCCTAGGCTCAATGATAGGAAAATCCCTATGCACACCTCCGCGTGGTAGAGGGCGGGTAACGCTAACGTGCAGGGGGACCGAATGGATGCCGGGATAAGCAGACAACCCAGCTATGCTGGTCAGGGCACAAACTTGTCCTCGGGATGGTTAAAAGCCCCCTTAAGGCGGATGAACTGCAGGTGGCGGTCAACGGCATGATAGTCTGGTGGCGGAGGAGCTTTTTTTTGGTAAAAGGCCAACGGCAGCAGCAGGTAGCGTCTGTAACCCATATTGGGCGGCTACAAAAGGCGTCTGTTTTCCCATAGTGGGCGGCCTCGAGCAGTTATGTGTTTGACCATACAAAAGGCGGGTGTGCCTGTCAAATCTGAGCTTATGTATGTTATTAATCATATCTCGGAAAACACCATGGTGGAAGGACATATGCAAATACATGAATTATGACAACAAATGGAAATGAGTCCCCAAGAGGTAATCTTTTTATAGAAAATCCTTCTGTAGCTTCGGTTGCAGTAAACCGCACATCGGATTTGGGGGTGCGGCATCTTTCATGTACGAGCGTCAATCAAGACGCCATAATAATAAATGAATCGTTGACAAATAGAAGAAGTCTTTCAAGAAGCGCAAATGTTACTTTTGGCTACCGCATACGTACGAAAATCGGAGCATGGAACGTTCGATCCTTGTACAGCGATGGTAGATACGAGCAGGTTGAGCGTGAAATGCTTCGCCTAAAGATCAGTATCCTGGGCATAAGCGAAACTAAGTGGAGAGGAAGAGCTGAATACAGGTCAGACACTGGACAGACGAGAATGCTGTATTCCGGGGAAGATGAAAGAGAGGGTGGCCAAAGACTGCATGGTGTCGGAATTATGTTGAACGAAGAAGCGAGGCGTAGTTTGATCTCCTGGGCGCCCATTTCTGCGAGATTAATGACAGCAAGGTTTCGTTCAAAAATTCGTAACGTCTCAATTATTCAGTGCTACGCCCCCACAAATGAAGCGACCGAGGAAGACAAAACCGCGTTCTACACTCATCTTAACTCGGTTTACAGTAGTGTTCCGAGAGCCGACATCATAGTCGTTATGGGAGACCTCAATGCCCAAGTCGGTTCAGACAATTACGGACTGGAACGCGTGATGGGAAGAAATGGCGTGGGGTCACGGAATGAAAATGGTGACTTGCTTGTCGACTTTTGTAACGCGAATCGTCTTGTGATAGGTGGGACTGTATTTAAACATAAGACGTGCAACAAAATTACCTGGGTGCATCCGGATGGTCAAACCGAAAACCAAATTGATCATATCATGATTCAGCAGCGATGGAGGAAGTCTATGTGTGATGTCCGGAGTATAAGAAATGCCGATGTGGGAAGCGACCACCATTTGGTTCTGATGAGTCTCAAACTACGAACCGCTGCCGTACAAAAACCAGCGCAGGATGCAGCAAGGGGCACAAAATTCATTCATTCATTACATAATGTCGAAACTATGTCACCACCCTTAACGACAGAGCCTCGTCATTAAATGGAATCCAGAATTCAACAATTGATGAGATGTGGGGTGAAATTAAAAGTGTTTTTATGGAGGCTGGATCCGAAACTGTACCCAAGCGAACGAGACGTAGAGACTCTTGGATATCCCAAGACACCTGGGATAAGATCGAACTTCGTAAATCGTTGAAAATCCAAATAAATGCCGAAGCTGATGTTCAACGAAAGGCTGACTTGCGAAGAGAGTACCGCATTGCACATAAGATGGTCTACCGCTGTGTGAGACGTGACAAGAGGGTGAAGTTGGATGGACTCGCAGATAATGCGGAAAGCGCTGCCAGAAGAGGAGATATCCGGGAATTGTACCAAATAGCCAAAGATGTTATCGGGAAAAAAAGCAACACCAATCATCGTGTAAAGGATGTGGATGGCACACTTTTGGTATCAATTGAGGATCAGCTTCGTAGATGGAAGGACCATTTTTGTGCCCTGCTAAATGAGGATTCAGTTGAGCAGAGTGCTGAAGTGCCCCAACTAAACGAGATGCGCAGGTCCTATAGGGGTATTGACATCGAACCCCCGTCAGAATCGGAAATTCGTATATCAATAAATCTCCTCAAAAACAACAAGGCAGCTGGACTGGACGGAATACCAGCTGAATTCCTGAAAGCCGATCCCGTAGCAGCGGCTAGTATTTTACATCCGCTGATACAAAACATTTGGGAAAACGAAAGCTATCCCAGGGACTGGAAGGATGGTGTGATTGTTAAGCTGCCAAAGAAAGGTGACTTAAAGAATTGCAACAATTGGCGTGGTATCACCGTTTTGTCCGTTTTCCCAAAACTAATGGCAACAATCATACTCGAGCGAATAAAGGATAGAATCGAGTCTACACTCAAGAGGCATCAAGCTGGCTTCCGCAGTGGTCGATCGTGTGTCGACCATATCAACACCCTGCGTATCGTCCTCGAGCAGTCGATGGAATATCAATCACCGCTTTACCTCATGTTCGTGGATTTTGAAAAGGCCTTTGATCGAGTTAACCGAGAATGTATATGGAGATCGTTGCTTGGTAGAGGAATTCCACCAAAAATTGTTGCCATTATTAAAGAGTCCTACAACAACGCGAGGTGTTTTGTTTTGCACAATGGGCAGCTATCCGACTCCTTCGTAGTGCAACAGGGTGTGAGACAAGGGGATGTTCTATCGCCAATTCTCTTCCTGCTGGCGATGGACGACGTATTGACGGCCAGTGTTGGTACAGCTGAGAGACAGGGCATTCAATGAAGACCGTTCGAAAGGCTCAGTCATTTAGACTATGCCGATGACATATGTCTACTGGCAAATAACATCAGTGGGCTGAACGGGATGTGCCAAACACTGCAAGTGAAGGGAGAGTCGAGCAGTCTAAGAATTAACAGCAAAACGACAAAAATAATGCTCACAGGCCGCTCCACACAGCAGCGTATTATTTTACAGGAGACGCCAGTTGAAGTAGTCAGTCAAATCTCCTTACGCACTAAGTTGAGATTCTTCGAATCCAATGTCAAATCCGTGCTGTTATATGCTTGTGAAACCTGGAAAGTCACGTCTACCATTTCGAAGAAATTGCAGGCTTTTGTGAATCGCTGTCTTCGCCAAATCCTAAAGATTCGCTGGCCACAAATAATATCAAATGAGGAATTGTGGCGCAGGACAAGTCAAGAGCGGCTGGACGTCGACATAAGAAAGCGTAAATGGCGTTGGATTGGTCACACACTGAGAAAACCAAACGATGAAATTGCAAAGCAGTCCTTTGAATGGAATCCTCAGGGTGCACGGCGGGTTGGAAGACCAAGAACAACATGGAAATCAACTGTCTTAGCGGAAGCAGAATCCCAGGAAAGACGTGGCCACAGCTTAAGTACCTTGCAGCAGACCGTGAAGGATGGAGACGTTTTGTTGACGCCCTATGCCCCAGCCGGGGTTACAGGACACGATGATGATATTTAGTCATGTACTAATTGAATATGAAGAAAATTTGAAAAGAAATTCTTCTGGGCGAAACGCAATCATGGAGTTGAGCTCACTTGAACTTTTAACTTTGAATTATTTAGTCATGTACGTTCTCGTATTCTACGATTTAACTGAAAAAATCAATAAAGAAGCCATTCACAATCACGGGGAATCCCATTTTTCCTCAATTTATTGCCTTGAAGATGGAAATCAATAATTGCCTCTCATCTTCTAGGCAATATTGCCATTGCCATTGACAAAGCGTCTCCATTTGCATTATTAAAGGCAATAGCAATGAGTGAGGCAATTTATTGCCTCAAATATTGCTAATGGAGCCGCTGGGTATGCAAAAAATGAATGAAATTGACTAATTTGGTTATAAAACGTGACTGCTCACTCAAATTTTTATATTTTCTTCTTGACTAACCCCTCCCTTTCCACAACACCGATTTCAGTAGCGAACTGCGTCATGCTGTAGTCAAAACAGGGGCAAAGAACCTGAAACTGGGCACGTTCCGCTGGTTATTCTCAGTTATCCGGATAGCTTTGTGTTGTTGTAATCCCTTGTTAAAACACAGCTGATAACAGCTGACGCAACAACAACTCAAGTTATCTCAAAATTTTTGGGATAAAGTGCCTTTCACATGAGCTGCGAACTGCGAATGCGAATAAATTTGTTTACCCGGAGACCACACGAGCGAGTACTCGCTAGCGAGTTGGCTACATATTACATTAATTGTCAAATCACTCGCCGCTCTACTCGCTTCTCAAACTGGCTTCGAAAAAGGCAAGCCAGTTGACTAGCGAGTAGGAAACGTTTCGATGTATTTGTAACTGGCTAGCGATAACTCGCTCGTGTGGCCTCAGGGTTAGGCAATTCCAAGCGCAAAAATCAACAAATTAGTGTTTTAACTTTTTGACAAAGTGAATAAACGACCCTATCTACAATTTTAAAAAGAAAATACGAACAAAAATTAGTTTAAATTGTTAAATTTAGTATTTTTATATTTTCTACGCGACTAATGAGATATTTTCCGCAAACTGCCAAACACTTATTCGCAATCCACAACATCAGGACGGATTCCACAATTCTGCGAACGAAAAATTAACTCGAATTTAACCTCAAATTTTGTTTAGCACTTATTTTACTGGTTTATTTTGTTGACAATTCGCATCTGTCGGCTACCACTCATGTGAAATAAATGTCAAAACTCACGACCATTCGCAATTCGCAGTTCGCTATTCACAGCTCATATGAATGGCACTTAAACTAGATAGCATAGCGAATAAACATTGGAACGCGAGGACTTTCAATTTCGTGTAGTTCAAGAAGATGAACATGGTGAGGCGGCTGTCAAATAGCTGTCTTCTGTAAACTGTCAATCGGATGTCAACTACAAATTTTTGTTTATGAAAATTGCCACTTTGGTTTAAAAGTTTTAAATCATTTCTTTTTGCAAAATGTTTACTTTACAAAAGTTGAGAGTTTCAAAATATTCTTTTTCCTTTACCTCTCTTTTGAAATCCCATTCAAGAAACCTGGATTATTTACATCAACTCGATGTAAATCCGGCAGCAAAATATGATGCAACACTCCATAACGAACTGGATGGTTGTGAGAAAAATGCTATTCTCCGAAAATACCGCAACAACGTTCCTGCCATACGGGCAATATTGGAACATTTAAATGCACCCCATTTGAATCAAACTGAAATCCTGAAATTGCAAAAATCCCTTCACCAAGAACTGCTCAAGCTTCCCAACAAAACTCATCCAAGAATACTGGACTATGGTGAAGTTCCCCGAGAACTAGCAAGATACAACAAACAAACTGAATTCGCATTCAAGCCAAAGGAGTTTTCTGAATTGGCATCAAGGGCCAACTTATTTCGCATGGATCATCTGGGAAATTTTACCGGCCATAAAAGCTACTACTTAATGGGAGATGCTGCTGAAATGGAGCACGCCCTAACACATTATTTCTTAACAAAATTAAAGTCGGTAGGCTTTCGGTTGATCTCGGTGCCAGATATATTGCCAAAGGAGGTTATTGAAGGATGTGGCATGCAAACGTCTGGGGAGAGAACGCAAGTACCTACCTATTATTCGAATTTATTTTTCACAAGTCACATTTAATAAATTATTCACACTAACTGGTTATGGAATATTAACTTTATAAGGCAATTTATCTCTTACAGGTCTACAAATTGAACTCTGGAAAGTGCCTATCAGGAACATCTGAAATGGCTTTGGCTGGGTATTTTTCTAATAGAATCATTGATGAGGAGGAGCTTCCAATAAAAGTAACATCAGTTAGCAGATGTTACCGCGCTGAAACATCCGGATTACATGAAGAGAAGGGGATGTACAGGTAATTAAGCATTAAAATATCTTACCTAACTCAATCAAATAAAAACAAAAATATTCAATTCAGGGTGCATCAGTTCACTAAAGTCGAAATGTTTTCCGTATGTGCTGAAGAAAAATCCGAAGAAATTCTGGAAACTTTCAAAAATATCGAAATAAGTTTATTTGACAAACTTGGCATTCACTTTAAGCTTTTAGATATGCCTCCATCCGAACTAGGTGCCCCGGCATATCAAAAATATGATATAGAATCATGGATGCCCGGACGTCAAATGTGGGGAGAGATTTCGAGCTGCAGCAATTGCACCGATTATCAAGCAAAACGACTCAATATTCGCTATCGTACAACCAATAACGAAATTAAATTTGCGCATACTGTAAATGGAACGGCTGGTGCTATACCTCGACTTTTGATAACTTTATTTGAGAATAATCAGTTGGAAAGCGGAGCAGTACGAGTGCCGCTTGAGCTACAAAAGTATATGAATAACCTTGAAGTAATAAAGAGAGAAAAACGACTACCGGAACTTAAGTTAGTTAAGCACATATCATGCCCAAAATAGCAGATATTTAAACAAAATAAATAAGAATTGTTTTTTTATAAAAAAAACTGAAACTTTATACTTTATACTTGTTTTTTTTTCCAAATGTTATCAGTTGTCATTTTTGAATTGCTCTAGGCACAATACATTACATATAAAGGTATACTACGGATTGGTATGATACTTGAACAAAACGCTTTGAGAATTACTGTTCATCTGGAACCAGCTACCACCCTACCCGTTTGTAACATTTATCAGCATTTTCCTTACCAGTGGCCTTGCTGTTCAAAGCGCAGGCCATTGATCAGTTAGGATTATCTACCAGCTCATTTGCAAAATATACAAATGTCCTCAGAGCATTATTCCCCCGATTCGTAAGATAGGAGAGATGAACTACATGGGCATAAATAAGTGTCCTTACTATGTCGGACTAACCGATTTCTGCAATTAAAAATCAATACAAAATAATTTTTTTTCTAGGGTGAACATTTTGTTGCTTTTGATTTTGGCAATATAAAAATTCAAAACTTAAAACGATGTTTTTATAAATATCTAACAGATTTCTGCAATAAAAAAAAAAATAGAATCTAGTTTTGACACCCCTGAAGATACAACGAATTGTACGTTCAGAACAGCGGACACCGACCTAGCCAAAAATGAAAAAAATCCAACGACAGTGGTACTAAGAGCAAATGCACATCAATGCTCAGGACCGGAAAATCTTTGAATTTACCCTCCACAGGAGGCACAGTTACAGGAAGGCACACGCAAATGGAAGAGGAATTCAACGCGAAAATGGACGAACAACAATAATAAAAAGAACTAATTTAGTTTGTAGGGGTCTGCCCCATTTTTGTTTTTAAATTTCTTTATTCACTTATCATTAAACCAATAATCGGATACAGGTTCATAAGTAATGTATGCATTTAGAAATTTGTTTCATTTTGTTTATATTGTAGACTTTTTTTCGTTTAATTAATAATATATTATTCTACGAAATGATTATGGTTTCTTACATACAAAAATTATTTATTGTTTCTGCATCAATTACACATTTTTAAATTTTTCCTTCTGGGCCTATAATGAAAAAATTGTTTATGCGTTTAAACTAAAATTTAATAAACTAGACTGTTTAGTGAAATATAGATTTAAAACAAAACAAAGAGTATAATAGAATAATGAAACAAAAAAAAAAAAACATTTTATAAAACAATGTTAGGTTTATGTACGAGTAAGTTTTGTAAATAAAAAAAAGAAAAAATAACTAATATAAAACCTTAATGAAAAAAAAAAAAAAATAGCGCTAACTTATTTCCAAACGCAAATAATTCGGTCATTAAAAACAAATACAGTTTAAAAGGGCTGTGGGTTTTTCAGATGTTATTTTTTTATTTCCATTTCAATTTTGTTTTGATATTCTTTTAAGCCAAAATCGTTAAATAAAAATCTAAGGATTTTGTTAAAATTAATTTACATTGTTCAACATTACATTGATAAATCTTTGTTGTAGTTGATTACCTACATTGATTCTGTGGGTTACATGGTTATTTTCAAAAACAGAAAAGGAATTAATGACGACGTAAATAAAACCTGTGGTGCAAATTATTTTTGCAGAAATGTCATCGTGTGGTAGGTTTTTGTGGTTTGTTTACTCGGCGCGAAATTATTATTATAATTATTTTTTAATATAAGATTTCCTTTCAATTAGTTTAAAATTGCTATTTCTGTTCTTTTTTTGTATATTATTTTTTTTTGTTCAATTTAGATAACGTTTTAAAGAAATAAATTGCTTTTTTTAATTTTAATCTAATTTAATCGGAAAGCATTGTTTTTCCGCTTTGTTTCTCTTTCTCCTTATCCCGTTCGTTGCGAGGTTCTGCCGTTCCTTGGGGTATAGCTGCATTCGCTGGACCCTGGTGAGTCTTCTGCTTAAGCATTGTCCAATCATAGATATAATCATATTGGTGATTAAGGGTGCGGAACAAAATTCTGAAACGAAAAAAAAATTAGCAAACGTTTTTTTATAATCTTACATTAAAATTAATTAATTATATTCGTATTTCGTCGTTTAAATTAGGTGATGCGGAATGTTTTGAATTTGTTTCTATTTCTTTTCGCAGTTTTTATATTTTTAAGTTAATTTTATCTTTACCCTATAAAATATGACAATTGATGAAATTTTGATAAATAATTAAAGGGTGAGATCTATTAATTTAGCTCACCGGACTCGTCGAAAACCTAAATGAAAGGACGTATTATTTTCTGATGAATCCAAATTCAATGTAAAAGGATAAGATGGTTTTCGACGAGTCCATCGGCCAATTAACCAGGGTGCTTGAAGGGCACTGTTCCACATGGAGGAGGAGATGTTATATTATGGTGATGTTTCTCTGGACATGGGGTGGTTCCGATTCACCGAATAGATGAAACTATGGACAGTTTGTATACAAGAACATCATACAAAATATCATGCTGAGCAGCATCTTCCTCTACATGACAATGTAGTATACTGCAAAAATAGTCAAAGAATGGTGTCAAATACAAAAAAATGACGTTATGGAATGGCCAGGTAAGTCTCCTGATCTCAACCCCTTAGTAAATCTATGTGTCTGCAGAAACAGGAACAGGGAGAAGGCTTGAAGTACTATTCAAAGTTCCATTGTTCCAAATCGTCTGGAGAGTATGCCAAGGAGGTGCTGTGCGGTCAAAAAACAAAGAATTTGTCTCAAAATATTAAAAATTAAATGTAAAATTTAATAGAAAATATGCTTTTAATTTGCTTATGTATCTGATTATTTAATATTGTTCGTCATGTTTTTCATGTTTTCAGTTTTAATTAACACAGATTATGAATTAATCCCTGTTAAACCCTCAAATGAAAAACAAACAAATCTAAGGATTCGTCGGCATCCCTTTTTTCCGGCTGCAAAAAAGCTATCCCGTGACAGTTTCTCAAGTCCAGCTTTATCCTTTTAAAATCCCGTTTTTCAGCTTCAGAAAATTTCAGACGCAATTACTTTCATTGTCCCTGATCACACGTGAAGAAATTCAAGCATTTTCTGCGATTTGTGAAGGTGAGCGGGGTAACTTGCAAAAGAGGGAGGGGGATGAAATATTTTTAAATATTTGAAAATATTCGGTGTACAAAATTGACGTTCTCCTTTGTGTTGCTTCTACCATCCAATCAAACCAATCAAATCGTGTCTTTCATTATGAAAATACGAAAAACACAAAAAGGAGAACAAAATCTGCAGAGTAATTTTCTTCACATCTGAACACTTTCGTTCTTCACGTGTAAGCAAGCACATTTATCACATTGAAAAAAATCCAGCACGCAAATAATTTTTTTTAACTTATCCAGGTATCTGTTGTGCATATTATTTTCATAGATCGCTTAAGTAACCTATTTTAAATTATTACAAGAAATGGCGAAAATGCTTGAATATCGGTTGAGTCTTTTCAACACTCAACAAATCTTAGACAACCGAAAAAACTCGCTTGCACAAATTGATAATTTGAAAGCAATTCTCATGCAAAGAATTTTACCAATTTTGCAAATGATAGTGACAATGACTTCGAAGAAGACGATCATATTCTTTGTATTGCAAGGAAATAATAAAATACTATGTACATATGTTCATGCACATATTAACGCAAATATTTTTTGAAAAATAAGTTTTCTAAACTATAGGAATTGAATTTGATTTGCGGTGGAAATTTTTGTTTGCATCCTTTTTGTGTCCCTTTTTTGTGATTCCGATATCCCGCGAAATCACCAAATTTGGCGGATTTGTTTTTTTTTTCAGAAAAATAACGATATCAGTATTTGGTATGGTATGACCTATGACAATAATTGGTTAAGTTGATTTTGCAATAGAAGTGTTAATTAAAATCAAAGTACCTTGACTAGTGGACACCCATTCATTCTTTTTTCTGCATACAGCGCTAAAATCGTGTATTTATTTTTAATTATTTAGTTTTAATGCATTAGGAATTTCACGTACGCAAAAAATAAGTAAGGAGAAAGTTGATTTGAAAAGATCGAAAAATCTAAAAACATTGAGATTGAGTTTTTGTTATTCTATTAACTAAATGCTTTTAAGCTCACAAAATTTAAGACCATGCCGACTTTGTGTTTAAAGTGCGTTTAATTTGTTCTTTACTTCAATTTTTGACTCTAATTAACATGGCGAAATGGTGTGAATAGTGAGCCCGGACCAGTCACAAGCTCTGGTGAGTTTGATTTCTTTTTGAGGTTCGTTGTGATTCGATAACATTTTCGGTATTCTGTAACAGTCCTCACAAGAAACCTCACAAAAACTCAATGGGGCATATTCATAGATATTGTCTAAGCTGTTGCTAGCAAAAACTGGAGTTTTTCTAATGATATTCCCATAGTATAAACTCCAGTTTTTCTTAGCAACAGCTTTGCCAACATCTATGAATATACCCCAATGTTTTGTTGTCATTTGGTACGTTCAGACAAGTCAGATATTCAGCTGTCATTTCCTGTGTGCGTGTTATTGGTAGAAATGTAGGGACCGTCATAAGTATACATTTTCAGGGACTTAGTGATCTACCCTCGTAAATTCCCTTGCCACTAAAACAGCAAATCTAATCTACCAACAGTAATAGGAACATTTCATTATGACTTTTGATTGCAGCATTATTTACTTGAATTGCACAAACAAAAGTTTGATCTATCTTTTTTAAATAATCATCATTAAACTAATCTTCCTCTAAATAATCATAGTATGAATCCCGTATTGGTATTACATACATTTATGTACATTATAAGGTAGATACACAAGTTAAAACTACTTGTTAAATAAATTTTTAAAATAAAAAAAAAATGTGTATGCAGAATAAAAACATTGTTAAATTACTTACCTAAACAACTGACGCAAATACATGTAATCTGGTTGCTCTTCAAATCTCAAACTACGACAATAATTCAAATACATTGAAAATTCTGCGGGGAAACCCTTGCATAAGACCTCTATCGGAGTTGACATCTTTTTTTCGGAGATTTTTTCATACTTTTGCTTTTTATTAGTTGCCTTCATGCCTTGCCATGGAAGAACACCGCGATTGAAATACATCATTACATATCCTAAGGATTCCATGTCATCACGTCTAGATTGTTCAATACCAAGATGAGCATTAATCGATGCGTAACGCGCAGTTCCAGTTAAATTCTTATCCTCACGATAGGGAATATGTACACGAGTGCGAGGATCGCGGTATTTTTTAGCTAAACCAAAATCGATCAAGAACAATTTGTTGCAGTGTCGACCGATGCCCATTAGGAAGTTGTCGGGCTTAATATCACGATGAATAAAACATTTCAAATGTATAAATTCCAGGCGACCGATCATCTGGTCAACCAGCATGAGAACGGTTTTAATAGTAAAATGACGTGTGCAAAAGTTGAATAGATCTTCGAGGGATGGTCCCAATAGATCCATTACCAAGGTGTTAAAGCTTTTCTCGTGGCCATAGTACCGAATTCGTGGTATACCAACACCACCGCTTAAAACCCGATACAATTTATATTCGTAGAGCAACTGTGGATGCCGAGCATTGGCACTTTCTATTTTAATAGCTACCTCTTCGCCGCATTGTATGCTCATACCAAGGTAGATGTCGCCAAATGAGCCACTGCCTGAAATGCAAAAGAAAAAAAAAAACAAATAATGAATGAATGTTACAAAGGTTATAGGGTTATAAAACAATAAAATCTTTCAGTCGGTAAAACTTGTTTGTATGTATTTGTATAGCAAAGCCTTACATAAACTTGGTCTATAATTTTTGGTACTAAGATTATTAAGTTTGTCTCATCTTGGATGTAAAGTACACATAATAAGACATGAGTTTCTTCGCTTTCATCGTGATGCAGCTATTTCTTTTACCAGCAGTTCTTGTAGCTTAATTTATAGCCTTTGACCTCACTTTAAAAATTTTGTTGTACTTTCTCTAATTGAAGTATCTACGCACTATTTCACAAGTGCATATTCATATACATATTAACACAAATTAAAAGGAAAGTTTGATAGAATTTTATGCGATTGCTAGATCTAAGTAATAAATGGAAAATAATTTTCTTATCTTGACTCCACAATTGCATTTAAACAAACAAATCAATTTCACCATAACAGCTAACACCCTATGTGTTAGAATTAGAATATGTGAACATGTGAAGGTTTTAACAACAATTTTAAAAATGTTCTTGTGTATAAAAATACTAAGATCTTAGGTGATGTTAAGGGTCTTTCAATAGCGGCGCTCAAAATGCGTTGGGTTAATGGGACCATGTTGTTAAAGCAACATCTGTCAAATTTGTTGTGAATTGTTCAGTAGTGTATAATGTATGCAAATCATCAAATTTAATTTAAAGATCATTGCTCCGTTCGAGAAACGTTCCGTGAATTAAGTAGTTAGCGATGACACTCATTTTTAGGTGAATGGATGTATGAATGTGTCGGATATACATATACGTATGTACATAAGGATGGCCGTTATTTGGCAAAATTTGTCCGATATCATTTACACGTAGCTTCGTTCTTTTTTTTTCTCTCGAATTACTGCAGGTATTCTAATTTTTTTGTCGATTTTTGTTCTTTAATCATTCCTTTAAAAAATCTCATTCAAAAAATGTATTCACAAAAATTTTAAATTAAATATTAAAACGTTTAATTTTATGTTTTTTCTTTTTCTTTTGTTTTCTATAAATTTTTGAATGAGGTCTTTTAAAGGGTTGATTAAAGAACAAAAATCAACCAAAAAAAAAATAGAATAGCTGCCGTAGTTTGAGAGAAAAAAAAAAATAAAACGTGAAAAAAGCGAAAATCTTTTGGCTTTTAGAGCCACGTGTAAATGACCTCGGGCAGATTTTTGTTGGCCAAATATTTTTGTATAGGGCATAAACTTTTGATTAAGGGGTTGTCTGCTATTAAAAGACGATTTTGGGAAATAACAGACACCCTAACACATAGTTGCCACTATTTTTCAAAATAAATTTCCCTGACTTTTCCCTGACCAATTTTTGAGTTTTCCCTGACCAAATGAAACAAAAAATTAATTAATGCTCGGATGACAGATTTTTTGCTGCTCAAAAGTGTTATCATCTATCAATCTAAGTGCATAGTAGTATCAACGCACAATATTGAGCAAGTGGCTGAAAATCCATATATTTTTATGATTTTTCGGAATTTTTAAGCGATTCCTGTGTTGCGACTGTTGATTGTTGAACGTAATAAGCTAGTATTTTTCAGATATCAAGTTATAAATATACATATAAAAGAAGACAAAAAGCTTCAACCCACATTTTATTCAAAAAAAAATCAGTGCCTGAGGTTTTGCAACTATGGAAAAACGCACTTTTTACTTTAGCTTTGAACTTGCTGAGGGTCAGACCTTTCATGGTTTCATTTGGCTTTTATTTTGCGGATCATTTGGTTAAACGCAAAAATCATTGTAAACAAGTAGAAAGTGGATGGAGAAAAAACATGCCGTGCGGTTGCAAAAGCTCGAATTAAAAGTTTGCGCTATCAAGCATTGTTTACAGTTCTATCATTGTATATCCACTCTATAGTATTCTCATGAAACACGATTTTGTTGGTTGACATTTGGTCGACAGGTTCGCTGTGATCGCCTTACCGAGATCCCTTAACAAAAATTAGGATAACATTTGGACACTAGATGGCCACGAGCTTTTTTCTTCATGAGAATACTATAGAATTTATATACAATGGTTCTATGCGAAAAACAAATCAAAATTTTCAAAACAAATTTCCTCATATTCTGGGCATAACATTCAAGGCGAAAGCCACCCATTGGGTCAATTACTCTTATATTTGTATTATTTAGTAAACATATTATACATTAATAAACCATAAGCCTTAAAATGGAAAACAATTTTTTTTGGACGCAATGATAATTTATGACTCGTTAGTCCTTCAGACCCTGTCTAGATTGTCTTTTTACTAAATTTAATTTAATTTAATTTATTCATCAAACAGAGCATATTGTACTCTTATAGACTAAGATACATAAGTAAAAAAATTTGTACAAACTTGTAGGTGGGTATATAAAATTCCAATTTCATTTAAATGATTTACAAAGTTAATCTATTATTTAACATTAAAAAATGATATTCATATGTTTAATAAATAACAATATTTAAATTTGGTTTAGAACTATGGATTTAAAAGTTTCTCTGGTGCAATCCATATAAAAGTTAATCCCAGAGCAAACTAAATTGCTTTCTCTGATGCAACGAGAAATTGGTTCATTGCGGCCGTAGTTTGTGCGGTGAAACTGCTCATAAATTAAAAACCGTTCTCGTGTTACTCTTTGAGGCGCATTACCCTCATTAACTAGAACTGCTAGAGGTGGACAATTAATGTGATTTGTTATGATATCCCGAATAAACATAATTGAAAAGTATTTACGGCGAGCTTCTAGCGCTTTTATTCCAAACAAAAGCTAAAATCAAACCAAAAATTAAAAATTCTTGATTTGTGCAAGAACACCGTGAAGTCCAGTATAATTAAATATTCAATATAATTAACGCCTTAATGACTTCACCTTTATCGTAATGCACTTTATATTATGAAATAAAACACATTAATTTAATTTGTATGCATTTCGGCAATTTCGAATGCCATCTTCAGCAATTTTTCTTTTTATTGACTTTAAACTAATTTACTTGCACTTGTGATTACATTTGTTTTTCAAAAACTATGTAACATAATAATCGAGCCAAAAAAATCATTTTTTTTTTTATTTTTTAATTGAGGACTTTTAAAGGGATGATTAAAGAATAAAAATCAACAAAAAAAATAATAGAATAGCTGCCGAATTTTTTTGAGAAAAAAAAATAAAACGTGAAAAAAGCGAAAATCCGATACAAATTTGTATGGTGAAAGTATGGGCTTAGAGCCACGTGTAAATGACCTCGAGCAAAATTTTTTTTGGCCTAATATTTTTTTGTTGGGCATAAACTTTTGATTTAGGGGGTGTCTGCTATTAAAAAACGATTTGGGGAAATAACGGACACCCTTATATACAAACATCAACCAAATGCATCCCTAGAAATTCACTGTTTTGTGCGGAATGAATCATCGGTCCGTACTTTTTGCAAAACGAAACTTACATTGATGATAAGCAACTTCTTGTGGCCTTAGCTAACGATATAAATATCATTTACAACAGGACGGCAATAAGTGTCACACAGGGCACATTAAGATAGACATTCAAAAAAGTATAGTTCCCATTGAGTGGACTCATATAAATGTTACTCAGATTCAATTCTATAAAAATTACTGAGATCTGTTAGAAAGAAAACAAACAAAATATTAATTGTGTAGCCTGGCCAATTCAAAGTCGGCAATTCATAATATTAAGTGGCCAATGTAAGAAATTTAATGTAATATCAAAAGAAACCTCAATAAAAAATTACTACTACTACTAGATAGACATTCATTGGTGACGTGAGCTGGACACCGAAATCGTGCGATTTAATGCCTTAAGACTTCTATCTTAAGGGCTATCATTGATTGCAGGTATACATATATGCAAATAAATCGCAAGCAATTAATGTCCTCAAATAGAAAATAAAGAACGCCATCCACCCAATTCCGCCAGATTTATGCGACAGTCTTCAAAAATTAAAAGAGCCTTTATAAACCAATAATTCGTTGGGTATGTAGAGAAGGAGATTGTATAAAACACTTGACATATTAAGAATTAATTTGTATTGAAACGGGTTTTTCTATGATAACATTTTATGATAGTATTTTACGTGATAGTGACGCATCTATGTATATCCATTGCCCGCTGCAGGTTTTTATTAAAAAGAAGTTGAAATTTGAAGTTTCGTTACTGTTTCCATTGTACCTACCTAAAAACCCAGGCTAGTTTTTTTTTTTTAGAAAAGCGAAGCGAGGCAAAAATTGGTTGCTCTCATTTGTTTGATGAGTTTAACAGCCTAAAATCTTATTTTAAATTGAGATACAATTGGAGAATAGCAAACTTAATTTCTCAGAAATAATTATTTCTTTCGGAAACCATTTACAAATTGTGTAGATCAAATGGTTCAAATTTTTGACAGTTTTTCGACAACACAAGGAAACAAAAGTAATGTAGATTTCTTTACACCAAATTATACTTTTCCGAAGGCTAAAAATGACCTGAATTTGGATCTGACATCAGAATGTCTGGATATCTGGATACCCAAGTCTTAGAATCTTTCCAAATCTTCCATTAGTTTTCAATAAATCGTAGCATGAAAAATTTACATAAGTAGGTATTCATAATAAAAATGGCATATTCTGCAGTTAGTATTTCTAGGCGAAAACTAAAAACTAGCTTATGATTTTTCGAAGAAAAAAATAGAAGTATTTGAAAGATCCAACATTAATTTTTGAGCCAAAGATTAGAACTTTCAGATACCGTATTGAGTTTTTAGTAGAAAAATCAATCAACCCCAAAAGCAACAAAAAACAGTTTTACATATTAAGACCATAATATCTCTATAAGTTGAGTCAATTCAGTAATTCTGAATTCGGATTCGAGTTCAGGGCATCAAAAACTTTGGAAAAGTATTGTTTGGTTTCTGACAAAAAAAAGTGTGTTGTCCTGTGTAGTGGAGAGAAAAAGTCCACCTTAATGTAAAAAGCTAAGTCCTATTTACAATTATTAAATGCTTAGCCCTTAATTTTTCAAATTGAAATTCAGTAATTTAAAGTTTGTGTATACCTACAATAGGGAGCAAAAATGAGTGCATGTTTGTAACTCGCGCACTTATGTGATGCATAAGAACAGAAATAGTAAAGCAAACTGAAAAAAAATGTTTGCCCTGTATTTTATGTTCAATTCTAAATAAAACGGTATATAATACAAAATGGAAAGGAGCAAGTTCTAAGAAAAAAATAAATCGCATGTACTCAATTTTGCACCAAGTGTTAATCAGCAAAAACATCCAAATTTGCTGTTAGATTTGCAAGTTTTTTGCTTGTTTATGACTTCCTTTATCTTTTGTAGTTTGAGATATGTTTAATTGCGTATGGTTAGATCTTTCACCAGCATATTTCAATAAATGAAATAAATAATTATAAAAATTTCATTGCTCTTTAAAATTATGAGGAAACTATCACGACAGATTGAAGACAGCATTGTAGTCATGACAAAGAGTGGTTTCTTTTCATTTCTAATACCCTGCGAGGGCCGTCCGCATCCGTCAAAAATTGTTTGCGACCTTGGACTTGTGCTTTAGGAACAAAAACTTGCCTTTTCTGGACTTTCATGACCACCGATTGGCTTATTTTAAGCTTCTTAGCTATCATTTGCGTCGAGAAGCCACTCTTTGTCATGACTACAATACTGTCTTCAATCTGTCGTGATAGTTTCCTCATAATTTTAAAGAGCAATGAAATTTGTATAATTATTTACTTCATTTATTAAAATATGCTGGTGAAAGTTCTAACCATACGCAATTAAATATATCTCAAACTACATACAAAAGATGAAGGAAGTCATAAGCAAACCAAAAACTTGCAAATCTAACTGCAAATTTCGATATTTTTGCTGATTAACGCTTGGTGCAAAACTGAGAACATGTGATTTATTTTTCTTTTATTTGTTTTTTTCTTAGAACTTGCTTCTTTCCGTTATGTATTATATACCGTTTTGTTTAGAATTGAACATTAAATAAAGGGCAAACAAAATTTTTTAATTTGCTTTATTATTTCTGTTCTTATGCATCAATAAGTGTGCGAGTTACAAACATGTACTCATTTTTGCTCCCTACTGTATGTAGTTATAAATACATACAGTTGCGGTCAAAATAATAGTAGTACAAGTAAAAGAATTGCGTAACTTAAGTTTTGTAAATTTTATATTGCGTTGATAGTAACAAACTGTTGCATTTTGACTTAATTACATTTTCTTAATGAGCGGGTACACATACATTTTTACTTGCAACGATAATATGACAAATAAGCAACCGTTATTAATCAAAGCTACGAATTCTGTCGGTCAAAATAATAGTAGTGCAACGGTTTATGCGAAGAAATATTATTTTTCTCCCTTATTTCTTAAATTAAACATTTAAAAAAACGTTGGTTTTTGTTTACATAACATCTTCATAGTTTTTATTGAAAAATTGGTCATATTTTTGCCAGCAATGGGCAGAGGCAAACACAACACCGGAATAGCGTGTCTTAGTTAGAAGACTGATATCGAAAGGCAAAACTTATGCGCTGGTTCAATGCCAAGTTGAATGCTCACCAACAATGGTAAGAAAAGTCATTATTTAACTGCCAAAGTCAGAAAATGGCGGGCGGAAGCCGCTTTTGCCACCAAAGTTGATGAAACGAGTCATCAGGCATTTAAAAATCACTCCCGTTACGCCAGCTTCTGAAATTAAAGGCATATTTTATGTTATTGCCATCAATAAAACGGTTCGTAGAAAGTCACGAGAACATTTTCAAGCCGCCCACAGCCAGGAGGGGTACCATTGTTGACAAAAAACAATGTAACAAAAAAATTGAAATTCGCAAAGGAACCACTTTGACTGGCCTGCATCAAATCGGAGTAATATTCTGTGGTCAGACGAGTTCAAGATTGTTTTATATGGTGGAAATTGACCTCATCAATATGTAAGAAGGCCAACAAACACAGAATATAATCCACGTTTCAAAACAAAAACACTTAAACACGGAGGACTCAGCATAATGGTTCGGGCATGTTTTCCTTCTTTAGTGTTTTTCAAATACACCAAATTGAAGGTTTCATGGATTTGGAAATCTGTATTAAGATCATGCAGGAAGTAATGCAACTCTATGCTGAAGATGAAAAATCCACTGAAACGTGTCTTTCAGTGAGACAATGACCCAAAGCCTACTAGTAAACTTGCGAAGCAATGATTCCAGGCAAATAGAGTTGATGTTATGGACTGGCCGCACAGTCTCCGGAATTAAATCCCATTGAGAACTTGTTGTGCGATGCAAATAAATATGTTGCTAGTTGCCATCCAACTAACAATAAAGCCCTTTGAGAAGCGATACAGCACTCATGGAGCTCGATAGGCGTAGAAAGGTGTGGAAACCTGATAAACTCGATGCAACGCGGTTGTGCTGCTGTTTTTTTCCAACAAGGGACTTGCGACTAACTGTGAGTTTAAGGTTCAAACCCTCAACTAAATCTTATGATAAAAATTTGCCCTAAATTTGATTTTTTGTGATATTTAAAGGTGTATTATCTGCGCACTACTATGTTTTTGACCGCTGTTTTTCAAAAGTTCTTCAATAAATTTGAAAATATCTTATAAAATATTATACCTATTTGGAATTTTTTCTTTTTTCGAAAATAAAAGCTTAAAAACACCAATTTGAAAATCACATGGGTATTAATTTGTTAAAAATTAAGGGATCAACTTTTTTTCAAGTTTGATTTTTTATTAAGGAGTACTACTATTATTTTGACCGCAGCTGTATATCATTCTTGGGTCTAATTCAAGAAATCAGTTAAGCTTTATTGTTTTGTTTAATATTTAGAAGATGTGCAAAGTACTGCGACAAAATCGTGTCCGAAAATGGTAACGTGAGTTACTAACATGTATTTTTTACTAAGAAACAAAGGAAAAACGAATTAAGTCCAAAATGGCACAACTTTTATAAAAGTGACTTTAGGGCACCAAAAAACGGGAAACTGGAATTTATTTCCGTTGTCACTTTTTCTTCTGTTTAAGTATCAACAGTTTTTTTTCGTTTGCATGAGTTATGAACCAGTTAAGTAGTTTAAAAGTTTGTAAAACTTTTTTAAAACAAACATTATTAAATTTGTATCCAATTTGTTTCAACACCCGGTTACATGTGTCGGCTGAAATACTTTTTAGAATTTATTTTCTTCATTAAACAATTATTTTAGCAGCAGTTTAGTGTCAATTTTCATTAGTTATTTTAAAACCCAGCAATCACGAGGTTTTTCATCGCTGGGTGTACCATTTTGTCACCTACTTCCATATTTCCAAAATTTTTAAATTTTTAAATAATGCTCTGCACCGATGAGCGATGCAAATTTAGATTGTTAGCTATTTTATCACTCGACAATCCCGTTTAAAAGGCATTAATTTATTATTCCCTTAGGTCTCGTGATAATGCAACGCTACGAACCATGAAACTATTGCTTACTTGCATAAAAGTAGTTATTAATCAAAAACACAACGAATGTACATAATAGCCCTGTTTTTTAGTGCATTTTTATCTTCGCTTAGAAAAAAGTAGCATGTTAATTACAACAACAAACTGGTATAATTCCGTTTTTTTGTTGTATTTAACATGCTACTTTTTTCTAAGCGAAGATAAAAATGCACTAAAAAACAGGGCTAATATGTCTTCTTTTCGTAACGGCAAACCAAAACCCTTAAATAGGACTAAACCAACTATTTTGCACCCAAAAGTTATTAGAACAACTATTATGGACCTATCTTTGATTGAGATGAAAGAAAAATTTTAGCCGTGTGCTTTCCAAAAAAAAGTTTCGTTTAGACTTTTTAACAAAGTTTAATTACTTACACATTGACATCAAAATTTTTACATAATTAATAGTTACAACCAGTGAATTTCAGTATGAAAGATTAATGGTTAATTAAAGAATAGACTAACTACCTACCTACCTATTTTGCGTTTGGGTCGTATCAAGTGTTTCTGCTTTGTATTTTATTGTTCCTAGAAAGCCTTTTATTGTATTTGCAGTGCTATTTGGTAATTAAATAAATAGAATAGCTATTAAATATTTTCATTTAATAATAAGTTAAGGACCATTCACATGGGAGCGACCAACGAACGACGAATAAACGAATAAAACGGGATTTAGCACATTTATAAACCAAAATTTTTCGAAAAAACTAGACATAATTTTCTAACACCAACATTTTATAAGCTGGAGTCGCTTGCAGCCAATTTCTTCACAGAGTAATAACGTTAGTACCGGTACTAGTCCTAAAGTTGATACTCAAATCAGTATCTCTCATTTCTTCAAACTTGTGTGCATGAAAGAATGAGGGATACTGATTTGAGTACTAGCTTTAGGACTAATAACGGTACTAACGTTAGTACTCGGTGAAGAAATTAGCCGTTAGTACTTCCCAGTTGCGGGCTAAAAGTTTTTTAAATTAATAAGAACATAATGTAGGTTTCTACTAGTCACCATTTTAAACTCCATAAAGGTAGCTATACTTAGGTCTATTTACTTTGTGGTAGCACACTCAAATAGTTTTTACATTCCAACCTTCATTATTTATATGATGGAGCGAAAAACTTTGCAATCTTTTTGGCGAGTATGTTATCATCACCCTTTCGATTAAATATAAAATTCTCAGAATTTCTGAGCCACTCAAACAGCGGAAACGTGCAACCCATTTGTGCACTTAATGATGTACGTATTTATAACAAAAAACAAAAGAAGTAAAGACTTGACCTTCATTGCTATTTCATGTTTCGCCAATTCAGTGTTTTATCAAGGCCTTAAGAATTAAAAAATTAAAAATTAAATTCAAAACTCAACCTATACATAAATAGGTATAAATCGATTAAATCAAAAAAGATTATAGTTTCATGTGGTTGAGTTATTTCTTTTGTTTTTACAGCCTAATGTAGGTTATTTTATTTGTTAGCCAGCCAAATTTAAATATATCTTTCTCTCTTCGTCAGTTGAAATCGATTTATTTACTTCAATAAGGTACCCACTTTGTCCACATAAAACAATCGATTGAACTGCTAAGTTGTGTAATATGAAAGTTATTTCATTAAGGGAGTTCATTAATCATAAAAAATTAATAAAAAAACAACTACGTACAGTACAAAGAATCAAAAGGGCTTATATTTGCCCAGCTAGAAAGTTGAAAAAACTATAGATACCAAATCTACCCACAAAGCAAAACCACAACAACAAAAGTTATAAACCTGTAAATACAACGAATAACTAAAACCTTGATAAGTAACTTTTCCCTTTCAACCTGGTGCCATCGTTCCTCTGGGAAAATTTTCTTAGAGGATTGCTAACTCTGTGCACTTTTTTATTTCAATCTCGTCCGAACGTGTCCAGCTTTCCAATATTTCGTTGTAGTAACAGCTTGATTCTGATTGTCTTCCAATTAGAAAACAGTGCCTCACCTTGGCTAAGCTTTAATTTAATTAGAGAAGACTCAAATAGCTGATTTGTTTAGGCAGTCTGTGTAAAGTCGACGTAAATGGCAACTGGCAGTATGCAACACTAGCTAAAGTAACCCCGAATTCTACAGCAGCCCGTTAGAAGTGCATATAGAAAAATGGCTGCAGCCAAGTGCTTGACTGGTGCCTGCTGTTTCCCTGCAAAAACAAGTTTCGCCCTCAAAACCAATCTCCAGCTGGAACTTATTGAAAAAAAAAACTACTTAGGATACAAATAACCCTTTCAACAACACAATAAATTGTTGGTCAATAGTATGTCGTATCTAACATAAAATGTACGTCTTCTTTTTGATTTTTGAACAAAAAAATTAAAGAGAAGACAACGTTGTATGGAAGAAAAAAAATTACTCACCGATTTTCCGGATAACTCTATATTTCCCTCCGATTATAATTTCAGAGCTTCCTCTGTCTTTCATCTGGCGTAACTTTTCCATTTTTTTGTTTTATTCAATTTAAGTTTTCTTTATAGACCGAAGAATTTTGAAGAATAAATTTTTATTGGAAATTAAAAAAAAAATGTGTTGAAGTACTCCCGTTTCTTTTTTGTTTTCCGTGTGCCACTTTTTTAGTAGATTTTTTTTTCGACAATAAATTGCAAGAGAGAACGAATCCGTCTGTAAAAATTTAATGGAAAAGAAAAGGACAGCTATATTATTATTGTTCGACTTTAATTTTTCTTCAGTGTTTTTTTTTTACCGTGTGAGCAATTTTTTCTGCTTTTAATATTTTAATTAGAGAATAGAAATACTTTATTTTTTACTTGATTTGATTATAAGAATATTTTCTTTCAGAAAAATAACTTTAAAGCACTTACTTTGGATTATTTTTTTTGTAAGTAAATTATTTTTGTGAACAAAAAAAATGTGTTTTTGATGAGATGGACACACAACACAGACGATACGCAATTATTTTAATGGTGGATTTTCAGTATCCGAAATTAAAATCCGGAATACTGCGAGTTGTGCCGAGCCGCACTGTAAGTGGGGGAAATTTTATTTATTGACTATTAAATTAAAAGAATTAAATTAAAATAAGTACTTCAAAAATTAACTCTTTATAAATTTCCAATAACAGAAAAACGAATCGGATCAAAAACTCGTCAGACAAAAGACGAGCTGCGGAATTGACAAGCAGCAGTAGCAGCCATATTTTATTTTTCGATCTTTTTTCTCTTTCTTCGATTTGCCGTCCCCTTTTTGCAGGAGCTCCCACTCCATCGTGTTTCATTTTTGTTGCAGTTGGTTTGTGTATTTACTACAATAAAACCCTGTTTCCATTGTTTGAGGGTGTTCATACGAGCTTCACGTGAGGTGACTCATTTTGACGTCTCTCTTTTTTGTCTCATTTCTATTTATTGGAAAGAAAGAGATGACGAGGTGAGGCAGAAATTTTCAAAAACATTAAAAACTTCATCCTCACTTGGCCATCTCTTTTTTTCTAGGCGATGAGAGTGAGAAACAAATAAAAAACGTCAAAATATCAGCTTCACGTGAGGCGACTCATTTTGACGTCTCTCTTTTGTATCTCATTCTTATTTATTGAAAGGAAAGAGATGCAGAGGTGAGGCAGATATTCTCAAAAAATTTAAAAACTTCTGCCTCACCTCGCCATCTCTTTCCTTCCTATAGATAGGAATGAGATAAAAAAGAGAGACGTCAAAATGAGTCGCCTCACGTGAAGCTGGTATGAACACCGTCCATAGTGTCTACATTTGAAAATTTAAGGCACCTCAAAACACATAGAAACAACAACAACTTCAATGTTTTGCGCATTGAAACACCAACAAATGAGACTAGGCGTGTTTTATTGGAAAAAACTATAGCTAGCACAGTAAAATTTCCCTCGGTAAACAAAAACAACCCCAAAAGTGTCGATAAATAAGGCAGTATAAAAGTGAATATAAAAGTTGAGATAAAGTTTCGTAAAGTTGAAACTTAAGGCGGCGCTGAACTAAGTTATAGACAAATATTCATTACTTGAAGGTTTTGGTAGCTTTGCTTTTATGTAAAGATTTGTTCGAATTTTTAATGGCGAATAGCTTTGACATTAAGTGGCATGTCTGCCAACCTTCAGAAAAAATACAAAGTGAATATAAAAGTGAGTATAGCGTTTTATTGGTGCTTGCATTGCTGCGCTAGCTATAAATACCAATAAAACGCACCTACTCATGATTCGGATGTTTATGTTTTCTTCATGCCTCACGACATACCTGGCCCCCTACTTCTCTTGTCCAGAAACTGCCATGAGACCGGTCTCAGCCTTCCCAATCTAAACAGTGTCATGAATGGCGCCAAGGCTATATGAACACGTCTAATAAAAATCCAGAGCGAGACAAAACCCATGCCTTGTCGACGACATGGCGAAGAAAACCAACTTTTGAACACGACATAAACGCTGCTCAAAGCTTGTCCATGAGATCTGACGTTTTACGTGCGTGTGAATTTTTTTCTGGTTTTCGTTATATCTCGAGGTAGCTGGATATTAAAAAAGTCTCTTTACTGTTATCTGGAGTCTAAAGGGGCATGTATTATTGCAAAAGACAGAAGTAGTGGTGAGAGGGAAATGAAACGTCATGACATGATTTGCCCAGCGAGAAAAAATCTTATGATTGTTGATTGGATTGTGGTTGCGATGTCGGGCATCTGTATGCCCTGTGGAGTTTGGATGTGAGATGGGTGACGGGAATTGTCCCCTTTCACACGAAGTTGAGGGCATTCAAAGTTTCAGATATCTGGAATTTTGGAGCTTCTGATTGGTCAGCTGTCAAAAAATTTCCGAAAATTCGATAACTTTGAGTTGCGCTTGGTTACTTTTTTTTCTGAATTTTCAGATGTAAATTTTCATCTGAAAATTCAATGCCGAGATTCAGCTAATTCGAAACTGCAGGGAGTGAGTGAGATGAGTCACTTTTCGTCGAAAATCGATTCAGTTACCCTGAGGCCACACGAGCGAGTAATCGCAAGCGAGTTACTAATACATCCATACTTTTCCTACTCGCTAGTCAACTGGCTTGCCTTTTTCGAAGCCAGTTGTGAAGCGAGTAGAGCGACGTGTATGTGATTTGACAATTAATGTATGTACCCAACTCGCTAGCGAGTACTCGCTCTTGTGGCCTCCGGGTTAGCAAAAGTGAGTGAGTGAGCGAGTGAAATGAAATGTCAGATTACTCACCAGATATTTCCGCACTGATGGTGTATGTGTTGGTAAATTTCCAGTTTTGGATAGGTATGTGTGCTTTTCTCAAGAATTCCTTTTCATGGATAGGAACCTTTACCCTTTTATTGATTGTAAAATCTTATTTTATTATCATATGCACGTATGTATAATACAATTATATTTCTCAAGGGTGAAAACTCACATTCAACTTGAATTACGACAAAAACAATAATTGATTCAAAAGATACTCCATTTTTAATATTTCAATGTTTACATTGTTGTATTTGTTATTTCATTTCGCGTCCATTAGTGGTGATGTGAAACAGAATATCAAACGTACGAGTGTGACAAGGAGGTTGAATTTGGCTCTATTATATTTATTATTTGTCTCATGTTCAAAACTAAATTAGAACTTACTCACTTCACTTAAATAGCTGAGTCACTTTTGCGAGCAGAGTGAGATGAGTCGGCGAGTAAGGCAAGTCGCATCTCATCTCACTCGCTGAAATAGCTGAATCTCGGCACAGATGAAAGAGATGGAAGATGCGTTATGCAAAAAAAGCGCAAACAAATTCAAATGAAATTCAGTTAAACTTTTACTGTCTGATGAGTGATGGAAGTGGACACACGCTATGAAAAGTAAAAATTAGCCGTTTTCCTTTGGAGGTGGCAAAAAGTACTTATGAGTAAATGAAAACCCTAATCTAGTGTACTACCAACTGCACATGCTCTCATGTGCGAGTAGATACATTTTGCATTGGAAAGCAGTTTGATGTGTTCCATTGAAAAAAGCTAGCAAAGTACTTGCAAGTACCCTTCACGCCTCCAAAGGAAAACGTGTATTATTGAGCTATTCAAATTTTAATTGAAAGTGTTATATATTTCTCTGAAAGATTCGAATAACCCAACAAATTATTTTATGCAGAGTGCTACTTTGGACTGTTTTCGGAAAAATATAAAATATTAGCCAACATTTACTGGTAAACTTACGTTTTACTTGTTTAACTTACAGATAACTTTGTTCTCAGATTCACTCATTCTGAATTTTCGAATAAAATAAAAGTTATAATTTAAGTCTTTTCTACGTAAAAATCAAAAGTAAATGCAATATTTTGACAAAACTAAAACAACTGACTTTCGACTGAAAATTCAGATTTTTTTTGCATAAATTTATGAATTTTCAGATTTTGCGACGAATGCCACCGTTTTCTTTTAATTCCTTTAAAAATCTCTTGTACCTTTCACACGAGGAAACAAAATCTTCATCAGCTTCATTTGAAAGTCTATTGGTTGAACGCATATTAACTTCTAGATGTGAAATGGAATGTCAAAAAAATCTATTCAACTCGGGACTGCACACACAGGATATGATTTCTGCCGGCAGAAAACCGAGTTTATAGGAGACGGAAGTAGTAAAGTGTGTGCGGTGTGAAATGGCATAAAGTCTCCTATCCTGTTTGGAGTGAAAGAATGAAGTTGAAAACCAATACACACACATAACTTTCTACACACTGAAGTCTGCATAAAATCCTAACACAAGCTGCGTTTTTTCGTATGTCCATATGGAGTTTGGGGAAAAAAACGACATCGGGACATTTCAACATTTGCCTTGTTCTGCCATTTTGTTCTGAACCATCTTACCAACAAACATTTGACATTTCTTTACAAATCATCGATAACACAACGACAATGGTAGTCTGGTAATACCGTTTTTATCGGGACAAAAGTTAACTCCAGTTAATTATCTGGACTTAGCTAATTCTATATGGACATAGTTGTTGTTGTATTTAACATGTAAATAGTTTTGCTTTGTTGTCGTTTTTTTCACACAATTTTATTTGGATATGCAAAAAAACACAGCTACAATTAGCCAGTTTATATTTCTAAGATTTCAGAGGACTCAGAAATATAAACAGAATTCCTCTCAAAAATTTTCCACTTTTCCCCTTAAAACTGAGACTGGAACTTTTTGGATTCGCTTGCTCAGTTATTTTTTATCGCAGTACATTACATAAGAAGAAAAGAAAAAGAGAGTTGTTTTGACTTATGAATAATTCTGTTTATATTTTATTCTCCTGCTCTGTCAAAAGACGGAGGAAAATTACTGAGCACTATAGAAATATATAAACTGGCTAAATGAAAAACATTCACGTATACATTTTTCTACCAGAATAATTCATCCCGTGTGTGCTTGAAGTGAAGCATTAAAGCAGATTTCTATCCAGCAGAATTAATCCCATGTGTGCAGGCCCAACCTTCTCATCCACAAGACGGTGTTTAGATTGGGAAGAACGGCAGTTTCTGGACAAGAGAAGTGGAGGGATCTCTCTCATAAACAGATCCGAATCGCTAAAGATATGCCGCCGAACCCGCCCATTCATAACGATAAAACATATAAAAGATACACAATTGTTCAGTTTATATTTCATGAGCGCTCACTGAGCTGACGGAGCTAAATTTTTTTTACTACTTGACAGCAAAACTGGAAAAATTCTCTGAGCCCTCAGAAATATAAACTGGACAAATGCTAAACAGCAACAAAAAAAAAACTGTCATTGGGTATTTTTCGCTATAATTTTGCAATATGTAGGTATACATGTACAAAATACAGGACTGATATACAATTCTAAACAACAACAAAAAACTGTCATCAGCGAATGCTTTGCTTTGGTTTGAGAGGGCCTTAATGACCAAAACAACAACAATAGAGGGACAAAACCATTCTTTTTGTCAAATGACTGGCAGCTTTATCCAGTCGTGTAAATGCAGCTTAAGGAAGCTTTTTAGATTAGTTACCCGGAGGCCACACGAGCGAGTACTCGCTAGCGAGTAATTGTCAAATCACTCGCCGCTCTGCTCGCTTCACAACTGGCTTCGAAAAAGCCAAGCGAGTTGACTAGCGAGTAGGAAAAGTTTCTATGTATTTGTTACTGGCTAGCGATTACTCGCTCGTGTGGCCTCAGGGTTAGATTGAGTCCCGTACATAGAAGAAGAAGTAAAGGAACTGGTGTATATCACATATACAGTGTACGTGAATGAAGCAGAAATTTGTGTACTTGAAATGTCAAATCGGTGGCTGAATGGAAGAAAAAAAGTAAACAGAAAGTGATACAAGACTAAAAGCATTAATAAATCACTAATAGTTAGAAAAAAAATAAATAGTTTGAAATGATTTACTTAGAAAAGTATGTACATATATTTTTTAATAACAATTCTTCGTTGGATCTCTGCACTGATGTCATTTTGCGATGTAATAGTGGAGCCCAAGTAGACAAAGTCCTTGCCGACTTCAAAGTTGTACCTATCCATCGTAACGTTTTGCCCGAGTCGACGATGTTGAGATTCCTTTCTCGATGATAGCATATATACTTCGTCTTGTCCTCATTAACAGCCAAACCCATTTTCGCCGCTTCCGATACTTGCAAACGCGCCCTCCCAATGATGTCAATATCATCTGCATAAGCAAGTAGTTAAACTGTCTTTTGATAAATTGTACCTCTGTTGTTGACTTGCGAGTTGCGTACAATTGCTTCAAGTACGAAGTTGAATAGGTTGCATGGTAACGCATCGCCTTGCCTCAAACCTTTCTTGACATCAAATGGTTTGGTGGTGTTCTTGCCGACTTTGATGGAGCAGCGAGATTTCTCCATCGTCATCCTGCACAAGCGGACGAGTTTGGCAGGGATGCCGACATGCGACATGGCTCTGTATAGCTCGTCTCTATCTACGGTATCATACGCGACTTTGAAATCAATAAAGAGATGGTGTGTATCGATTTGAAACTCCTGGGTTTTTTTTTCCAGAATCTGTCGGAGTGTGAACATTTGCCGGGCAGAAACCAGAACCTTCTACTAATTTCCAGAGTTTGTCAAACAAGTATAAAAGGCAAATGTTTGACCGGCAGCGACACAGTTTGTTTTTAATCGTGAATGAATAAAGTTGGTTGTAATAAAAGTAAAAAGTAAAGCTGCTGAATTAATTTCAGTGGTGAATAATAAATTGTTTTGATTCAAAACAGCTTTTTATGGGCTAGTCCTACAAGTTGGCGTTTCGTCCGGCTCACTCACTTGGACTCATTAGTGACATAGTGAGGACTTTGTCATACGCAATTTGTATTAAGTTCAGTTCAAACGACATGGATTTTTTTAAGCAAAAATCCACTGTAAACTATATATCCAACAAGATTAGAATTCCTAATCATTAAGCTAAAAACTTTTTTGCCCGGGGCCAGGCATATATCTTTATCGTAAGAAGACGATATCGTTTCCAAATGAAAGTGTTCTGGGTGGAATTTTTATGAAATATCCATTGGAATTGAAAATGGATTTGAGAACAAGTAAGAAGACTTATATTGGGGCTGAAAAGCGTTCCAATCATATAAATCCATCCAGTAGTTTTCAAATGGCAGCTTGGTTTATCTACGACTTTTATGAAGTCTGTATGAATTTTCCATATGAAACGATGAGAAGTGTTTTGGGTGAGTTTTATTCTGAAATATCTATTGGTATTGAATATGGATTTGAGAGCAAGTGAGAAGACTTATATTGGGACTGAAAAGCGTTCCAATCATCAAAATCCATCCAGTAGTTTTCAAATCGCAGCTTGGTTTATCTACGACTTTTATGAAGTCTGTAGGAATTTTCCATATGAAACGATGAGAAGTGTTTTGGGTGAGTTTTTTTCTGAAATATCCATTGGAATTGAAAATGGCTTTGAGAACAAGTAAGAAGACTTATATTGAGTTCCAATCATCAAAATCCATCCTGTAGTTTTCAAATGGCAGCTCGGTTTATCTACAACTTTGATATGATATTGAAAATAAAACAAGAATCATAAATCATAATCATAAAATAAACCAAAAATAGAACTACATTTTGTCAATCATTTTTTGAAATAAATCAAAAAATTTATTGGAGACTTCCATTCGCTCGCGGTTCCACATTCCCTTCTACCATCAGATGCTCTGCCACTTGGACGTCAGAATCCTCGGAAGAAATTACAGCGGGCGGATGGATTTTGGGCGCTTGAAATAAAACATCGTGTATTAGATCGAAGTACACCCAAAACTTTTTAGAGTGTCCAGTCGACTCGTTCTCTTCTCTAATTTTTATATAATACCGTTTAAGGCGCGATTCACACAGAAGTTGGTTATGGTGCTGGTGTGGTTCTGGCCTGCTACGGGCGTGGTGTGGTTGTGGTGAGCTTTGTTCACACAGAAGTGACAGGGAATGGTTATTTGACAGAAAAGCAATAGATACACACACAAACACAGAGGAATACTTCACAAGAAAATGGCTTCTACACAGAAAATAAATGAAATATAAAAAAAAAACAATTGCCTTGAATTGTTGGGCTATTTTTTGCCATGTTTGGTGTTGCACGCTCCTGTTGCAGTAATTTTGTCCTCCCGTAATTACATAAATCTTCAAGTATTTGCATTTCATTGCAAAATTCAATTTTATTGAACTCATAATCACATTTAATTTTTTTTAATGCCTGACAATTTGACATTTTTGACTGAGAGATTTCATTGTGGCGTGACGTTTACGTAGGCCACTCTGGAGTTTTCAATATGGTGTGGCGATGGCATGTGACACCATACCCTCGCCTCGTCATCTGTGTGTGTATTATCTCATAAGAGAACATGTGCATACCACAACGTAGAATATGTATGCAGCACGCCAGAACCACACCAAAACCTCTAGCCAGTTCTATGTGAATTGGGCCTAGGGCCCTTCCATTTGGAGGCGACCTGCTCAAATTTTATATTTACGTTGAATTCTGCATTATTTGTTGGGCAATATTTTGGTGGATGGGTTTTTTAATATCAGTTTGGAGGCGTTCAAAATTGTTTTTGATCAAATTAATTAAAAAAATAGTCATATTATTGGTCCATTTGACGCCTGAAATGAATTTGATTCATAAAAATGCTATATACTATTAGTTTTTCGAAATTATTTTACCTTCTCCACTAGAGCGACCAGCCTCTTCTACCATTTTTATTGTTTTGACGATTATTTTTATTTTTAACTTCCCGACTTTCAAATGTCAAATTGTTTGTGTTCAGCATTTTACTCCGTTTACTCTGTTATTTTATTCTGAACTCACAGAGCGCGCGCTCTGAACATGTTCAGAACTAAAAAAGAAACACAAATTTGAAGCTCTGAACGATCAGAGCTAAAAAAGAAACACATTTATTTTTTTTTACAGTCTGTGCTCTGCTCTGAACTAAAAAGAAAAACGCAAAATGCTAAACAACAACAAAAAACTGTCTTTGCGAATGATTCGCTATGATTTCGCGTTGGTTTGGGAGAAACCTTTAGACTACCATTCAACTCAAAAATGTTACTAATATACTTTCTTTACTGTTGTCCTAAAGTTGTCTAACTTGGACAACGGCATCGGTTGTCTAAAGCTAGTCGCGCACATACAACTTTCAGTTTCGCAACTCTTTGGTTGCAAAAATGAATCCTATTGACTCATACGGGACAGCGCGCACATGCAGAAACTATTCAGTCGTCGATTCGAGCAACTTTTCAGTTTGTGTTTTGCCACAAACTGGGCGATTGCCTGAAATCGGTTTTTCAATTTGTGTCATATAGAATAATATGAACCTAGCGCGCACATGCAACCAAAGTTGCAGATATTTTACCACATCGCTGAATTTTGTTCTTTCCGAAGTGACTTATGTTCTCTGTGCGAAAGAGAACAAATTTAACTTTTCTTTTATTTGCTGAGCAAAAGAATAGGACAAAGACGATAATATTTTTCTTTGTATGTATGGGGTAGAAAATTTGAATAAACATTTTGGGTGTGTTGGTTAGGTTCGTTGCGATTGCTTTTGGAGTTGCTCATGTGCGCGCTCATCGGTCAACTAGGGACTAAACTGTTTTGTTGCAGCAGCAGTTGCATGTGTGCGACTAGCCTAAATTGACATTTTATTTAATTAAATAAAGTGTATTTCCAACTACCAGGACTTTTAAGGAGCTTTCTAACTAGTCAACCGTCTAACAAATCTAATAAATAAGGCTGATAATACTTAATTATAAGTATTTCCGTTACCCCGTGGCCTCATTGGCAATTTTTGAGGCAATTGCAATTGGAATAGGAATAATGGCAATTTATTGCTTGGGTGGGCATTTTCATTGCCAGGCAATTTCAATTATAAAATGTGTGTATAGAAATATTTGACTGCAAATGCAGTCAAATACTGTTCAAATCTCCTGTTTTTAATAAAATTTAATTTTAATTCACTATATTTTGTCATGTGCGTTCTCATATTCTACGATTTAATTGAAAAAATCAAGCCATTTACCATATAATTGCCTCTCATCTTCTAGGCAATATTGCCATTGCCATTGACAAAGCGTCTCCATTTGCATTATTGAAGGCAATAGAAACGAGTTAGGCAATTTATTAATATGTTTTTTTTTTCATTTTTAGTACTTTTTTATGGAATTGCCCCTCCTACCCAAATGGTGGAGATAGACCCCCCCCTCTCCCATAGTAGAAAATGCTTGGTTTAAACTGTTTTACAAAAAACCGTTATCATTTCTTGGTGCCAAACGTTATCTTTCTCTCCCCTATTTATCTTTTTGGTTCGATCCATTTTAATTTTCAAACTTTTTATTTTATTTTAGTTATTATCTTTTTTACTCAAGTCGTGTTTTATTGGGAAATGCATAGCTAGCACCGTAAAATTTCCCTTGGCAAACAACAACAAAGAAACATTTTTACTGACTTATTTATCGACACTTTTCAGGATTTGTTGTTGTTTGCCGAGGGAAATTTTACTGTGCTAGCTATAATATTTTTCAATAAAACACTGTTGTGGTCGCCCTGGCCCTGGCCGAGGAATCCAAACCCAAACAGAACCTAAAAATAAAATGAAAAGAAGATTAGTATAATCATAAATAAAAGAAAAATGAACGCAAACAATAAATAATTAAACAATACTTACCATTTACCAAGAGCGAGTCCGACATCTCCGGTTGGCTGTGTTCTGTGAATGACGAAAAAGAGACCAAGACCAAAGATAATAATAGAATTTAAGTCAAAATGAATGATCAACTCTTCAACCAAGTTTCAACCCACCTTTATCGGTACGTTTCGGAGCCGTGAAAAGATGAGTGTCAATGTTTAATTTTATTTGTACTTTTGGTGAATTTTTGTTGTTTGCGTGTGACATATTAAGGAAAATAAAAAGATTCAATTGGAAATCTAAATGTCAGCTCGACGGTTCAATTTAAGTAACAAATGTCAAAACTCCAACTGGTTTTTGGGTCTTTACCAAACCGTCATTGGGTCAAAGTGACAACTTTGACGTTGGTAGGTCATCTTAATGGAAAAATATAATCGGGGTGAATATCTCTTGCAACCAGTTTGAACTTGGTTGGAAATCAGATTGGATTCGGTAAAACTTAAGGTAGAGTTTATTCAGGTGTGTCTTGGTTGTAGTGAGTCATGACATTTGACGTAAATTTTAAAGGGTCTAATAATGCTTTTTTTAAATAGACCAAGTATAATTCTCCGATCAACAGAATTGGTTTCATGCAACTTTTCACATTATGATCATATGTGAACTTATGATTATATTGTCATTTGTGTCGCCATCTGTTAGAGAGTGTCAGAAAAAAACCAACGAAACTAAACCAAATGGTGGAGGTTAGGTTTTTTCGAAATGTCAAAAGTCTTGAGGCGAATTGAAATCCACCACCACACTGACATCTCGAGAGAGGAAAAATATAAGAAAATAAAATATGAACTAGCGGGTGTATTTCACCGTATGACCTTACTGTGTGTGAGAGGGGAAATGGAATGAAAAAAGTGGCATGTTCATTGGTCTAAACCTGCATGGGTAAAAGTCAAATGACATTTCTTTCTCCAAAGTGAAATCGAGCGGTCGTCTTGGGCTCGGATGACACCGTATTTTTTTTCGTGTTGTGAAAAATTATTTAACTTTTTTAAAGTAAATTTAAAAAGTAAGAATTAACTACAAATTTAGGTATTTCTTTTCGTCATTGGTTTTTTTTTATCAAATGGTTAATGATAGAATATTCTTTTTGTGTTTTTTTAAGATTATAAAATAATACTTACGGTGTGTAATTTATTAAAATTTATCACGTGGAGAAATCTACATATTTTTGCTCGCAATACAAACTAGTGGGAGGTGAGTTTTAAGGAGATTATTTTATTAAGAAAATTGGTGGTAACGTAATAAATTTATACAGGTTATCCTAAATCACCACGTTGAGAAGTTTTGGCGGTTCCAGCGGGCCAGCGGAGCACTGGGCCGCCACACATTTTTCTATTTGTTGTACTCTACATACATACTGCTGCTAACCATACAACATTGCAAGTCAGCTAAGTCACCATCAATTTTTGAAGCCATTACTTTTTGGGTGGTGAAAGTGATTGTCCACCAGGTTACAACGTGATATCGTCCCATTGTCTTGGAAGTCCTCACCAGACCCCCCGAAAACTGTTATACTGGGGAAACTTCTTTTAATTTCTTGGTCCAATTCAACTGTTTTCGAGATCCTACATCAGAGGAAAAATCTGGAATTGCGGATAGACTATTCCTCCACCAGAAAACCCTCTCATTTGGGGTATCAGGTTTGAATCCAAGCTTTTAAAAAAAAAATCAAAGTTAAGTTTTAATACAAAACATCGAGCGCTTTTTTTCAATTTTATTACAATTCAAAATTGATTAGTAAAGTTTTAATCGATATCTTAAATTCAAACATACTACGTTTATCAACATAAAACTAAGCTAAGGACTTTCTATGTCCACTTGTTTCTGAAATTCTTGTTCCTGGTTCCTGTTTTGTTCCTGAATAACGTTAATATTTGTTAAAAATTACGAGACGTGAAGTTGTTTTGATATTAAAAAGTTTTGCTTAAAGTCATTTCACATAATTTTTCATATTCTTTCCCATATTATTATTATTAAGTATTATTATTACCATTATCAATAATTCAACAAGTCCAATCCTTAATGCTAAGTCTTCTACTTGGCTGATTTATTTCAGTAGTATATAGAATTTGTATTATAAAACCTTCTTATATTATTATTACTATTTATATATATTATTATCCTTTTTTTCAAAATTTACATTTTTTTCGACTTAAATCAAAGTGTAAGTGAAAAATTTGATTTTCAAGGCCTATCATTTTGATTACTCCTTTTTGTGTTGTTGTGTTGTCTTTTCGCGTTACAGTCCACCTCCATAGAGCTCTTAGAAGGTAGGGAATTGTTTTGTTGTCCAAGTAGTCCGGCGCAGTAGGAAGGCTACTTTTCAGAGTTTGTATGATAGTCCTTTTGAGAAACAAATCCCTCTCACATTGTGTTTTTCTTTGCTATTGTTAAAGTTGATTTTCAGCTGTTAAATTAGTAATTTTCTGGTTAATCCTATACTTTTTTTCATTCTATGTTTCTTTTTTTCATTTGTTAAAAATTGGTTTTTCAATATAAATTTTTCAATCTATAACTCGTAATTTAATACCGTTACCCTAATGTTAAAGCTATCAAACAATAAAACTTCAATAAACGTCTCTTTTGGATGAAACTGTTTGTTTTTAGTGATTTCCTAAAAGAAATCATGACGTGCTGAAATCTTAATTTTCAGGGGTGTGGATAGTAGCAAAGCTACTATGGTGAAGATGGTATGACCGGAAGCTGGTCATCGACCTTTTTGGGGGAATCCCAACATAGCCGCAGGATTCCTAGGTTGGGTGGGTTTGGCCACACTGCATTTACACCAGCAATGCCTTGAAGTGGTGATAACGTCCGTCCGCAGTCATTTTTGATGAAAATTTATACCAGGCCTGATTTGTGTTTTTCGTTGCAGGTGAGGTTAAGTTTCGGGGGCAAGTTCCCCCCCATTCCGGCGAGTTCAAGCCGAGCATCGCAAGCAGGCCGCGTTCCCCGGAACTTAGCACTCGTTCCCTTTTTCTGACCTCTTCCTTTTCCAATTTTCCTGACCTTTCCTTATTTTTCCTACCTTTTCATTTTTCCAACCTTCCTCTGATTCCTCTTGCCTCGCAACAACACGCCTTTACTCACCAGCCAGTGATAAGTTTTGACGTTTGAAATGAAAAACTTATCTATTCTAAGATAAAGGAACCCATTTTATCGAATATCTCCAGGACCCCTATTCCTATTGTTTCAGTCGATAAAATTAATGACTGACAAAATTACAGAAACCCGATGATCCGATAAAATTTATTTCATTCCAGTTTTCATCGTTTTTCGACAAGTTTTGTCAATTTAAAAGTTACAGAACATTGGTCCTGGGTTCCAGTTCCGCAAGCGCGAATGATTTTCCGTGTACAAACTCTATTCACACCCAAAACAAGTGTGAATAAGTCTGACTGATAGTGTACACGTTATCTGTCAAAAATTTTAAACCCATTCGTGCGGAATCGCAAAAATCGATGTGTACACGATTTTCTGTGTACACAGACAAAAGTCACTTTTGCGGAATTGGGCCCCTGATCATATCCAACGAAAAACTACAATACTCTAGAAAGCAGTACATTCATGTGAAAAGGGCCTAATGATTTTGGTTTTGTGAGTACCTTCACTTGCAGATGAACCTATTTACGAACGTGTCCTGCAGTAAGTTTTACTACAAACCGAGATTAACTGCATCTAACTTCACTCGGCATTCACTTGACATAAAACATAAAAGTGAGAATTTTATTTTGGATTGCCAGAAAATACACGAATTATTTAGTAATTAATTGTTTAGTTAGTAGATTCACTTTTTTATATTTTTTTATCTTAAATAATAAAAAATAATAGATGTTAAAAAACAGCAAAGCCACAAGCAAGCTGATGTGAACTTAAATTAAATATTCGACTTATTTGAATGGTTTCTCAACTACGACCGTCGTAGTAAAATATTACGCCCTAAAATATCATTTATTAATAATATGGGAATATTTTTAAGTTATGAACTATTTACTGTGAATTATTGTTCAACTAATAATATTGATAAATAAAAATTAACTCTCCGATCAAATCTAACAAATTTTCTTGCTAAAATTAAGGTAAAAAAGAAACGCATTATTGAAATTGTTAGCTTGGAAAAGGTGAGCTAAATTAGCATTTTAATGTTTTTAACTTTGGTTTTACTTTTTACTTTCCGTTTATTTGCGTGGGGCTCTCTGTTTTGTATTTGATTAACAACTTCTTAGTATTAGTAGAAACTTATCATTTCTTTTTGTTTTAATACTAACATGTATTTATTTTTAAAAACAGTTTATGTACCCATTCTCTTTTGGAGAACGAGAACAATAAGTGAGAATGAAGAACTCTATATCACCACCTTGCCGTGTGAATCTTTATCTTTGTTAATTTGCAATCGTAGTTCACTTGTTCGCATACTGCTGAGGCTGCGGCCTGCAAAAGGCAATAGAATGTTGTTAGTTAAAGAAGTGATGTCATATTTTCTTACTGCAGTTAATAAGAAAATCCAAAAATGTGTGTCAACACTAAACTCATTACATCTTCCATCACTTAGCAGTAATTTAGTTAAAGTAACATTGAATCATTATAAAATAGAACTTTTTTTTAGTTCTTTTTTCATTTACTTTTAATTTAAAACATTTAAATAAAAAATATAGAGTTTCTGCAACCATTTTATATTGAGTCCAGAGTTATTTTCTCTATAACTGGAATCGTAAAGATAAAGCTCCATTTTTGTCCTTAAACCAAGTTTGTAAAAAAAAGAAGAAAACTTGTAATATTCAGTAGACTTATGAATTGTGACTTGATTTTAATATTCAATTCGGATTCATCCATTCATTGCAGATTCTTGAATCAATCAAACACCTTACTGAACATAAAAACTTGGTAGAAGTTTGTTCCTTCATTAATTCATAAGAAAGAAATAAGATACCTAAATAGTTACATTTATTAAAAATACATACCTATCCTTTAGACTTTATATGGTGAATAGATAGGTATTCCTGGAAATATAATTTTCATGACTTTCATTAGTCTGAACTTAATAGTCAGGTTATGTTTTTGGCATCTGTAGGATCTAAACATGACCTATAGTTATTTTGTTTTGATTGCATTAGATATACGGTTTTTAGTGGTAATTCTTGTTCAGTTGTACAGTTTTAGTGGATTCAAACTTCGAATGACCACTTTCATTGATCTAGAACTATACCAGAAAAAAAATCTTATTGGAGGGGGTTATTTCCCCTCGCTTACGCAGGAGAGTCAATTTTTAGGCACAATCCATATAATATTTTATTTTCAAATAAAGTTCTTTAAGCCGGAGGCCATACGAGCAAGTACTGGCTAGCGAGTTACTAATACACAGAAACATTTGCAACTCGCTAATCAGCGGGCTTGTTTTATTCGAAGCCATTTGAAAAGCGAGTATACTGGCAAGCGAGTTGTAATTACACTTATTATCAAATTTCTCGCCGCTCAAATAAATTGTCTACAGTCCAAGCTTGAACTGCTCTGGTTGTAGTGCATCGGCTTCTGAATCGTTTGGTTCATGGTTCGCAAAACCAGACTACTAAAGGAGTTTGAAGTTTAAGGTGGCACTTGTGAAATTGCTATAACTCCAGCCTATAAACTTGGTGGTAACCAGGGAAAGGATTTTGTTGAACTTAAAAATTAAAAAGAAAGGCAAAATAAAGTCCTTAAAAAAGAAAATAAAAGGTATTTATTAAATTGAATTCACAGTGTATTCATGCTGTGATTTGTATATGAGTCGGTAAACATCGACCAAAATTTACGTCTTAGAAGGTTACAACAGCATCTAACTGATGAGCCCAACTGTAGTACCTGAGCGAAACGAAATATATGGAGTAGATCTCACTTAAACTTATTTATTTGAACTTAATTCATTCGCTCCACTAAAACAGAAAAATATTATTTTTAATTTTCTTCAAAATACTAATCATGTAACTTAGCGTTCAATTATAGAGGCATTCAACTATGAACAGCTTCTTAAATTTCTAAGGTAACAGCTTTCCACGATTGTTGTATAAAAGCGCAGAAGTGAGGAGATCCTATTTAAAATTCTATAGATTCCATTCACTTAAACATTTTCGGGAAATTTGGATAATTGACGTCGCCACATTTGTACAGCATTATTTATTGGCTAAACAGTTTTAAGTACCGTACTTACATTTAAAACCAAAAGTATTTACCAAATGTTCGTTGATATTCATTAAAAGTGAAAACGCTAGCCATCTAAATTGATATTCCATGATAAAAATAATTGCTTTGTTCCAGAGATTTAAGCGTTAAAATTGGCAGTCATTTCAATGAAATTCTATCAGAAGGAAATTGCGAAAAAGTGTGGAACGATTTGGTAGCAACTTTTGTCAAAAATTTATTATGTAGGTACATAGCTGACATCTGACCTATGTTAACCTGGCATTAAAAGAAATTTCTTGGACAGAGTTTTTAAGGAAGGTGAAATATTTTAAATATTTTGCTCAAAACAAAACAAGAATAGGGCAATAATTTGTGACAAATAGTAGCATTGGTCGTTTTTAATAATCTTTGGAACGAAATTCCAAATTCGAACTCAGTGCATCAAAGACCATCAGGTTCATGTTACAGACAAAAATTCAAATTTTTTCACACAAAGTAATTTCTTAGAGCTTTTGAGTGGATTTTCGAAAACAGTAAAAATACGTCAATTTTCGACTAGTTCTTGGGTCCAAATGGGTTGTCGCAGAAAAAAACCTTAAATAGGAATTTATTGGAAATTGTGTAGGTATACTTTCAATGGTACTTTGATGTAATTTTCGAGCCATTAGTGAAAAACTCCCAAAAAATGCATTTTTTCATCACTATTTGCGTTTTTGTGTAGTCCAGTCATATTGTATTTTTACCATGCATGGGGTAGTTTTGATTTGTTCGCTCGCTTATGTTTTCGGGGGTGCTGAATCCGAATCTGAGGTTTGCCAAAAAAAATTTCGTGACGCAACACGGAAAAAAAACGCAAAAAATGATGGAAAAATGCATTTTTTGGGAGTTTTTCACTAATGGCTCGAAAACTACCAACTTTTCGAAAATAACATCAAAGTACCATTGGAAGCATACATAATTTCCAATAAATCCCTATTCAAGGTTTTTTTCTGCGACAGCCCATTTGGACTCAAGCGCTCGTCGAAAATTAACGTAATTTTACTGTTTTCGAAAATCCACTCGAAAGCTCTAAGAAATTACTTTTTGTGACAAAATTTGAATTTTTGTTTGTAACATGAACCAAGATATCCTTTTCTGATGGTATTTGATGCGCTGAGCTCGTGGCCTTGAAATTGCTCTATCACGTAACGTTTTTTGAGATATTCGAATCTAAAGATTTAAAAAAATGCATTTTTTATGCAAATTTGAAGTTATATTTTTTTCTCGAGGTAATTTTTTTCGAAAAAATGTTTATAGTCATTCTGAAGTATAAACATTTTACTTCAAAATTCTTTTTGAATCTTTCAAATACCTCTAATGTCTTCGAGAAATCGTTGGTTTTCGTTTTACTACCTAATTCGAAAAATCTCACAATTTGCCCTTTTGAGCACAGATTGACTGGATTTTTCAAATTAGGGAGTAAGACGAAAACCAATGATTTCTCGAAGACGAATGAAGGTATTTGAAAGATTCAAAAAGATTTTTGAAGAAAAATGTTCATACTTCAGAATGACCATAAACATTTTTTCGAAAGAAAATTACCTTAATCCTATTCTTGGTGGTAACGCACAAATATTGTTCTTCATTCAAAATTATTCAGTATAAATTGATGCATTTTTCGCAGTATGAACTGCATTTGTGTGGATTTCCATTTACACACAAAAACACCACTTTAAATTGTCAACATTTCGTATTTTCCAGAGGTTTTTTAATTCAAATCCATTGTTTTAATGAAGGGATTTTCGATTAAAATGTTTCGCGTACTGTTTTCTTATGCTTGCTGTTCTGTGCAATTAAATTTAAAAGAAAATACTTTTTATACTTTAAACGTTCAACAACTGAGATACATTTGTATGAACGCAAAGACTTGATATAATTCAGTAACTATTTTTCCGAATATTTTTGTCTTAATTCATCAAAATCAAATAGTACTGAAATCGGTTAAGCAAGAACCTCCAATTTCAGTCTTTCGTTTTTTGCACACTTTTTAACATTCCCGATTCACACAAAATCAAAAAAAATGGCTATTGGTCCTCCCATTACATATACATTTTGCTCATATTCAAAACCATTTAAATTAATGAAATCAAATATGTGTTTCAGATAGTAAAATAATCACAATAAAATGGCCAAGGACTATGATTATTTGTTGAAAGTTCTTCTTGTTGGAGATAGCGATGTAGGTAAACATGAAATCTTATCCGGACTGGAAGATGCATCTTCGGAGAGCCCATTTTGCAGCGGAAGTGGTAAATTATACATTTAATTAGCTCAATTTATTTTTTTTAGAAATTTAAATTTCATTTCAAATTTTCGTTTAAGCATACAAAACCACAACCATTTTACTTGAGGGTAAACGAGTAAAACTGCAGCTCTGGGATACATCTGGTCAGGGGCGTTTTTGTACAATCATTAGATCTTATTCGCGAGGAGCACAAGGAATTATATTAGTATATGATATAACAAATAAATGGAGTTTTGATGGTATCGATAGATGGTTAAAAGAAGTCGAAGAGGTAATACAATAATTTAGAACACTATTCTATATCGACAGCCTGTGTGACAGTCTTAACGTGAATGGCCCGCTTTACATATAACCTAAGACTTTTTTCTTTGTTATGTGCTTTTTGAAAGTTCCCTTAAAATATTTTCGTCATACGAATCGTTGTTATTTGTCAAGTTTTTAGGGAAATAATTTATTGAATCTTTACTCAAACCGGAACTATATTATAATGATAACGATTTTATCATTTCAGCATGCACCTGGGATACCAAAAGTACTAGTCGGTAATCGACTGCATTTGGCTTTTAAACGGCAGGTTGCTGCCAAACATGCTGAATTGTATGCCTCTCGGAACAATATGTCGTGTTTTGAAATATCTCCACTTTGTGATTTTAACATAAGGGAATCGTTCTGCGAACTGGCCCGGATGGCTCTACATAGGAACGGAATGGAAAGAATATGGCGAACTAATAAAGGTTATTTTTTAAATATATTTATATAATACTGTTACAAACAGAATTTCCTTGCTAAATTTCTTTTTTCTGTTTAAACAGTTCTCTCGCTTCAGGAGCTTTGTTGTCGGACTATTGTCCGACGGACGAGTGTTTACGCTATCGAGGCACTACCTCTGCCACCATCCGTCAAATCAACTCTCAAGTCATACGCACTTACAACGAATCAGTGTTTCAATACGCTTACCCATTCAAAGAGTAAGAATCGATGTAAGACACCAACTCAGAGTCATAATACAAGAAACAGCTGCAGCATTTCGTGATTTAATTTTTAAATTTAGTTCATTCCCCGATTCATTGATGGACCTTTTTTAAAAGCAAAACAAAACAGAAAAAAACAAACCTAACCTAACATTAGTATTTATTTTACCAATCAACACAAAACTCGTATTTAATGAATTAATATTTATTTTGTATTTTATATATTTTCACTATCGTACATTCGACATAAAGTCTAATCATTAACATTGCTATGCTTAAGCAGGGTGGTAGATGTATTCCTTTGTCGGTTGTCAAACGGTAGAGATCATTTAAAATGGTTTCTGTTCTTAAGAAGTTAATCATTTATATTAGATCACACTTCTACCACCAAAGCAACTAGTTAACTATTATAAAGAAAATGTAAAATATAATCATGTATATATTATATATTTTTTAATATACATCAAATGAATACATTAATGATACTGTGTTCTTTTTTCTCGATATATTATTTCTTAAGTGACAATAATGGCACAGTGAATAAAGTGCTTGACTGCTTAGAGGTGTGGGCTATCAATGGTTTCTAATTCTAACAGTCTTATCAAACAGTATTTCTACTGGTTTACCAAAGGGTTTTAATTGACTTATCAAGCAGCGTTTAAATTTGGCTCGGTCATCTACTCAGCTCGATCGTGCATGACCAGCTAAACAAATTTGTAAGAACGCTTTGACTTTTACTTAATGTAAAACTTGAGATAGGAAAGTGGTTAAGCCTTTAACGACGCTTTTATTTTCACTTGAACAAGGATTGAGTAGTATGTTAGAAAAAAACAAAACAAATTGTTCACTCAAGTAAAAAAGTGAGTTGAATGTAGTTATAGCCATTCAGCCTTATCGTGAATTCCTCGTAATCGGAAACTTTAATGAATCCCGAAAAAAGCTATCCCCAAATCCGTTCCGATAGCACTTTGTATGAGATTTTTCACTACGATGGATTCACGTAGCACGTTTTTCTCAAAATCTTTATTGTGTAGAATTTTTGAGCTACATTATGTACTGTACATACATATTTCGAACTTAATCTTTTTTCGAATTTGCAAAACACGGAATTCCAACTCCTTTCAGCTTCCCGTTAAACTTTATAGCCACGGTCCAAATTTAGAATAAAATTAAAAACATCGTTTTTAACAAAATTTTGTTTTTGAAATCTTATTTACTTAAAAAACTCGATTCAAAACCGACTTTATTTAAAAAGAATATTTAACTATTAAGTCTATTGCAACGATTCTGGACTCAAATTGATACAAATTTAATTAATTTGAAATCGTAGAGCGATATTTTAGTCAAGTCCTTTAGGTATAAAATAATTCAAGTTAAAAGTTCAAGTGAATAAAAAAATATAATATAAATATTTATCACTTTAACAGAAGAAATTCTTTTCAAATTTTCTTCATATTCTATTGGTATAAAAAAATGTACGTAGGTCGAAAACTTGCATCATTTACTAGGTCAACATCATTAACAACTGCAAAAAATCCGAACTACCGGATCTTGCGAAAGGTCTGTGGCTTATTGCACCAGTTACAATTTACAATCATAAATTTGAACTTATGATCCACAAATTTCGTATTTGAATTTTTTTGTACCATGAATGTGTTATAAAGAGGGCGCAGGACCGTGCCTTGGGGTGGGTCAGTGGGGCAGCTGTGCCAGGCGCCTTGTCCAAAGGGCACCGCACAGTGGGGCCAAACCTATGAAAAAACCTCTAAGCGGTATTTTCGTATGTATTTGCACCCGCTAAATTGAATGGTAACATTGTATATAAAAACTATTTAACATACTATTTAATTGGAAAGCAATATTTTGGCAGCTGACCAATCAGAGACTAGAAACTTGCCTTAATTTCTAGTCCCTTGGGTCGTCCGAACGTACCCTATTAGTATTTGGTGAAAATCTCTGAGCCCTCAGAAATATAAACTGGACAACTATAAAATCATTATAACAGCTGCATTCCGCATGAAAAATACTGAAAGAAAAGTGTATCGCCATATTAAACACTTTTATATATGAGGTTTTTTCCACCTCGGCCCCACTGTGCGCCGTTCCGTGAAAAGTGCCACCGTGCTATGTAAGTTGCCGCACCGGCAAGTAGGTAAAATAACTACAAATTTGGATTGTATAATTATTACACAACTCAACAAAATAAAAAATTATTTTTGTGCCTGGGTTTATTTCATAATTTGTTCATTCGTCATGCTCCAAAATAATGGAAAAATACCCACCTCCCTTAAGTTGCTTTTGTCGAGTTGGTAGTCAAAATACAGGGGCGCCAGCACATAACTTGATACAATCGAGTTTTAACGATACAATCGAGCATTCGCAGCAGAGAATATCAATAGCTGCGTTTTATTATCTCTGGGTCTGGGTCGAGGTTATCTTTTAACATGCATTACAACAACATGGGATCTAGGTTTGTATCGAGGTTAATTTCAATAACCCAGATAGAGGTTTTCACTCTGGCCGGCAGAGGGCTATTTACCATTGTGAATGGATGTCAGCGATTTGTCAGCAGTATTAGGAATAAAGAGGAAAAGAGACAAGTGCTTACATGAAAAACAAATAAACATAAGAAAAAAAGAAACTGATATACAGGACTGCTTTTGCACTAACCCACATCGTTTTTTTTTTACGAGGTGAACCATATGGGTTATGAGCGATAATAAAACGCGGCTAATAGCTGCGTTTTATTATCTCTGGGTCTGGGTCGAGGTTATCTTTTAACATGTATTACAAAAACAACATGGGATCTAGGTTTCTATCGAGGTTAATTTCAATAACCCAGATAGAGGTGTTCACTCTGGCCGGCAGAGGGCTATTTACCATTGTGAATGGATGTCAGCGATTTGTCAGCAGTATAAGGAATAGAGAGGAAAAGAGACAAGTGCTTACATTAAAAACAAATAAACATAAGAAAAAAAGAGACTGTAAAAGAAGAAAAACTATTCTAATAAGGCCCGTATGACACTACATTTTTTCTTCATTGTATTTCTCATTGGGCACGTTCCGCTGGCTATTCTCAGTTATCCGGATAGCTTTGTGTTGTTGTAATCCCTTGTTAAAAAACAGCTGATAACAGCTGACGCAACAACAACTCAAGTTATCTCAAAATTTTTGGGATAGCTACACTGAACCAAAAAGGTACGTAGAATCAAGCAAAATATTTATTGTCACAATAAACCGTTTCTTAAAATTCAACCAATAATCTCGTTTGTTGATACAATAAAATGTCGTTTATAGAATTGATAAACGATTGTTAATTTAACAAACCGTTTGTTATTTTCATTCAATTCGATTCAACCATTGCACATTAAACAATGAGTTTATAAAAACAATAAACCAGTCATTTATTGATATAATAAACTCGTTTATAGAAACAAATATTCATTTATTATTATCATTTTAGAAAGTAATAAACCTATTTATTAAACTGATAAATGCGTTTATAATGACAGTGAATAGAAATGCTTGGATTTAATAAACCGTTTATTAAAACAAACAACCGTTTATTATTTTGTTTTATAAATGCAATTAACCCGATTATTGAATTGATTAATGCGTTTGTAACGACAATAAACGGAATTTATTGATTTGATAAACGTGTTTATTAATACAAACAACCGTTTATTATTTAATTCTAAAATGCAATAAACCCGTTTGTTAAATTGATAAATGCGTTTATAACGACAGTGAACGGGAATTTATTGATTCAATAGACGTGTTTATTAATTCAAACAACCGTTTATCAAATTGACTAATGCGTTTGTAATGACGATAAACGGGAGTTCATTGATTTAATAAACGTGTTTATTAATTCAAACAACCGTTTATTAAATTGATGAATGCGTTTGTATCGATAATAAATGGGAATTTATTGATTTAATAAACGTGTTTATCAAAACAAGCAACCGTTTATTAAATGGATTAATGCGTTTGTTACGACAGTAAATGGGAATTTATTGATTTAATAAACGTGTTTATTAAAACAAACAACCATTTATTAAATTGATAAATGCGTTTGTTACGACAGTAAACGGGAGTTCATTGATTTAATAAACGTGTTTATTAATACAAGCAACCATTTATTAAATTGATGAATGCGTTTGTTACGGCAATAAACGGGAATTTATTGATTTAATAAACGTGTTTATCAAAACAAGCAACCGTTTATTAAATTGATTAATGCGTTTGTTATGACAATAAACGGTAATTTATTGATTTAATAAACGTGTTTATTAAAACAAGCAACCATTTATTAAATTGATAAATGCGTTTGTTACGACAATAAACGGGAGTTCATTGATTTAATAAACGTGTTTATTAATACAAACAACCGTTTATTGACAACAAGAAACGGGAGTTTATTGATTTAATAAACGCGTTTATTAATACAAACAACCGTTTATTATTTTCGTTTATAAATTCAATAAACCCGTTTATTAAATTGATAAATGAATTTATTGATTTAACAAACCAGTTTATCAAATAAATGGATGCATTTAATAATTTGGTTTGTTAAATTAATAAACCCTTTATCAAAATGACAAACGGGCTTATTGAAATAAGCCTGCCTCCTTTTTGCTGATTTACACTACTGACAAAATGTCATTATTTCTGCAGAAATAATGGCGTTTTGTCAGTCCCATAAATCAAACATAATGTTGTACTAACACAATTGACAGAAATCCATTATATCTGCGATATATTAGCCATTCATTGTCATAAACTTGATTTATGACAAAAATATGGAATTATAATGGCAGACATTACGGCGATTTGTCCATCGTGTACGTTCAGCATTAGATTCACCGGAAGCCTACAAAAGAAATCGCATTATTAGTATTGTTAAAATTAAAGGGGATTCAAAACTTCCAGTTACAAACCTGTTTACAGTACCAAAGAGTCATCTTATCTTGCTTCTCAAACTGAAACCATATCTCTGCTCAAAATATAAACTTTATGCTGAAAATCGAGAAGTCAGAACTGAAAAAGAGATTAACTTGTTTGTTTTGCTTTTAACATTTTATTTTGTATCAAATTTGCGTAAGATTGTTTTTATCTCGTTTGATTTTATAATAGAATTGTTTTTATGTCGTTAAGGAACATAGTAAGTTTTTATACGTAATACTTTTTTTAGTATTTCGTTTCTTTAAAACCCCAAAATGAGGAACAGGCTAATGTGTATTGAAGATTGAAGAGATACAAAATTTTAAAATAAATTATTATATATGCATTGATTTTATCTCGCTCAGCAAGATATGAGTTTTTGTACAAATTTCTTTTTTATTTTTTTTAAAATATCTTGTTTCTATAAAACCCCAAAATGAGGAACAAGCTAAGGGATATTGAAGATTGAATAGATAAAAGATCTTAAAACAAATGTCTACTGCTCTTAAAAAGCTTTTAAATACAAACTTTACCCCATCAAAATACAGGAAAACATCATTAAAGTCCAGTATTGAACTGCCATGCACAACGATGAAGGGTTGAACATTTTCAGACTTTTCGTTTAAGTATCCGATATGGTCCTCAATCTCCTGGATTGTTGAACCGACACAAACAAATGCATTTTGTGAGTCTTTGATACTAAATCGTGTCATGCTTTTCCTTCCTTCATTGCTCTTCCTTGCAACTTTTTGATATGGAACGAAATATCCGTGTAGCGCCCACAATATAGCTGCATCGTCGCAATCTGGTAATATAAAAACTTTATTGAAGTTTCAAATTAAATTGATTTTTCATATAATCAAGAAAATTTAAAATGTAATAAAAATAAACAGAAATTTGGTGTTCAGTGTGACCTTGGGCCAAATTTCTGTGTTTCGATTAAACCCCAAAATAAAGAATAACCAGGTGGCTAGTGATAGATAGAACAGAAAAAAACTTCAAGCAAATCTTAAAAAACTTTTAAATAAAAACTTTACTGCGTCAAAATATTGGGATATAATATTTGAAAATCATGATGAAAACCAAATTGCTAACAATATATTTTTACATTGACATGCAAATATAAAAACATATTTAGTTACCGACAACTTACTATTGGCGGTTCTGCTTGTATCTGTTTGATTTGATGACAATTGTGTCAAAACTTCGAGAGTACTTTTATCCTTCACATGGTTATCAGTCAGAAGAAACTTTAAAATCTGCTGTTTAAGTTGCTCCCAATTATCCAAAAATGAATCGGCATTTTTATATAAGTAGCTAAAGTCCATGTCAATCTAATGAATTAATGTATTTTTTTTATAACTATTTTAACGGCATCCAACAAATTTCAAACTTACGAAACGATAGCCAGTAGGACATTTATAGTTTGGCCACTTGAATAGTATTTGAGAAGTAGAGGAAGAGTTCTTAATATCTAAAAGCCTTGTATTTGTACACGCTTTCCAGCATCGGTCTAATGCTTCCCCCGATAATTTGTCATATTTCAAGGATCTAATAGTTTGCTCCGAATCTTCTTCGGGAACTAAAAATTAGAATTCGTTATCAATGCAATTATCTATGAAAAGTGTGTTCATCATAATGAAAGCTGTTCAATTTGGAGTAAGAGAATGACAAAAAAAAACGTTTTTAGTTGTAAAAATGTTCATGCAGGGAATCCCGAAAGAAATGGTCATCTTATAAAAGAGTTACTTGTACATACCAAACCTAAATAGTAAGTAATCGAGACTGGGAAATATATTTTTGGTTCCTTAGAAAAGCTATTATGGTTTTGTACCCATCTGATAATCCAAGATCAAGCCTTAGAAAAAACAGTTTGTTTTAAAAACACTGATTGTTCTTAAAACAATGATTGTTTTTAAAACAATATTATAGCTGTTTATTATCTGTGAACTAAATAAGTTTTGACCATTACTTTTGTGACACCTATCATATCAAAACAAATCTAACGAAGAATTGAAATGCACACCCCTGTTCTGACTTCCAGTCAGATTCAAATCCGTACGAATCTAAACGAAGGTCAGAATTGGGGTGGCTGTCTTACTCAAAATTGAACAAACCTAGATCCAAACTGTAATCTGTTGTTTCGGTCTTGCTTGTTGAAGGCTTTAAAGTTTTCTCCATCGTCGTCTTATTTGAGAATTTCAAGTTGCAGAATTTATTATAAATTTTTCCTCTTTTACCAGTGCGATAATATACCTTATAATATTTAATTGACATTAAAAATAAGAGAAAGTAACAGAATAGAAATAAACAGTTTACCAATTGCTCAGAAGGAAATCTTTCCATTATTTCTTTTTCAATGGCGTAACTTGAATGTAAATCTAAATGAATTTTGTTGTGATCAAAATAACTAGCAATTGCTGTAATCAATTGTGTTCTTTGCTGATTGTTGAATTTTTTATTTTGTTCATAAATTTCAACCAGTGAACTACTTTTTAAGTTACTGTTCAAAATTGTTGCTAGGGAAATTGAAGAGGCAGATTCGAAAGCACTTGTTGGCGAACTTGGACAGCTGCGTGTATTCGATCTTGTTGAAAGGTGATAAGGTGAGGATGCTTCTGATAAACAAGTAGTGATATTACGAAATGGACCACATTCCGAGTTGGAATACATGAAAAGGGGCATTCCAATCAACTCTCGCCATTCTCTTAGCTTTGATTCGAACATAATTAAGGTTCGGTATTTGAAGGGCTTTAGAATTTGAGCAAGGTGGTGACACTCCAAATTTTTCAAAACTTCAATATCTATTTCTTGAGCTAAAATTGAATTTTAAATAATTTGTATTGTCAACAAGTTTTCAATAAATTTTTTTCCTTGTTTTTTTTTTAATTCTAAAATAGTAAAGGTTCTCTTACCACTTCATAAATTTTATAAAGTTTTAAATTAAATTATTACTTATGGATGTATTGTTCTTATCTCGAAGCTTAGACTTGAATGACTTAGAAATTTGTTCTTGAAAAAGACTTAGAAAAATTTTCGAGAAAAAGACAGTAAAAAAGACTTAGAAAAATGTTCGAGAAAATGACTTAGAAATTTTTTCTTAAAAAAGACAGAAAAATTTTCGAGAAAAAGGCTTAGTAAAAAAGACTTAGAAAAATTTTCGAGAAAATGACAGAAATTTTTTATTAAAAAAGACTTAGAAAAATTTTCGAGAAAAAGACTTAGTAAAAAAGACTTAGAAAAATTTTCGAGAAAATGACAGAAATTTTTTATTTAAAAAAGACTTAGAAAAATTTTCGAGAAAAAGACTTAGTAAAAAAGACTTAGAAAAATTTTCGAGAAAAAGGCTTAGTAAAAAAGACTTAGAAAAATTTTCGAGAAAATGACAGAATTTTTTTATTAAAAAAGACTTAGAAAAATTTTCGAGAAAATGACTCAGTAAAAAAGACTTAGAAAAATGTTCGAGAAAATGACGTAGTAAAAAAGACTTAGAAAAATTTTCGAGAAAATGACTTACAATTTTTTTCTCATAAAAGAACAATTTTCGAGAAAATGAGATATTTTTCTTAAAAAAGACTTAGAAAAATTTTCGATAAAATGACAGTTTTCTTAAAAAAGACTCAGAAAAATTTTCGAGAAAATGACAAACATTTTTTCTTAAAAAGACTTAGAAAATTTTTCGAGAAAATGAGACATTTTTTCTTAAACAAGACTTAGAAAAATTTTCGAGAAAAAGATTAAGTGAAAAAGACTTAAAAAAATGTTCGAGAAAATGACGTAGTAAAAAAGACAGAAAAATTTTCGAGAAAATGACAAAGTTTTTTCCCATAAAAGAACAATTTTCGAGAAAATCACAGAAATTTTTTCTTTAAAAAGACTTAGAAAAATTTTCGAAAAAATGACAAAGTTTTTCTTAAAAAAGACGGTAAACTTTTCGAGAAAAAGTCTTAGTAAAAAAGACTTCGAAAAATTTTCAAGAAAAACACTTAGGAAATTCTATTTTAAAAACAACTTAGGAAAATTTTCGAGAATGACTTGGAAATTTTTGCTAAAAAAAGACTAAACAATTTTGGAGAAAAAGAAAAATGTTTGCCCGCAAAAAACTTTTTAGTATTTTTTCGAAAAAAAGGAAGAAAAATGATTGATATCAAGGCAAAAAATGTTTCCAAAAAAGACTTAGAAAATTTGTTTGCAAAACATTGATGAAAATAAATTAATTATTAAAAAATTAATTTAAACTTACTTTTGAAATGCTCAAGTAATTCTAATAGGCCCCATTTTGCCAGTAAATCCTTTATTTCCTTGCATGGATCTATGTTAACATTCGTTGGTATCGTTTTGTCGCCCAAAAATGTTTGAAATTCTGCTTCTGAAAATGTCGGAATGCTTTCCCTTTCATCAGTTGATTCAACCTGCACTTCACTGAGCTGTAGTTCATCAACCTCCACGTCATCTACCTCTAATTCATCGACCTCTAGTTCATCGACCTCTACTTCATTGACTTCTAGTGCATCGACCTCTGCTTCATCGACCTCTACTTCATCGACTAATACTTCCTCCAACCCATTTTCACACACAGATATATCAAGCGTTGCCATTTTTAGTTTTAAATTCTGTTTTCGTATAGACAACTATTATTAATTTATTAAAAACATTAAAAAATTACAAGACATTCAAAATATTAAAATAATTTACAAAAAATATTACATATATCTTCTAGACAACTAAAACTAAAGCCCAGATCTCAAATCCGCAAAATGATTTTAGTTAGATAATTATTCTATTAAATATCAAAATATGAGTGGTTTTTGAATTGGTCAAGCATAATTAAATGTTAATATTTTGAAAACGAAAATATATTTAACAATTGTATGTGTACACAGAGTAAAATCAGACTTGCGGAATTGGGACCTAGATACCTATATACATTCTCTAATAATACTTTATCTTATGTTAGTAAAAAATTTGAGATGATTTTTTTGCCTATTGTGAAAAATAATACTCTTTAACTCTTAGTAAAGTTTTTCCGGTAGCCGTTTTTATCAAATTAGTTGGTGGGCCGACAATTTCATTGCCAAAAATTATAGAAAAAGCACCCAACTGTTTTTCGTCAACTTCAAATGATAATATACTTGGGTTGTACTGGATCCTATTTAGTTTTTGGCAAAACAAAAAAACTTGACTTTTTTTCAAAAGACCTATGTCAACTATAACGTATAACTCGATATCAGCTCTAGATCGCGCTATATAAAAACTTTGTTGGTATTTATAACCTTCGATTTTTGCTTTAGAGAAAAATTCTATATCTGTTTTAGAGACTCTTAGTATTTCTGATACTAAATTCGTAAAATCACTTTCGATTTTATGTTTGTCATATATTTCAAAGTAACAAATGCAATTATTATCAATATTTGATAAAAACTTGAATGCAGTCTTAAGTTGGTATTTTTTCGCTAAGGTCAAACAAATGTTCTTACGAGATGTGATAGCATGGGAATAAAGCTTAAATTGTTTGTGTTTAGCTTCAAATTTAAAACACCAAAAACTACGAACAGGCCCTGACTGTTTAATGACACTGGGATAATGAGTTAAATTATGATGCTTTGGTTTCAAGTTGTCATTAAAAAGACGAACATAATCTTTGTTGTGGTTTTCAATTTTTAATTTTAACATTGGGATGATTTCATCGCAAATTTCAAATGCAAGCAATAAATCAATTATTTCAATTAAATTAAGAAGGAATTGCCACACTTCATCATCATGTGGCACTAAATCTTCAATCATTAAGTGAAAAAAAGAAACAAATGTCATCATTTCTCGTGCAGTCATTTTTAGATGTTTACATTTTAATTGGCCGATTTTTATTTCACCTGAAATATTGTCAATCTCAATTGCACCATACTGAAATGTTCGTTTCCTTAAATTAAGAGTTTCCAGGTTAAAATATTTAGCTTTGTTAATGAAATATTCAATTATATGGCAAATGTCGTAATGACAAACTCCTTCAAAAACATCATGCATAAGATCCACGCAATAATTTTCTACGACATGAAACGATGGAATTTCATTAAGTTGTGAATAGTTTTGTATACCCGTTTCAGAAGGGTTGTTAAGAAGAAGATCTTCTTCGTAGTTTGAACGATTTCTCAACAAATCATTTCGTTCAATTGCCAACGACTGCGTTTCTATTTTTTTTACTTTACAAAACCTGCAAAAAGAGTTGCTTGAAAATGATTTATTAAAATCCAAAACAGTATTTAAGCCCAAATTATCCCCTAACACAAGACCTAAGATAAAATATACTTTTATTTTTATCTCGTTGCCTAAGCTTATCTATACACCATCAACTTCAAGACTCTTTAGATCATTTATTAATGATTGAAAACATTTTTCGTTGCCAAATGTTTTGAGATCCTTTGTTTTAATAACTCCTGCTAAAAAAACACTATCCAACTTTGATTCTTTCCAAGGAAGACAAGGAAATGAATAGTAAATATTACATATCGAGTGAACACCTGCATGAGAGCTTAAAGGGTTATTAATTTCAAAGTCATCGGTATATAAAAAGTAAGGAATTAGAACTTTTCCCGGATACTTTTCAATTTTTTTCTTCCAAAGCTCACCTTGAACAAAATTTGAAATTTTTTTTTCTTTACTTAATGTTTCCATATGAAGTTTCGTTTTATTTAAGATGTTTTCGACCTCAAAAAATTTTTTAAATTGAAATTTTAGAGGCATCAATATTCCTTTAGTGTTTTTCTCATCATACGCAAGACATCCGTTCTTAAAAACTGTACTGATTTCATTTTTTACCGAAAATTCATATAAACTGCCCAAAAAATTTTCTTTTTTAAGCCATTCAAATAGTTTATACTCGGTGTTGCAATAGTTAAAAGGGTTACGACACTTTGATAATAGACTGACAAATTCATTATGAACTTTCATGTTCGTTTTTGCCAATTTTTCGTTTGAAAATGATCTAAATAATTCAAGCATTGGATTTAAGATACATTTTTGTATATCCTCTTGAATTTCTAAAATATTTTTTCTTGAAAAACTATTATTATCATGCATTTTCAATAAAAAACGCGTAGCAGAGGTGAACATATTATTAAGACTGTCTTCTATAGGTAATTCTTTGGTTTCAACGCTTTCTGCTTCATGAATATAACTTTCGCGTGATTCTGAGCTTTCCTCTAAACTATTAGATATTTGGTTTTTTTCGCAGAAATGATTTTGAGGTGCATCATTTTGTTTATCAAAATTATCTGTACTATTCACGTTGGGTATTGAACCTCCGTCATGTTTTCTGATTATATGTCTCTTAAAACTACTTATATTTTGAAACTCTTGTGAGCAACTACTTTCCCTACATTTAAAATTACTATAAGTACTCAGATCATGTGTTTTTTTTAGGTGTTGTATAAACAAGTTTACCGATGAAATTCTAACCTTACAGATAAAGCAAATCATTTTGTTAAATTTGACTACTCTTGTCTATAGTTTTTGTCTGAACTAAAAATAATTAAGTAATATATAAGTATTTTTTAATATAATATTATAACATTATTAAATAACTATCGATGCTGTAGAATATAGATAGGTTTTAATGTCAAACCTTATATCTTCTTGAATGGCTTCGGTTACATGAGAATCATAAGCTAAAAATAAAGAAACAAATGAAAAAAAATTGAATTGAAGCGTTTTTCCTAGTTCTCTTTACAATATTATTTGCAAAAATCATTCAAACATCTTAACTACTGAATATCTTGCTCTTCTATTAACATCTGCATTTTAGACAAAACTGCAAAAGTACACTGACACTTTTTTTCAAACAACACACATTGAAGCGTTAAGAAGATGAAGGTGCTAAGTGACATTTTTTGACATATCGTTTTTTCGTACAGATGAAGGCCCTATATTAAAACTTAAATTTCCATCTCATCTGCACTTCTCGATTCAAATTTAGCAAAGGATGAAAGTGTTATATATGCAACTCAACAAACTAACTGGAAAAATGTTTTGAGCGTGCTTAAGACCTTCATTTATATGCTAAAACAATTTTACTTAAACGTTTTATTTTACTTTATTATGTGCACGAAGGTGATATGTGAGCAATGGATACAATTACCCATTCATATTATATGAAATCTATAAGTTTCTCAGTTTCTAAAATCTAAATGAGCAAATTAATTTCATTCCAGTGGAGGTAGATCATATTTCTATTCCAATGCTAATTTAACAGGTGCTGATGAAAATTAAAGAGAAAAAACAGGTCAAAATAAATAAATCATAAGAGTTATATGGAGGGCTCATAGCTGAACCGAACCAAGTCAGAAAAATAAAATTCTAAAATAATAAGAGGATTAGTAAATAAACTGCCATTGATTCATGAATATTTTACTCATAAAAGGATAATCTAAGGTTTGTTCTTTAAATTAAATTTTAATTATTATTCTCTTATTTAAAAATGAAAAACTTGAATTGGAAAATATTCACAAAAATTTGCAAAATAAAAATTATGGCTTGGTTCGGTACAGCTGTGAGCCCTCCATATGTACATAGATGCCACATAAGACCTCTATGAGAAAAATAATTAAAAAATCACAGTAAAGTTCGTCGATAAAGATATTAACTACACAAAACCGTAAATAACTCGCAAGTCCTTTGTTTTCAACAAAGAAGAATATAAGTATTAAAAACACTTGAGTTATGTTACTTTTAAATTGGCCGTATATTATTTTTAAGGTTTTTACCAAAAATGTTATATATCAAAAGCTGATTACTCAAAACTTTGAAAATGTCACTTAGCGCCTTCATCTTCTAAACGCTTCATTTGTTTTTTTGACCCATTTCCGGTGGCTACCAGTTCTAGTTAACTTAGAAACTTGAAATGTTATATACAGTCTGCTCTTTGTGCAATTATAGGAAATCTTAAACAAATTTGGAAAAGCTTTTGGTGTTCCAGAAAATTCACATTGTGTTTTCGCAACGCTATCCTTCGTACTTCGAAGGTTTTAACAGCACATGGACATTTTTTTTACAAAAAAGTCCAAAAACAGGTCAATTAGATAGTTCAATTAACTCACAAATTCAATATTTAGATTATTTGAATTTATCATCAGTTAAGTTCCAAACGTCGTTAAATGTGACGTTGCGTCAACACTAACCGGAAATCGGTATAGTTAGCAATGAAAAATTTTATTTATTCAATAGTCTAAAACGCTTTTAAAATGACAAAATTAGAGAATTTTCAAAAAAAGACTACGACACTTTTGAACTTATAATTATTATTACTATTACTATTATTATTATTATCATTATTATTATTATTATTATTATTATTATTATTATTATTATTATTATTATTATTATTATTATTATTATTATTATTATTATTATTATCATTATTATAATTATTACTATTATTAATACAAAACTTAAATACTCGTAATATATATAAATTATAATGACTTACCTACGTTTTAAATGTTGATTTGACAGCTGCTGCAACACCTCGCTTGGACACCTCACTTTTCCATTTATAAAAATCTGTAAATTGTATAAAAGTACTTTAAGTTACTTGTATACAGATATTTGAACTTTAAGAGAGACCATGAGGAGCATAGCAAACTACTGGATTTTGTTCACTTTTCTAAAAACGACAAAAACTATACTATATCTAAAAAAAATATTTTCTTTAGATATAGTAGATAGCTATATGATACTTCAATTAATAGAATTATCTATTTCAAAAACAAAAAGTTCAATTTAATCAGCTAGGTCATCTTGTTCTCATGGTTTCATATCAATTAATAGTTCTATAATCTTTGTTTAAATTTGATTATTTATAACATTCTATGCTTTTGTTTAAATAAGTCCTACTTTTCAAAGGATAAGAATAGGATGATACTAAAGCAAATTCGGATGCAAGGCAGACTAAGTCTGATGAATGCATGTACATATATTAAAGTTTGTGAAAATTTTGTTTTAAAACGCAAGTAAAAGGAAAGTAAGCTTGGTAGGTATAACAGCAAACCACGCAAAAGAATGTTGAAAACTTTTACAGCTTGCTGCTATACGATTTCAAGAGAAAAAGACTTTTTTTCTTAAAAAAGACTCTAAAAATTTTTCGAGAGAAAGAAAAATTTATTCAAAAAAAGGCTTAAAATTTTTTTCGAGAAAATCTGACCATCACGAATTGAAAGCCAGCAAAAATATTTTATATGTTAATGTAATATATAAAAAATATGATGACTTACGGACTAAAAAACGGCCTTTAGCAATAGACTTAGCTTGGATTCGATCTTGTTACTAGGTAGTTATATGTTTTCAGTGAAAAAAATGCCAGATTTCAGTGATTCAGCCAAAATCTTCACATCTTTGCATTAACTTTTGAGATTTCTCAGGAGCAATGATTTTGACAGCTGCTGCAACACCCCGCTGAGACACTACGCCTTTTCGTTAAAAAAATCTGTAAAAAGTTTTAAAAGTACTTTTAGTTACTTGTATATATTTTATCCTATCATATCGTTTAATAGTTTTCTATTCAGGTCTATTCTGCAAACATTTTTAATGTTAGTCATATCATTTTGCTTCAAAGGTGGCAAATGGTGACCAATATTAATTTGTGGAATTTTCATGACCGTAATATTTGTTTAAATTTGATTTTAATACCAATAATAACAATTTATACGCTTTTATTTAATTAAGACCTACATAGTTTCTTTTCAATGGATAAGAATAAGTAAGATACGAAGATAAATCCGGTATCAAAGCAGAAATTCTCTTACTTATTTCTTACGTAATTGGGTGGCAAAATTAATTTTTTTGGGTGGAGGTCTCCACTAGGATTAAATGAATCCTGTTAATTTTGTATTTAACTTTTTTATTTCACTTGTTCGGCTTTTTAATATTTTATTTCACTTGTTCTGGCTAGCTGGAGGATATGTTAGTGTCTGCTTGTTTTTTTTTTTGGATAAGAATATTGCCGTGTTAAGAAGGAAAAACGTAACTGACATTTTGGCTGTTTTTAGTTAGGGCCAGTTTTGACATCTTTGATATGTTTGCTATTTTATTCTTTAAAAATAAAAGCCCTAACTCGCTTTTGTAATGGTCTAAAACGCTGCAAAAAATGATGTTCGCTCAAAGAACCCTGCAATTTTTAAGAAAAATTGCCGTCTTAGCACTTATTTTAAGAAAAAAAGTGACTCCCATACAAGCATTTGTACATCTTAGAAATAATCTAAGCAAAAAAAAATTGATTTATTTGTAAATACGACAGAAAAACATTCATCAACAAAACAGAAAAGATAGAGATAAAAACAGAAAAACGCGATTATCTCGAAATGTCAAAAATGCAGATGCGTTTTTTCTTCTTAACACAGAAGAATAGTATACGAAATTAAATCCAGTATCAAAGCAAAATAAGTCTCATTTTATGTTAAGGTTTGTTGAAATTTTGTTTTAAAAATTAAGTAAAAGGAAAGTATCGGTTGAGTAGGTATAACAGCAAACCACGCAAAATAATGTTGAAAACATTTACAGCTTTGCTGCTATACCCTACCCCTTGATATTGTAAAAGATATAAAAATAATATTTGTAATAATCATACCAATCTATTGAAAAATGATTTTTTCAGCAAAGTACTCTTTCAATGGCCTACCTTCCTGTAATGATTTTGACTCATCAGTTAATTATTTTGAAAAAAAAAATTATTTTTGCATTCTAAAGCTCAATTGGTTAAACTTTTCTTAGCATAGAATAATGCTGATCCTTGTGAAACTTAACATGGTTGATCAATTTTATAAGCAAAAAAGTTTTAAATCACAAAATTTTAACCATTAATTTATGTACCTACCAAAACAGGTACATTTGATGATGAATATAAGAAAAACTCGTTTAAAACACAGACATTCTAAAACACCCTGCACATTCCCATAAAGTTGAATCTTATAACTTGTACCAGAAACTTATTCTGGTACAAAATTAGTCTCAATGCATATAAAATTAAACGGCTATAATGAATAATCCCGTGTTAAAGCGATTTTGGAAGAAATTAATTTAGTTTAATGTTTGCTTTTAGAATGAAATGTTATGAGCGATATTTTTTTATAAATTAAGGCAAATACAGGATACATTAATTTCAATCAATGCTTTGGAAACTTAATTTAAATGATTTAGTTATATTTGAAGGAAATTTACTTTCTTACTATGCATTTGACTAATAAAAGAAAATTTCTTTGTTATATACAATATTTCATAAAACACAGATATAAGAAAGGAATTCTTTGGATTTTTTGACTTTCTTATATCCGTCATCAACTGTATTTTTAAAAGGAAAATTTCAAATCTTTTTTACTTATTTATGTATAGGGTTCAACTTTCTTTTTATTGTCTTATTTATTCCAAACGAAGTTGATTAAATATTGTATTTTGTTCAAAATCTGTCTTTCCAAAAAAATGACTCAGAAATTTTTTCTTAAAAAAGACCTAGAAAAATTTTCGAGAAAAAGAGAGAGCAAATTTTTCATAAAAAAAGACTCTTTGCGAGATAAACACTAAGAAATATTAAGCCAAAAAAGACCAAGAATTTGTCAAAGAAACAAATTTAAAAATTTTGTCTTAAAAAAGAGGAAAGGAAGATTTTGTCACGAAAAATTTATAATGTGTTCGTAATATATACAAATTATAATAACTTACGCTTTAAATAACTTTGATGACTGCTGTGCAACACCTCGCTGGGATACCGTACTTTTCCGTTAAAAAATCTGTAAAAATGTTTAAAAGTACTTTTAGTTACATGTAGGAACATATATGTTCTTTCAAATTTAAATGAGGCCATGAGAAGCAGAGCGATCTTATGATTTATTTGCATTGTTTTTTAAAAACGTGAAAAACTATTGTTGAATTTTTTGCAACTAGTAGCTACATATGGAGGACTCACAGCTGAACCGAACCAAGTCAAAAAAAAGAAAATTCGACGGTAATAAGAGGATTAGTAAATAAACTGCCATTAATTAATGAATATTTTACTCGTAAAAAGGACAAGTTTATTCTCTAAACTAAATTATTATTATAACTCTTTTATTTAAAAATGAAAAACTTGAGTTGAAAAATATTCACAAAAATTTGCAAAAAAAAAAAATTATGACTTGGTTCGGTACAGCTTCGAGCCCTCTACCTATATATATGATACTTCAATCAGTTAGATAGAATAATTATTCCAAAAACGCAATATTTTAATTTAATCAGCGAGATCATCTTGGTTCTCTTGGCTTCATATGGATTAGTAGTATTACTTTAAGGCCTATTCTGCAAACATTTTTAATTCACGTGAAGTCATTTTATTTCAAAGGAAAATTAAAATTTTGTCAACCCTGTTTCCGGTCGGAATAAATCCGTATGTATTCAAAAAATAATTTTTTATAAGCTCAGAACATTTATTTTTGTTTTTGAATTGGTAGGGATTTGACTCAAAACGAAAATCTGAAGGTTCTATTATAGTTATAAGTCAAATCCGTACGAACGAAAGTCAGAACAGAACAAAGGTGAATGTATTTTGTTCCAAGTCTGACCTTCATGCCCGTGCTTTACGATCCGAATTATAAAGAAGATTGATTTTCATATATTTTATGAAGTTTCTTTCCCACGAAAATAATACTGACCGTGGTGGATTGAAATAAAAGTCATAATAATGAATAAAAAACTTAGTGCGGTCACCAATAAAAACATTTTATCTTCGCGAGTCTTGGAAATGAACTTTTAGGTATATTTTTTCAATTTATTAACCTGATTAAAACTTTATAGTTTGATTTCACAATATCTCGGACCGAAAATATTTATAAAAATAGGTCGGCCGCCAGTAATACGCAACATGGAAGCGAAAGTGAATTTTTGTATAGGTATAACATAGAATATATAAATATATTAGTTTCATATAATGACTTAAAATGACTTACGTGATTGGGTACAAATTTAAATTTTGGAGGTAGGCCTCCAAGAGGATTAAATTAATCCTTTTAATTTTGTATTTAACTTTTTCATTTAACTTGTTCTCCATGGCTGGCGGCAGCGGTTGCTTCTTTTTGGTAACTAAATCGTTGTTCGTTGCAAATATTTTTAATTTACGTGAAGTTATTTTGTTTCAAAGGAAATTTTAACTTTTATCACCCCTGTTCCGATTTTCGGTTGGAATGAAATCCGTATGTATTCGAAAAAAATTGTTCGTAAGCTCAGATTTGTTTTTATTTCTTAGTGATTCAACTCAAGACGATTTGATTCCTATCAAAAGTCAGAACAGGGGTGAATGTATTTTGTTCCAAGTCTGGGGTGCCAGCAAGTAACTTGTTACAATCGAGTTTAATCGATACAATCGAGCATTCGCAGCATCTATTTTGGTTCAATCGAATGTCCTCAATTGCATCGTCAGATCCGACAGCACACAAACTTGAGATTGACGCTTGAAACAAAAGTTTTCACTCGAAGAAAATAGTTATCGTTGGCAGTGATTTTTTTAAGAAAAGCATGGACTGATATTTTGACCACTTTTATGAGTTTTCACGAATACTTAAAGCTGCCCAAGGGAGCAAAAACAGCAATTTGCCTTGGAAAAACTTGCGATTTGGAAAAAGGTAGGTTGTTTTTAATTAACAAAATTATCGAGTGCACAGGTTCGTAAGCAGCGGTTGATGGTGATCCAACAGCAAAATCTTTTGGAGTCGGACGCATTAATTTTGTTACCAATAAAAACAACAACGGCGACGATAAAAGCTAAATTAAATGTGATTTAAAGTTATATGAATTAATTTTATTTTGAAGAATACCAATTTGACATTTCACTTTATAGTTCACAATGACATTTTTAAGTGGAAGTCACAATGAAACTCGTTTCAAATTACATGCTACCAAAAATATTTTTTTTAATCGAATTATTAAGATTGATTTTCATATATTTTATGAAGTTTTTTTCCCACGGAAATTGTGGCGACCGTCGGCGTCGTGGATAGAAAAAAAAGTCATAATTATGATTAAAAACGCAATGCGCTCACGAATAAAAACATTTTATCTTCGCTAGACATGGCGGCCATTTTGATGGAGTCGTCTTTTCAGCACCGAGTTTCAAGTTTTGGAAATTAAGTTTGGAAAACTTTTTTTCAATTTTCAAGTTTTTTTCCCATGAAAATAATGCCAACCGTCGTGGGTAGTAAAAAAAGTCATAATTATGATTAAAAAACACAATGCGCTCACCAATAAAAACATTTTATCTTCGCCAGACATGGCGGCCATTTTGATGGAGTCGTCTTTTCAGCACAGAGTTTCAAGTTTTGGAAATTAACTTTGGAATAACTTTTTTTTTCAATTTAAAAACCTAATTAAATCTTCAAATGTGATTTCACAATATCTCTGACCGAAAATATTTGTAAAAATAGATAGGTACTTACATTAATTTTGTCGCCGGCCGCCATAGTATTACGCAGCACATGGCAGCGATATTGAATTTTTGCTTATATAGGTATAATTTAGAATAAATAAATATATTAAAATGACTTACGTGACTGGGTGGACAAATAAAAATTTTCGGTGGAGGCCTCCAACAGGATTAAATTAATCCTGTTAATTTTTCATTTAACTTTTTTCTTCACTTGTTCGGCTTTTTAATTTTTTTTGTTCACTCACTTGGTCTGGCTTGCTGGAAGATGTGGCGGCGGCTGCTTCTTTTTACTAACTGAATCGTTGTTCGTTGCTATGGCCAATTGCAAGTCGGCGTCATTTAACTTGGTTCGTTAAGTTCGTCAAAAAATGTTCCCTCTATACGAACATTGCTGAGCTCTGTTCACACCATGAATGAAAGAATACAAAAATACGGAATAGGGACGGGAAGTTTTTAAGTTAATTAAATTTGGTTTTATGTTGATTTTTTTCTTGTCTATCTATCAATTCAGTATTGTGTACTTTATGTTCTATTAATTAAAACAATAGCAAAAATAATAATACTTTCTACCACACTCTTGATTTTTTTTTTTTGGATTATTGACGATTTAGATTATTTAAAACCATTTAATATCAATTTGAAAATATTTCCCAGTGAAAAATATCTTCTTTTAGGGCCAGTTTGTTCTCAGCTTATCATCTTTAATCAATGATTATTGTGACCGATAAAGCCGCAAAAGTGTTTTTAATCAACAACATTTGAGTCAATGAACCCATAGTTTGAGTTGTTAGTTATCGAAATCGTTAATCAGCCAATATTGGTTGATTATCTCCATTTAACCAGAGCCTTTGAAAAACTTATTACAATTTAACCCGATGTAAACAATCTGTTGTTGAGAAAATAATATCTTGTATTATTTCATTAATTTTTAACTAGCCACGAACTTGGCAATTTATAAAAGGTTTATTAAAATTAATTAACAAGATAATTACATAAATAAAAGGGTTTATTAAAATAATAAACAGTTTACTATAACAATAAACGATTAATGAATTTTAATAAACAAGATTATTATTACAAGTCAACAGTAAATTTGTAAGGCACGCTTCGTTACATTTTTGTAATAAATAATAAATACGTTTATTATGACAATAAACGATTAATTAATTTTAATAAACAAGATTATTATTACAAATCAACAGTAAATTTATAAAGCACGCTTCGTTAAATTTTTGCAATGAAGAAGAAATACGTTTATTATGACAATAAACGATTAATTAATTTTAACAAACAAGATTATTATTACAAATCTACAGCAAATTTTAGAAAACACGCTTCGTTAAATTTTTGAACAAACCGTGTTGGGAAGATTAAACAATTTATTGATACAATAAACAGTTTATTGTGGCAGTAAATGGGATTATAAAATCGATAAACATAAAAAACAATTAACAATTATGCTGCGTTTTCATTTGGGCAAGTGAAAAAATTTAGTTGTTTCTTTGAAAATGAGCATGTTTTTTTTTCTAAACTATCGTTTTTGCAATACCAAGTATGATTTCCATTCGTTTTTTTGGTAATCACTAGAAACATTTACATAGTAAAAATATTTTCGGAGTTGGGAAAATTTTGTTAATTTTTGTGTTTCTCTGTTATTCATCTAATAAAAGCTATTATAATTATAATTTATTGCCTTACTTACTTACTTACCTTTTTTAAGTGACCGCCATGGGACGCACACTGCACAGCACAATTTATTTATTGTTTTTTGATTAACATTCTTTGTTATTTTCTTGTTCTTCAGAAAGTAAAACATTTTTAATCATCAAATTATTCACTCACAAAAAACACCTTCTGTTAAATTTTATGCTATGATGGTTTTTATTTAGGTGATGGCCAACTAAAATGATAAAAGTGTACTCGATATTTCTGTCACTCGGAATCGATAATAGGTGCATTGTTTCCAAAGGTCCATTCATGAATGAAAGAATACTAGATTACGCTGTAATATTTTTTCCACAACATTCCTGATAATTTTTCGATTACCTACTGACGATTTAGATAATTTAAACCCATTTAATATCGATTTTAAAATATTTCCTTGGAGAAAAAATGTATTTTAATAATAAACACACATTTTTCACAGCTAATCATCTTTAATCAAAGATTGTTATGACTGGTTAATCCGCGAATCTGCTTGTTAACCACAGTTTTATTTAATGAATCCATAGTTTGAGTTATTAATTATCGAAACCACTAATCAGCCAATATTGGTTGATTAGATCCATTTAACCAGAGCATGTGAAAAACTTATTACAGATTTAACCCAATGTGAACAACTTAGAATTAATGTTGTGGTAATGAAAGGGCAGTATGAGCAGTAGGATGTACTCCAAAATATAGGAAGGCAGGGATGATTGTAATTCAAGAAATTATGTTGAACAACAAAACTTTCGTTGTCGCTCCAAATTCTTTAATAAATTTTATCATTCAACATTATATTATGTATGTTATTGTTTTAAAAAGCAGACCTTCGTAATAATTTAATATTCTGTAACTACTCGTACATTTGAGTATGCAGAAAATGAATTTGTTATTAATTTATGTAAAGTAAGTGTATTTATTATAATTTTTCTAAGGAGAGAAAAAGTGTGAGTTCTGCCTTAATGAAACTTAGAAATCCAAACAAGGTTTTTTAAGAAACGATTTATCATATTTAATAAATTTGTTTTTGAATTCAGTAAATTGTTTATTAAAATCAATAAATTGTTTTTTAATTTAATAATTTGTTTATTAAAATCAGGAAATTGGTTTTTAATTCAATAACTTGTTTATTCAATCAGTCAGAAATCAGTCAGTAAATATATTTGAACCACGGATCAAAATTTGAACCACGTTTGTACAACAGTGATAATTTATGGGCTTTACAAAAATACACACAAAGTGGACCATACTTTGAGTTTGGTTAAATATGATCGGAGCTTAAAGTCAAATGATAAAGAATTCTCGTATTCTTTCATTCGATACATATAGAGACGTCAATACGTGGTGGCGGACAGGGAGTTAGAAATATAAGTGTTTTTTATTCACTGATACATATTTTTTCAAATATAATACAAACCTAAGCTATTTTTCAAAGCTAGTAGGTATGACAGCCGAAGTTTGGGATCGCTTTACATAGTTTGTTTGTATCTTGATGTATTATAATGTATATAATGCATAGATTTAGCTTCTTGTTTCTCTTTTGGTTTTTTTTGTTGCCTTCCAAAGAGTGTGCGGGCCAACGAAAGGTTGGTCAATTCTTTACTTTACTATTGGAAAGTAAGAACACGACAGTCAAATTAAGTTTGCAAACTTTTTCAAAGATCACTAGTCCGCACTCTGTTGGACCAAGCGGATAATATTTTGTATATATGTACCTCTACTTATTATTTTTTATTATTGGAGAATGACAAGTTAATTAATCCATGGACTATGAATGTTCTGGACTGAACTGGAACACTAAACACTTTGATTGTGGAAAATTCTTAATCCATGGATTAGTCAGTTTGAAAATAAGACTTAAAATTAAATTGTGGTAATGAAAGGGCAGTAGGAGCAGTAGTATGTAATCCAACAAATAGGAAGGCAAGGGTGACTGCAATACAAGAAACTATGTTGAACCGCTTATAGCGTTACAGCGAAACTTTCGTTTTCTCTCCAAAGTCTTTGATAAATTTAATCATTCAACATTATATGATGTATGATATTATTTTAAAAAGCAGAACTACGTTAAAATTTAATATTATGTAGATACTAGCACATATGGGTACGCAGAAAATGAATTTGTTACTAATTTATGTAATGAAAGTATATTTAGTATAATTTTTCTACGGAGAGTAAAAGTGTGAGTTCTGCCTTAATGAAACTTAAAAAACCCAAACCAGGTTTTTAAAAACGATTTATCATATTTAATAAATTTGTTTTTGAATTCGATAAATTGTTTATTAAAATCAATTAATTGTTTTTTAGTTCTATAATCTGTTTATTTAAACAGTAAATTGGTTTTTAATTCAATAACTTGTTTATTAAACACAATAACTAGTTTTTTTTAATTCAATAACTTGTTTTTTAAAAACAATAAATTGCTTTATAATCCAATAACCTGTTTATTAAAAACAATAAATTGTTTTTTAATTCAATAACTCGTTTAATAAAAACAATACATTTCTAAAAAAAAATCAATTTTGTATTAATTCAATTTGTAAAGGTTTCATTGATAATTGATTACATTGATTGTTGACATTATTTCTTTTGTAAGATGTTCATAATCGCATCATACAATTAAATAATAATAAATTTTAATAATTGAAATTCATTGTTTCAGTTAAAAAACTATAATATCCATATCAATTTTAGAATTAAGCTCATTATAATGTCGTTCGTTATCAAAACAATCAATTTCTAAAATTTTAATAACGAAAGTTAACTGGTTCAGTAACGAAAAATTAAAAACAATAAAAGCAATACCATTTTAAGATTTAATAGCTAAAATTATTTATTGCATTTAAAAAATAAAAAAATAATAAATCGTTTGCAAATTTTAAAATTCGGCTTTTAATAATTGTCGTTCATTATCACAACAAACGGTTTATTAAATTTTAATAACTCAAATTTACTGTTTCAATAAAAAAAATAATTAAAACTATTAACCGCTTATCAATTTCGAAATTCAGCTCTTAATAAATATCGTTTATTGTCACAACAAACGATTTATTAAATTTAAATAGCTATAATGTATTGTTTCAATTTAAAAAAAATTAAAAACAATAACCCGTTTATCAATTTTAAAATTCAGCTCTTAATAAATTTCGTTTACTGTCACAACAAACGATTTATTTAATTTTTATAATTAAAATTTACTGTTTCATTAAAAAAAAATATAAAAACAATAAACCGTTTATCAATTTTAGAATTAAACTCTTAATAAATGTCGTTAATTATCACAACAAACGATTTATTAAATTTCAATAACTCAAATTTATTGTTTCAATCAAAAAAATAATTAAAACTATTATCAATTCCGAAATTCAGCTCTTAATAAATATCGTTTATTGTCACAACAAACGATTTATTAAATCTGAATAGCTAAACTTTATTGTTTCAATTTAAAAAAAAATTAAAAACAATAACTCGTTTATCAATTTTAAAATTCAGCTCTTAATAAATTTCGTTTACTGTCGCAACAAACGATTTATTAAATTTTAAAAACTAAAATTTATTGTTTCATCTAAAAAAATTATAAAAACAATAAGCCGTTTATCAATTTTAGAATTAAACTCCTAATAAATATCGTTTATTATCACAACAAACGATTTATTAAATTTTAATAACTAACATTTATTGTTTCAATAAAAAAAATAATTAAAACTATTAACCGTTTATCAATTTCGAAATTCAGCCCTTAATAAATGTCGTTTACTGTCACAACAAACGATTTATTAAATTTGAATAGCAAAAATTTATTGTTTCAATTTAAAAAAAAAAACTAAAAATAATAAACCGTTTATCAATTTTAAAATTCAGCTCTTAATAATAACGTTTATTATCACAACAAACGATTTATTAAATTTTTATAATTAAAATCTACTGTTTCATTTAAAAAAATTATAAAAACAATTAACCGTTTATCAATTTTAGAATTAAACTCTTAATAAATGTCATTTATTATCACAATAAACGATTTATTAAATTTTAATGACTCAAATTTATTGTTTCAATAAAAAAAAATAATTAAAACTATTAACCGTTTATCAATTTCGAAATTTAGCTCTTAATAAATGTCGTTTATTGTCACAACAAACGATTTATTAAATTTGAATAGCTAAAATTTATTGTTTCAAAAAAAAAAAAACATTAAAAACAATAACCCGTTTATCAATTTTAAAATTCAGCTCTTAATAAATTTCGTTTACTGTCGCAACAAACGATTTATTAAATTTTAAAAACTAAAATTTATTGCTTCATCTAAAAAAATTATAAAAACAATAAGCCGTTCATCAATTTTAGAATTAAACTCCTAATAAATATCGTTTATTATCACAACAAACGATTTATTAAATTTTAATAACTAACATTTATTGTTTCAATAAAAAAAATAATTAAAGCTATTAACCGTTTATCAATTTCGAAATTCAGCCCTTAATAAATGTCGTTTACTGTCACAACAAACGATATATTAAATTTGAATAGCAAAAATTTATTGTTTCAATTTAAAAAAAAAAACTAAAAATAATAAACCGTTTATCAATTTTAAAATTCAGCTCTTAATAATAACGTTTACTATCACAACAAACGATTTATTAAATTTTTATAATTAAAATCTACTGTTTCATTTAAAAAAATTATAAAAACAATTAACCGTTTATCAATTTTAGAATTAAACTCTTAATAAATGTCATTTATTATCACAATAAACGATTTATTAAATTTTAATGACTCAAATTTATTGTTTCAATAAAAAAAAATAATTAAAACTATTAACCGTTTATCAATTTCGAAATTTAGCTCTTAATAAATGTCGTTTATTGTCACAACAAACGATTTATTAAATTTGAATAGCTAAAATTTATTGTTTCAAAAAAAAAAAACATTAAAAACAATAACCCGTTTATCAATTTTAAAATTCAGCTCTTAATAAATTTCGTTTATTGTCGCAACAAACGATTTATTAAATTTTAATAACTAAAATTTATTGTTTCATTTAAAAAAATTATAAAAACAATAAACCGGTTATCAATTTTAGAATTAAACTCTTAATAAATGTCGTTTATTATCACAACAAACGATTTATTAAATTTTAATAACTAAAATTTATTTTTTCAATAAAAAAAAAGAAATAAAACTATTAACCGTTTATCAATTTCAAAATTCAGCTCTTAATAAATGTCGTTTATTGTCACAACGAACGATTTATTAAATTTTAATAACTAAAATTTATTGTTTCAATTAAGAAAATTGAAAAAAACAATAAACCGTTTATCAATTTTAAAATTTAGCTCTCAATAAATTTCATTTATTATCACAATAAACGATTTATTAAATTCATTAAAAAAAGTTTATTGTGACAAGTAACAAGTTTATTGAAACAATAACTCATTGCTTATTTTGAAGAATTTTCAATCGCAAAACGGCTGTTTATTGTAACAATAAACGATTTGTTAATTTTAATAACCAAAATACCCCTATAAACGGTCAATAAACGGAATTGATAAACGGTGATTAAATTTTCAAGATTTTTTTAATAAACCGTTTATTGTTACAATAAAAAGTTTATTGTGACAATAAATATCCACTTAATAAACGCCGTTTGTTAAAATTCTGAAAATTTTTTGGTTCAGTGTAGATAGCATAGCGAATAAACATTGGAACGCGAGGATTTAATCTATCAAATTGTCAGCAGAGCCAAAAAGGGATAAGAAGAGTTTTTAAGAAAGGGATAGCATTTCTCTATATTAAATTTCACATTTACAATAAGGGTATTCATACAACAGCGTAAAGTCGTCGTAAACTTTTAAACTTCGTAATTCTGTCACAATTTGTATGGAAAATTTGACAGATTTACGAAGTTTAAAACTTTACGATGTTTACGACTAGTTTACGCTGTTGAATGAATACCCTTAATGTGTCCCAAAAGAAAATATACATCATATCCTAGTGTTCTCTAGGGTCCAGTGTATATCTACTTTTGTAACTGAGTGTACCTTGAAATAATTTTTCATTTTTAATTCTGAAATATCAAGAAAAGCTGCCAGAACCTGACAAATCTAATTTTAAAATCACATTTTGTATAGATTTTTTGTGACATTTTTACATTTATGGATATAGTGCGTACTCACTCACACCTATCAAAGTTTGAATAAGAAATTGTACGTTCCGCTTTAATTTCATTTTCAGTTAATTAAAAATGAGAGAAAAATGTAGTGTCATACGGGCTTAAATATAAAAACTATATTTTTATTGAATATTAAAGTAAAACTTGCAAGTACACATAAATCTGTGCTGAAAATCGAACCAAGTGTTTCCTAAAGTATAACCAAAGTGAAAGCGATTTCGTAGGCACTCTCGCCCGTAAATTGTTCGTGTTTATTTAATAATAATAATTAATAAATAATAGTATAACTATTAACGATTATTCCTCCTAGGTGATCGTGTCAGCCTTAAGATTCTGGGCAAGGATGTATACTATGGTCTATTGCCTTTGATTACTTTGAATGTCACTGAAGTAACATAGAGTTCAACATCTGGATTGAGTGCATGAACTTCACCGGCTTTTAAGAAAGCCATTTATTTATTCTTTTATTGCTTTTGTGCTCTAGGAAGGTCTACGCCAATTGTTTCCTTAACTGTTACTCAATGATGTGGCAATTGAGGGCAGCTTCAACACATCATCCACCAGCGACAACTTTTTTGATTTCCAACACTCTTCACAACGCACATCGCACTTAAATCTTTGCATTTCATCGCATTAGAAATCATTTGGACCCCGAAGAATAATTTCAGGAGCAGCTACCGCTGTTGTACACTTGATTAGAATAAGAAGAATTTGTAATTATATTTTTGTTTTAGATAAAATACTGTAGTTACTTACGGGTTACGGCTGTCGGCTGGTTATGAATGTTTTCTTTTTGTCCTTGTTTTCTTCTTTTGGTTTTTTTTCTTTCAAGAACTGAAATTTAATAGAAATAAATATGTTAATAAAGTCATTTAATACTATGTTCCCACCAAAATGAAATCCGAGATTTCAGTTGAAAACTTTTGATATTTCAAGGTGATGGAACAAGATTTAATGAAAATTTCAACGAAATCTCAATGAAAACCCTAGATTTCAACGAAATCTTAATGAAATCCCACTCCACCAACTCAAGATCTCCGAATTTTTCAGCTGAAATCTCAGATTTCGTTTTGGTGGGAACATAGTATAAGAATATTTTGATTGAAATAAAATAAAGTTTTATTTATAAAATAATTATTTTACCTGAATGTAAATACATGCATTTGTTATGGCGGCCACTTCATAATGTGGTTATCCAGTTGTTTTTATTTGCCACCAGGTATCGCATTTTGACTTCTCTAGTCGTCAATTGACGAGATTGATTTTATTAATATACTTAAATGACTTTATTAACATTATTTCTTTCTACTAAATTTCAGTTCTATAAGGAAATAAGCCCCCAGGTGAACAAAAAAGAACAAAACAGAGTGCCTACAATAGGTACTTTATTTAGAAAATGTTTGATAATAAATGGGTTTTAAATAACAAATCGTTTTTTTTATATAATTTCAGATTTTTTTTTTAAATCTACAATACATTGTAATGTGCAAAACTAAATAACGCATCAACATTCACAAATAAAATATCAACAAAATGAAAAAAAAAAAATAGAGCCAAGTAGCTAATGGCTGTTTGGAAAGCAGCACACTATGAAGTCTACACGCAGAGTATGGGTTCTCAAACCACAAATGGAAGGATTTTATTTCACTTGACCAAATGACATGATCACAAAGTATAAATAATTCTTAGGTACTCTTTTAATTGTTAAAAAACACTAACAATTTACGGGCGAGAGCGCCCACGAAATCGCTTCCGCTTTGATTTAACTTTTCAAAACACTTAATTGGTTCCACTTTAAGAAGAAATTTATGTGTAATGGAAAGTTTCACTTTATATTTTGATAAAAAAATACTTTTTATATTTAGTAGAATAGTTTTTTTGTTTTTAATAAATAAATTTCAAAGAACACTACTTGATTCACATATGATTTGCAGCAAATTTTGACATCTTATGTGGTTATCCTGTTGCAAGGTTTTACAGAGAGTACAGCCTCCGGTCGTCAATATGGACTTCCAGGAGCCAACTTCACGACGGCTCATTTTCAACCACTAGGTGCCACCAGCACTAGTTGGAGCAATACAGAAAAATAGTGTAGCTTTTGAAAATTGGTTTGACAGTAGTTTTGTTATTTTTTTTATCATTTTATTTTATAAAAGGAATAATAAAGAAATTTTGTTATTTTTCTTACTATTTTTCTATGGAAAAAATGTAAAAACAAGAAAATAATTTAATTTAAAAAATAAAGATATAAAATCCGATGCAAATTCAGTTCAAGTGTAGGCTCAACACGTAATGCCAGTGGTCATCATATTATAATATTAAATCAATATACAATTCTGCCTTTTTTCAGCAACTATGGCTTGAAATAACAGACTCCCAGATCGATGAAATGAAGAAGATCGTCGAGAATATTGATCTCACAGCTACTGCGTCTTATGCGACATGTGCATGTTTTTGCATAACTGGGTCCTCTGGCCGCACCCTTCAACATTTAGAAGCCACCTACTGCTACGTTGAAGACAATTCATGACTTTATTGTTCTGAGGAACTCGCTTGACCTCTGATGCAGCTCTTCAATGGTCATGTGGGGAAGGTACGAGCCCTTGACTACCTTGTGACCAAGTTAAGTGGGATTTGAAAAACCATACGCCATCACATGGGCAAGCTTACCCGCGTTAAGTTGATGTTGAGATCTAAGGAGAGCTCCCAAGCTTTGGAACATCCATCCACAAGTGCTCCAACTTGAGAATTCTTGCTTCCCACAAGGAAGTCAAGGAGGCATTCGAGTCAACCCAAATCGGCTCATCCACAATGTTTTACAAAAGAAACCCAATGTGCTCGGAGCGTACCTAGGGTATGATAAAGTTTATGTGCAACAAACATCGAATGGGTACCTACGTTTGGCGTTTGCAACGGATTACCTTTTGGCAGTCATTTTTGTTTTAATGTGAATTCCGCATTGTCTAATGTCGCTTTATGATTGGAAAACTCATTTGGAATTTTATATAATGGTGGATTTACATGTATCTTGATCTCAAGAATCAAGAAAAGTAGAGGGGGTTAGATATAGTCTACAATACGAATGTATGAAAGTGCCCTTTCACACGAGGAAACTGAGTTGCCAGCAACTTTTAGTTCCTGGGTGAGAAGGGCAGGAGGAAAGAGGGGCGAACAGAATCTCCCCGGTCGAGGATTTGAGGAGATTTTTTGACATTTCCTTTCACATCTAGGTTTAGGTGTGTTCAACCAATAGACTTTCAAAGGAAATTTCAAAAATTGCCTGGAGATTTGTTTCCTTGTGTGAAAGGTACAAGAGATTTTTAAGGAGATTAAAAGAAAACGTCAAAAAAATCTCCAGCAACTTGTTTCTTCGTGTGAAAGGGGACAAAGAGTACACGGTGGTTACTCTTTTTTACTTGCTATAATCTACTATAACTTGTTGACAGCTGTCACAAGCATATGTTTTTGGTTTCAAAATTATCTGGTTGAGAAACTACATATTTGTTAAACTATTTCGTTCGTGTAGGTAGGAATTACAAATATTAATACTTTTAAATATTGACCCATTTAAATAATATTTTCAAAAACCAAAATCTTAGAAATAATCTAGATTAACCAATCCTTATCTCTAAATAAATCTCAGTATTGTTTGGCAGTCACAAAAGGTTGCGTGTTAGAAAATATTGTTTTATGTGAAAAAAAACTTGTAATCGCGTTTAAAATAAAAAATATATCGCTTAATAAATATAAAAGTACTTACAAATTGCATTAGCTGAATTTTTAACTAAATAAATGAGGATATTTCACCCGACGAACTGTGATCTTTTTACGAAAAATATCAAACAATCAAATTCGATTATTTTGTGAACACGATTTATCTGAGATCAATCCCTAAAACAAAAATTTGTTTTGTGAACTTGAAAAACAAATAAAATATTAAAATCAAGCCGAAATTGAAACTACATCAGAGCGACTTAGAAGAAAAACAATTCCATAGCATTATCTATCATTAAACATACGTATATTGGAAACATTTTTGCATTTAAAAGACACCAGTTGGCTACTTCTCCAACATCTCTAGATTCTATAAGGGGAACAAATTCGATTGAATCATATGGTGATCACAATGTTTATTTGTCAGACTCCACTAACTTTAAGGGGTTCATCGCCGCCAGTAAGTGACTCTGTTTTTGTGACGATTACAGTGGAACAACAAGCAGTATTGATTCCCAACACCAAATATCATCCGCATCGTCATCGGCTTCATCAAGCAGTGGCTTAAACTGAGGGGGAACAGTTACGGGTCTATTGACCATTCAAAGTATTGACGAAATCCCAGGTGACAAGGAAAACACTGTCCAATGCAACGGCATCATCACAAGAAATCTTGTAAGCATTAGTTTTCCAAATGGTTCCACAGTCCCCCGATGTACTGCATGTAAGAGTAAACAATCAGATGCAGTGGCAAAATGCTTCGAATGTGCTAATTTTCTCTGCTCAAATTGTGTAACGGCACATGCATTTATGCATTGCTTTTACGGACACAATGTTTTTTTGATTGAAAATCCATCGAGTTCAAATTTGGCAACTCCATTTCGAACATTTTCCAACCACAATCGAATAGAACAAATTCATCATTGTCAAAAATAGTTAACGGAGTTTTTGAAAACAACACAGGAGGCTCCTCTAAAAGTAATTGCTTCAATTTCCAGGACGAATTTTTAGCAAAGCTCTCATCAACCAACAGTATATCAAATCGTGACGACGTCAATTTACTGTCGTTAGTAACTCCGATTTGATTGTAAGCCGGATAAAGGCACACAGTGAAGTTAACGAAACTTACCAGTACTTCTACTCAATGTTGGACGAAAGAAAACAAGAAATTCTAAAGGAACTTTAAAGTTTGCACAACGTGAAAGTGCTGACGATTAATTCATGTGTAAATCGATCGAAAGAGGCAGTTGACAAAGCACTTCAAGCGTGTGACAATATTGAGAGGACCCCTGTAAAACCCAATAAAGTAAAATCAATCCGTTGTTCAAGACTTGCTGGTTCCATTTGAACTTGAATTTGTTTGAAACTATCAGTCAATTCAAGTAGGTGTTCGCAACACTTTTGGCTACATACGTGCAACAAATGAATCATCGACAGCAAAACAGACACCAATTGCAAGGCCAACACCTAGCAACACAAATCAATCTTCAGTGAATTAACAACATGGGAGGTCTTGTCATGAATTCGAATATTTTAGACATTTGATTTGTCAACAGCAGCGTATCTGACGCCACTCAAAATACAATCACTCATTCCACCAACAGCTTTGATTCGAATGCCGTTTCAAGCCAGCATCTGAAAAAGCAATAAATATATTGGGAAAAGAGTTTTGCTGCGAAACTTTTAACTCACTTGATTGTTTTTTTTTGTTGTGTACTACATTGAGCTGGAGCTCCGAATTGTGCACGCATTCTTTGTACCTTATCAAAATGAACTAGCTCTTATTTAATCAAAAAGTTAAACTACTCGAAGCATTTAAAATTGTGAATGAAACGAAACGGTAAAATTTCAGTCAATTTCTATTTTTCTTTTAACTCAATTGTTTCAATCTCAGGTCGTGTTTTGAATATTGAGCATAACAAGGAACATGAAGGCAGTGCTCAAAAAAATGAGGGAAGTGGGAAACCGGCCTCCTTCCGGCAAAATTAGAAGACTGCCTCCCATGTCACTAATCAGGGGCTATTGGCCGGCCCTGAAGAAGATCGGACACCTGTTATTATTTGAAGACTCAAAAGTGGTTATTCAAATTTAGGTTCTCATCAATGCATGGTTGCGATATGTAGGTACTCCAAGTAAAAAAAAATTAAATAATAAAAGACTGAGGAGGAAGACTCACGTCACGACCTCATGATGATATAGTATATAACTGTTTATTCACGAATTTAAAAATTTCGCAAACCTAATAAATCCTCTCCTTTATTTGGTTTGTAAAATTTAAAAATTCGTGAATAAACAGTGAGGTATGCAACCCCCCTGCTTGGGCCCGCTATAAGATTTGGGGTGGGTACGAGGTTGGGTGTGTGCAAAGTTTCTTTTGCATTTTTATAGAATCTGGATTTAATGAAACTTAGAAATAAAATCGAATTTTGAATATGTTTGCTTAGGCTTTATTTCTCAGTTAAAATTCGGCTTTATTTCACTTTGCCACAGCGAAATAAAGCCGAACGCTAAAATTCAGCGTTAGTTCACTGTAATAAAATGTCGAATGCCAAAAATTCGGCTTTATTACGCTCGGCGTTATTTCACGGCACCGGTAAAAACTTTTAAATCATGACTAATGAAATAAATGGATGATTTAGGAGTAAAACAAAATTCAAGTGACACGCATAATGATACTTTGCGACTTCAGAAAGAAAAAACTATGTCCAAGCACTGAAATTGTGATGATCTTTAGTCCCTTCACTGATGACCTTTCCATTCCTTGAGACTTTATCTTCAATAATGAAGATTTGATTTCGCAGTTATGAGCGCAGGAAATCCACTCACGGTGCCTCATTTCAATACGTGTAGGTAGACTTTCAACTGAAGACAAAAACAAAACGATTTTGTTTTAAGCAGATCAAAAGGTATCCTTAAGCTGGCCATACACGAAAGAGCCAACGAGCCAAATGGCCCTACGCCGATCCAACGGTCTTCTGTGGCCTGGGCCCCTATTCCGGTTCTATGATAAAATGAAATGATAAGTTTTTTATCACGAGAGTTTTCATAGCACTTTTTCATTTTATCATATCATTTTTCCCAAAATGTTGATTCTCGTTATACCAGTGAAAAAATCAGCTGATTTTGTGCTGAATATGTGCTGAATGGAAACTAAAATTATTTCACAGAAGTTTTTTCGATATTTACGATTGATTTGGTGGTTTGTTAAGATTATTTTCATTAAAATTGAATAAATTAAGTCAATTTATTGAATAATTATTTTTAAATCGGTTCATTTAAGAAGTTTTGAAATGTCGTATCTATGTTTTGTCCGCGTTTCTTACAACCAACTTTGAAAAAAAGAAGAGCCAGATACTGGTTGGTGAAAGTATATTAAGAAACACTATATCTTTGCAATAATTCTTTTTTCTTATTTAAGAAAACATAGAAATATTGCGAAGAAATTAATATGTGGGACAGCTTTAACACTCGTGCTCCCAATGAACAATCCATCTGCCAAAAAAGACAAGAAGATCATGGTTTTTATTTGCTCGCTTTCAGTGACTGGTCAATACAAATTTTTATATTGTGTGTTCATCCACAATAATTCAAAAATACTTACGTGTTGTGATCTAAATCCAAATTATTTACAACAAAGAAAATCAATAAAGAAGTGCATTGTTTAAATTTAGTCCATGTTTTTGGTTTTGTTCGTCTTTTCAATTTATCATTCATTAGGCTTTATCAGGCAAAATTTCTCGATGATAAATATCTTTTCATATGATAAGACAGACGTTTTCACGTTTACACAGAACCAGAATCGGAAATTGAGATTTATCACTGAAAAAACTTTTCATCACGTTTATCATCGAACCGGAATAGCCCCCCTGGATCGGCCGCCGATGCATTTGGATTTTCAGCCAATCTGAAATCCAACCTAGCCAAATGGATCGGATTGGTCGGTCGTGTATGGCTAGCTTTACTTCTTCAGATTGAACTTATGCATATTTGCCTGATTCCAGTTCCTGACTGTTGGCCGCCAGGGAAGCACTTTATTCTTGGAGCTCTTTGTTCAGATTGCAATTAAATCGCAAATTGTAGTCTCGGAAGTGGCCTCAACAAGGTAATACGATGAAAAAAGTTTAAAGAAAAAATATTTTTAACTTCCATATTACATATCAACAGCAATTCAATTTCATGCCTCCGCATAGCAATAAGATAGCTCATTTTGTCGGTTAATTGGGCGCGTTCAATGTTTGAATGGATAGCCTATCTAGGATAGCTTTGTATCCATGTATGTGTTTGAACGCAAGTCAGCTGTTGTTGACATTTCTCATAGGATAGCTTTGTATCCTAAAATTTTTGGGATAGCTTGGGATCTTTTTTCTGCCAACAGCTGTTTCTTCATCAGCTGTGTTTTAACAAGGGATTACAACAACACAAACCTATCCAGATCGCTTAAGTTCGGTGTTTGAACGTGGCCATTGTCTTATTTCTGTGCCGAAATTCAGCTAACTCGAAGCCGCAGGAAGTGAGTGAGATGAGTCACTTTTCGTCGAAAATCGATCTAGTTAGCAAAAGGGAGTGAGTGAGCGAGTGAAATGAAATGTCAGATTACTCGCCAGATATTTCCGCAGTGACTTGGTGTATGTGTTAAATTTCTAGTTTTGGATAGGTATATGTGCTTTTCTCAAGAATTCCTATTCATGGATAGGAAACGAAATAAAAAACAACAACCTAAATAAAAACAACTACCCTTTTATTGACTCTTTTATTTTATTTTACTATCATATGCACATTCAACACTTTTAAACTTTTTATTTCTCAAGGGTGAAACTCACATTAAACTTTAATTATGACAAACAAAATAATTGAAACAAAAGATACTCCAAACTCCATTATTAAAGATTCCAATGTTTACATTGTTGTATTTGTTGTTTCATTTCGTTTTGCGTAACGAGTGTGACAAGAAGGTAGGATTTAGTTCTTTTATATTGGGCACGTTCCGCTGGTTATTCTCAGTTATCCGGATAGCTTTGTGTTGTTGTAATCCCTTGTTAAAACACAGCTGATAACAGCTGACGCAACAACAACTCAAGTTATCTCAAAATTTTTGGGATAGCTAGATAGCATAGCGAATAAACATTGGAGCGCGAGGATTTATACTTCGTCTCATGTTCGAAACTAAATTCGAACTTACTCATTTCACTTAAATAGCTGAATCAATTTTGCGAGTGAAGTTAGATGAGTCGGCGAGTATTGTTGAAGGTGATGAAGAAATAAAAATACGAATTAATAACTTATTAAGTTATAAAATAAAAGAATTTATTATAATCGAAAGATTAATAGATAATTTGATGTGGATACGACAATCAGGCCTATTCTGCCACATCTGTTATTCTGCTATTAATTTTCTGTTATGAATCATAAAAGATTTTCAGCATAAAAGATCTTTTATGATTCCTATTCAGGCGTTCGAACTTTTATAAAACTCTGTTATGAAACTTCGAAAACGAAATCAGTTAACGAACAGACCTACAATCTGCTGTCATAATCAGCTGTTCTGTTATGAATTTCGTTGAAAAAGAAAATTGGCAAACATATTTTCATATATTTTTCCTGTGTTGCATCTAAAAAGAGACTTATCCTACCTAACACCGTAGAAATCCTATAGAGAATAGGAGAGACGACCAACAGGCCAGGAAGTTGAATGATGTTGGAGTGGATTCAATTTGGTTAATGGAATACAACTCCCAGAAGCGTTCTTACAAGAATAATTCTGAGTAGTAAAGAGTGTTTTGTTCAGTGTTTAGTTGTAGCTTTAATAAATAAACAGAAATATTTTTAATTGTTGTTTTTGAGTGCGGCTAAGGGCTGTCGTGATGACGATCGTCGTTTCTTGGCGCTTCCACTTTGTCGCGCTGATCTTCTGCAAATAGTCGCAAGGACTCTATTCTTTTTGTAAGGTGATTTGAACGGCGTTTTCGTGTAATAGCTAAACACACTGTGGCTCTTAGGGACATTCAACAGACTCTTCTTAGCCGATGGAGCTTGTTGATCTAATGCAGCGAGCTTTCCTGTGTCCTGCGCTTTCTTTTACAAAGATAATTTTATTTTAATTTGCTTATTAAACTATTTTTCAATATATTTTCTTACATTTGTCTCCTTTTATGAACATTTAGTTTACGAAATATCCATTTTTACTTGATATAACTGTGTTCTCATTGTAATCTTTTATGATAAAAGTCACAGAAGTTTGTCTTTTATTCTTTTATGATTTATAGCAGATTTTATAACAGATTTTGGCATGCTGAATACCAAAAATGCGATTTGTAAAAGATTCTGTTATGAGTTCGAAAGTTTGGCAGTTCATAACAGATTTCTTAGCAGATTTAATAACAGATGTAGCATGCCGAATACCAAAATCATAGTTCATAAAAGAATTTTTGACAGCTTAAACTTTCGTATAGAAATTCATAGCAGAATAACAGAATAGCAGAATAAAAGATTACGCCGAATAGGCCCAAAATGTTAAGAAAGAGAATGAAAATGTGGTCGTTCTTTGATGCGAAGGTGCGTTCGAGTCATGTTCGAATGTAGGTTCGTTCGCTTAGCTAATAATGATGAGTTCTGGTTCACGAGTTAAAGTGCATATTTCAATACTCCTCCTCAATTTAACACTCTTCCAGCGTCTCCAGTAACAGCATTTTGTATGAGTCCAAGTCCTGAACAAAGTTTTTCAAATTGGGGTCTTGGAAGCGGTTTCGTGAGAATGTCGGCCACTTGCTCTTTCGAGCTAACATACTGAACGGCAATTAGTCGTTTCTCGTACAAATCTCGAACAAAATTATATTTTATATCAACGTGCTTTAAACGCTTGTGTTCCCATCTTGATAGTAGATGTATGCACGATTGATTGTCTTCTAGGATTTTCGGAGGAGTTTCACTGGATATGCCAAAGTCCATCAGAAGATTTTTCATCCAGATAACATCGGCTGCTGCGGTGGCCAAAGCGATGTATTCAGCTTCTGTCGAAGATAATGCGACTGCAGTTTGTCTTTTTGTTGTCCAGGACACAGTATTTCCGAAAACTTTCATTAAAAAACCTGAAGTGGATTTACGGTCTTGTTCACTGCCAAAGTCAGCATCAACGTAACAGCATAACGGCTCTTCATCGCCTTTCCTATAGCATAGAGTTATGTCCAAAGTCGCTTTGATGTACCGTAGGATTCGTTTAAGTCCTTTCCAACGAGCTTCCGTTTGTTCATGTTGGTATCGGCTAAAGTAGTTAACAGCGAAGTTTAAGTCCGGTCTGGTGGTGAGCATGGCGTACATCAAACATCCGACCAATTCTCTGTAGGGCTTTGATTCATCTAGGGGCTGCTTATCATCAGGGATGGGTGTTGCTTCCATAGGTGTCTTCGTTGGATTGCAGGCTAGCATATTAAATCGTTTCAGCATTCGTTCCATGTAGACCTTTTGACTCAAATGAATTTCTCCATTCACTCTGTCTATTCTGATGCCAAGGAAGGATTTGAGTTCACCCAAGTCCGACATGTGAAATCTGTTTCTCAGCGAGTTCTTAATTTCATCAATTTTACTCATTTTGTTACCTGCAATGATAATATCATCGACATAGAGTAAAATGAATATACATACGTCTCCGCGTTTCCAAATGTAAAGGCATTTGTCCACTTCAGAACGGGTGAAATCAAGTTCAGCCATATAGGTGTCAAATGTTTTGTTCCAGGCCCTTGGAACTTGCTTGAGGCCATAAAGTGCTTTGTTAAGCCTGCAGATGGAATTAGTTTTACTTCTGAAACCCTCTGGTAACATCATATACACCTCCTCCTCGATTTCACCATGAAGAAACGCGTTCTTTACGTCCATATGATTTGTAAACAGGTTCCTCGTACTGATGATTGATAGAAGAGTCCTCAGAGTGGTCAGCCTGGCCACAGGTGCATATGTTTCTTCGTAATCGTATCCCTTCTTCTGTGCACAGCCTTTAATCACCAACCGGGCCTTATATCTTGCAACATGGCCATCTTTTTCCCGTTTGATCTTGAATATCCACTTGTTGTTTAGAAGTCGTTTGCCTTTAGGAAGATCTGTAAGTACCCAGGTGTCGTTTCTCAACAATGCGTCCATTTCTTCTTGTACAGCTTGCATCCATTTGTCCTTGTCTTGGTGCGAGTTGATTTCATCAAAGTTTTCCGGCACGTCTTCCACATACGTCTCTGCACTTAGGGCTAAAGCAGCGTAATCTTCTAGGTAGCGTGGCTTGACAGATATTCGTGAGGTTCGTCTTGGTGTTTCTGTGTTTTCGGGTTTTTCAGGTGTCTCGAAAAGATCGTCATCGTTTTCTTCTTCCTTTTCGGTTTTCTCATCTTCGAGTTTTTCCTCTTCAACCTGTTCAGGTGAGTTGGTTTTATCAGGAGTGTGCTCCTCCTCCTCATCCGAAGGAATCCATTGTCCACTGCTAAGACCATCAAATGCAAATTTCATTTCATCGAAAACTACGTCTCGTCCAAAAATTATTTTCTGGTCTTCGATACTCCAGAGCTTGTAGCCATTAGGACAGTAGCCGACAAAATAACATTTGAGTGACCTCGAGTCGAACTTACCTTGGATTATTTGTTTGGGGAGTCTCAGATAGGCAACACATCCAAAAACTTTGAGTTTTCCAACATTAGGCTTTTCACCATACCATAGTGAGGCAGGAACTTTACCATTCAGTGCAGCTGTCGGGCTTCGGTTACACAAGTAGACTGCTGTTTGAATTGCTTCAGGCCAAAACATTTTCCCAAGTTGACAATTCAGCAGCAAACACCTTGCTTTATCTAGAATGGTCCTGTTCATTCTCTCTGCTACTCCGTTCTGTTCTGGTGTATATCTGATTGTAAACTCGAACTGAATTCCTTTTCTCTCAAAGAATTCTTTTGTTTCCTTAGAGATGTACTCTCCACCGTTGTCACATCGAAATCGACTCAATTTTAGATTGAAGTGAGCAGTCGCCATAGCTTCAAAGCACTTGAAATAATGTAGCACTTCTGCTTTCGTTTCCAAAATGTAACTAGCTGTAAAGTGTGTGAAGTCATCTATAAATGTTAGTACAAATCTTTTGGAATCATGAGATGTTGGAGTAACAGGACCGATGACATCACTATGTACTAGCTGCAATGGACGTGTTGCTCGACTGCGCTTCTGATTAAACGGTTTTCTGGTCTGTTTTCCCTCGATACATACTTGGCATAAATCTCTTGGCGATTTCGAAAAATTAATTTTCATTCCGACGGTCTCACATTCCATCTTCTTAATATCGTCGTAGTGCAGATGCGCAAGCCTTTTATGCCATAGTTCGTATCCCTCAGATTGTAGAGTTACATTCGCCATAGCTGGTTCACTGAATCTGAGTTCGTACATTTGAGAATTGTTCCTGACGGCTACTGCTACTGTGTAGTTACATTTGCTAATGATTCCACAACCATTTTCAAAAATGACACGGAAGCCATTCATATTCAATTTCCGTACAGAAAGTAGATTATGCTCCAGATTTGACACAGACAAAACATCTTTCACAGTGATAGAATTTACCTTCCCATCAACAATACAGGTAAACTGGATTTCACCAACCCTTTTTGCTACTAAGAACGCTCCAGACTTCGCAACTTTAATTTTGATTGGAACATCGAGTGTTCTCACATTTGTCAAGCGAACGCTGCTGTCGATCAGGTGCTCCGTGGCGCCAGAATCAAGATACCACTTGACACAGTTTGTGTTGCTCTGATTTGTTGTCGTGGAGAAGCAAAAACCATCTGCACTCGATTGGCTTTCAGTGCCGGTGACTGAATTTGCACTTTGTGAATATTTGTTTTTGGAATCATTGATTTTCTTTCTGCAATCTGCCTGTCTGTGCCCAACCTTTCCACACCAGTTGCACTTGTATGGGAACCTGCTAGATGATCTGTTAGTTGCCTTATTTTGTCCCAGTTGTGACGCGAATGCTGTGGTCGATGGTAATTCACCAGTGTTGTTCTTTTTCTTCGTGTCTGTCTTTTTCGTTTTGTAACGGAACCTCTGTGGTTGCAAAAGGACCTTCGAGAAAGGACAACTTCTCATCTCCCAAAGGGGAGGTGCTATAACCCTCTTATAATTCTAAATCAAAGCACATTTGAATTTGTCCAAACTCAGAGCCCCTTTCTAACCTCCACTCCATACGCCACCATTACGACCTTTAGTCTACAGGACTCTAAAGGCCGATCCTGGCAGCTGAAGTGAAGGGTGTTCAGTGTCATCCATACAGCTTGGCATGCTTGCTGGGTACCTTGGCTGTGCTCGTCGGAATGGTATGGGATCTTGCTGTGATGTAACACCGAACGCTTGTTACGTTTTAAATCATGCCAAATTGATTTCAGAAAAGATGTCGATTTTCAAAAAAAGTTTAAAATTAGGTTCAAATTATAAATAAATTTGAGACCAGAATTCGAACGTTTTAAAAAAAAAGATGATTGAAAATTATTTGAATTACAAAAAAATAATGACCAGGCAAGAGAAATTGAGGGTTGGCAACCCTGAAGAGAGGGGTGGACAAGATGGAAATGTCCAATGAGGAAACCCGCCCACGCATCACCGTATGTGAAGCGTCCTTGGCTACCGTGTCCTCTGTATATTATTACAGTAGCCCCCTAACTCGAAGTACTATAATGATCTAAGTACTTAACATCACTCTCGTACTATCAAAAATCATCTGCCGTTAGAGTCTTGTCCAATGACACCACATCCACCCCTTTATAAAAACTCAATAATTCATTTTAATCGTTTCACTGATAGGACCTGAAAATTATGAAAAATTGCCTTCCCATAGTTTATCGCGCAGAAAAGAGAATCCGAATCCGCTAAAATAATCTCAACACGTTTCGTTTCATAAAAAGTTCACAAATGGTTTTATTGATAAATACAAATAAAAAGAATAGTATAAATGTAAATATTTAAAAAATATCAAAATCCAAGAAATGAAAATAGGTATGATTGAAAACAAAATTTTAATGTATATAAACGAAAATACGAAGTATAAATTCTCTTTTAACCCACAAACTGATATGCATATATGTAGTTCAACTCATTCGAACTTTTTCGCAAAAGGTTTCCATCGTAAAAATTATTTAATCATTAATTTTAACTTGACTTTGGTTAAATAATTACCACCCCTATCGTCACTTAAAAGGTATCATTTGATTACATTTGATTTAGCATCTGTTTCTCATTACCAAATCATTTCTAATTAAGTTCCTAAGCTTTATATTTAATTTGTTTTAATATCTCAAATTCTATCTCAAATTGTTTTAATTTTGTCAAAAAAAAATATTCTTATGCTCCTATGCCTTATGCTTTAATTTCTGATTATTTTGAATGGTAGCATAATTTTAGGAGCTTTTGCATTTCAACATTTAAATTTAAATTCTGTATAACCAAAACAACAAAACTAAATATGGTTCGAGTCTTTGATATCTGAGCGATTACGATCTTAATTAAAACTCTCAAATATACTTTCAAAATAATAATGGTATAATGGCAAACGACTTACCGGAGCTTTCACGATTTATGATTTTTTTTCTCTTTTTTTTTTCTATTATTGTTTCGTTGATATCAAATGATAGCAGCCGTCGACATGATGTGGTGCACCGCTTCATGGAATGGCGAATATTGTGTTGTTCGTTTTTTTTTTGTTAAATATTTGATTGTAGATTTATTTGTACCTGTTAAATAAAAGTAATTTGAAAGGTTTTTTTTTAAATCTCCTCGCTTTACAATATTAATATTTCCTAATAATCTACATAATTCTATCTTCGTAATATTTTGCTTTATGTTACTCTATTTTTAGTTTTCTTCTTTTAATTTAGTTTTAGTTTTACTTTTAATTAAGTTTTAATTTAGTTTTAATCAAAATTTTACTCAAAAATAGAAAGTAAAATTTTACTTAGCTTTTAGGGGGTTTGTAATCGTTGGATGTGGTTTGTACGTTGTTTCTGCAAAGTGAGTAATGATGTCCTGTGTTCTTGCTGTTTTTTATAGTGAAGTTGTTGTATGTTTTAATTGTTGATTTATATGTGATGTTATCTTGTAGGTGTCCTGTGATCTTATAGTCAATATATACATATGATGCAGTATTCGTTGTATGAATGTTGTCGTTGTCGTAGGATTTTGCTGCCAATGCTGTCGTTGATGTCGATGTTGTCGTTGGTTGTTGCTGATGTTGCTGAAAGCGTCTTAGGTCGTTACCGTTGATGCTCGTCTGGAGATGCTTTAGGCTGTCGCTGTTGTAGCCGTCGTAGGTTTCGTGGATATGTAGATGTTGTTGGTTTCTGTCTCGTAGGCTTCGTAAGTTGTAGCTGCTGCTGTTCAAAAGTATTGTTGGATGCTGTGGCTGCTCGTTACCTGGGCTGCCTAAGATGTCGCACGTTGTTGCTGTTACTGACAACTTTGTCGTAAGTTGTTGCTGTTGGTGTAGTGGTTGTCGTAGGTTGCTGCTGTTGGTCTGAGGGCGTCGTATAGTATATTGTACCAAATGCTAATGCTGGTCTGGAGGTGCAGTAGGGTGTCGCAAGTGGTTGTGCTGACACAATTAAAACTCTCAAATATACTTTAAAGGTGCTGTAGGTGTTGTAGACTCTTTCTTGAGGATGTTGCTTGTCACTTTAGGTCTCGTAGGTTGTTGCTGTTGGTGTAGTGGTTGTCGTAGGTTGCTGCTGTTGGTCTGAAGGAGTCGTGCGTTGTCGCTGTTGTGGTTGTAAGCATTCGTTGGTGTTGCCGATATTTGTATGGAGGATGTTTTATTGGTGGCCTTCTTTGATTTTGGTAGAGGTCGTGTAAGGTGTTGTTGGATCTTACTTATAGAGTTTCTGGAAAGTTGCCTGACTCATTTGACCAGAGAGGATTTTGCTGACCTTTTGTCTACAAGCAAGGCCTCATGCAAATTCTAATGAGGGCTCCAAAGGTACTTTGGTGTACCCTAGGGCTGCTCCTTGGATGGCTGATGGAGCGCCCAAATTATTTTTTTTTTTTTTTTTTTTTTTTTTTTTCGTTGGTGTCGATATGGCGCGGAGGATAATAGCGTGCAAGTTATCCCCTTGCTGTTCTTTTGATGCCGTGTGCTGTTGACGGTAGTACCTTTTAGTTTAGTTTTGTATTTTTTTGTTTCTAAGATAACTCACCTTTTTTTTATATTTAATTTTAATTTTGTGTTTGTTTTTTTTTTTTTTTTTTATTAATTTTTCTTAATGCAACCTAAAAGAAGTAGAAATTTTGCAATTTATTTGCTAATTTTACTCCAAAATTACAAAAAAAATGCATGATTTTCACTATAGAATTATCGCGACTGTACCTTTATTCTTTTTTTTTTTATGTTTGTTTGTTACGAATTATAAGAAAGTCCCGCACACGACTTTCGCGCACTAGATATTGACACCAACTGACTGGATGGTTCCCAAAAATGCACTTTCTTGTCGTCACAAATAGAAATTTCTTACATGGTGGTATATCCGGTCACCTTTTTTTTGGCAATTTTGGACGGGATTTTAACCACAAAAATCCAATTTCAACACTTCGTATATTTTTGATTTTTTTTGAGAATAGGTGTGTTGAAATTAGGCTTTCCTGGTTAAAATCCTGGAAGATTCTCTTCCCGGAAATTCCCATTCTCACTAACACCACTTCACGTCTCGGTGTTAGTTGACGAAAGTTAATTTGGCTCTATTCTTTTTCTCTTTCTCTCCTGACTTTTAAATTTAACTTTCGGTTTTCATCAAAACTCCAACTTACGGGCCATTTCGCTCGAATCTTCATGTCCTTCCGTGGTGTAATGGTCCTGTCACTCGGCCGCAACCCCAACACCTCCGGGTTCAAATCCCATCAAATATCTTTTTTTTTTTATTCTTTATCTTAATTTTTATTACTTATTTTTTTTTTTCAATTTTTTTTTTTTTAAGTAATTTCCTTTTTTTTTTATTTTTTTTTTTATCTAAAGCAGGCTTAGTATCTACACTCCACTGACAGCCCTGCTCGAAACCATCTTTAGTTACAATTTTCAAATTGTATCGTTATTACCTACTTTCCTATATATTTAAATCTACTTCCGAGCGGAACCGGTTCAACCGCTAAAAGTTCGACGTCAGCTCATACCCGAACCCAATTGTTGAACTTTAATCATTTGGATAAAATCCAACCCCTACAAATGCATTTCGTTTCGAATGCGTATTTTGAAATCCTAATTAAAAAAATTTAACTGCCACTAGCTAATTCCTTACAAACCTGCTTTCTTTTCGGAGAGCAAATGATGAAAAGGAACAGGAAGACAAGAGCACTCATGCACAGACTGACAAAGCCGGGCAAAAAAAAAAAATGTAAGTTCTTCCTATCTCCTTATATCTTTTGCATGGTATACACCAACTCGCTTACCGTTAAAATCCTCCAGCTCATACAAATTGTTACCTATCACTCTCTTTACCCTTAACTTCAAAAACTTGGGTGCCAACTTTGCATTGAACTTTTTCGTCGCGTCACTCAAAGCGAAATTTCTCTTGAAAACTACCTCACCTACAGAAAATCTTACGGCTTTGCTTCGTGTAATGTAAACACTCTCGTACTTGGAGTGAGCATTTGCCAATGAATCTTTTATGTAGCTGTGTAGGATGTTCATTTGGGATGCCTTAGACAATACCCTGATTTCGGAATTGTTCAGACCGTTCAGGTCGCTGAGCAGTTTATAGTCCGAACCATGTTCGACCATCGTTTGACCAAACAGAGCCTCGTACGGTGATACACCAATAGCCGAGTTCACTGTTGTGCAAAGCGCGCTAGCGATTGAGGGTAGATGAAAATCCCAGCTTCTCTGATCAGGGTCGATGTAAGATCGAATTGCGGCCAAAATTGAACGATTCACCCTCTCGCTAGCGTTAGCTTGAGGGGAATACGCTGCAGTCCTCACATGGTTTATACCGTACGAGGTCATCAGCTTGTCAAACTCCTTACTCACAAACTGCTTTCCGTTATCAGAAAGTATTGTCTCAGGCACCCCAAACAAACACAGGATGTTTTCTACAAGAAACTTGATGACTGTGTCAGAGGTGGCCTTTCTAAGTGGTTTTATCACCACAAACTTCGTTAGTTGGTCCAGCGCAATCACAATGAAAGTGTTCCCGTTTTTGGAGCGCGGGTAAGGACCAAGAAAATCAATGTAGACCATCTGAAAAGGTCTTTCCGCCGTAAATGCCTTCCCCATTGGTGGCCTAAGGGTACTATTTGGCGCCTTACAAGTTTTACAAATGTCGCAATTTCCTATCAAGGCCCTCACCTGTGCCGCCATGCCAGGCCAAAAGAACCGAGTACGAAGTCGGTACAACGTTTTCGATATACCACCATGCGAAGCTCGAGGTGGTTCATGGGCCAAAGTTATCAAACGATCGGTCAACGCTTCAGGAACCCAAAGCTTCCAAACAAGGTCATCTTCTAACGGATTACCTGTGCAATGTTGGACCTTCTTATAAACGAAATTGTTCGAAACTTGAAGGTCCGGTAGCTGGTTCTTTTGATTTTTGACTGTGTCAACGATCTTGGAGTATTCCTCAGATTTAAAGCTGGGGTCTTCAAGATCTATATGCAGCACGTCAGAAGTTTCGTCCACAACCGAATCATCGGGGTTCAATGCATCTACTTCGAAAACTCTTGACAGAGCATCTGGTACCACATTTTGTGAACCTTTCCGATGTTCGATTGTTAAATCGAAACCTTGAAGCTTTAGGCTCCATCTTGCCAATCGACCGCTTAAATCTCTTTGACTCATAAGCCACTTCAAGCTTGCGTGATCTGTAATTATCTTAAATGGTTGCCCTTCCACGTAAGCTCGAAACTTTTTGACCCCGACTACTGCCGCGAGGCATTCACGCTCCGTAACACTATAATTACGCTGGGCCTTATTCAATTTTTGAGAGTGATAGTAAATCGGCTTTTCATTGTTTTCATCATCCAACTGGCATAAAACACAACCGATGCCTGTGTTTGATGCATCGCAGAGGATAATAAATTCCTTTTCGAAATTGGGGTTTACCAGAACTGGTGCGGAAGTCAAGGTCTCTTTCAATTTTTCGAAGGCTTTTACTGCCTCTTCGCCAAAGACAAATTTCGTCCCCTTCTTCAGACAATCTGTAAGAGGACTTGCCAAAGTCGAGAAATCCTTGACAAACCTCCTGTACCAGCCTGCCAATCCTAGAAATCGCCTAACTAGTCGAGCTGTCGAAGGAATCGGAAAATCGACTATAGCCGATACTTTTTCAGGATTTGTTTTTAGGCAACCATCACTAACCATATAACCTAGAAATTTCAATTCCTTGAAACAGAATTTCGATTTCTTAACGTTAATGGTTAGTCCTGCCTGCCTAAGTCTATCCGCCAGTATACCCAGTAACTTGATATGCTCATCAAAAGAACTTGAGACCACCAACAAATCGTCGACATAAGGAAATATTTGTTCTCGCAGTGAAACAGGTACCACTTTGTCTATGACCTCACACATAGTTTGCACTGCGTTTTTGAGACCAAATGGCATTACCTTAAACTGCATTAAAGGCCTGCCAGGAACCGTAAACGCCGTTTTTTCCCTTGATGATTTCTCCAGAGGGATTTGCCAAAACGCGTCCTTCAGATCTATGCTTGAAATAAAGCGCGTATCTGGAAGGCGCGATAGCAAACCCTCTATATGAGTCATTGGATACGCATTTCCCTTCGTCTTGGAGTTCACCTTTCTATAATCCAGGCATAGTCGATTCTTTCCTGGTTTTCGAACCAGGACTACCGGAGAGCTCCATGCACTGGAACTCTCTTCTATCACTCCAAGCTCAAGCATGCGATCCAATTCCTCATACATCAGCTTTTGCACTGCTGGAGAAATCGGATAAAAACGTTGTTTAATAGGTTCGGCGTCGCCCGTATCTATTTTATGTTCTGTCAGCGAAGTTTTTCCTAGGCCTAAAACAGCGGAGGACGGAAACATGCTGACTGTTTTCCTTAATGCTTCAGATTGTTTTTCCGTCAATTCATGTGCATTGGGATCTGGTTCTTTCGATGTCATATCAAGTGAAAGTTCGGAAAGGAGATTTGGGGCTATGTTAAATTCCCTCCAGAAGTTTATACCGAGGTACAACCGCTGCTGCAAGGAAGGCACAATATACAAGTGTATATCTTTTGTGACTCCCTTGTAGCTTATCTTCGCCAAGATTTTGCCTACTATGGCCTGATTCTTTCCATCAGCAGTTTTAATCTTCTGAGTTAATTTAACATAGTCCACATTGTTTTTGGCCAGAAAATCGATCCCTCCCTCACCCAAACAACTCAAGCTTGCCCCACTATCGAGCAACCCTAACATCGTCTCACCAAAGATCTTTACACTAGCGTAAGGTCGAGGATCTTCTACGCTACACAAAGTTGTGGCTTCAATCGACCTGTACTCTAGCTTCTTGTTTCTGAACTTCTCACGTAGTTTGAGCACTTTTTCTGAAACTGGTGTTTTTGTCTCTGTCGTGCCGAAGATTCTCTCTCTCACTTTGTAATAGTTTTGCAACCTTTCATGCAAGGTCTTGGGTGGATTCTTGGGAGGCCGATCTTTCTCTGTTGCCGTAGTTTCATTGAGATTTGGGTGAGTTTCTGGCTTCAAAATTGTAATTTTACTGGGGACTTGATCTTCGAAGTTTTTTGTATTGTTATATCGTTTTGTATAGTCTAAATCATTTGGGGTTTCTACTGGCTGTCCGATTTTTGGATTTTCGAGCAGTTCACCCTGGACATGGGACTGCCCTTCGGGTCGTTTCCCGAACATCTTGGGCATTGGGGAACGGTGGTGTTTTCGTAGCCACATTTATAGCAAAATAAGTTCCTTTGCGGAACTTGACATTCGAAATATGTGTGCCCTTTCTCCTTGCAATTGAAGCAAACAAGATTCCGAACGTCTCTGTTCACATTGAATGCTTCAAGGCTTGGACTACTCTCATCAGGGTGCTCTACTAAATCCAGCTCGGAAACGTTTCTTCGGGTTGTCGATGCTTGTGGTTGTTGGAACTGGTACCTGGGCCTTTGTGAGCTAGTATCCTGGTTGTTCAGATATTTTTCAATGTTTCTACAAACATACACCATTTCGGATAAGCTGTTCGTACTGAACGTGATGAGTAGCTCGCCCATTCGCCTCTTAACGTTGAGTTTCAACAATTCAACTATCTCGTTTGGCTGTTTGGGAATCCGTAGTCGACTGTTAAGCTCCTGAATTGCCGAGTAAAAATCATCAAATGACTCGGAGGGTTGTTGACGTCGGTCAAAAAGTTTCCTCGACAACTCGGAGTCAGTCTCTAGGCTTCGGTATTGCTCTATTAAAGCCAGCTTAAGAGTGTCCCAATTGGCGTTTGGGTTGGATTTAAGGTACATCCAAAACCAGTTTCCAACGGACCCAGAAACAAAATGATGGAAATTCATGACTATCTCTTCCCAACTAACATTATATGAACTTCGCAACCTATTAAGTCTGAAGAGGAAGTCGTCCACAGTCATCTGCTTTCCGTCGAATTTCAACCCCCACTTATGAAAATGGTGGTATCTATTCGCGGATGGTAAAGGAGCATTGTTAAACGTGGTCCCCAGAGTATCACTCAACGATAGGTTGTTCAACTGACGCAAAAACTCGTCAGCGTTGTTCGTTGGCCTCTGATTCGGGGGGTGAGTTGTTGACTCATACTGTGGACGTGGAGCTGTTGTAGGATTAGGGTGAGTGGCATCCGAGTTGCTTTGGTCTGGAGGATTTCTTCGGTCAGCATTGAAAAAGGTGTTTACCGGTGCATCTCGCTGTCCTGCGAACCGAGGTGGGGTTGCATCAGGCGTAATATTCGCCAAAGTTTGGCGCACTATGTTTGCAACCTGATCTTGCAAGAAAACCCTACTGCGTTCAGCTTCCGCTCTGAGAAATTCCATCTCTTTAGCGTGGTTTAAACCTATCGCTGCCGTGACCACTTCCTCGATGTAATCGGTAAGGATCTCATCTTCCTCTGTATCTTCCCTAACCGTATCACTCGGACCACTCCCGCTCTCCACCGACTCTTTCTGATTCAAAGCTTGATTGCTCTCTTCTTCATTCTGTGCCACTAGTGCCGCTGCCCCCTCCTTTTCACCTTGCTCTCCTGAAGAACTCCTAATAGCTTCCGTTATATTAGCGTTTTGCGTAAGGGCATCCGGATTACTTCGCAAGATCTCCCGCTTACGGAACTCCGATAAGGATAGCCTACGTCTCGGCATATTTTTACCCAAAATACAACCAACACTTAGAACGAAATTCTCAAATTCAAAAGAACAGATAGAAAAAAAATCCTTGGACCCAAAATTTCAAAAATAAGAATAGAGCGAAACTATACCAATATAACTAAATTGAATTATCAAAACTAGCAGATAGTACAATTCAAGGTTATTTAAACGAAAACCAGAAACTAAAATTAAATGTTTAAAATGAGGCCAGATAATTTCAATGTAGCCCCAAACTTTTCAAAATGAAAGAAAGGACCTACTCCAAGAATGAAAGAACGGACCTACTCCAAAAAAAAAATGGTTTTTGAAAGAGAAATAAAATTCAAGGAAAGGTAGATAATACTGTATACACTATTCAAAAAAATTAATATGATCCAAACCACTACTAATCGAAATGAATATTAAAATGAAACAAAAAAAATACTCAATTTTGAAAATCATTGAATCCAAAAATGAAAAGTTTTTTGCAAATAAATAGCAAGGTTTGAATCCAAAAATGAAAAGTTTTTTTTTTTTTTTTTTGAAACTTAATAGTAATGTAATAAAAAAAGGGATATAAAGTTTCAAAAAAAGAAAACTTCCTCGTAATCAAAAAAAAAATCTTTCCAAAATTTCAAAAAAAATTGTTTGCAAAAAAAAAATTAGTCTTACCAAACGAAGAGAAGATTATAAAATAAAACTATAAAAATAGGTATAAAGATATAAATACAAAAATTTATAAATCATTCGAGAAAGAATAAATGTATCTCAAAATCCAAAAAAAGAAAAAATGTATCTATCATAAAATAAGGGTGGATGTGGCATGCAACAAAACCTCTAGACCTCTTGCAGATGATCATGCCAAAATTCCACTCTCTCAGGGTGCTTTCTCTCTCTTCCTCCCACTCGCTCACTAAATTTCATATCAAAAATAATTACACCGCCAAAAGGAAAATTTTCAAACTTTTGCTCTTTTCATCAGTTATTTGCTTATAGATATTTTAAAAATCAACGCAATGTTTACGCGAATATTAATATGTGTTCGCAAACAAATACCAGCTACATGGCTTAGTGTTTGTGACGATCACCTTTTACTCGCATAATTGAATTTTAGATCTAAAAATCGAACATCAAATCATCGAAAAAAAACACATCCAAGATTTGGATTCGCTTTTTGAGAAAAAAAAAAATTTCGAAAAGAAAAAGAAAAAATATGAAATGACCGGAAGAGTACAAGCCGAACGCAACAGGCTGAACAGGGACGCTATCACCCATCCACTGGCCGTCGAACTGTTACTCCTCGGATTTCATTGAACGCCAAATTTAAACAAAACTAACTACTCGCAAAAACCGAAAAAGACAAAAAAAAATTCGAAAAATAAATTTTCCTTCCATTGGTTAATCTTCTTCCTTTCCAAAAAGGACGAATCCTGGCCCCACGTTGGGCGCCACCTGTAACGGAACCTCTGTGGTTGCGAAAGGACCTTCGAGAAAGGACAACTTCTCATCTCCCAAAGGGGAGGTGCTATAACCCTCTTATAATTCTAAATCAAAGCACATTTGAATTTGTCCAAACTCAGAGCCCCTTTCTAACCTCCACTCCATACGCCACCATTACGACCTTTAGTCTACAGGACTCTAAAGGCCGATCCTGGCAGCTGAAGTGAAGGGTGTTCAGTGTCATCCATACAGCTCGGCATGCTTGCTGGGTACCTTGGCTGTGCTCGTCGGAAATGGTATGGGATCTTGCTGTGTGACATCGAACGTTTGTTACGTTTTAAATCATGCCGATTAGGTTATTGAAATGATGTTGATTTTCAGAAAAAAGTTTTAAAATAGGTTCAAATTATAATAAATTTGAGACCAGAATTCGAACGTTTATAAAAAAAAAGATGATTGAAAATTATTTGAAATACAAAAAAAATAATGACCAGACAAGAGAAATTGAGGGTTGGCAACCCTGAAGAGAGGGGTGGACAAGATGGAAATGTCCAATGAGGAAACCCGCCCACGCATCACCGTATGTGAAGCGTCCTTGGCTACTGTGTCCTCTGTATATTATTACAGTAGCCCCCTTATTCGAAGTACGATAGTAAATCTAAGTACTTATCATTATAATTGCACTAGATAAACTCATCTGCTGTGAAGGCCTTGTCTAATGCCGCTACATCCACCTTTTATAAAGAAATCTCAATAAACCATTTTAATCGTTTCACTGATAGGACCTGAAAATTATGAAAAATTGCCTTCCCATAGTTTATCGCGCAGAAGAGAGAATCCGAATCCGCTAAAATAATCTCAACACGTTTCGTTTCATAAAAAGTTCACAAATGGTTTTATTGATAAATACAAATAAAAAGAATAGTATAAATGTAAATATTTAAAAAATATCAAAATCCAAGAAATGAAAATAGGTATGATTGAAAACAAAATTTTAATGTATATAAACGAAAATACGAAGTATAAATTCTCTTTTAACCCACAAACTGATATGCATATATGTAGTTCAACTCATTCGAACTTTTTCGCAAAAGGTTTCCATCGTAAAAATTATTTAATCATTAATTTTAACTTGACTTTGGTTAAATAATTACCACCCCTATCGTCACTTAAAAGGTATCATTTGATTACATTTGATTTAGCATCTGTTTCTCATTACCAAATCATTTCTAATTAAGTTCCTAAGCTTTATATTTAATTTGTTTTAATATCTCAAATTCTATCTCAAATTGTTTTAATTTTGTCAAAAAAAAATATTCTTATGCTCCTATGCCTTATGCTTTAATTTCTGATTATTTTGAATGGTAGCATAATTTTAGGAGCTTTTGCATTTCAACATTTAAATTTAAATTCTGTATAACCAAAACAACAAAACTAAATATGGTTCGAGTCTTTGATATCTGAGCGATTACGATCTTAATTAAAACTCTCAAATATACTTTCAAAATAATAATGGTATAATGGCAAACGACTTACCGGAGCTTTCACGATTTATGATTTTTTTTCTCTTTTTTTTTTCTATTATTGTTTCGTTGATATCAAATGATAGCAGCCGTCGACATGATGTGGTGCACCGCTTCATGGAATGGCGAATATTGTGTTGTTCGTTTTTTTTTTTGTTAAATATTTGATTGTAGATTTATTTGTACCTGTTAAATAAAAGTAATTTGAAAGGTTTTTTTTTAAATCTCCTCGCTTTACAATATTAATATTTCCTAATAATCTACATAATTCTATCTTCGTAATATTTTGCTTTATGTTACTCTATTTTTAGTTTTCTTCTTTTAATTTAGTTTTAGTTTTACTTTTAATTAAGTTTTAATTTAGTTTTAATCAAAATTTTACTCAAAAATAGAAAGTAAAATTTTACTTAGCTTTTAGGGGGTTTGTAATCGTTGGATGTGGTTTGTACGTTGTTTCTGCAAAGTGAGTAATGATGTCCTGTGTTCTTGCTGTTTTTTATAGTGAAGTTGTTGTATGTTTTAATTGTTGATTTATATGTGATGTTATCTTGTAGGTGTCCTGTGATCTTATAGTCAATATATACATATGATGCAGTATTCGTTGTATGAATGTTGTCGTTGTCGTAGGATTTTGCTGCCAATGCTGTCGTTGATGTCGATGTTGTCGTTGGTTGTTGCTGATGTTGCTGAAAGCGTCTTAGGTCGTTACCGTTGATGCTCGTCTGGAGATGCTTTAGGCTGTCGCTGTTGTAGCCGTCGTAGGTTTCGTGGATATGTAGATGTTGTTGGTTTCTGTCTCGTAGGCTTCGTAAGTTGTAGCTGCTGCTGTTCAAAAGTATTGTTGGATGCTGTGGCTGCTCGTTACCTGGGCTGCCTAAGATGTCGCACGTTGTTGCTGTTACTGACAACTTTGTCGTAAGTTGTTGCTGTTGGTGTAGTGGTTGTCGTAGGTTGCTGCTGTTGGTCTGAGGGCGTCGTATAGTATATTGTACCAAATGCTAATGCTGGTCTGGAGGTGCAGTAGGGTGTCGCAAGTGGTTGTGCTGACACAATTAAAACTCTCAAATATACTTTAAAGGTGCTGTAGGTGTTGTAGACTCTTTCTTGAGGATGTTGCTTGTCACTTTAGGTCTCGTAGGTTGTTGCTGTTGGTGTAGTGGTTGTCGTAGGTTGCTGCTGTTGGTCTGAAGGAGTCGTGCGTTGTCGCTGTTGTGGTTGTAAGCATTCGTTGGTGTTGCCGATATTTGTATGGAGGATGTTTTACTGGTGGCCTTCTTTGATTTTGGTAGAGGTCGTGTAAGGTGTTGTTGGATCTTACTTATAGAGTTTCTGGAAAGTTGCCTGACTCATTTGACCAGAGAGGATTTTGCTGACCTTTTGTCTACAAGCAAGGCCTCATGCAAATTCTAATGAGGGCTCCAAAGGTACTTTGGTGTACCCTAGGGCTGCTCCTTGGATGGCTGATGGAGCGCCCAAATTCTTTTTTTTTTTTTTTTTTTTTTTTTTTTCGTTGGTGTCGATATGGCGCGGAGGATAATAGCGTGCAAGTTATCCCCTTGCTGTTCTTTTGATGCCGTGTGCTGTTGACGGTAGTACCTTTTAGTTTAGTTTTGTATTTTTTTGTTTCTAAGATAACTCACCTTTTTTTTATATTTAATTTTAATTTTGTGTTTGTTTTTTTTTTTTTTTTTTTATTAATTTTTCTTAATGCAACCTAAAAGAAGTAGAAATTTTGCAATTTATTTGCTAATTTTACTCCAAAATTACAAAAAAAATGCATGATTTTCACTATAGAATTATCGCGACTGTACCTTTATTCTTTTTTTTTTTATGTTTGTTTGTTACGAATTATAAGAAAGTCCCGCACACGACTTTCGCGCACTAGATATTGACACCAACTGACTGGATGGTTCCCAAAAATGCACTTTCTTGTCGTCACAAATAGAAATTTCTTACATGGTGGTATATCCGGTCACCTTTTTTTTGGCAATTTTGGACGGGATTTTAACCACAAAAATCCAATTTCAACACTTCGTATATTTTTGATTTTTTTTTGAGAATAGGTGTGTTGAAATTAGGCTTTCCTGGTTAAAATCCTGGAAGATTCTCTTCCCGGAAATTCCCATTCTCACTAACACCACTTCACGTCTCGGTGTTAGTTGACGAAAGTTAATTTGGCTCTATTCTTTTTCTCTTTCTCTCATTCATTTGGATAAAATCCAACCCCTACAAATGCATTTCGTTTCGAATGCGTATTTTGAAATCCTAATTAAAAAAATTTAACTGCCACTAGCTAATTCCTTACAGTTTCATCGTCTTGGAGTCTGTTCTTTACGAATGCCAGCGTCAAAGCATCACCTGAAAGCGTTTCGATCGCTGTGACTACATTATCGTACTCAGACGGCATAGTCAGTAACAGATGACAAACGATATCTAACTCTTCCAATGTAGCTCCCGTCGAACGAAGGCTACGAACAATTTTATCGAACTTGAGAAAGTGATTTGCGAGTGTGTCGTGTCTGGGGTCGAACTTCATGCATAGAAGTGACTTTCGTATGATTAGCTGACTCGCAATTCCTTTCCTTTCAAAAGTTTGGCAAAGCGTGGACCACAAATCAAATGCAGAGCTCTTATCTTTTGCATATTCAAGATGGCTATCTGAGATCCTTTGAATGATCTGGGACTTGCATTTTCTGTCACGTTTAGCATGGAGGGTTTGTAGTCCTTGCTTTGCTTCCACTTCCTCTGGTTTGTCTGAATCGAGAAATTCAACCATATATGAATGGTCTTCTGTGATGTATGGAATGAGTTCCATTTCGTTAAGAAGTGTCTCCATTCTGAATTTCCAATTACTGAAATTGGTTCCATCGAAGAGCGGAATTCTATAGATAGATGAACTTTCTGGATGGTCAGCCATTTTGTGGTGTAGGTTCTGCTAATAATTTTTTTTTTTTTTTATGTTCTCGAACGCAGGTTAATTTTGTTCTTTTATACTGCTGAGCGACCTGGGCCCATAACCTGTTGAAGGTGATGAAGAAATAAAAATACGAATTAATAACTTATTAAGTTATAAAATAAAAGAATTTATTATAATCGAAAGATTAATAGATAATTTGATGTGGATACGACAATGTTAAGAAAGAGAATGAAAATGTGGTCGTTCTTTGATGCGAAGGTGCGTTCGAGTCATGTTCGAATGTAGGTTCGTTCGCTTAGCTAATAATGATGAGTTCTGGTTCACGAGTTAAAGTGCATATTTCAATAAGTATGGCGAGTCATCTCATCTCACTCGCTGAAATAGCTGAATCTCGGCACTGGTTTATTTGCATCAGTAGGTACTATGAAAGAGTGAAAGTTTGCGACCACCCACAACCATCAACAACAAGAACAACACTGAAAGAATAAATAAATGAACATATAAATTAATTTAATTTAATTAATTAGAAAAAAACATACATTTTATAACACTGATTTTTTTAAAATTAAATAAAAAAAAAAAGGCTCATAAACTTCAGACGTCAAAATACAAAGTTGAATTATAATAGATGGCCTTAGTTTCTATGTTCAAAAAAAGCTTGTTTAGGCCAAGTGGCAAGAGGTGGCATTGGTAATAATTACTATTTTTTGCCACTTTGCTTCGGATTTACACGTTTTCCAATCGTGTAGATATGGCATTTTATCTTGTTTCTGTTATAAATACTAAAAAGTGGTAGCACCGGTGTTATTTTGGAAAGTCTAGTGGGCAAAAAAGAGAGAAAGCAGGATAGAATTTTCTTTATCGTAAGATATATCTGTCTCTTTTTTAGTTGGTGACAAAATGTTGTTTATTCTCTTTACTTATTTATGTTCTATGGAAATTAGCAAGAAGCAACACAGAACACACCAACACTACACTACACATTTTAGTTCATGACATCAGCGCAAAATATAAACAAAAAACCATAAAATTCCACAGATTGTTACAGTGAAATTAAAAGAAAAATGTCAACACTTCCTCGACCAAAATCTCCTCGGGCTCCGAACGCTATAAAAAGTGGAGAAAAAGAAGAAAGCTTCTGGGACAAGCTCGGAACACTTGGCAGAAAAAAACGCATCAAGGAAGGTAAATTTAAACTTGTTAACAAAAATATCCAATTTACATAATGCAAAATTTGGTAAATATTGTACATAGCTACTAAGAATTTTCGCCATCTAGGGCGTTAACTTCAATAATGTACCTATTTGTGCAAGGAACTTACATATGCTTTTATTTAGGACGATTATACAAGCTCTGTTCACGTTTTTCTAAATTAATGAAATGATAGAGGTGTATGTTACCAGAAAATTGTGTTTTTATTCAATTAAAAGTATAACGAGAGGCTTTCAAGGTGCAAGGTGAGTCACATCCGCTGGCAAGGTTCCTCCTACTTGTTTATATTGAAGAAGCTACATAGTAATAAGTACCCTCTAAAAGTACTTGAGAGTGCTAGGACGCCATATGGCCCTAGGCTCAATGATAGGATAATCCCTATGCACACCTCCGCGTGGTAGAGGGCGGGTAACGCTAACGTGCAGGGGGACCGAATGGATGCTGGGATAAGCAGACAACCCAGCTATGCTGGTCAGGGCACAAACTTGTCCTCGGGATGGTTAAAAGCCCCCTTAAGGCGGATGAACTGCAGGTGGCGGTCAACGGCATGATAGTCTGGTGGCGGAGGAGCTTTTTTTTGGTAAAAGGCCAACGGCAGCAGCAGGTAGCGTCTGTAACCCATATTGGGCGGCTACAAAAGGCGTCTGTTTTCCCATAGTGGGCGGCCTCGAGCAGTTATGTGTTTGACCATACAAAAGGCGGGTGTGCCTGTCAAATCTGAGCTTATGTATGTTATTAATCATTTCTCGGAAAACACCATGGTGGAAGGATATATGCAAATACATGAATTATGACAACAAATGGAAATGAGTCCCCAAGAGGTAATCTTTTTATAGAAAATCCTTCTGTAGCTTCGGCTGCAGTAAACCGCACATCGGATTTGGGGGTGCGGCATCCTTCATGTACGAGCGTCAATCAAGACGCCATAATAATAAATGAATCGTTGACAAATAGAAGAAGTCTTTCAAGAAGCGCAAATGTTACTTTTGGCTACCGCATACGTACGAAAATCGGAGCATGGAACGTTCGATCCTTGTACAGCGATGGTAGATACGAGCAGGTTGAGCGTGAAATGCTTCGCCTAAAGATCAGTATCCTGGGCATAAGCGAAACTAAGTGGAGAGGAAGAGCTGAATACAGATCAGACACTGGACAGACGAGAATGCTGTATTCCGGCGAAGATGAAAGAGAGGGTGGCCAAAGACTGCATGGTGTCGGAATTATGTTGAACGAAGAAGCGAGGCGTTGTTTGATCTCATGGGCGCCCATTTCTGCGAGATTAATGACAGCAAGGTTTCGTTCAAAAATTCGTAACGTCACAATTATTCAGTGCTACGCCCCCACAAATGAAGCGACCGAGGAAGACAAAACCGCGTTCTACACTCATCTTAACTCGGTTTACAGTAGTGTTCCGAGAGCCGACATCATAGTCGTTATGGGAGACCTTAATGCCCAAGTCGGTTCAGACAATTACGGACTGGAACGCGTGATGGGAAGAAATGGCGTGGGGTCACGGAATGAAAATGGTGACTTGCTTGTCGACTTTTGTAACGCGAATCGTCTTGTCATAGGTGGGACTGTATTTAAGCATAAGACGTGCAACAAAATTACCTGGGTGCATCCGGATGGTCAAACCGAAAACCAAATTGATCATATCATGATTCAGCAGCGATGGAGGAAGTCTATGTGTGATGTCCGGAGTTTAAGAAATGCCGATGTGGGAAGCGACCACCATTTGGTTCTGATGAGTCTCAAACTACGAACCGCTGCCGTACAAAAACCAGCGCAGGATGCAGCAAGGAGCACAAAATTCATTACTAATGCTTTAAATGACCCCAACATATGTCGAAACTATGTCACCACCCTTAACGACAGAGCCTCGTCATTAAATGGAATCCAGAATTCAACAATTGATGAGATGTGGGGTGAAATTAAAAGTGTTTTTATGGAGGCTGGATCCGAAACTGTACCCAAGCGAACGAGACGTAGAGACTCTTGGATATCCCAAGACACCTGGGATAAGATCGAACTTCGCAAATCGTTGAAAATCCAAATAAATGCCGAAGCTGATGTTCAACGAAAGGCTGACTTGCGAAGAGAGTACCGCATTGCACATAAGATGGTCTACCGCTGTGTTAGACGTGACAAGAGGGTGAAGTTGGATGGACTCGCAGATAATGCGGAAAGCGCTGCCAGAAGAGGAGATATCCGGGAATTGTACCAAATAGCCAAAGATGTTATCGGGAAAAAAAGCAACACCAATCATCCTGTAATGGATGTGGATGGCACACTTTTGGTATCAATTGAGGATCAGCTTCGTAGATGGAAGGACCATTTTTGTGCCCTGCTAAATGAGGATTCAGTTGAGCAGAGTGCTGAAGTGCCCCAACTAAACGAGATGCGCAGGTCCTATAGGGGTATTGACATCGAACCCCCGTCAGAATCGGAAATTCGTACATCAATAAATCTCCTCAAAAACAACAAGGCAGCTGGACTGGACGGAATACCAGCTGAATTCCTGAAAGCCGATCCCGTAGCAGCGGCTAGTATTTTACATCCGCTGATACAAAACATTTGGGAAAACGAAAGCTATCCCAGGGACTGGAAGGATGGTGTGATTGTTAAGTTGCCAAAGAAAGGTGACTTAAAGAATTGCAACAATTGGCGTGGTATCACCGTTTTGTCCGTTTTCCCAAAACTAATGGCAACAATCATACTCGAGCGAATAAAGGATAGAATCGAGTCTACACTCAAGAGGCATCAAGCCGGCTTCCGCAGTGGTCGATCGTGTGTCGACCATATCAACACCCTGCGTATCGTCCTCGAGCAGTCGATGGAATATCAATCACCGCTTTACCTCATGTTCGTGGATTTTGAAAAGGCCTTTGATCGAGTTAACCGAGAATGTATATGGAGATCGTTGCTTGGTAGAGGAATTCCACCAAAAATTGTTGCCATTATTAAAGAGTCCTACAACAACGCGAGGTGTTTTGTTTTGCACAATGGGCAGCTATCCGACTCCTTCGTAGTGCAACAGGGTGTGAGACAAGGGGATGTTCTATCGCCAATTCTCTTCCTGCTGGCGATGGACGACGTATTGACGGCCAGTGTTGGTACAGCTGAGCGACAGGGCATTCAGTGGAGACCGTTCGAAAGGCTCAGTCATTTAGACTATGCCGATGACATATGTCTACTGGCAAATAACATCAGTGGGCTGAACGGGATGTGCCAAACACTGCAAGTGAAGGGAGAGTCGAGTGGTCTAAGAATTAACAGCAAAAAGACAAAAATAATGCTCACAGGCCGCTCCACACAGCAGCGTATTATTTTACAGGAGACGCCAGTTGAAGTAGTGGAAAAATTTAACTACCTTGGCAGTATTGTTTCTGCTAACGGTGGTACGGATCTGGACGTTAAAAGTAGAATAAATAAAGCTCGTGCTGCCTTCGGTACTCTGTCCCCAATTTGGAAATCCAGTCAAATCTCCTTACGCACTAAGTTGAGATTCTTCGAATCCAATGTCAAATCCGTGCTGTTATATGCTTGTGAAACCTGGAAAGTCACGTCTACCATTTCGAAGAAATTGCAGGCTTTTGTGAATCGCTGTCTTCGCCACATCCTAAAGATTCGCTGGCCACAAATAATATCAAATGAGGAATTGTGGCGCAGGACAAGTCAAGAGCGGCTGGACGTCGACATAAGAAAGCGTAAATGGCGTTGGATTGGTCACACACTGAGGAAACCAAACGATGAAATTGCAAAGCAGTCCTTTGAATGGAATCCTCAGGGTGCACGGCGGGTTGGAAGACCAAGAACAACATGGAAATCAACTGTCTTAGCGGAAGCAGAATCCCAGAGAAAGACGTGGCCACAGCTTAAGTACCTTGCAGCAGACCGTGAAGGATGGAGACGTTTTGTTGACGCCCTATGCCCCAGCCGGGGTTACAGGACACGATGATGATGATGAATAAGTACCTACATAATGTACTAAAACACTAGATACTTGAAATCAAGCTTATTTTTGTATTCAGAGATAGATTTTTAAAGGATCTTTTGCACTCCTAGCCTTTTTTTATTTTCCTATCAATTCTCAAATTCTATCTTAATAAGTACAAATCAAAGTCTGCATGTTAGGTAAAGTAAAAATGGCAGTCACGAGCAACCCAATTAGCGCTGGAGTGCGTCGTTTTGATACCTGTGGACGAAAAATTTTATTTGCGGATATACCCCCTAGTGGTTCATCTTCCATTCTCTGGGTTCAAAAGCAAGTCAATTTGTTTCAGGGCGATCCTCTGGACCCGTATCGCATAAAACCAAAGCGATCGCTTAAATAAATGATGTCCTTTTGACGATTGCCCTTTATATATTTCCCTCTAGTTATGATAGAGAATATCATCTTAGCCGATTTCACCCCCTCTGGTCACATGTTTGGATACGAATTCCAATGGGACTCTGTCTAGCCGTATTTTGTTGAGAATTTGCAAACCATCCAATTGAAATTTTACACTTTTATTTACCTTTTTTCTGCCCTCAAAGCTGCTGTGGCCCGAAGCCAAATTAAGAGTGACCTTAATGTTAAAATTCAGACTTGCGAACTAATTTCGGCATTGTTGGACCAGTGGGAGAGGATCTAGCCAAATCCGCGGTTTTATAAGCTACCGTGAGGATAGTCGTATTTCGGTTCTGGTTTGGGCCTTATTTGAGTATTATATACATATACTTCCCTAAATGTCAGTATTTTTGTCTGATAAAAATGTTAGCGAAATTTGATAGCCGAAAAGACATATATTTAAGAAGAAGAGATTCCTTAACCAACATAACATTTCATCTTTGAACCATCTGTGTGTTGCTTCTTTGGATGATATTTTCATCTTAAAATCTTTAGTGATGCTCACAGTAGGTGTGTAGTGGATTTATTGTCTATTCCAGAAGGCGCGGTAGATCGTATTAAAAGCGATATTTCTTAATTTGTGTCGGCTTCCATTTGGATTTTCTCGAAAACGAAAATAATAACTGTAGTTTTTTCCATGTAAATGTCTATTACTTTGAAGGTATTTCTGTTTGTAATGTCAGGTTCGCTTTTTAGAATACTAAATTAAAAGAATCGTCTTTTTCTAGGCAAACATTAAAAGTGCCTTTTCCAAAAAACTATTGAGCTAATGAATGAATTTACTTTATTTAGCTTTAAAAGCCATTTAGATTACAATTTTAAATTTTGTCTTAGATTTCGAATGCATCGCAATATTATAATCTTATGTTTTTACAATCATTATTGAAATCCTAGAAATTATTATTTGATTGAACATAATCAATGCTAACCCATGTTTTTTTAATCTTATTCTTCTTTAGTGCAAGAAGTTCAACAAGAAGGAAAATATGCAATCGATTCGCCCGGTAATCCAAATCAGTGTGATATTCCGCCGGAAGATTATGTTATACGTAAGTTTGTAGACAAACTCCCAATAATTTAAAAATAAAATAAAATAAAATATTCTTATATTTAATAATTAAGGTGATCTGGAACAAAGAGCTGTAATAGACCCTCAGTCAGCAAGAGATCCTGAATTGATTAAACTACAACAAATTTTAATCGATTGGATAAACGATGAACTTGCTGAACAAAGAATCATTGTTCAGAGACTTGATGAAGATATGTACGATGGACAGGTATGTTACTATAAGAAAAGGGATTTCAGTAAAAAAGTTTTCAGTGATCGAATAGTAACAAGTATCAATAATTTTACTAAGATCTTGTTTGGTTTTTGTTTTGTTGCGTAATTCATTTCTCATAATTTTAATTTTACAAATTTTGTATGCTCTTTTTTTTACATTAAATCCATCAAAGGAATATATTTATTTAATAATAGAAATTCTATATACATATGTACAATATGTACATTAGGGTGGTCGTTATGAGTTTTTTTGAGTTTTAATATTTGGATGGGCCTAAATAAACTCTAAATGAAGGAAAAAAAATTCCCTAATTTTTTCAGATTTTTATTTTCATCCCCTATAGTCGCTGTAGGGGTAAATTAAATGTTCCCTTTTTTTGGAAACTCGCATAAAATCTGCCGAAAAATTCAGAGCATGTAGGTGAGAAGTAGGCAAGAAAAAAACTTTAGTGGAGGGGGGTAATATCTCCCACCGCTTGGGCGGGAGGGGCAATTTAATAAAATAATTGCATTAAATAGAAACAAATTAACTAAAAAACAACGGCAACACTTGCAGTAATGTTTTGTAGCTTTTGCAAATATTTTATTAAATTGCCCCTCCCGTCCAATCGGGGGGAGTTATTACCCCCCTCCCATAGGATCTTTTTCTTGTCTAGATTCCACCTACATGCTCCGAATTTTTTTGGCAGATCTTACGCAAATTTTTTTAATATGCAAAAAAAAAGGGGAAATTTAATTTACCCCTACAGCGACTATAGGGTATGAAGATAAAAATCTGAAAAAATTAGGGAATATTTTTTTCTTCATTTAGAGCCGATTTGGGGCCATCCGGGATGACCTTTTTTAACGACCACCCTAATGTACATACATATTGAAATAAATCAGCCAAGTAGAATTGGGTTTGTGAAAAAAATCCACAAAAGTTTCGACTAGTGAGGTCATTGTCAATACACAATTTTTACTTGCGATTATAGGTACTATAAGGCAAGTTTTGGATTCGTGCAAAAAAAAATTTTGAGATAACAATCAAACATGATATTACGATGATAGAGAACGCCAAAAAAGTGGGTGGCACAATTCTGTCTGTCTGTTCGTCTACAGCGTAAACGGCTCAAATTTTGTACATAGTGGTTTTTGGTGATTCTGCCGACACGTCTTTTTCATTTTTTTTTTAGAACCAAAAATAACGGTACCTGCCATACATTTTTTTTTGGCAATACATAATCGTATTTTTCTCAAAAACGGCTCGACAACTTTTCTTAGAAAAAATTCAATAAATTTATTTTAGTAAAGGCTTTCTTTGGGTGGAAAACTATTTTTCAAAAATGGTTATTAATGGTACCTCTCAAGGAACCATTTTTTTAATTTTTGATTTTCTTCAAAATGGTATGACCGATTTCAATTATTTTTTTTATACAGAAGCTTCCAAAAAATGTTAATAGTTTTGTGTACCAACATTTTTGAAAAAATATTTTTTGGATTTTTAAAAAATATATCAAAATTTTTTTTGGAAAATCAAATATTTCGAAAACGGCATCATAGATTTTTTTGAAACTCGATATTTAAGACTTTTTTAGTACTCTCTAAAATATTTTTAGAAAAAATTTTACATTTATGAAAAAATAACGGTACCTTCCATACAAAAGTGAAAAAACCGCAAAGGAAAATATTTTTTTGCTTGAAAACGACTCCTACGATTTTGATTAAACTTTTTTCATATACTAAAATTAGTACGATCTACCATCAAAAATTATAAAATTTTACACATAGCAACTATTAGTAGGATTCATAGAACGTATTTTTTATTTTTTTATTTTGAGTTTTCTCGTTATCAGCTTAACAGATTTAAATGAATTTTTTTATATACAAATTTCAGATAAGATTAAATAATATTGCATATCAAAATTTTCAAAAAAAAAGTTTTTGGATTTTTAAAAAAAGTTTCAAACTTTTTTTTTGAAAATTCGATATCTCAAAAACGGGTTGACAATTTTTTTTTTAAATTTTGTTTTTATACATATACACAAAATACATACATTTTATATACAAAAAATATATATAGTTTAAATCTGCATACCAAAATTTGTTCTTAAAAATGTTTTAAGAATTTTATATATAAAAAATAATTTTTTTCAAAAACCGCTCCAACGATTTTTAAATTTTTTTTTCCCATACAATCATATTCCATCATGAATTAAGATGGCATACTTTTTTTTCACCTCAAACTGTCAAAAGAGTTGTTTTATCCAATTTAAAAGTCGTATTTCATGCTTCTCTTCATTTTTCTCTCATAATTTCCATGTTTTTATATACAATTTTCTTAAGCCCACAGTGTCTTGAACATAAGAGCAAGTACGTGCGACCCAGTCGTGCATTTTATTTATTTAGTTTCCAGCTCATTTTAAATTCATTTGTTTAATAAAATCAAACGTAAATGGTGAGTGTTGTCCTGTCGCATATAGTTACTAAAAAGTCTAAAAAATACCCTGGTGACGCAACAGCTCCTGAGAACCAGTACATACATTTAGTTTCCGAATCCGAACAGCTTTATTGATTCAGTTGGAGGATTTTCCATTTGCTGGCAAGAGACAGTACAGGTCGATTGGTCTAGGATTCTAACCCAGACCTCCGGGGTAATAGTCAAACGCACTTAACACTACGCCAAGAATTGTTTTGAACAAAAACATAAATACAAAGGCCCTCACTATGTCACTGGAATCCAAATGAGATTGCCGGACGGAACGCCATAAAAACATAAATTGAGAGGAACTTTAGAAATAATTCTATCGATGGAGGGAGAAACCATAACTTGAGTTTATTTAGAATTATCATTCAAACATTTAAACCACTACCAACTTTGGATTATGCATTAGATTTCTTATTTCTTCAAAATTTTAATAACTATTCAAAAAATATTTTAATTACTATATCTATTTATTGAAAAAAATTGATTCAATCTTGTAATCCATATTTTTCTTACCAAAGTTAATAACATGATGAAAAAAATTATATATTCTAGAGGAATAATATCTTAAAAATTATTTTAGGTCCTCCACAAGCTTTGGGAAAAATTGACTGGCAGAAAACTAGATGTGTTGGAAGTTACTCAATCGGAGGAGGGTCAACGTCAAAAGCTCAGCATTGTACTAAGAGCAGTCAACCATGTAAGTTAAGTTTTTGTAATATTCATTTGAATCAACAAAAATGATTTTCTCCATAACAATTTAATACAAAAATCTATTTACATTTTTTCGTTATTTTAGACTCTAGGATTCCATCATAAAGTTCCAAAATGGTCTGTTGAGAGTGTTCACTCTAAGAATCTTGTAGCAATTTTACACTTGCTAGTTGCACTAGTCCGCCATTTCCGTGCCCCTATTCGCTTGCCAGAAAATATTTTTGTCACAGTTGTCATTGCTCAGAAAAATGCTGGAATTCTCAACGCCCAGTAAGTTGTTTTAATCGCCAATTATTAAGAATTTCCATTAACTTACATGTTAAATAGGAAATTCCAAGAACAAATCACATCCGAATACGATGACGTTGGTATGCGTTGTGAAAAGGATGCTTTTGACACTCTTTTCGACTCTGCCCCAGAAAAACTGGCTGTTGTTAAGAAATCATTGATAACATTTGTCAACAAACATTTGTCTAAATTAAATTTCGAAGTTAATGACTTAAACACTGATTTTCGAGATGGTGTCTACTTGTGCCTATTGATGGGACTGCTAGGTGGATTTTTTGTTCCACTTTATGAATTTCATTTAACTCCACGCGATGTTGACCAAATGGTGCATAATGTTGGATTTTCGTTTGACCTTATGCAGGATGTTGGCCTGCCAAAACCAAAAGCCCGACCTGAAGGTAAATCCTGAAATTGTAATTCTGTTTGCAGAAATTTCATTCAATCGCGTTTGTTTGTTGTTTTATTTTGCAGATGTTGTCAACATGGATTTGAAATCCACACTCCGAGTGCTTTACAATTTGTTTACCAAATTTAGGAATGTTGCCTGAATAGGTTTTTTTTATCGATGGTTATGAACGCTGTTAAAGAACTCAAAACATAATTAACTATTTTATTTTATTTTTGTTTGTATAACACCTCACTACTGATTTTTGTTTTAACAGTTTAAATGTGCCTTGAGGAATAATTTATTCAAATTATTAACAATACGTTTAGTAAAAAAAAAACAATTATTGATGTTTTGTATTTTTAAATTAATAAACTTGTTATTTTTTAAATAAAATTTACAAATTTTAACAAAATACATACCAAGTTACACATTTTTCTAATAAAAAAAAATCCACAATATCAACAACCTCCCCGGAATAAATTTCACTCGAATAGAAAATCATAGGAACATTTTATTCGCGATAACCCCCAATTCTTTCTCTCCTTAAGTTTAGCCTAAAACTGGGCGGGCTTCTACTGGGTTTAATGCAATACAAATCGCCAGTCTAGATAACTTTCTTACATTTTGTATCTAGATTCGGATTATTCAATATCTTTGTATATGGATCCAATGTCAGATATTTTACGTGCTACATGTCCCAGACTTCTTATCTGTCAAATACGTAGATTTCCACAGGAGCACGTGGGCGTTCACTACGTATAGTTTGTACTAAGTTGGATTCTTCGAATCCAATGTCAAATCCGTGCTGTTATATGCTTGTCAAACCTGGAAAGTCACGTCTCCCATTTCGAGGAAATTGCAGGATTTGTGAACCGCTGTCTTCATCATATCCTAGATTTGCTGGCAACAAATAATATCAAACGAGGAATTGTTGCGCAGGACAAGTCAAGAGCGACTGGACGTCGAAATAAGAAAGCATAAATGGCTTTGGAGTGGTCACACACTGAGGAAACTAAACGATGAAATTGCAAAGCAGTCCTTTGAATGGAATCCTCAGGGTTCACGGCGGGTTGAAAGACCAAGAACAACATGGAAATCAACTGTCTCAGCGGAAGCAGAATCCCAGAGAAAGACGTGGCCACAGCTAAAATACCTTGCAGCAGACCGTGAAGGATGGAGACGTTTTGTTGACGCCCTATGCCCCAGCCAGGGTTACAGGACACGATGATGATAATAATTGGACAAACTGGACAATAAATCGTACGTATAAGTTTTCTCTCCAGAGCACAAAGAGAGCATACGTCTGCCTGGGGGAAAGGTCCATTCATCTGTAAGGCAACCCAGGATAAGTAGCGTCTCTTTGAGATTTCGGTAGTCTTCTAGCGATATAAAGAGGGCTGCGTATTATGAATTGCTCCTATGAAGCAACGCACTCTTCGATGACAAGGCAACGTGGGCGCTGTGCCGTAGGAGCAATTCGTAATACGCAAGAGGGATATCGTGAATAAAATTCCCCACGGAATTTTTCTCATCGTTGAAAATTGTGGTCGCAGTTTCTCTCGGAATTTATTGGCTTCGAAAATGAATATTCCATGGCCACTGGGTTACCATTTTGATCGACCAAACTGGAGCCTGCAAGGAACAGTGGAAAATTGCTGGCATTTTCAATTTTAGAAGATGGCAGAAATTCCGTGGGAAGTTTTATCCACGATAGCCCCCAAAAACTTCAGTAGAATCTCTTCTTATTTTGATGGAGCAACGAGTCAACATTTATCGTGATAAGATGTATTAAATTGGTAGGAATGCCAAGACTAGATATGACACGGTTAAGCTCCTCTTTACAACCATACGTATAAGCCTCGAAATAAATGAAAAGGTGGTGAGTTTAGAATGCACATAACAATCTCCAACTATCAAAAACAAATAAACAGTGTTGCTGCGAGACCAGTTCAATAACCGGAACTATAAGTTGTCTATTAAATCAATAAAAGTAAATATTTAAAGGCAATCCAATTTTGTTTTATTTCAAGTCGGATCGTTTATAACTAAAAAATAAATGTCAAAAGAGGTAAATTCTTTAATAATAATTGAAATGTCACTAAGGCAAAGTTATTCCGCTTTTGTTTAGGAGGAAGTTCGTTCAGCAGGAAAAAGACGCCGTAATATTTTGTATCTAATCGAAAGATATCTTAAAGACAATGGATTGTATGATACTTGTGAGTGTCTGAAAAACGAGGCCCGACTGCAGAATGACTACGAAATTTGTGATAATATCGATTTGGATTCGATATATTTGGAATACGCGAGCTTTTATCAAGTTAAGTTTGGGAAAAATCCCAAAATTCTTAAGAAGATAGCAACAAGCGTGAAAGTTCAACTTAATAACAATCCTAGGAAATATCCTCCTACCAGTAGGAGCAAATTAGAGGAATCGCCACAGAAAAACGAACCATTTCGCGAGAGTTTGCAAATCAAGCAAATACCCAATGCCAACAGTCAAGAAATAACGGTTAATCCAATAGAATTTGGCGTTCAATTAAATCTAAATAATGATCTGGTAGTGGACGGATGGAAGGATCTTGAACAATATGTAAAAATGTAGGAGCATCTGTAAGAAATGCTGTGTCTTTAAACTAACTTGGTGTTTTTTAGAACAATTGTTAATAAAGATCTTGGTGTTCGATGGAAGGATGTATTTGGAAACAGTAAAGCTGTAGAGACCATCAAAGAGGCAGTTATAATGCCCCTCAAACACCCTGAATTGTTTTCAGATAAGCTAAGGCCATGGAAATCTTTACTGCTACATGGCCCACCAGGAAAGAAATAAATATTAAAAAATATTTTCCATTTCTATAATTGTCTAGGTTTAATTTTAGGAGGAGGAAAAACCTTACTTGCAAGAGCGCTTTGTTCGGAAACTCAAGGTCAGATAACATTTTTTAATGTAACTTCAAGTTGCATAACATCAAAGTGGCGAGGGGAATCGGAGAAAATAATCAAGGTTTACGAAAATCTAATATAAAACATTTTTTTTAACTGAAACATATATAATTGGCTTTAAGGTCTTGTTTAGTTATGCAAAAATACGTGCACCCTCTGTGATATTTCTAGATGAAATAGATGCTTTGACATCCGGCCGAGACCGGGCTTCAGATCATGAAGCATCCAAGCGTTTTAAAAACGAATTCCTACAACTACTCGATGGCTTAGAAGATAATAACAATTCCATTTTTGTACTTGCAAGTACGAATATACCATGGTAGGTAAAAGTTTTACAAATTCAATTAAAAAAAAAACAAGATTTTGATATTTTAGGGACATTGATCCGGCGTTTCTTCGGCGCTTTGAAAAGAAAATTCTTATCTCATTGCCCTCAAGTGAAGAAAGGTGCTCAATGATAGAATATTTTCTTCAAAACTCAAAATCATATACAGTTGATGTGCTGAAGGAATTAACAACATTGAGTGCAGGATTTACAGGTAATTAAAATAGTCCCTTTTCTTTTATTCTATTTGTTTCTCTTTCTGGCAATCATAAGATAACCACCCTTATTACGATAGTTGGTTTACTGAAACTTCAGAAAAACGACAATGCTCCAGAAACGGCAGTTGGTGTTTGAGAAAAAAGTTAAGCGTTCTCCGCTCTTCACTATTCTCACCAATTTTACGGTAGTTGTTTTACTTAAACACCAAATGTCGCTTCTAAAGCCATGTCGTTTTGCTGGTGTTTTAGTAAAACGACTATCGTAATAAGGGTGAACGTATATATCTCATTAGGGCTTGTATGCGAAATTGTACAATAACCTGTAGCCTTCTAAATATTTAAAAAGCTGTTGAAAGATAAGTTTTTTCATGTTACTTTTTTGACTGACGCCCGCCACTTGCGTCGTGCCCAGAGTTAGCACAGGCAAATTTTACGGTGGCTGATTCGGTGCCCACGCGCATCGAATTTATTTTAGGAGGAATGCAGGGTGTCAATTACAACAGTATATGCGTTGATGCGGGTTACGTTATAAACAACTTTTTTCTTTAAGTTGGTATTCAGAGCGAAATGTTTTCATTCGTTTATTTCGACACGATATTGCGGGGTAAATCATTTTTTTTTTAAATAATGCGAGCGATGCACGACACACCACACGCAACTACCGTACTATTGGATCGACGTTATAAATAAATATGTATATTTGCCAACATAAGAATTGTGTACTATCAATTTAAAAGTGATATAGATGGTCGATACAATTTTGAATTAAAAGTTAAAATTATTTTATACCGATCCTTCTCAAATTTATAGGTGACCAAATTCGACTTGCTTGCAAGGAAGCAGCAATGAATCAAATACGAAAAATAACGACTGGAAACTCACAGTTAAAGCAAGTCACCATCGATGATCTAAAACAAGCTTTCAAGGTCATAAAACCTATAGACGAAAAACTGGTCCAAAAGCATGTAGCCTGGTACAACGTTAACGGATCTTAATTTTTTTATTTAGATATTTTTGTATACAAAAAAATAATAAAACATTAACCAATGAAGAAAGGCTGTTTCTTCTGTTTGGAATTTGCTTTGGCCATTTGCATGCCCTGATAAATTCCTGTATAATAGCCACTCATATACCAAGACATCAACATGGCAGAGAGGTGCTCAGAATTTTCGCACTGTCCTTGACCTAGCATTGGAGGCATAGGTGGCGGTGGGGGAATAGCACCAATCGGGAACCCATTAGGAGCCATGGGAAATTGTGCTTTGTTTGTTTTGTTATCGCCACCGCTAGGTGCTGCCTCGTTTGTGTCCGATTCTTGTTTGGCGCGATTGAATTGTAAACGACGGGCTTTCTTCCCCCAAGATGGAACCAAATCGCAAATGCGGACTTCTTGTTCGTTCTCGTAACCAATATAACGAATTCGACAAGTACCTTGCTCTTCGTTCATAGCAATTATCTTTCCTTCATAGTCGACTCCGTCATCATATGTGGCTCTGGCATAGTCACCGTTGATGAAACTTGGATTCTCTTCAGATTGCTTGGAGTTAGATGTACAAGCTGTGGGTTCTTGTTCAACGGTTGCAGAAGCGGCAGTTTCTTCACGGGCCTTCAAAGGAGTTTTCTTTCCATTCGTTGCTCGTGCGATGCGACGTGCCAATTCTTCTTGGGCCAATTTGAGAGAACTTTCATAGGCCTTCACCAAAAGTGTATCGTCCCAATCTGTTGTATTTATCTTTTGAGAAAATTAAAGATTGATAAAAGTTTTATTTTATTTTTATAAAACAAAATATTACTTACCACACTCATTATGAACTTTTGAAGATACTACTACTATTTGTAATAATTGAAAACAGTTAAGTTTATTTTGTGTTTGTCGGTTTTCCCTCTGTTCTTTCAGCTTCAGCTTCTATTTTGTTTGGATTTTGACTTTTAAAACGAACGTGTTCAGTGCCGCATATTTTTTTATTTGACTTGACAGTTGGATGACTTCAGTGTCAAAAAAGAAATTCGTTGGTGAATAATTGGTGTAATTGCGCATAGGGGGTGTTTACATGTGCCAGAAGGCTTGACCAGCATCGAATTTGATCTTGTTACTTGAAACCACAGTACAATTAGCCCTGTTTTTTAGTGCACTTTTATCTTAGCTTACCCAGCGGCTCCATTAGCAATATTTGAGGCAATAAATTGCCTCACTCATTGCTATTGCCTTTAATAATGCTAATGGAGACGCTTTGTCAATGGCAATGGCAATAGCCGTTTTCCTTTGGAGGTGGCGAAGTACTTACGAGTAGATGAAAACCATAATCTAGTACTACCAAAAGCACATGCTCTCATGCGCGAGTAGATACATTTTACATGGGAAAGCAGTTTGATGTGTTCCATTGAAAAAAGCTGGCAAAGTACTTGAAAGTACTTCGCCACCTCCAAAGGAAAACGCCTATTATTGCCTAGAAGATGAGAGGCAATTATTGATTTCCATCTTCAAGGCAATAAATTGAGGAAAAATGGGATTCCCCGTAATTGTGAATGGCTTCTTTATTGATTTTTTTAATTAAATCGTAGAATATGAGAACGCACATGACAATATATAGTGAATTAAAATTAAATTTTATTTAAAACAGGGGATTTGAACAGCAATTGCAGTCAAATATTTCTATACACACATTTTATAATTGAAATTGCCTGGCAATGAAAATGCCCACCCAAGCAATAAATTGCCATTCCTATTCCAATTGCAATTGCCTCAAACATTGCCAATGGAGCCACAGCGTTAGAAAAAAGTAGCATGTTAAATACAACAACAATACGGAATTAAACCAGTTTGTTTTTGTGATTAACGTTCTACTTTTTTCCAAGCGAAGATAAAAATGCACTTAAAAACAGGGCTATTATTAAAGGTAATAATTCCGATTTTTCATTTTCGTTCAAGTTCACGCATATGTCAAAATCTCAGAGACCTCTGTCAGTTCATTGTATTTGTACTGTGGTATGTTAAACGCTTTCCAAATTTTTCATTTAGATTTTCAGTTTTCTCAATTTTCCAAGCCTCTGATTGACCAGAATTCAGAAATCTGACTATTCAGTAATCAGATGGCTCAGAAATATAAAATTCCTGATTTTTCCCCTTAAAAACTGAGACTAAAATTTTTTGGATTCGCTTGCTCAATTATTTTTTGTCGCAGTAAATTTCATGAGAAGAAAAGAAAAAGAGAGTTGTTTTCACTTCATGTGTGAAATTCTGTGTATATTTTACTCCCCTTCTTTGTAAAAAAACGGAAGAAAATTACTGAGTGCTCAAGAAATATAAACTGGCTAATTGGATGTACCCACTATCAATTTGACAAGGTCTCTGAGAATTAATTTTTTTTTTGTTCATTATCCGACAACCGATTTTTGACAACATGCGCAGTATATTATCTACCTTTAATAAGTGTACTGTGGCTAGAGATTGCAATCCCGGGTTGTTTTTTCAATCCCGGGATTTCGGGATCCAAAAACTTCAGTCCCGGGATACCGGGATAATCCAGGGATTTCAAAAATATTTTTTTAAAAGTTATTCAGAATAAGTTTTATGGTTGAAATGTGTTTATTTAGAAGAAAAAAAATCGATATTCTCCATGTTTTCTCACAAAACAGAATAATCCTTAAGAAATAAAGAAATAAAATATCTTGTTATTTCATAAATAGGTACCTATCTACTCTTAAGGCTAGTTGCAGGAAGCTGACATTTCGGTGCATCGGTCGCACTTTAAATTCTAAACACCCAAACTAAAAAACGCGGAATAGTGAAGGAAGGAAAAGAAGGAAAATGTTACAAATAAACTTGAAACTTACAGCCTTATTTATTAGATTTCACCAATACTCGGTTCAACCTCGGAATAGTTAATCCAAGTCAAAGCACTTACTCCATCTTTACGCCACGTCAGACAAATCTTTATTTATAAAATATTTTCTGAGCCGTTTTAGTTACACCCTCCTCGTGTATTTTTGTTATAAATACAAATTTTAGGATAAGATGTGTTGTAAAGTCGGAATAACAAAACCGCATTTTGAGAGTAATTTCAAATTTTCTAAAAAATTCATAAACGGTATAATTGATTGAACTACATACATACATACTATATTGTATAGATCATGAACAATGTACTTTTAAGTCTTCTTATTTTCACTACAAAAAAATCATTTTTAATTTTCTAGCTAGCTTCGTTGCTGAGAAAAGGTCTGTTATGCTAACTTCACAGTGCAAAAAAAAAAAAATGCAAAAAACTACAAATTCCTGCCATGGTCCCATTGGTCTAGCTTAAAATTGTTATGCTAGCCTCACATCGGACGTCATTTTTTTGGCGGTAAGAAGTTCGGTAGCGGGTCAGTGAGTAAATAAATAAATTAAAAACTCTAGACACTAACAAACTTTAGGACAAATAAGAGTTACATATTTAAGTTTATACACCAAAAGAACATTGAATATGGGTAACGTGATTCATAATGGTTGGGTGTGTTATCGTAGGGAAAAGATTAGGTCCTCTTACCCCAATTTTACTGTGGAAGTTTAAACTCCACATTGGTTTGAACCCTGGGTTCAGCAGAACAAACTGAACTCAGTTCAAGGTTTAAATGCGAGACTGTTAAACTGGCAATTAATATTGTGGAAAACATAACTAGGCAGGACCAATACCAAAAAAGTGCTGGGAAACGAGAACGTATTGATTCCACTAATTCGGAAGTGGTTTTTGAGGCTCGAAGATTTAGTTCATTCAAAAAAGTTTAAATATTGGACAGACCATGGAATTCTTCGGATATGAATTCCATAAAGCTTATAAGCGGAAAGTTGCAGAAAACCCTATAACAACCAAAAGCAAGCAGGTGGAAAAGCTAAGAACAGAGAGTAACAGGATAGTAAGATGTTCAAAAATGTCATTCAATCATGTACATCTTAAAAGTATGCTTAAATAAATTCTTTTTAATTCCACCAATAACTATATAATTAGCATAAATAAAATGAGTGTCAAGTTAGCAAAGCAACTTTGACGAATCCAAAAATGATTAGTTGGATAATTTGCCGTTAATTAGTTGTGACAGTTTCCAATTTGTCGTTCAATTATGACAAAATTGAATTTTTCACAACTAATTAACGACTTATTAATGGCAAATTATCAAGGAATAACATATTACGGGTATTCATGCAACAGCGTAAAGTCGTCGTATACGTTGTAAAGTTTAAAACTTCGTAATTCTGTCACAATTTGTATGGAAAATTTGACAGATTTACAAAGTTTAAAACTTTACCACGCTTACGACGACTTTACACCGTTGCATGAATACCCTTATTATGTTTTGGAAGTCCCTACATCTTTAAGAAAAAAACATAGAAAACATAGAACGACAAATTCAAAATTATCACAAATAATTAACCAGAGAGTATCAAATAAAGAAGCCAATCCTTCGTACGTTTCACCCCCCAAAACCCATTTGTTTACATTGTTGTATTTGTAATTTCATTTCGTGTCGAAGAAATAGATGTGAATTGCAACAACAACAAGACCTGTGCTGAATGACTAGTTGATTCTATGTGTGCGTTTTGCACTGCTTTTCACTAATACTTTGCAAATCTAATACATCAGCTGTTCGCTTCCAGCTTGTAGGCAAATCAAATTGGCAGCTGAGGATTGACTTCTTTATTTCATATATTCTCTGTAATTAACGGCTATTTAATGGTGAATTATTAAGCGATAAACAATCCGGTATAAACAGTTTTTACCCCATTTTCAGGTGATGTCAAGCTACCATAAAGAACCCAAAAAAAACTAGAAAACATTGCACGACAAATTCAAAATTGTCAAAACTAATTGAAGACTAATTAGTGGCAAACTATTAAGGCTCCCCCAAACCAACACGAAACTTTCGCCGACGACTGTTTTTTGTTGTTGTTTGGCGTTGTGTATTTGTCATAGTTTGTGCTATTGTGAATGATTCGCTGTGAATTCGGGTTGGTTTGGGAGAGCCTTTAAGCCATAAACAGTTCGGTAGTAGCAGTTTTAATCCCTTTTCAAGTTGGTGCTTTGCTAACTGGATATGATAAGCTAACGATGAATACAAAAAACATAGAAAATATTGCACAATTGAATTCAGTTTTTCACAACTCATTAATAACTAATTAATGGCAAATTATTAAGCCATAAACATCAAGTATAAGAAGTTTTTAACGCTTTTCGAGTAATGTCAAGTTAGCAAAGCACCCAAAAAAACATAGAAAACATTGAATGACAAATTCGAAATTGTCATAACTAATATTAACGACTAGTTAACGGCAAATTATCCACCTACCCATTTTTCGATTCATCAAAGTTGCTTTGCTAACTTGACACTAATAGAAAACAAATTACCCAAAAACATATAGAAAACATCGCACGACAAAATTGATTTTTTCACAACTAATTAACGGCAAATTAAATAGGTTTACAAGAGGTCTGATCCTTTACTTTGAGTTTCTGTGATTTTCAGTCCACACTTGTGTCAAAATATTTTTTTTATATGAACTTTGACAGAACTTTGGACTAAAATGCGCAGAAATGCACAGAAAATCACAGAAACTCAAAGTAAAGGAACAGCCCTAAGGTTTTCGACACGTCGAAGTAAGAGTTCGTCTAAAGGTAATTTTTCGTGCTGAGCTAAAATCCATTATCCGTTTTTCGCTCTGGTTTTCGAGATATTACCGTTAGAAAGTGCAAAAATAACCCTTTTTCACCATTTTTGAGGTTATGTAACTATGCAAATTGATTTTTATTTTTTTTAATTGTATAGATTTCTGAAAGTCCTAATCTTAATCTTCAAAATTCAGCTTTAATCGTCCCAATATCTCTTTTACCTTTTGAGAAATCCTCAGTTGCATTTTTCAATATAATTGTGATGAGCAAGGAGAGCGACTTCACCAAGACTTAGAAAGAATAAAAAAAGTTACAAAGGTTTTTGGGATGATGGTATGTGAAGTGACTATTGTTGGCCTCTTGTACATGAAACGGACCAACATTTATATAAACCGTGCAGTTCCATTACATTTTGTTTTAATTTGTAAGAGTTATTTCAAATAAAAAAACTATGGTCAAAATCGGGTGATTTTTTAAATTTATTTTCAAAAGTTGAGCTGATAGCAAAAAATGGATTTCAGATTTGAAATCTACACTAAAAATTTTTTTTTAGAACTTATTTTTCCTGCTCCTGTAAGCCAAAGAGAAAGCATTTTTAAAATTATATGTAGTCAGGTGAGGACTAGTAACTAATTTAATATCTCTCAAAAAGTAAAAGAGATATTGGAACGATTAAAGCTGAATTTTTAAGATTAAGATTAGTACTATCAGAAATATGTATATACCTTAAAAAAAAAAAACAATTCGCATAGTTACATAACCCCAAAAATGGCGAAAAAGGTTTTTTTGCACATTCTAACGGTAATATCTCGAAAACCAGAGCTAATAGCAAAAACGGATAACGAATTTGAGTTCAGCACGAAAAATTACTTGTCGAAAAGTTAACCGATATTTGTTAACCTGTGTTATTAAGTAGTAAAATATTAAATTTAAGAAGTTTTAACCACTTTTCAAAACAAAAACGTAGAACGACAGATTCGAAATTGTCACAACAAATTAACGGCTAACCATAACGACACATTATGCACCTATCCATTTTTCGATCCGTGAGAGTTGCTTTGCTAACTTGATATCAAGTTAGCAAAGCACCAAAAACAGAAAACATTTCACGATCAAATTAAATTTGTCACAACATATTAACGACTAATTAACGGCAGATTATTAAGCCATAAACCATCAGGTATAGGAAGTTTAAACTGATTTTCGACAGGGTGCTTTAATAGCTTGATATCAAATTAACAAAGCACCCAAAAAAAAACATAGAAAACATTGAACGACAAATTCGGAATTGTCACAACTAATTAACGACTAATTAAAGGCAAATTATCCAACTAACCATTTTTTGATTCGTCAAAGTTGTTGTATATTCTACGGGCTCATATTTGTCAACTTGAAACGAATGAAAAAATGACGAGGCCGAAAATATACGAACACAGTGACAAAACAAAATTCAAATTTAAATCGTATTCCATTTTCCCAAAAAAATAAACTAAATTTTTAGACTGAATCTGAAATAACCAAACGATTTTGGACTTGCCTTGGAATAATTTTTTAACGGTCCCAAAAATTGTATTAATCTTTTTTTTTTTTGTAGATTTCTAAAATTATTATCAATCAATGCATCAATGTTATTAAAAAAAATATTAATTCATTGGTACCGGTTTTTCTAAATTATTTTTATGTTAAAATTATCATTAGAAAAACGTGTTTTTTCATAACCATTATATGAACTTTGACAGAACTTTGGACTAAAATGCGCAGAAATGCACAGAAAATCACAGAAACTCAAAGTAAAGGAACAGCCCTAAGGTTTTCGACACGACGAAGTAAGAGTTCGTCTAAAGGTAATTTTTCGTGCTGAGCTAAAATCCATTATCCGTTTTTCGCTCTGGTTTTCGAGATATTACCGTTAGAAAGTGCAAAAATAACCCTTTTTCACCATTTTTGAGGTTATGTAACTATGCAAATTGATTTTTATTTTTTTTTAATTGTACAGATTTCTGAAAGTACTAATCTTAATCTTCAAAATTCAGCTTTAATCGTCCCAATATCTCTTTTACCTTTTGAGAAATCCACAGTTGCATTTTTCAATATAATTGTGATGAGCAAGGAGAGCGACTTCACCAAGACTTAGAAAGAATACAAAAAGTTACAAAGGTTTTTGGGATGATGGTATGTGAAGTGACTATTGTTGGCCTCTTGTACATGAAACGGACCAACATTTATATAAACCGTGCAGTTCCATTACATTTTGTTTTAATTTGTAAGAGTTATTTCAAATAAAAAAACTATGGTCAAAATCGGGTGATTTTTTAAATTTATTTTCAAAAGTTGAGCTGATAGCAAAAAATGGATTTCAGATTTGAAATCTACACTAAAAATTTTTTTTTAGAACTTATTTTTCCTGCTCCTGTAAGCCAAAGAGAAAGCATTTTTAAAATTATATGTAGTCAGGTGAGGACTAGTAACTAATTTAATATCTCTCAAAAAGTAAAAGAGATATTGGAACGATTAAAGCTGAATTTTTAAGATTAAGATTAGTACTATCAGAAATATGTATATACCTTAAAAAAAAAAAACAATTCGCATAGTTACATAACCCCAAAAATGGCGAAAAAGGTTTTTTTTGCACATTCTAACGGTAATATCTCGAAAACCAGAGCTAATAGCAAAAACGGATAACGAATTTGAGTTCAGCACGAAAAATTACTTATAGAACGACTTTTACTTTCACGTGTCGAAAAGTTAACCGATATTTGTTAACCTGTGTTATTAAGCAGTAAAATATTAATTTTAAGAAGTTTTTACCACTTCTCAAAACAAAAACATAGAATACATAGAACGACAAATTCGAAATTGTCACAACTAATTAACGACTAACTAACGACAAATTATGCACCTATCCATTTTTCGATCCGTGAGAGTTGCTTTGCTAATTTGATATCAAGTTAGCAAAGCACCAAAAACAGAAAACATTTTACGATCAAATTACATTTGTCACAACATATTACCGACTAATTAACGGCAAATTATTAAGCCATAAACCATCAGGTATAAGAAGTTTTTACTGATTTTCGACAGGGTGCTTTAATAGCTTGATATCAAATTAGCAAAGCACCAAAAAAAAAAAAAAAACAGGGAAAACATTGAACGACTAATTCGGGATTGTCACAACTAATTAACGACTAATTAATGGCAAATTATACAACTAACCATTTTTCGATCCGTCAAAGTTGTTTTGCTAACTTGACACTCATATAAATAAATGAGACCAAAAAAGTAAGCTATTTTCACAAAAATATTAAAAATTAAACAAAGTTAAGTAAAGTTTTGTTTTGTTTTCTTGGGCCTAAAAATATGGCAAGGTACTGTAATATAAATATGAACATACACACTTACATAAAAGTTTACATGCAATATTTGAAACCACATGAACATTTAATGAACCATTTGCAAATTACTGGTTTTACAAATTCCCACCCGTAACGTACAACTGTGTATACAGAGTGGGGTTACGGGGTAATGAACCCCCCCTCCCCAAGTTTAAAATGAATCAGTATATTCCACGGGCTCATATTTGTCAACTTGAAACGAATAACAAAATGACGAGGCCGAAACTATACGAACACAGTGACAAAACCAAATTCAAATTTAAATCGTATTCCATTCCCCCAAAAAAAATAAACTAAATTTTTAGACTGAATCTAAAATAACCAAACGATTTTGGGATTGCCTTGGAATAATTTTTTAACGGTCCCAAAAATTGTATTAACCTTTTTTTTTTTGCTGTAGATTTCTAAAATTATTATCAATCAATGCATCAATTTTATTAAAAAAAAATATAAATTCATTGGTACCGGTTTTTCTAAATTATTTTCTAAATTATTTTAATTATAACCAATCAGAAATAAATATTGTATAAGTGTTTTATAAAATAGATCCCAAGAACAAAATATTTTAAGAAATAAAAAAAACATGATAAATTATTTAATTCTCAATGAGTTTCAATTATTCATTTATTTTTTGACCAACTTTAAAAATTTTACGGAAGATTGTTGCCTCTTTTCAAATATATTTATTTTGTACACACTTAAAATCCATGGAGAAGGTAATTTTAAATTAACACATATTTAACACATTTTTGAACGATCGAAGACGGCTCGATCGATTTTCTTCAAACTTGGTACATAGTTTTTTTTGGTGGTTATGCCCACACGTTTTTTTCATTTCTTTTTAGAAATAACGGTACCTGCCATTCAATTTTTTTTTAGCAATTTTACATAATCGTATTTTTCTCAAAAACGACTCGACAACTTTTCTTAAAAAAATTCAAAAAATTTATTTTATTAAAGGCTTTCTTAGGGTGGAAAACCATTTTTCAAAAATGGTTATTAATGGTACCTCCCAAGGAACCATTTTTTAAATTATTGATTTTCTGCAAAACGGTACGACTGATTTCAATTATTTTTTTTATACGGAAGCTTCCAAAAAATAAAAAAAATAAAAAGTTTTGTGTACCAAAATTTTTGAAAAAATATTTTTTGGATTTTTAAAAAATGTTTCAAAATTTTTGTTGGAAAATCAAATATTTCGAAAACGACACAATCTATTTTTTTTTATTTAAGAGTTTTTAGTACTCTCTAAAATATTTTTATAAAAAAAATTACATTTATGAAAAAATAACGGTACCTTCCATACAAATGTTAAAAAAACCGCAATGGAAAATATTTTTTTGCTCAAAAACGACTCCTACGATTTTGATTAAACTTTTTTCATGTACTTAAATCAGTACGATCTGTGTACTATCAAAAATTATAAAATTTTACACTAAGCAACTATTAATAGTACCTTTCATAGAACGTATTTTTTTATTTTGAATTTTCTCGTTATCGGTTAAATGGATTTAGATGAATTTTCTTATATACGAATTTTAAATAAGAATAAATAATATTGCATATCAAAATTTTCAAAAAAAAGTTTTTGGATTTTTAAAAAAAAGTTTCAAATTTTTTTTTGAAAATTCGATATCTCAAAATCGGGTTGACAATTTTTTTTTCAAATTTTGTTTTTACAAACACATAAATATATACTTAAGATTTGCATACCAAAATTTGTTCTTAAGAATAATTTAAGAATTTTATATATAAAAAATTATTTTTTTAAAAAACTGCTTCAACGATTTTAATTTTTTTTCCCCATAAAATCATATTCAATCAAGAATTAATATGGCATTCTTTTTTTCACCTCAAACTGTCTACTGAGCTGTTTTAGCCAATTTAAATGTCGTATTTCATGCTTCTCTACATTTTTTCTCACAGTTTCCATGTTTTTATATACCATTTTCTTAAGCCCGCAGTGTCTTGAACATAAGAGCAAGTTAGTGCGACCCAGTCGTGCATTTTTTTATTGATTATTTTGAAACATCAGATAGTAAGAAAAGTATTGCAAACTGTAGTTAAAAACTGTCTTCGAACGTCGAAAAATGTGAGAGATTTGTACAATTTTCAAAATACCTTTTCCAAAACCTATACACATCTCTTTAAGCGTGCCCATAAGGCCCAAATCCTAAAATGTCATAACCCCCAAAAATGGTCGTATTGCCCAAAAACTAACAAAAGAAAATGTCACAAGACCTGAAAGGAATGCCATAACGCCCAAAATATAATTGAAATGTCGTTTCACGCAAAAAATTTTTTGTTTTCTAGTTTGGGCATTATGATATTACATTTAGGCATTGTGACGCATGTCACAATGACGTTTTCGATCTTAGACCTTGAGATCAAATCCATGACGCCGACATTAGAAAATTGTCATTATGTACACCCAAAATCAGACACATCGCCCAAAACCTCAAGATGAAAAGTGTCAAAAAACCCGAATGGAAGTAGTAGTAGAATTCTGATTACTATAAAAAATAACGATAAATTAATATACAAAAGGAACAACGAACGCACCGGTGGACCGCACCCGCGCACGCCCGCCGAAACCCCCCCCCCCCCCGAATTTTTTGAGTGTTGTTACCTAAAATAAAAATGTCATAAGGCCCAAAACGAACGTCATGAGGCCAAAAATAAAAACCATTTAATTATTTGGGCGCTAAGACATTTTTCGATGTTGGGCGGTATGACAATCCGTTTGGGGCTTCTGACTCTTTCCTACTAGAAAATTTGGGTGATATTTCGGCTTTTGGGTCTTATGACATTTCTGGATTTAGGCATTAGGAAATAACGCCCAAGGAAAAAGCGCCCAAGGAAAAAGCACCCAAATCGATTTGGAAATAACGCCCAAAAAAGCACTGAACCAATTGTTGTTGTAAATTTTTTTCTCCTTTTGGGCGATATTTCCTTATTTTGCTTTCTTTCATAAAATGAAACAATGCCCAAATTGATAAATTAAAATAGGAAAATGAGAAATAAAGCCCACAATAGGAAAAATTGCCAAAAACAACTGCAATATAAGGAAATATCGTCCAAATGCAATCGGGGCGATTCCAGATTCTTTAAATGCAAAAGAAACTTTGCATACACCCAACCTCGCACCCACCCCAAATCCTATAGCGACCGCCAGCAGGGGGGTTGCAGGGAAGCAGCATGGCCCCCCATAGATACCTCACTGTTTATTCGTGAATTTGTATCTACATTTCACAAACCTAATAATCCTCTCCTTTATTTAGTTTGTGAAATTTAAAAATTTGCGAATAAACAGTGTGTGAAATGTAGATACAAATTCACTAATAAACAGTGAGGTATGTATCGGGGGGGCATGCTGCCCCCCTGTAACCCCCCTGCTTGGGCTAGTTATAGGATTTGGCGTGGGTGTGAGGTTGGGTGTATGCAAAGTTTCTTTTGCATTTAAAAAATCTGCGTTTAAAGAAACTTTGAATTTATCCTATACATACCTACATATATCCAACAATAATTGTAACTGTATCATTTTGAGATCTTAAACAAATATTACCATCACAAAAATTTCTAAGAACTTTGCCTATTCATTGAAATAAAGTTTGGAAATACCAACCAAAATTGAGGAAATATCGCCTAAATTCTACAAAAGCAATTTGCATGCAAAATATTTGGGCGATATTTCCATCTTATTTTTTGGGTTCGAAGTTGTTTTGGGCAATATTTCCAATTTCTTCTTTGCTTTTGGGTGATAAACATTTTTTTGGGCGATGTTTCCAAATCGATTTGGGCGCTATTTCCTTGGGCGTTATTTCCAAACGCCCTGGATTTGGGCGTTTTCCATTTGGGCTATAAAATTTAAAATGTAAAATGTCATAACACTGAAAATAAAGTCAAAACACCCAAATTCATTGTCATATCCCTCAAATTCAAGGCAAAAATACAACAACAAATTATTCAGGAATTATTTGGGCGTTATGAAATTTAAAAATTTGAGTGTTATGGTTTTGGGCGATAAGACCTAACGCCCGCAAAAATATCCATACGAAATATTTTTGGTGCACACGAGGCACGACCTCAATTTCGTATTTAAAATCGGGAGTGGATAAAATTCTGGTTTCAAAATTCAGCTCTTTGATTTTTTTTTTTAAGGAATATTTGTTTTTAAGAAATCTACTTTTTCAGTTCTTTCCCTTAAAATTCAGCTTTCAAAATTTTTATTTTTTTAATTCTGTAATTCAAAATAATAAATAAATAAATAATAAACAATACAATCGGTTAAAAAATAAAATTATATCATATTTTAATTTTAAGACGAGGCACAGGTAGTTGAAAAAGGAAGAAAACAAGAACGCCCTCTTTATATTTTCCAAACCTTCTTTTTATTATTGTCAGAATTTTGTAAACAGAATTTGGAAAATCAAAATTTTGAGAAGCGGAATTTCAAATGTAAAATTTTGCTAAACAACGAATTTTGACGTTGCCAAAATTTCGACCCCAACACTTTAAAATCTAAACAAAAATTGGTACCTAACATTTGTGGGACCAGCAAGACTTAATTGCAACAAAAGCCCAAAATCGAAAAAGTAAAAAATCTTTTCATTAATACTGATATGGGTAATTTTTTGTTGGTATGACCACCCCCCCCCCAAGGAGTGAAGCTGTATACGCCACTGCATGATAGTTCCTTTTTAAAATTTGCGTCTTTACGTCCACTTTACATCGAGCTACAGCCTAAACGAGTGAACCGATTTTCCTTAAATTTGAAGCATAATTTTTCCAATGTTATGTTAATAAGTAAATTTTAAAATGGAGTTAGGTATCATACATGTATACAATTCATTTAATTGGTAACTTTAGTTTTGTTTTTATAATACTGTGTAATATTATTTCAATATTACATACATACATTTGTATACATATATCTAGTAAATAAATAAAATATTAATTTAATATAATCCAAGTAGATAACGATATTAGTTATAGAAAAAAGAAAAAATCCACATCGACGTACATAAATGCCAAATTAAAAAAAAAAACTTCAAGCTAAAGATTCTTTTACACAGACATAGAATTATTGCATTACTTACTTTTTAAAATCTAACCTACTACCCACTGCAAAGGCCCAATTACCTATTAGTCCACTCCTTTTAGTTTCCCTAACACGCTTGAATAACCTTAAGTAGATTTTTAATATCAGTACCTACATAAGCTAAAGTAAAGTGATGTGATACCTGACATATAGTCCATATTTAATTGTGTACTCCAAATAATATTCTTTGACAAAAAAAAAATAATAATAATAATTGTGATTTTAAATAAACTGAACTTTATAGTTTTAATTACTTGACTTAGTGCACTTGACAATGGGCCTAATAAAATGGATTAAACGGTAAGGTGTATCGCATATAAAATATCGCTTGTTTCAAACTTATTTCGAACAGTAATTTTAAATCGTGTACAAACAGGTCAGTGGACTGTGTTATGCCAACTTGCTACAATGGTCAGTTTAATGGTGGCGGTGTTTTTTCATGCGTATCTCCTTCTAAAACAATTCTAGCATAAGTTAGACTCATAATCGGGCTTCTCCTTTGTTACATAGTTTTATTTATTTTTTGATGGTTGCGGTTCTTGATCGTGTAATTGCATATTTGGTTGCCAAACAATCATTGATACTACTGAGTAAATTAGTTATCTAAATTGATTGCAAGAGTGAGGTTTATCCTGATTGTTCTTGTTTGATTGTGTCTGATCGACTGAACTGTGCTTATAGAAGGTGTACCTTAGCTTATTGCAAAGTGAATTATTGTGTATTTAATTGCATACATATATCCCTCCTTTTTGTAAAAAAAAGAAAAACTAAGCGGTTTATAGTTTAACGGCTTTTTTGATAATCGTTAAAACGTGAGTGTAAGCACCTTTTTCAAAATAACCTAACACAAACAAATATTCTAGACACCTGCTGTTGTGATATTTCGCGGTACTCTTGATTCTTAAATTAATGTTTTCGACATTGCTTTCGGTTTCTTTGCAGAAGTGAGTGATTTTTGTGTCAATATTTTATGAGATTCTTTGATCCAAAGTTAATTATTTTACTATTATAGCTTAATCTATATGTATGAATAACTGTTGATTTTAGTTAGTGCCAGGAAAAAATAGACAAAAAATAGTTTTTAAATCATGTTTCTGTTTGTTTTGTGTATTACATAAACGCATTTCTCTAGCAATGATGAATTAATCAAACTAACATTATTTCTTTATTTAAATTACCTATCATTGTATGTTTTTTATTTGATGAAGACTTTAATAACACATCTATACATACAAACATACATAAAAATAGGCACAGGGTGCTTCTCATAAGGTGCAGCAACACGTCGAAACATGAAAATAATTTTATGGACGGGGGTTTATTCGCCGCGATTTAGTAGTAGATTAGGTGGGAAGGGCAGTTTCTAAAAAAAAATACTTAAAATAAAAAAAAAAATACAATGCATTAGCCGTGTTTTTTAGTTCATTTTTATCTCCGCTTGGAAAAATTCCCACGTTAGATACAATCACAACAAAAACATAAATGTTAAAAAAGAGCCAAGTTCTTATATGTACCTACAAGAAACCTGCGCCTTAAAAGTCAGCCAAAAAAAGTAATGAGATCTAAAATATATGCCAAGTTTTAAGTTCATGAAGCTTAATATAAAATATCTTAAGTAGAGAAATATCAAAACAATTCCAAATCATGACAGAAATTTGGTTTTTAATGATTAATGATTAAAATTTGGTGGATTTACTTGGCAAGTTTTCTCTTAATTACTTACTTAATCACAATTTTAAAATGTATGAAAACTTGACCGTCATATTTTAATCCGTAATTATTAAATAACAAATTTCTGTCATGATTTGGAATTGTTTTGATATTTCTCTACTTAAGATATTTTATATTAAGCTTCATGAACTTAAAACTTGGCATATATTTTAGATCTCATTATTTTTTTTCGCTGACTTTTAAGGCGCAGGTTTCTTGTACATATAAGAACTTGGCTCTTTTTTTATAATTTATGTTTTTGTTGTGATTTCACTCCTTTTTGCAAAGATTGACTTTACCAGGTGAAAATAAGGCCTTACCGCTCTACAAAATTTCATAATTCTACGACAACCGAAAGCGCTCCATATAAATAATAGCAATTCTGATAAAGTGGGTTGATGGCGCACACCCCGAATGGAAAATTCCTATCTTTCAATTTTTTTCTTTCTAAGTACTTCAAGCCCTACCGACCTGCCAATTTTCATTGTTCTACAACAATCAGAAGTGCTCCATATAATTTATAAGAACGTTTAATAATGTGGGTGGATGCCACGCCCCCTTAAAGGGAAATTACTGTCAGTGAGTCAGCGAATCAGTCAGTTACGGTTTTTGTGATTTTTGAAGTCCTATATCTCGGGAATTACTAATGCTAAAGAGTTGAAATTTGGTGAGCCACCTGTGTTTGATCAGCTCAGCAAATACTGCTGACTTTATTGGTACTCAAGTTAGAGGGGGGTTGAAAAACGCCTGAGTTTGTTCCTGTAAAAAGGGTGTAGTGCCGCGAACTTGGCTGGGCACTACCGTGCCCTTTGATAAAATTGGGTATAATTCCGTATTGTTGTTGTATCAAACATGAAATTTTCAAGCGAAGATATAAATGCACTAAAAAAACAAGGCTATTTTCATGTCATAGCTTTTCATTTTTGCCCTATAAGCATAGTTTACAGTTCCGGTGCGCAAAAAAATCAAAATTTTCAAAACAATTTTCCACCTATTCTGTGCACCAAGTTGAATAATATTTAAGGCGAAAAACGTTTGCCTTGGTCTAGGCCAGCCATTCAGTCATTAATTTACTCTTAAGCCTAGTTTATACTTCAAAGCGAAGTGAAATCAAATTTGAAATGAAACATCAATAATTAATGAACCGAAAGGTTTTCAAAAAAATAGTTTTTGGCATAATATTTGGTTACAAAAAGTCCATTAAATTGCATTAGTTTCGAGACAAATTTGTTCCTCCTTGTCACCAAAATAATTGCCTTTAGTTTTGACAGTTTTTCACGCCTAGGAAAACAAGTATTTTTTCTATGAAAACTACACTTCGCATGGATGTATAAACCAGGCTTTAATTAATAAACTATATGCCTAAAAATGTAAAATTGTTATTTTTGGATACGAAAAACCATTTGCATGCAAATAATGCCTTGTTGGGAAGTGTAAACCGACCATCCAAAACAAAATATTTTACTCACCACACTTTTTTTTGCATGCAAAACAGTTGTCGGTCCATTGTTTTGCATGACATTCCATGATTCCATGACAGCAATGTCCCCTTTCACACGAAGAAACAAGTTGCTGCAGATTTGTTTGATGTTTTATTTTAATCTCCTTAAAAATCTCTTGTACCTTTCACACGAGAAAATAAATCTCCAGGCAATTTTTTTAATTTCCTTTGAAAGTATATTTGTTGAACACACCTAAGCCTAGATGTGAAAGGAAATGTCAAAAAATCTCCTCAAATCCTCGACCAGGGAGATTCTGTTCAGCCCTCTTTCCTCCTGCCCTTCTCACCAAGGAACTAAAAGTTGCTGGCAACTCACTTTTCTCGTGTGAAAGGGTAAAATGGTTTGTTTTGCATGAAACTGTAAACCAATCGTGCAAACAGTTAATTTTGCATTTCACCTCAATTATTTTTGACATGCGAGAATATTTGTAAAGATTTTTTTGCGCACGGGAACTGTAAACTAGGCTATAAGGAAAGAATTAGTTTCGTTTAGAAATAAAAAGCACGACTGAATCGCACGTATTTACTTGCTCTTATTTTCAAGTTGCTTGGAACTTAAGGATTTTCAAAATATGCAAGTAACTGTATACAAAAATAAAGAAAAAGGTTTTAAATCGTTTTTTTAATTGTATAAACAACTAGTAAAATAGTTGAGAGCTCAAAACCAAGTATGTCATTTGATTAGGTACTTGAAAAAATATGAATAGCACCTGCAAACAAAAATTTTTAAATCTTCGGAGCGGTTTTCTTAAACAATTATTCTTTTATTTACAGAATTTTGATAATAAAAAAAAATAAAATTGCGTAAGCCAATTTTGAGTATGTATATTAAAATGCCTTAATAAACGTAAAAAAAAGTCATCAACATGTTTTTCAAATTTTGGATCTTCAAAAAATTAATTTATTTAAAAAAAAATCCATTTATTTTTTTTTAATGTGTATACTAAGTGATTTGATTGACATTTTAAAGTACACTAGTCAAAAAAAATTAAAGTAACAACGTTTTTTCCAATTTTTGTTAGTGTTTTTTTGTTCTCTGTTATAATTAGTTGAAGCAAAAAGCATTTCACGATTTATTTTGTTTTTGTTTCGAGATTTATTTGCAAAATTTTTTTCCTGAAGTACTGTTATTGCATTATTGCAAGAAATGACACAAGACAAAAAAATTATTCTGTTTGAAAAAGCGTTTTACAAGATGTTTTAAAGGTTTTTTAAGTTCAAAAATAAAGTTCTAAAACACGACTTTTTATGGTCTTTTCGTAAAACTTTTTTCTTTGCAAATATTGATTGCATGGCTTGCATTGGTATGCAGATTTGTTGAATTTTAAAGCATCAATAGTCCTGTAAATTTTCAAATTAATGCATCGAACCGTTTTTTCTCACCAAATTTTCAAAGTCTTACAAAGTAGTTAAACGAACAAATTGTCTTGTTCCTAAACAATGCGTAGTCGTCAAAATGACGATAAAAACACAATTCCCGTAGACTTTTTTCACAGTTTTGCATTAGTTGGATACTTTCTTGACTTGACTTGAAATGAAATAAAAATACATTTTTCCAAATTTAAAAAAAAAATTGAAATTTGTATTAATTTTTTTTTTTTAATGTACAAAGCGTTTTTATGTGATTTTCTAGAAGAGTAGGTAATTGAAGATCGATTTTCAAATGTTCTCGAAAACGGCGCTAGCGATTTTCATTAAACTTCAAGTTAAAAGTTCAAGTGAGCTCAACTCCATATTGCGCTTCGCAAAGTATCGTACCTGGGCGGATATTCGAACGCTACAAAAGCAGATATTTGATGGTGAAATATTACTAATACTACTTTTTTGTTAAAAATATTTGTTTGTACATATTTAGTATACATTGAAACCGCAGTTTTTTAATCATAACACACTGGATTTTGGTTTTATCGTTTATCAAGCGCATAAATTTACTATCAAATTGCCGTATCCTCCCCCCACTGTTTTTTTAAATAAAGTAAAAAAAAAAATCTCAAAAACCTCTCCACTGATTTTTCGAAATCAAACTGAATAAAATTACTTAGTTAGAGTTTTGATTTTTGTTCAGTTCTGCGCATATATCAGAATTTGTGTCAAAGGTCAATATTTGTTGTTGTTTTACGTGTGTTTTTGTCATCACGTTCACATCCATTTTTTATTTCTGACAATCTCAATTTTAATTTGTTGTTGTTTTTACGTGTGTTTTTGTCAACACGTTCACAGCCATTTTTTATTTCAGTTTTGACAACGTGCGCAGTATAATACCTTAAATTTGTGTACTGTGCTTAATGGCTACCTTTTGGCCATTTTTTTCCGAAAAATGGGAGATACCTCCCATAGTCATCTTTTTTATTTTCAATTTAACTGGTTTTGATATTTTTTTGACAGAAGCTTCTAAAAAGTTTTAAAGCATGAGTAGCAGAATTAAAAAAAAAAAATAGATTCAAAGTTGAAGTGTATGTGTATGAGCCTGTTTAGATTGGGAAAATTGAGTCCGGACTCGTGAGTCTCATTGTGTCTACATTAGAAAATTTGAGGCGCCTCAAAATACATAGAAACAACAACAACTTCAATGTTTTGCGCATTGAAACAACAACAAATGAGACTCATAAGTCGGATGTTTATGTTTTCTTCATGCCTCACGACATCCCTGACCCCCCACTTCTCTTGTCCAGAAACTGCCGTGAGACTGGTTTCAGCCTTCCCAATCTAAACAGCGTCTATGATAGTAGGTACTAGATGCCATGTTATGTTATCATCTGCTAGCATTTCTTGCAATAATCAACTCTTACTTCAATGTTGATTTTCAACTTTTCAAGAAAGCAATTTTGAATGATTTCTGGCGGGAACGATAAATTTTGGCGACATAATAATGAATTCTCGTTGAGGGACAAATACACAAGCATTTTTAATTTGGGCATACGTTTACTTTCCCACGATTAAGCGGCAGGGGCAATTTCGACTTGAATTGAAAACCGACTATCTTTATATTATTTTTGGTCTTTATAGGTTACTTCAAAAATTGTAAGAAAATACAAAAATCTATCAAATCTATTCAACTCATAGTGCATCATAATACTCTCTGAAATTTTGGATTTATTTAAATTTTTTCCAACTGTCAACTATGAGAATTCTTCAAATTTAAATAATGCAACCAGAAAAAAACATTAAACATTATTAAAACTATTACTAGATTATTTTTGATTTTTTCGATTTGTTGAGTAGTAGACCTAAAATTTTACTGTCAACTTCTAGCCGTCAAAATTGCCAAATTTCTTTCAGATTCGATCAGATTAGGTCTGAAAATAATTTCCAATAGAAACATTTTAAAACTAGAACTAAAATTAGTTCAACTCTCTTGGGATCATTTCTCAATATTTTGGACTATCTTCTTAAAGTTTTCGTACAAATCAGTAGATATCACTTTTTTATTAAAGTATACGATCAGTCACATATTTTAGGACATTTCAAACATAAAAAAAAAAATCCTATGGGAGGAGGGTAATATCTCTCCCGCTTGAACGGGAGGGGTAATTTAATAAAATGATTGCATAATGTAGAACAAAATTAATTAAAAAACAACGGCAACACTTGCAGTAATGTTTTGTAGCTTTTTGGAAAGCCAGAAGTCCATTCTCTTACGGCTTGTGTTAAAATTAAGTTTTTTTTTATGAACAATTGGCAAAAGTTATTTAAAACTGAACATTTTGAAGACAAAATATTTTATTTTTTTACTTTTACGTTTGAAATCAGTTTTTGCTGAAATTTTGTATAGCCTATTGAATAGACCGGAAAATGAGGGGTATAAAGGAACACTTACGTGCAAGGGTTTTTATTATTGAATATGTTTTTTTGGGCCATAAGCATGCTTAAAACCAAAAATGATACTAAATTCACCCATGCGTTTCTGAGAGAATGGTCACACTGGCCACTTTTCAATATTTTTGGTGTAACTTGAAAACTAAGCCGAATTTGACGATTTTACATATAATACTTACTATTCAAAATTATTATTATTATTATTAAAACTTTATTGAAAATATAAATAAATTATACAGACAATAATTAAATAAGTATAGCGCTAGCAACCAGGACTTTTCGCTATATATTCAAATTAATTTTTCTATTGGAATGGATAGTTCAAAAAATTTTACGAAAAAATTTAAGCAGGAAAAGTTAACAAAAACAAACCTAAAAAAAATCAAGGATATCTAAATTTTTAAATAATTTGTGCATAACTTTTTTTTTAAGCAAAGATAGGGTCAAGTCATGCAGGGACAAAATTAAGTAGAGACTAAAGGCTTTAATATGGCATATTCAAAAATTAATTTTTGTTCAAAATTGACAGAGATATTCCCATTCAATCCTTATCATTTCTTATAATTTTTCGCAGTTTTGGCCCGAAAGCCCCTTTTTCGGTACAATATGGCAAATATCACTTTCGTAAAAATGTTCGAAATCAAAATTTTGAAATAATATGACATTAAAACTATAGATAATTTATAAAAAGGATGTAAGTTCGCAATTTCGTTTTTCGGCTGCTTTTAAATGCTTTCAGACCTGGTCCGATTAACATCAAATTTGGTACTAGGTGCTAGGATAATTAAATTTGTCATAAAGTATCAAAAAATAGGCTTTGGGGCAAAAACTGCGAAAAATGATAAGAAATGGTAAAGTTTGAATGGCCTTAAGACTCCAGTTTACTTTGTTCATGCATGTCTTGAGCGTATCTTTGCTCCGAAAAAAGTTATGCGCAATTTAGAAAAAAAATTATCAATCTTTAATTTTTCGATTTTTGTATGTTGGTTTTTGTTTACTTTTTCTACTTAAATTTTTTTAAAAAAATTTCCAAACTATCCATTTCGATAGAAAATTTTGAACAAAAAGTATTATATGTAAAATTGTCAAATTCGGCTTAATTTTCAAGTTATACCAAAAATACTGAAAAGTGGCCAGTGTGACCATTCTCTCAGAAACGCATGGGTGAATTTAGTAGCATTTTCAGTTTAAAGCATGCTTATTGGCCAAACAAACATATTCAATAATAAAAACCCTTGCACGTAATTGTTCATTTTTAAAAGGTCTATTCAATAGGCTATTATTTAAAGAACTTTATTTGAAAATAAACGAAAAATAGACTTCTGGCTTTCCAAAAAGCTACAAATATTACTGTAAGTGTTGCCCTTGTTTTTAATATTTTTTTTTCTATTTTATTAAATTGCCTCTCTCGCTCAAGCGGGGGGAGATATTACTCCCCTCCCACCTACATGCTCTGGATTTTTCGAAAGATTTTACGTCAATTTCCTAGTATGCAAAAAAAGGGAAATTTAATTTACCCCTACAGCGACTATAGGGGATGAAAATAAAAATCTGAAAAATGTAGGACATTTTTAGTTGCGATAATTTGAGCTAACAATCAAACATGACATTACGATGATAGACAACACGAAAAAAGTGGGTGGCACAATTCTGTCTGTCTGTTTGTAACCGGATCTACAGCCTTAACCAATTATGCGATTTTCTTCAAATTTTTAACTTAAGGTTTTTTTGTAACTCTCCAAAATTGAATTTTTTTTAGCTCCAAAAATAACGGTACTTGCCATACAACCGTTAAGGAAAAGCTTATTTATCTCAAAAACAGCTCCAACGATTTTGATAAAAATCAGTGCGTTATCGTAGGCATGGTATACATTTTAGTGGAAAAAAATTACCAAGATTTGTTATTTACGGTACCTGCCGTATAACGGTTTTTTGATTTTCAAGTTTCCCATGAACGGTTTAACGGATTTCAGTAAAAATTTTATAAAAAGCTTTTTTAAAATGCCAATAATATTGCATATCAAAATTTTGAAAACAAAATAAATTTGGGTTTTTAAAAAAATAATATTTTTTTTTTTGAAATTCAATATTTCAAAAACGGGTTGATGGATTTTTTTGAAACTAGGTTTTTGAATGTCCTTTAATATGTGTTATATGTTACATAAATTTTACATATACAAAATTAAATCGCTCCAACGATTTTTAATTTTTTGTTTGCATATAGGTATTCCTATTTCTTCAAGTAATGTAATGGCATACTTGGAGGGTTTGAACGCTAAGCTATTTTACTAGTTGTTCATACAATTTAAAAAACGATTTATGTAAATGCTTTTTTATTCTTTTTATATTTTGTCTATATTTTTTTCTATAATTACTTGCATATTTTATATATATATTACTTGCATATTAAGTTCCAAGTAACTTGAACATAAGAGCAGGTTCGTGCGATCCAGTCGTGCATTTTATGTTTTCTTCATTTAGAGAAGATTTAGGCTTATCCAAATATAAAAACTCGAAAAAACCCATTATAACGACCACCCTAATGTACATCACACATATAGGTGATTCTACAAACGATGGAATTTTCAACGGGTCCGCTGATATGTACATATTTTTAAATCCGTTCAAATATTCAATCTGATTTTTGTTTGTAGCTGTAATTTTTATTGATATCTACATACATGGCCAAACAAAATTATTTAGATCTGATATATTTTCATTTCTCAAAAAATTAGTCAAAGTTTCTAGTTCTCAGTCCTTTGACGTGTCTCCTGTCCGTTTTCAAAGGGAAAAATTGTTACAGTTCTCTTATTTGAATCCAAAACCAAAATGAACCTTCAATTATTGATGTTAGATAATATATCTTTTTATGCTAAATAAACATAAATATACAGTTTTAGTAACATTATATTTTATTACGAACAAATTTCATTAAACTTTGTCCTTAGGATTCCTAATCAATCCACTGAAAGATTCAAACAGGCCAAAAAAAACACCTTTACTTTGGAAACTATCGAAGTTTGAGATCTAGCAGCACGAATTATTAAGTCGGGTGAAAATAAAATCGTATCCGTATCTTACGTCCGTTTGCTATTTAATTTGTTAAAAAGGCATTTGTAGGGGAGGTCATGGATTGTCCGTTCTCATAGTCCTCTGATTAGTATTTATAGGAAAAAGAAGAATGGGCGTTTCGTCCCATATGGTTGTAAGACTTTCTGACCTATATCATTGGAAAGTGCTATTATTTTTTTTATGGGCGTGGGTCTGTGTCACGTGCATGTAAGTTGTTATAGTCCAATAGCTGTTCCACTGCGCTATAACACCTTTAACAGTTCTTGGGCTATGCAGCAAAAATAGTACTCATTGAGACCTTTTCATACATATAGGTCAAAATGTATTACAACACTTGGGACACAACTAGTGCAGTGCAACAGACTTATACTTACTTAAGGTGGCGCTACAGACCGGGGTGGACCAGGGCCTCAACCAACAAGCTTCTTCCAGCCGGCTCGGTTTCTAGCTAGCTGTCTCCAGTTTCGCACGCCAAGTTGGGTGAGGTCCTCTTCCACTTGCGTGTGCCAACTTTTATGCTGTCCACCTCTACTGCGCTGTCCCACGGGGTTGGATTCAACAACTTTCGTGGCCGGAGCATTGGTGTCCGTTCGCTCTAGGTGACCCAGCAATCTCAGTCGTTGGCTTTTCACTTTTGAGGCTAGGTCGGTGTCGCTGTACAGCCCATACAGTTCGTGGTTGTATCTTCTTCTCCATTCCCCATCTATGCAGACGGGACCAAAAATCACCCGGAGAATTTTCCTCTCAAAACAGCCTAACGCGTTCTCATCCACCGTTAGCAGTGTCCATGCCTCTGCACCATACATCAGGACTGGGATGATAAGCGTCTCATACAGGGACAGTTTAGTTGCTCGAGAGAGGACTTTGCTTCTCAATCGCCTTCTTAGCCCAAAAAAACAGCGATTCGCAAGAGTAATTCTTAGTTTGATCTCAGCACTGATATCGTTCGCTGAGTTTATAGCGGATCCTAGGTAGACAAAGTCTTTGACCACCTCAAAATTAAAGCTGTCTATAGTGACTCTGTCCTAACATGAGTGTGGGTGGGTGGGTGTCCTTTCTTGTCGACAGCATTTATTTCGTTTTGCTTTCATTCACCGTTGAACCCATCTTCTTGGCTTTGTTCGTCCGATTATGTCAATGTTGTCAGCGTAAGCGAGTAATTGGACGGACTTTTGAAAGATTGCGCCTCTAGTGTTGACGTGAGAGTTTTGCACTATTCTTTCAAGAACGATGTTGAAGAAGTCGCATGACAGCGTGTTGCCTTGCCTAAAACCTTTTTTGACATCAAAGGTGTCGGTGATGTCTTTGCCGACCTTGATGGAACATGGCGATATTAAGAAGACTGATGTCTCTGTAGTTGATGCAGTCCAGAGAATCGCCTTTCTTGAGGATAGGGCAAACAATGCTGAGGTTCCATTCATCGGGCATGCTTTCCTCCGACCATATTTTACAGATGAGCTGGTGCATACTACTTACCAATTCATCGCCAGCCGCTTCGAATAGCTCAGCCGCAAGGCCATCAGCTCCAGCAGCTTTATTGGACTTAAGTTTATATATAGCTATCTTCACTTCGTCGAGATCGGATGGACGAAATTGTTGGCCTACGTCGTCCAGGTTGAATGGTCAATCACCGTTATACAATTTGCAAAAATGATTTTTCCATATCCTCAGCACCGACTGCGATTCTACCACGATGTTCCCCTGATCGTCCTTGCAGGCTTCAGTTCGGGCCTTGTAACCTTGGGAGGTTCTTTTTACTTTTTGGTAAAACTTCCCAACTTCATTCCTGCAATGGCATCATTTCTTTCTTTTTCCTTCAAAGAAGTTTGTGTTCCTCTCTCCTCTTCTGCTTGAAGAGCTCGCGAGCAGCTCTGGTCCTTCTATGCAGCGCCGCTATGTATGCCTGTTGTTTGGCTGCATGTACTTGCCGGCAATCATCGTCGAACCAGGGGTTTCGCTGTTTTGGTCGTGCGAGGCCCAGCACGTTATTGGCGGCATTTCTGATGGCTTCCTGGCAGTTTTTCCACTGGTTCTCGATATTTATATCAGACTTATACTCACATTAGAAAAAAAACCCTCATTGAGACCTTTTCATTGATAAAGGTCAGAAGGTATTACAACGATGGGACGCAACTCATACAATTATTCCCATTCTCCTTTAACAAGATTTTTTTTTTGAAAGAAGTTAAGTCGTCAGGACCAACCCAATGTACATATATTATTAAACATTTGCTAGTATTTTCAATTCTAAAGCCATATTTTGTAGCCTTGAACCACAAGAGCAAGTTCGTCCGGTCCATCAGTCCTGCATTTAATGTTGTTTAACATTTATGTTTATTTAATTTTATTAATTACTGATTTTAAACAGGGAACTGGACTCATCGAATTCCTGCAAACGACGCCAAAGTGAACCACCACTTTCGGGAACTACCGAACAGCTACCACGAGACGAATCGTATGTAAAAGCTTTATCAAAATTCAATGAATGGCGAAGAAGACAACAGTTTGGAGGATCAGTTCGTTTAACTCGTAAGCAGAGCAAAAAACTCATCGAACGTAGAGGTCAAAGTGAGCAGTTCTTTGAAAAAAGATACACGACAAATGATAAAGTTGCTCTTCAGTCTAAAAGCATAAAACACCTTGAAAACGGCCTATATGAAGAAATTCAAATAAATTTACAAGAGCAGGATCAAAACGTGTTGAATACGTCGCCTAGGGGAAATCTGTATGAAAAAACCTCTACCAACCGTTCGTTTCCAGTTACTGACATAGTTAAAACAAGAAGACGTACAAGTACATCTTCGAACAAATCAAACGAAACACAAATCTATGAGAATGTTTTTATTGATATAATTGATCAATTCGATAGAAGTCCAGATATATTGGAGATCAGTCAAAAATTTCTCAGCCCTCCCGTTAAATTTTTTAAGGATAACTCAAATCCTTTTGCGAATGTCCACACACCAATAAGAGAGCAACATCAGGATACAGAAAAGTCTACACATATCGACGATTGGGCTTATGAAAGCCCAAGGAATCTTAAAAGTCTTGAAGCACTCAGAGCAAACTTTAAACCATTTGAGGCGGATGAAGACAGAGTACGGAAATCAAGTGATTTCAGATTAAGCAGAAACCCAACCTATCAAACTGTAATCAACAAACACGGTGAAGAGGTCGAATATGCTTTGCCGTTAAATGAAAAGCTTGAAGAAGAAGTGAACGAAAACCGTCTTGAAAGCAACTCAAAAATTGTAGCGCTTAATAATACCTCAAGCTATCAACAGTACGTTGAAGATAACTTTCAATTTCTCAATGAGAATGATCGACTTGGACTGTCTCGTATTTCATTGTCTTTTAGCAATAATCAATTTCAGAATGGAAACGTACTTGTTACAGATTTAGATGGTACAACTGGTAAGAATTATGCTGATGTTTTATTAAAATACATTTATTTATGTTAATAAATTTTATTTGCCTTTTATGGTTTTTTTTCAGGAACAAAAGCAGCCGATGATCAGAATAAATCACAAGAACGGAATATAGTAGAAGAGCTTGAGGCTTTAGAAGTTTGGAGTCGTAATATAAGCAATAATACAGAAAGAAATATCGTCAAAAAGACAACACCCGATATGGTGAGTTTGCGGATTTTGTTTACAGTTAGTTAATAAGGGTATTTATGCAACAGCGTAAAGTCGTCGTAAACGTGGTAAAGTTTTAAACTTCGTAAATCTGTCAAATTTTCCATACAAATTGTGACAGAATTACGAAGTTTTAAACTTTACAAAGTTTACGATGAATTTACGCCGTTGCATGAATACCCATAATATTTGTTTAATTATTATAATAATAGTTTGCAACATCTATGCCTAAATAATTCCACTGCTGATGCGAAACTAAAAATTCCATTGAAAAGTGAGATAAGCGAAATCATAAACGAAAAATTTAGTTCTACTTTTACTAAGCGATGCGAAATTAATAACTGCAGCAGATTATTTGGAGAAGTCTACACTCTTTTTTCGCACACAATTACCCAAACCATTTAATTGTTCAGTTTATATATCAAAGCGCTCAACTGAGCAGACGAATCCAAAATTTTGTTTACTTATGTCGAACTATTTTCAACCATTTCAGATCGAATATTTTTTTTGCTTGCAAGGAATTTGTAAAAAAGTCGAATTTTTTGTTTGTGATTCTATGTGTGCCAATTGACAGTAGTCTGGAGTCAAAAAGAAAACAAATCAATGTGCATACAAATTCACAATTTATTCGCGTCGTTTTGTTCGATTAAGCCTAGTATACAGTTCCCGTGCGCAAAAAAAAATCTATGCAAATATTCTCGCATGTCAAAAATAATTGAGGTGAAATGTTATATTAATTGTTTGTATGATTTGTTTATAGTTTCATGCAAAAAAAAACTATGCTGTCATGCAAAACAATGGACCGGCAATTGATTTGCATGCGAAAAAAAGTGTGGCGAATAAAATATTTTTTTTTTTGATGGTCGGTTTATGCTTCCAAAAAAAAAAAATATATTCACCTCAAGGCATTATTTGCTTGCAAATGGTTTTCGCATCCAAAAATAATTATTTTCCATTTTAATGCCTATAGTTTGGCAATTAAGGGTAAATTAATGACTCAATTTGTGGTTTAGGCCAAGGCAAACGTTTTTCGCAAGTACAATTTTTTTATCAATTAAAACCCTTTTTAATAATATGTATGTATATTTGTTTTTAATCCACTCAAACGAACCACGAACACTTTAGAACATTTGGTAAATCCGTGGCAAACATGAGTGTCAAGTTAGCAAAGCAACTTTGACGAATCGAAAAATGGTTAGTTGGATAATTTGCCGTTAATTAGTCGTTAATTAGTTGTGACAATTCCGAATTTGTCGTTCAATGTTTTCTATGTTTTTTGGGTGCTTTGCTAACTTGATATCAAGTTAGCAAAGCACCCTGTCGAAAATCAGTAAAAACTTCTTATACCTGATGGGTTATGGCTTAATAATTTGCCGTTAATTAGTCGTTAATTAGTTGTGACAAATTCAATTTGATCGTGCAGTGTTTTCTATGTTTTTTTGGTGCTTTGCTAACTTGATATCAAGTTAGCAAAGCCACTCTCACGGATCGAAAAATGGATAGGTGCATAATTTGTCGTTAATTAGTCGTTTATTAGTTGTGACAATTTCGAATTAGTCGTTCTATGTTTTCTATGTTTTTTTGTTTTGAAAAGTGGTGGCTTCTAAAATTCAAAATTTTAGTGCTTAATAATTTGCCATTAATTAGTTGTGAAAAAATCAATTTTGTCGTACGATGTTTTCTATATTTTCAAAGCAACTTTGACGAATCGAAAAATGGGTAGGTGGATAATTTGCTGATAATTAGCCGTTTATTAATTGGTTGTGACAATTTCGAATTTGTCGTTCAATGTTTTCTATGTTTTTTGGGTGCTTTGCTAACTTGACACTACTCGAAAAGTGTGAAAAACTTCTTATACTTTATGTTTTATGGCTTAATAATTTGCCGTTAATGAGCAATCACTTAGTTGTGAAAAATTGAATTCAATCATGCAATGTTTTCTATGTTTTTTTTTAATTCTTCGTTAGCTTCATATCAAGTTAGCATAGCATCACCTTAAAAAGGGATTAAAACTGCTAATACCGAGCTGTTAATGGCTTACTAGCTTGCCACTAATTAGTCTTCAATTAGTTGTGACAATTTGGAATTTATCGTACAATGTTTTCTATGTTTTTTGGGTTCTTTGAATTTTAGAAGTTTTTACCACTTTTCAAAACAAAAACATAGAAAACAGAGAACAACAAATTCAAAATTGTCACAACTAATTAACGGCTAATAAACGACAAATTGTGTACCTATCCATTTTTCGATCCGTGAAAGTTGCTTTGCTAACTTGATATCAAGTTACAAAAAAGGTTTTAGAATTATCTCTAAATTTTGCTCCGTTTTCGAGTTATATGCAAAAAACCAAAAAGAGTGCTTTTACACCCCCTCTCCAAAATGCACCCTCTCATTTAATAGTTCTACGCGGTTTTCTCATCTTCAATGACCCCTTTGAAGATTGTTACAATAAAATCCCATGAACGTCTTAGTTCACATTGCCCTGTTTTTTAGGACATAACCTAAAACAAACGTTTTTCGTGTTCTTTTCAAGCTTTTTTAGCGGGCCAAAGCCAATAACTTAAACGAAAATTCCAAATGAAGAATTTAATTTTAATATATAAAGTATCTTTTGGAAGGTATAAGATGTGGAAATTCCAGAGTTGAAATAAATGACACACCCTAGTGTGTAAGTCTGTGTAGATCTTGCTTCAAATCCAAGATTTGGTTTCTGATTTTTTTCTAAACAGATCGAGTTTTTTGGTTGTTAAAGAATTAAAAATTTGACAGCAAAACTGAGGAAATTCTTTGAACCCTCAGAAATATAAACTGGACAATTTTTTGCGAAAAAATTACATGTATGTTGTTTCCTTCATAACAGGGCAACATGGCTGCTTGTGATTTTGTTAAAATTGCAATCGCACTATTTGCTTTATTTTGTTAGAATTGGTGAAACTGTCGGTGGCTATTCTGATATTCGGTCGAATTCAGTCCGTACAGATTGAAAAGGGCAAACAAAAAGATACCGCAATTGAAAACGTAAAAAAATAGCGGATTGTTGATCAATTCCTTTTGCCGAACACACACTCCCATTCATTTGAATAGGTACAAGTACGATTAACCGTTATAACTCCGAACTAAGGTGACTAAATGAATTTTTATAAACGGCATTACAGAATGCATCCACAAGCACATAATCTTAAGCTTACCGTTATTTCACTTTTTGTTATGATTTCTTTAAATTCATGTTGATGTCAAACCCTTTTTTTCGTTCATTTGAATAGGTACACCGGCTATATCAACACTTGGATATAGTGGAAGGTCAGACCTTTAAAAGCTATTTTTGGGTTCCTAATTATGGTTTCTTTGGCATCACACAAAATAATTGAGAAAAAGTGGAGAATGGGGCGAGGAAAAGCCCTTGGCGCGGTTGAGTGCGCTTGAATTTTTAGTTTTGATGTCTGTGGACAAAGGAAAAATGGCAGACAAAATTAAATATAGGGCATGTTCTGGATTCGTACGAAAAAAAATCTTGAGATAACAATCAAACATAACATTACGATGATAGAGAACACGAGAAAAGTGGGTGGCACAATTCTGTCTGTCTGTCTGCTTGTATCTGGATCTACAACAAATAATGCTATTTTCTTCGAATTTTGAACTTGAGGTTTTTTTGTAACTCTCCAGAGGGGAAATTGAAGTTGTTTTTTAGCTCTAAAGATAACGGTACTTGCCATACAACCGTTAAGGAAAAGCTTATTTATCTCAAAAACGGCTCCAACGAGTTTGATAAAAAATCAGTGTAGGCATGGTGTACTTTCTGATAAGAAAAAAAAATACCAAAAACATTATTTATTAACAGTACCTGCCATTGTACGGTTTTTTGATTTTCGGTTTTTCATTAACCGCTCATCCGATTTCAATAAAAATTGTTTCCGCAGAAGCTTTGTTAGAATATAAATAATACTGCATACCAAAATTTTGGAAAAAATAAATTTTGGATTTTAAAAAAAGATTCAAATTTTTTTTTTTTGAAAATTTTATATTTCAAAAACGGGTTGATGAATTATTTTGAAATTTCAGTTTTAAATGTATATTAATATTTACTCAAATTTGGCATACCAAAAATTTTTTGAAGAATGTTACAAAAATTGTAAAATTAGTTTTTAAGAAAACGGCTCCAACGATTTTAAATTTTTTTCTACAAATATTCATATTTTTTCAAGTAATCAAATGGCATACTTTTTTTTGAGTTCTAAGTTATTTATCAGACTTTTTATACAATTAAAAGAACGATTTAAATGCTTTTTTATACTTTTTCTATAATTACTTGAATATTTTTTAAAGTTCTTAAGTCCCACACAACTTGAACATAAGAGCAAGTACGTGCGATCCAGTCGCACATTTTATTTAATAAATAAATTAAAGTGGTTGTTCTCCTGACACAAAAATAGGAAAACTGTTAATTTCAACCGCTCGTCCCCACAGTAGAAAAAATTTCGACACAGGGTGGGGACGAGACTAGTTAAAATTATCTCGTCTATCACTTGCGCATAGGAAGTAAGTTTTTTCCATTCTTTCAATTTTTTGTGATTTTATTTTTCGGATAATTTATAGATCATATTAGAGCTTTTGTTTATTTTTTTCCGAAATTGTAATCCCGTTCGTGTTTGACAATGAAAGCTTCTAATTCTCTATTTCTTAGTGGGACTGAAAGATTTTCCTGTAAAATTCTAAACATGAGAAAAGTACGTATACGCCCGAGTGCCCTATCGTTCTAACAAGTTAACTTCTTGGTAAGAAATTCTTTACCATTTTGTTCAGGGATATTTATATTTTACATTTTTCTTCATCGTATATCACTTCCTCGCGACATGTATCCATATCAAATATGTTTGAAAGTATGCTATGGACTCAGAAACCTCCGAACAGATTGAGCTCATATTGTTAAGTATTCATCAACCAAGGGTGTATCTTTGAAGGCAGCATCGAACAGATGATGTGAAAAGAGGTACACAAATGATTAATTTGGTAAATTTTAGGACACTCTTTACATTATGTAGATTTTGATCGCAAGTAAAGTCTTTAGATGAAGATATTTCAATAAGGTTTTGGTTTTAAATAGACTAAGAGCCCACAGCAGATTTTGGGTGTGAACGATAGCAAAAAAATAAGTATAGGCGTCGAAAGCTCCATTAAAGACTATTAAAAAAATCAAAGTCTTGCAGTCCACAACTGGGGCCTTTGCGAGAAACAGTGCATCGAAAAAAAACTATGAATGCTACTTCGAGGATAATCGTGTTAGCCGAAATTGGTTTTCACTCCTCCCTTGAGAAGCTTCTCGGATCACATATCATGGAATCTGAGACCATTTGAGTGTATAGTTCGCTCTACCGGACCGTTTAAAAAATTCAAAATTCTAAGTGAAAAACGGTTTTTTTAAACAGTCTGGCAGGGCGAATTAAACACTCAAATGATCTCAAATTCCGTGATATGGGATCCGCGGAGCTTTTCTAGGGAGGGGTGAAAACCAATTTCGGCTAACACGATTTTCCTCGAAGTTTCAGTCATATTTTTTTTTCCATGCACTGTTTCTCGCAAAGGCCCCAGTTGTGGACTGCAAGACTTTGATTCTTTTGATAGTCTTTAATGAAGCTTTCAACGCCTATACTTCTTTTTTTGCTATGGTTCACACCTAAAATCTGCTGTGGGCTCAGTCTATTAGAGCTTTTGTTAATTTTTTTCCGAAATTGTAATCCCGTTCGTCTTTGACAATGAAAGCTTCTAATTCTCTATTTCTTAGTGGGACTGAAAGTTTTTCCTGTAAAATTCTAAACATGAGAAAAGTACGTATACGCCCGAGTGCCCTATTGTTCTAACAAGTTTACTTCTTGGTAAGAAATTCTTTACCATTTTGTTCAGGGATATTTATATTTTACATTTTTCTACACCGTATATCACTTCCTCGCGACATGTATCCATATCAAATATGTTTGAAAGTATGCTATGGACTCAGAAACCTCCGAACAGATTGAGCTCTTATTTTTAAGTATTGATCAACCAAGGGTGTATCTTTGAAGGGAGCACCGAACAGATAATTTGAAAAGAGGTACACAAATTATTAATTTGGTAAATTTTGGGACACTCTTTTCATTATGTAGAACTTGATCGCAAGTAAAATCTTTACCCCGAGGCCACACGAGCAAGTACTTGCAAGCAAGTTGCAATACATACACATTTGTTTACTTACACAAACAAACCCAAGCAACTTGCTTATCAACTGGCATGCAAGTTTTGAAGCCAGTAGTGAAGCAAGTTGAGAGGCAAGTTGGGAGACAAGCAAGTGGAATGCAAGTGGAAAGCAAGTGGGAGTGTATGTAGCCAACTTGCTTGCAAGTACTTGCTCGTGTGGCCTCAGGGTTAGATGAAGATATTTCAATAAGGTTTTGGTTTTAAAGTAGTGAATAGAGTTTTTTTTATAAAAATCTTTAGATTAAAAGCACTTGGTGGGACTTAATTCTAGAATGAATATAGTATTAAAATTAACTTGTTATTGAAAAAAATTACCAATAATTAGGAATACCTTTAATTTATTATATTACAGTTTTTTTCTATTGATCTCCAGTAAAATTCTCAAAACAGATAAAATGTTTAAAAATATCTTCCAAATATATAGGATTTTATAAATTCATTAAAATATGTTTGCTACTATTTTTCAGCATTTTGGAGAAATAATCGTTTGCAACACAAATGAAATCTCCGAAAAGAGTCCCCGACAAGTTGTTGAGACTTGTAACGGAACTCTTAATTCGGGATCATTTCACTGTGTACCCGTTACACAATTTAAACCAAAACATGGTGCTTTTTCTGATAGCAATCTCCAATTAAATTATGAAGTATTGCGGTAAGGTGTTTTCTAATGAAAAATATAAATTTTCTTGATTCCAACAAATTAATTAAACACTACCTTACAGAAAAATTCGACACCCAGACATAGTTTTATTGATGGGCATAACTGTGGATAACAAGTGCGCATTGGATTCCCTAATATTGGAGCCATTAGATTACTCTTTATATCATTTCATTCATCAAGAGGTAATAATGATAATGAAAAATATTTAAGGCATAAACTTACAATTACAATATTTTAGTTAGGATGTATTCCCATTTCTACTTGTCTACTTTACACCCTTCAAATAAATAGTGCTGTTACTTATCTACACAAACACGGATTGATACATTCAAATATTTCCACGCACAGTGTTGTAATGTGCCACTTGTCAAAGTCAGTTAAATTAACTTCATTTGAATTAACGACAACCAGAAATGAAGATCTGAGAGATGAACTTATGGAATACTTTCAGAATGAAAAATATGGTGAGTATCTGAAGTGTGTTTAACTATTCATTAGATAAGATATATTTTTTTTTCTTTCAGAAAACGAACTTCCTACAGACATTAACCAGCTCCCACCAAAATTACGACCTTATAATATAGAATACAGGAAAATGTTCTCAAAATATAATCACCAAGCTCCCGAACTGCTTTCCAATCGAATTGGATTTGTATTCCCAAAGATCCAAAGTGATGTTTACGGTATTTGCTTGGTGCTCTGGGAAATGATAAACTGTTCTATTCCCTTCGCTGACTTTGATTATGATGAAATGGCAAAGTTAATTTACCTACAAAATGCCCAGCTTCCTATGCTCAGAGAAAATCGACAGAAGTCCTTTGAAGAAGTGCTAAAGCTAGGATTGAATATATTGGCAGAAAAAAGATTCACAGATACGATTGAGCTTAAAGAAGCTATAAGCGCGATATCATTTGAATCTGATGACAAAATAGATCTATCTAATGAAGGGGAAAAGATGATTTCAAAGAAACACCCATTAGAAGGTATATCAAGCTTGTTATACAATAAAGGATTTGGTCCAATGATCAGTGAGCGCACAAGCACAATTAAAAAACGAAAACATGTCTTCAAAGAGGACCGTTTGTCTGCAAGACAATTATTTGTTTATTCTCAAATAAATAAATCCAACGATCGATCTGAAGCTTTGATTCCTTCGCATACATCTTCACCTGATAGCTCGCAATATGGGTTCGAAATTGGAGAAGTCTCTATCCCTGAAACACCCATTGCTAGAAGTAATAAACTTCGAAAAACTGCGTGGCTGTCGAATCAATCAATTTCGCCGATAGTCCATTTGGAAATAAAATCAAAAGATGACGATGCAGCAAATAATCAGATGGAAATTGTAGACAAAAATAACTACAATACATTAAAATCTGAGGATACGTCATCGAATAAGCTCTACAATGTTAATATTCGAATTCGACCGAATTCGAAAAAACCTAGAACGCCATTAAAAAAGGAGGACGATATGGCACAGTCGACTGTGGAAAATAGTTCACTCGACCAGGCGCAGAAGAACTTATCACAAATATCTGATTACATTAAATTCTTTAATTTAGTGTCGAAAAAAAATCCTAAATCAATTGTGCATTCTCCAACTAAGACTCAGTCACCAGTAGAAAACCTTGTTAACTATAATACAACTGCTTCCAAACCGACTCAGACGACAGACAAAATGTTGAACCAACAACCCGAGCCAGTGCCTATGGATCAAAATAGTATCAATGAGTTCTTCTCGAGAAGTCATTCGACATCAGATTTCGAAACTTCACTATGGCGTCGAGAAAAACAAAAATGCGACCAATCTGTTAAGAGTCAAAGGCGTATATCGGTCAAAGATACTGTTAATAAATTTGAATCGTTTTCAAAATCTATACTCAGTGAATCGAGTTCACCAAAAACAAAGCGGACTATTACTTCTGCTACTTCAAGTTCTGATGATAAAAGAAAAGTTAATTCGAATACCAGAAGCTCAAGGAGTGATAATGATTCTGAAAAAAATATTTCCAAAATAAATATTATTCTACAAAATAAAAGTGAGAGTCTCAAGGTAAGTGAGGAAAAAGTCGAAGCTCAAATTACGAAGACCAAAACTGATTCCGAACGTAAGCCAGATCCAGCTGAACAACCAAATCAGAGTCCAATACTAACTTTGAATTTCAAAAAGTTAGACAGGCGAGCATCCGATCTTGGAAGTTATTATATCCGTCAAAATTCAACAACTAAAGCACTTACGGCAAGGCATTCCATAAATGGATCTGAGATATTTAAGCGTCTTCGTAAACCGAAGGCCTCAACGGAAAACGAAAATGAATACTTGTCAGAGAAGAAAGCAAATAAAGCAGCGTTCAACACAAACCTCTTTCACGACAAGAACAAAGACTTCAAAATCAAAGTTGGTAAATTGACCTGTTTAAATTGTGGTCACAAATTATTCGTTGTTGATGATATTGGTAAGATACAATTTTGAGTTTTAGTGATTTTTAATTTGTTTATGTTTTATATTATTTTTAGTTCATTCGAATAATGAAGAGGATCTAAATGAAACTTTTTCAGAGTTGGTGTTAACGCCTTTGAAACGGAACTTTGGATTACAGGTGAGATTTTATTTTGCACACTACTGGGTTTCAGTTGTTTTGTACTAAGGTACTCCTTTGTGTGAATAGGAATACTTTGTTAAAAGAAGGAAGCCTATATTTTTTGATACGCGTAATTTCATAGAACTAATTTGTATAAGAATAATAATAATTAGTGTATCATTAGCAGTGTTGCTAGATATTGCTTAGTGCTTTGTGTTTTTAGATACCTATGAGAAAAAATGAGATTTAATTTAATGAAACTGGGGTGGAATCGGCTAAGGTGATTTGTGATAGTTCACAGTCACAATAGTCAAATTCCGTCTGCGTAAGGTGATTGTCACATGTGATAATCATATTTTTGTGACTTTTTCTTGTGACAGCTATTTTGTTGTCATTTTCATATAAAATCCAAATTGTATTTTGAATTTCTGAGGTTGAAAAAGAAAAAACTCATATTAGTGCCTGTGAAATCATTTTTATGAAACCAAAATGAGGAAAATAAAAAAAACATTTGGGAACCTACAAGGGAAATATGCGACTCCTGAAGATTAACATTAGAAGGAAAACCGAGCACATAATTCTGTCCACACACATAGTATGTACGTACATATGTACAGTACATATAAGTTCTAGATTATTTATTAATAATTGACGTTCACAAATGTAATCTCACTACAATAAAAATAAGGCGAAGATGATTTTAGACCACATTCGCTTTCATGAACTCGATTTCGAATCTTCCCATTCAAAAACTTCCTTTTTTCCAACAAACCAACAAAATATACATATTTCTTTTTTAACCGAAGTAGCACACGCTGGGTATCCACTAGTACATAGGTTCATAAGACATTAGGCTAGAAGAAACACATTTCCTATTTGTATACAAATATTGGTCGGTTCCCAGATTTACCAGCTGGAGTTTGATTAACCCACATCTCTCCTATTTTACAATTCGAGTTGTTTGCAAATGCAATTTTCTTGGATTTGGTGGATCCCAAATGCAGGTTAGTTCATAATGGGCAGCTAAAATGGGCAAATTTTAATGTGTGAGAAAGCTTCTTAATGTTTCAAAACCAAATAAATGAATTTTTGACAGCTCTCAGTACTTGTCTATCAAAGTGATGCCAGTTTTATAATAATTTTTGGTGATCACCTTACACAGACGGAAAATAAACTGTGATCACATTTGATTATCATAAATGTGACAATCACCAATCACCTTAGGCGATTCCACCCCTGGTTTCACTTAAGCTTACGTTTTATAAATGTTTATATCTTTAACACGTTTTAACCTAAACATCCCATCGAAAATCTTATCAACAATGTGATTTGTTTGGATATGTTACTGCATGGACATGGATTTTTGTGCATGCATTAGTTTTTTGGAAAACATGGTTCATACTCTATGGCTACGGCATGTAATGACCGTACTTTTTTTTAAATAACATTTTTTTTTATTTCGATATGGGTGATTCCATAGAAAACGACCCTTTACGAAACATCAAAAAAAATATCACTTCGAATTGAAAAAAGTAAATAATTTTGTTTATGGCCGCTTATTTCGCAGCTCGAACCACTTAGCAGAATAGGTCTCCAAAAGGCACTTTTTGTTATCAGAAGCTCAAAACCCTATTTTCAATAATTAATTGTTTCACAATTTGAGAACCGGTGGTTATTTGCCCTTATCAGAACTCTAAGCGTGTTTTCGTGTCATTTAATTATTCAATAGTAAATACAATTTTAGTTTTAAGGCAGTTGATTCATAAAGTGGTTAATGTTAGGTTAGGTTAGGTAGAAGGGCTGACAGTTGATCTCGTTACCGTCACACTTAGATCTATGTATGTAGATCCGTTGTGATACCCTAGGAAATTGTATTCCACTTTATGTAAAAACCTATGTGTTCTGTTAGCAGTCAAGCCATTTAGGGGCGTTGATGAAATTCAGAAGGCTAATAGCCGAAGTTCCAGAAAGTTCCTCTAGGTCGTCATAGAAATGATTTCCTAGGTGTTTCTTTCTTAAATGACTTAAATGACAGAGTGCTGGGCAGTGGCAAAGGAAGTGTAAGGTATCCTCATGTGCTTCTTCGTCACTGCATCCTCTGCAAAGGTCATCAGTACTGAGCCTCATTTTCTTTTTATGGTATCTCAGTAGGTTGTGTCCGGTGATTTTGCTGACAAGGGAACGGAGATGTTTCTTGTCCATTTGCATAATTTTGTCTGTTCTCTGCTTATTGAAATTTGACCATAACTTTCTAGTTGTGGCGCATGTTTCAAGCAGATTCCATCTTTCATTGGTTTTTTCTAATATTTTGTTACCAATTTCCTGTTTGATGCTACAGGTTGGTACTTTAATATTTTGTTCGGCTTGACTTGAATCAAGCGACGAACCCGTTCTCGCCAGCTCATCAGCTCTCTCGTTTCCCTGTACATCACTGTGACCGGGAACCCAGCTGAGTCTAATGTTATGCTGCATGCCAAGAACCCTAAGCTCTTCGCGACAGCAAGTCACAAGCTTCGAATGTATCTCGGTGGCAGAAATTGCTTTTATTGCTGCTTGGCTATCAATAAAGAGGGTGATATCAGCTCGTGGTATCGACATCATTGATATTTGCGTAGCTGCTTTTGTCACTGCCAAGACCTCGGCTTGGAAGACACTGCAAAAGTCCGGAAGTCTGAAGGAGCTAGCTAGTCCCAGAGTTTCCGAGAAAATTCCTGCACCAACTCCAGTGTCCATCTTCGAACCATCAGTGAAGACAGTTATTGTAGATGCATTACTGAAAGGGTGGTTGTTTTCCCACTCCTCTCTATTAGGAAAAGAGGTAGTGAAGGGTCTGTTGAAGTTTAAATGGGGTGTTGTGTAGTCTGTGCAAACATTATTTCCCACATATCTCTGCAGAATCTGAGTATGGCCTGATGTGCTTTGCTTCCAGCATTTAGTCTGGCTTAGGCGCAGGGCACTGTATGCTGCAGATTCTTGCACGAATAGATCTAGGGGTCTCAAGTTGAGTATAGCTTCCAGTCCCGCTGTGGGAGTGGTTTTCAACGCCCCCGTAATACCTACGCATGCTAATCTTTGAACTTTTGTCAGGGTTTTCAGGTTTGTTGCTTTGTTTGTTAATGTTACGCCCGTAACAAAAAAAAATGTTACATTAGGTTTGTTCGATGTGAGCACTGGGGCGCACTGGGTCGCCCTGAACTCGCTCTAATGTGTTTTATGTGACACTTTTTTCACCCCAGTTTATTTGCACTGTGTTCGATGTGTGTTCGGGGCGAGAACTGAACTCGCTCTTACTCGCCCCAGGTTTTTTCTCAGGGAAAGAAGTCAGAGCTGCGAAATTGAAATCAGCTGTTTGTAAAAGTTGAATGTCAAAGGGAAAGGATTAACTTTGCGAATTTTTATGACGATATAAATAATAAATGTGAAATATTTTGTATACTATTTTGTTACTTTTTATAAATTTATATATTAATAAATACAAAGCTAAAGAAAATATATGGATATCTAGTGCTTGCATAAAGGTTTTGAAGCTGCACAAAATGGTATCGAAGCACCTTAACATTTTTATCATACAAAAGTAGCACTGAGGTGTTCGATGTGAAATCAAAACCCGGGCAGCCCCCAGTTTTTTGACATTTGAATGACATTCCCCAGTGCGCCCTGGGGCAGGGAACAGCGAACAAACCTATTACTATAAAAAAAAATTGGTATCAATGTGATAATTTGGGGAACAAAGAAGAATACTATAATCTACTGTCAGACAAAATTTCAAGAATTTAAAATTAATACTGACCCCGTATTTAAAATTTTAAGCCTATGTCACACCCGTAACAGGTTGGCATTTCAAATCATATTCTTTCTTTTTTTCAACTCTAATCTAAGTTCTGTTGCTTTTAGATATGAAATTCATGACGTAGGGATATAATTCTAAGAAAATCTACTTTAAATATAAATTTAATTGGCCTTAAGCGAAAGTTTTCACTATTTTAAAAGAAAATGGAAAAAATCACATTGAAGTGAGAAATCTAATCACTTTTCAGTGAGAAAAACTTAATTTTTCTAGAAAAAGTGTTTCTGACATCATGTGAGAAATGAATTTACATCGATGACAACAATTCCTCGTCAAAATATAGTATATTATATTGTTTTCATGCATAAAAATCATACTCGGTCACATCCGTAACGATGACCTGTCACACCCGTAACGTTTTCAAATAAAAATTTTGTACAGTTTTTCGTAGTTTGGTTCTCATTTCTTAACTGAAACTAGAGATCAACTATCTGGGTTAATCTTTGCAAAAGAATGATACATACTTTTCATGCAATGTTTTACACCACATGAAAATTAGATATTTAGTCGCAAATCACCAGATTTCTAAGGTCACACCCGTAACGCAACTAAATTGCATCCTTTATCTGAACCACTAATTTTACATACTTTAATATATACATTTTTTGAAAGGGCTTCAGGTGTCCTTTAGTCTAGTAAAGTTCTTATTTATAAATTGGGAATAGTATGTGAATAATTAATAAAATAAGGAGTCTCACTGTCACACCCGTAACGATGGAAACACATGTTAACGGTTTAGGAATACCTAAAGATTTATCAACTCTAGTAACTCAATAAAAAATATCAGTATGTGTTGTATTACACGACGACTTTTGAGTCATGACTTTTTTCGAAATTAAATGAGTGCGGAGGTAAGATACTTTTTTCTCTTTCTCAATCATTATTCCGAAAAAGTCGTTGTCTTATAGCAGACTTATCACTCCAAAAATATATTTACATATTTAAAAATTGCAAAATATTGAATTTTCGTAGACGGGCACTTTTCTATAGTGTTTTTAATTTTCTGAACAATTGGCATTTCAGTTAAACGATGGAAAGATACTGATTTTTTTTATTTTATATTTATATGTACATGTTTTCAGTCAGGGTTGATTCTTATTTATGTTTATCTATTTTTCAGCAGGTATCCAAATCAACGGAAGATTTTTATATTGATGATGATTTCTGTGAGGATATTGAACTATGCGCAAATATGGAACTTGGCACACAAACTCATCTCTCCGAGTTTGATTTTGATATTTTCTCTGCGGCAATTTTCGATGCTTCCGAAGAAAAAACAAGCCCCATAACGTAGAAATAACACTTAGATTTACTTAAAAGTTGTTTTTTTGGCAGCTGTAATCACTGATTTATAATAAATGCTGAAAACAGTAATCACTCTTGTAAAAAAATGTTCAAGCAAGCCGATCTTAAATATTTAAACATTTCTTAAAAATAGTGTATAAATTGTTATAGACTAGAATTTCCTCATTCAAGCACTTTGCTTTTATAAATGTTATTATTTTTTCATATTATAATTTATTTAATTGCAAAAACTTGTTAAAATTTAAATCTTAAAGTTTATGTATTTATTAAACTATGTAGAACAAAATATTTATGTATATGTATATTACAAATTCAAAACTACTGAATATTTATAGATACATCTTTTGCATTTTGATTCTTATTTGCAATTCTTGAACCGAATTGTATTGCACGCTTTTTCAGTTTTATTGAACTGCGTAACCCCAACTTGTAACCACTTAGTCTAAGGTACAATTTATCACCAACACCTTGTTCGAGTGCAAAACAACATCTTTGTTCAGGTTTCAAACTTTGAACAAAATGCGCTATATCTTCTTGAATGAAAGGCGCACGGGAGGTCTTTTTATTATCAGCTATAACTCTGTCGTCTCTGCCCAAATTTCTCGATGGAAGGCGTTTCCAGTCCATGTCCAATTCCTTGGAAAGACTCAAAAGCTTTTCTTCGTGGGAACCAGTACATCGGGTGAATGCATTTCTGTGCCTGGTGTAGCCGCCAAACATCTCATCCGCTCCACTACCTATTAAAACAACCTAAAAGAGATGTTATAACTAATGATTTTTTTTTTTGTATCACTTACCCTAGCAGTTGATTTATAGAATTTTCCACTGCAGTAACCTTCACCTCTTGAAGCAAACCAAAAGGCACATCCCAGCGATTCATCAAGAACGGTATTAAGTGGATAAATAAGATGTTTAATGTGTGTTTGAAGTTTTTCATTCAATTCTTTTCTCGTTACGTTTACTTCAATTAAATTCCAATTTCTACATAAACATTTTCAGGCATTAAAATAACAACACAAATGAAACCAATCAATTTTATTTACCTTGACGGACAAAGTTGTTTTAATTCTTCGAAAGATTCCTTTGCAGAACATCGGTCCGGTACATCCCAGTTGATATCATTTTTTGATTTGGGGGCCTCAAATGCTACATTTATTAAATCAATCGAATCTTCACTGACTACAAATTCATTAGCAACTATTGCTAAAATAGTGCAATCGATCCCCCCAGAGAACAATATTGCTATTTTGGAATGTTGGCATTGCGGCTTAAGATTCTCAATACATACATTGCAATAATTTGGAGTAGAAGAAACACGTTCTTTTACTGATTTTCTTAATAACTCAAGGAACTCACAGATAGACTCATTTACAATTTTACTATCCAACAAATAATCATAGATTGTTTCAGTGTTTATTTTAGAGCGGCAGAGTTGGTAGAAATCAAAGTAATCCTAAAATAAAAGATAAATTAACTATTACAAAAATGTAATAGTTAGGGAGCTGTGCAGTCGTAATCACTGTACTATTTTTTTTTAATTTTCAGTTATAAATTTAGACTTACATATTTGGACATTAACTTGAAAACGTGACACACCACACAGTTTTATAATTGAAATGGGTACACCCCGACACCAATATTGGGAGATCTGCTATTTTGAACCTCTTACCCCACCCATTTTCTGGTTATACATTCAATGACTCAAAAAATGTTCTTCTTTTTGGGTTGCTGGTATATTTGTTTAATGGCTCAATCAATACATTCACTCACAAAATTTGAATTCGCCTCTTGTTCTACGAAGTTTAATCAAAATCTTAATAGCCGTTTTTGAGAAAATAAGAATAAATCGAATCCATAAAAAATCTCTAAAAATGCCGCAAATCGACACAGCCAACAAACGATTTGAGGGAAAACCCCTTTTTTTTAATTTCTATTTGAGTTGATTTTTGAATTCAAAATCAATACGAGCAAGTAAAAAAGTGAAATAAGTCCTTCTTAATCAGCCTTATCGCAAATAAATTTTCCCCGGATTTTCCCCAATCTCTCTCCAAGGAAAATTTGTGATTTTTCCCTGGAAAAAATTCACTTAAGTTTGGCTGGAAGATTTTGAACATATAACAAGTTTCAATTTTGTCTTTTTTATTCCAGTTTTGTCTGTTTATCTTAACATTTTTTATCTTCCGTGTTCAAAGAGTGATACATTTGGGGTAGATATCTCTCTCAAAAATTAATCAAACTTCTACCAAGACTCCCCTGAAGCTGGATTGAGCCACCTTTTTGGTAGCCCACCTTCTGCAAAAAAAACGCAGGCATGCATTAAGTTTGACGGTAGAAGGTATGCCAAATGCTTTTTTTATATTTGGGGGAGATTGGCGATGAGAGTATTCAACTCCGGGGAAAAAATAAAATCCGAGGGAAGGCTATCTCTCTCGGAATTGGCGATAAGGCTGATTATGTTATGTTATCTTGAAGGATGTACATAACAATAAAAAGCAACAAACTGGACATTCGTAAGGATATGCACAAGAATGGTTGAGAATTGTGAATCACTAGTGCTGGTGATGAGTTGTGATACCTACCACCAAACATTTTTAGGTTGAACATGCTGGAATTCCCAGACCTACAACGTGATAATCCAACGGCTTATAACTAAGCCAATGGTACTAATAATTATGAAATAGAAATCTTGGACTATTTGTGACTTGGGAGAAAAAAAAGTTTGCTCAGAAATCTCCAAAATATATAGGTAGTAAGGTTTGGGGGTACCTATATAATTTATACTCTTTGCTACTTTTACTAATACAATGAGATTTAAAACTTAGATAACTTACATTTTCGATTTTAGAAGGCAAAAACCAAATAGGATCAATACATTTACTTGATGTTTTTACTCGCAAAATATCATCTATTGCTTGTAGACCAGTTTGAATTTCATTATCAATGGACGATTTCCAAAGATAAAGTAACGCATTCTCGGGGTTGTCGGCATTAATTTTGAACACCCCCAATGGCGGTAGTTCAAGGCAAGTTTTTTTTGGGCCGGAATGACCAAGAACTGGAAAGAAAAACTTTTTTACAATTCTGTGCATTAAAACGTAGGTGTTAAGACTTACAAGAATTGCTTAGAATTCTTATACATGTTGAATCATTTTCGATAAGTAGCGAATTCCTCCCCAATGGGTCTCGGGCAAAATAAACATCATTACTCTCGGAATTATAAAAAATGATGCTATATGGTCCCTTTAGAGTTTTTAATATACACAGAATGTCATGGTCGTTTGTGCAAGTTGATAAATTTTCTATGAGCCAATTAGTATCTGAAGACTCATTTTGCGTATTCCTGTTGAAGATATCACCATTTAGTAACAGTGTCCAATTTTTATAAGAAATTGGTTGAAGAGTCGGGCGTTTGCCTTGTTGCCAAAGAACGAAGCCCCCAAATAAGATGTTGTCCTTGTAGATCTTGTCTTGACTGTCTGGTCCTCGATTTCGAAGAAACTCAGCAAGTTTCTGTAAAGTATCAAGTGAATAGTTAAACAAATTTGATTAAGCTGCTCGTGTAATTGACATACGTTATCTAACGATGGTTTAAGATTTTCATGGCAAATGCAGCAAAATATCCCACACATTTATTATTTATTAATATTTTGTAAAATAGTAAAAAAAACTTTGTTTTCTACTTTTTGCTCTGCTTGTTGCAACTTGCGGTCAGCGCGTTTTTATTTTTTGTTTTTATCGTTTTTTTTTCCTTTTGACATTCGGCGCGTTTATGCCCGCGTTCCACTGTGGTACGTTCTTTTTCTAACCATAGTTAAGCCCCCTTTCACACGAAGAAACAAGTTGCTGGAGATTTTTTGACGTTTTCTTTTAATCTCCTTAAAAATCTCTTGTACCTTTCACACAAGGAAACAAATCTCCAGGCAATTTTTGAAATTTCCTTTGAAAGTCTATTGGTTGAACACACCTAAACCTACATGTGAAAGGAAATGTCAAAAAATCTCCTCAAATCCTCGACCGGGGAGATTCTGTTCGCCCCTCTTTCCTCCTGCCCTTCTCAACCATGGACTAAAAGTTGCTGGCAACTCAGTTTCCTCGTGTGAAAGGGCACTTTATTTTTTGTTATTATCGTTTTTTTTTCCTTTTGACATTCGGCGCGTTTATGCCCGCGTTCCACTGTGGTACGTTCTTTTTCTAACCATAGTTTCATCGTTCCTTTAATTCAAAAAAGTTATGGCCTTTTCGATTGGCAATCCGGAACACTGATTCGATACGTGTGAACGCTTCTCATTTCGATTCTGAAATCAAATCCAGAACAATTTTCTCTTCTTTTCAGAACAAGAACTGTCATTCTGTCCCCAATCGAAATGGCCATTAGTCCCCTTTCACACAAGAAACAAGTTGCTGGAGATTTTTTTGACGTTTTCTTTTAATCTCCTTAAAAATCTCTTGTACCTTTCATACGAGGAAACAAACTCCAGGCAATTTTTGAAATTTCCTTATTTCATTTCAAAATATTTTAAATAAATGAAATTAAAGTTTTGGAATGAAAAAAAATTTATTAATCCCTCACCGAGCTCAGATTTGTCTTTTCTCTAAACGACTTTTCAACTTCAAAGTGAGTATGTGGGTGTTCACATTAGTTTGTGTCTGAACAAAAGAAGTTGGATGAATGTCAAAATAAGTCGGAGGAGTCAGTCCAATGTGAACACCGTCTATGAATTCTGACAGCAAATTGTTCCAGACGTTACCAAACACACCTAGAAATGAGAGACGTCAAAAGTGAACGTCATGAAGATGCATTCCAGTTTTCTTTCTTGGTTTCAAAAATTGCATAGAGCATCTTTTAACATAAATTCGAAAGGATTTATTCTTACTGATTTCATTAAAACAAAATGATTTACACACATTTTCTATTAGTTTTGATTCTCCCATTTTTGTTATATGAGTCAACAACAGAAGCGAAGGTAAGTAATGATATGCCAGCATTTTTAATTAAAAATAATTTGTTTATTTTTTAATAAAGTGTTCTAAGTTATTGGGCGCACTGGCTAATGGCCAAATGATTTTCGTTGATTGTATGGTTAAATACTCCTCGCCGGCAAATTCTTGTGGCAAATGCTTCGAACAGCACAAAAACATGACTAATTGTTTCGAAAAATTAGTGGCGGATGTAAATTGTTCTAAGATTCTCAACGAAAATCGGTTGGGTATTGTGTACAACATTCAGAAAGATTTGGTGGGTTTCTGGAACAAAGGATTTTGCGATGGTGAGTTCAAAATGTATCGTATCGATGTTGACTAGTTCAAATCAAAAAATAGTTGTACATCTCATTAATAGAACTATTCTTATTATACGTATGTAGGTATGTAATAAGGGGGGTAATTCCGTATTTCGATTATCACCATGCTCTACGTAACATTGAAAATGACTATCGTCTTGGCAATCTCGTTTTGGCGATGAATTATTTGCTCTACGTATGTCAATAATCGTCAAAACGCTATCGTCAAAACGATAGAGCTTAGACGATAGCTAAATAGGTATCGTCTTGCAATTATTTATGTTTTAAGAGCGATAAATGGTTTTTCGTTTAACCATTGTTTTTTTAATAATACGAATAAAAACAAATAATTATTGAATAATTATGGCATTAATATCAGTTCATATAGTTTCGACTATTCAGAAAAAATCTTACCAACAAATCCTACATAATAATCAAAAATTAAAAAGTATGTAGGTATCTGCCCAGTGGTCAAAATTCGACCATTTATACCAAAATAATCGTTCATCAATACAGGCACCTTCAACAGGGCTCTCATCGCGTAAGACGTTGATCGTCTTCACGCACAGTTAATCGCGATAGCCATTATGCTAAGGGGTTCCTACTCTATATGGTTTTGAGAAAAAAGCAATAAGTTAGGGAACGAAAAAGCATATCTTGGCTTAAAACTGATACAAATACTTTATTCAATATTAAATAATTTTGATGGACATCATACATCTTTTGACAATTTTGCATTCAACTATCCAAAGAAGTGGAAATTGTAGAGGTTGAGAGGAGAGGCAATGGCAACCGTTAGAAACCAGCACCGTGATTAAATGCATTGTCTTGCCGCAAAATCATACAAGCTGTATATTCGATCGGATATTTTTGGTATCTTCATATTTTTAGTAGTACCTCGTGCCATAATGGTTAGGGTGTCTGGCTTCGATTCCCAGCCACTGCCACATATAAACAGAGGAACTGACAAATTATCCAAGAGTATGCTTGTCATTAATAAGTGCTTCTGACTCGGCAAAAATTTGTAGGTCGCCTCCATTCCAGCCAACAACACGCACACAGTAATGGTTGAGAGTTGTAAGTTACTAGATCCTGGCTTCCACGAGCTGTTGCGCCACCAGATTTATTTTCTATAATTTGTTTTCATATTTGAATTCAACACTGGGCCGCTTGTAAGCTAAAATCGTACTTTTGAGTGGACACTCAGATTGTCCAGCTACTTAAGAGCTTATTGCTATATTCTTGCGTATACCGAAAAGAATCAATTTATCCAGAAATGCAACTTTTAACGGATGATATTGCAATTAAATTTTTAAAATAACGTGAAATTTCAAATAAAACGACAAGGATTTTTAGTTTTGACAGAAAAAGTTTAATTTTTAAATTCATTTTGTTCATTCAAATAAAAAACGATAGACGAGACGATAGTGATTGAGTTACGTGAAGCAAATTATAGACGATATCGTTAAAGATAATCGTTTTGACGATTATCGTTTTAAAAATTACGGAATGACCCCCAGATTTTAATGATAACAAAGTAATTTCAACGATAGTCGTTTTACAAAATAGAATAGAATAGGTTTTGACTTAGGGCGTTCTCATTATACAGCAGAAAAGATATTGTAGACGATGTTAATAAGGCCTCTGTGCTGAAGTTTGAAGGGTCTCGGGCTCAACTTTCCATTACGGTAGCACGAATTTTCATAAGCGGATAACTTTATATGGTAGATTTATCCTTCATAGTAATAAATATCGTAATTTTAAAGTGAGGAAACTTTTATTCATATTTCTAATTAATTTTTTAAGTTTTTATTTTTCATACAAATTGTACGTTGCCCAAAAAACTGTTGACATAGGCGCCTGCCAGGCGACTGAACATACCCTAAGCGGAGCGACGGAGTAGCGTGAGCGGGACAGAGGTATCAAAAAGGCAGTTAAAATCCTGAGAACCCGCGAAGCGGGCCAAGCAAGGTGCTTTTAATCCTTAGCTTTGACAAAAAAAAACATGTAATTCGCAAAAATGTACTGAAAAATCACAAAAAAATTTTTTTGATCACATTAAGAAATGACCTCACTGTAATATTTTATAGTAATTTTATGGAGAAACTTAGCTCACTATACAAAAAAAAAATCAACAGTCTAGTCGTGCTACCTTAATGGAAAGTCGCCCCGCAGAAACACGTAATTTTTCAACAAGCGCTTGAGTCCAAATGGGTTGTCGCAGGAAAAATCCTAAAACAGAGATTTGTTGGAAATTGTTTATACTTTGAATTATGCTTTGATGTAATTCTCGAAAAAGTGATAGTTTTCGAGCACTAAGTAAATAAAAACATAAAGGAGGGAGCAAATCAAAACTACCCCAAAATTTGCATGGTAAAAATACAATATGACTGGACTAATAATAGTCTAAGAGCCGACAGCAAATTTTGGGAGTGGAGGTATAACCAAAATCAGAGTATGAGGGATTGTAGGTTCATGTATCGTGATATCAAATACCAAAGTCTGGCAGGTTTTGTTTTCAGCCTTTGGGAGGGGTGGGGGGTTAAAAAACGCTAGATCCCCTGATTTATTTTCAGGGCTATAAACCATTTAATTCATTTTAAGAAAATCGGATATAATTCCCAGTCATTTGTTCTAAGCATAAACACCACAATCTTATCGGTCCGATTAACAGAACTCATGATATAATCATTTTACGTGAACCTTATCATCCCTTTTTTGGAGATTTTCAGCAAAATAGAAAATCAACAAATAAAGTCTCCACAAAAAACGCCAATAAGGTTTGCTTAAAAAGATTAAATCATGGGTCCTATTTATCGGATCACCAAGATATGTCTTCAGACTTAGGAAAAATGACAGAGCATCATACCCTATCTTTTAAAAGTGAATTGAAGTGTGAATGACCCTACCGTATTAAGAGGAAACCAAGCGGGTTTTAAACCCCCACCCCCACCAAAGGCTGAGAAAAAAATTTGCCAGACTTTCATATTCCATATCACGATACATGTACCTATAATCCCTCATACTCCGATTTTGGTTATACCTCCACTCCCAAAATTTGCTGTCGGCTCTTGGTCTATAATTGAAAAGTGAAATATTGAAAAACAAATACCCAATAAATACTAAACTAAAAACATTAGCAAAGTTTCTTATAAATAACAAACAAGTACGTAAATATGTATAAGAAAAAGTATTATTAGGGTAATTCCATGGCAACTCAAGTTACATTTGGGAGAGTTTCACGTTCTCTTTCATACATGGTAATTATATCGACTTACTCACGTTACCATATTTGGACACGGGTTTTGTAGCAATACTATGCACATTTTCTAAAAATTAAACAAACCAATAAAGGTTAACTGGTTTGTTGAATTAGATATAAGAATTTATCAGACTGTTTATATCTGTACACACATTTTAAATCATTGAAAATGTTTTATACAAATTTAATAAAATACATGGTAATTCACGTTACGAAAATTCGGTAACTCACGTTATTTCACGTTTTTAATTTAAACATTTAGGGCTAAGCCTTTTATAATTTTCCTTTCTTTTTAGCCGTATGCTCTTACTTGTAGGATATTTTGTAATTCTTATTTTAAAACTAGCGTACAATAGACAGCGGGCGAGATAAATTTTCCATTTTTCTATCTTCATAGCCAATTTTTCATGGAAGTACCCATTATGGACATTCATGTTGGCAGTGACAACGCCTGCAATTCTATTACGATGTTCTTAGCTGCTTTGGTCGCTCTTTGCAGTGCCGCTTATTATAATATTCCTGTTAATAAGCTGCTGGGTGTCGTTTGGGTAGAGCTCAGCAGGTCAGACGCGGCATTTTTGATAGCTTCTGTTTCCATGGGTTCTAAACGCTTGATAATGGTTAAGAGGTTATAAAAGACCCGATCCAAAAAGGAACTAGCGATATCTTGCAACTGCAACCATCTCACATTGAATTTCTTTCTATTCGCTTTTGTGGGGATATTCGTAAAAGTACCTTGATACAGGTGTATAAATGTGGACATGCACAACTGATCTCTAAAAGAAGTACATCATATCTTGTGTACACTCACTTTCATTCATATAGAATATTAGAAGGATAACTCGAATAAGTCGCGACTCAAAAACATATATCCGAAGACAAGAAGAAAATCGGCAAAAATGTATGGATTGTGGTCAAGTAACCAAAACCAACGAGTCGTTGGAAAAATATTTTTATGAAAATTAATTGTTATTATAAAAATTCACTTAAAATCACTGTGTGGGAAAAGTTATTGGCCGTTTTAGGTAAAAAATATACCTTTCGTACATATATTTTTCATTTTTGTTAGTTTTCATCGTGATCGTGGTTTTTGCATCAGCCACCAATTTTTTTTTGGCACACTTCCATCATATATATTATTTCTGTAGTATGTCTCCCTTTTTAAGCTCACACACTGAACCGATTTTAATGAATGAGGTGTCAAAAGATTCGAATTTTCCCGAGGATTAAGCGAATTATATTTTTATTTTATAAATATTTATAATTTTATCAAAAACTCGATTCAAAAATTAAATATTGTTCCAATGAAAATGAACACTTCAAATTCCAATGAAAATGAATTTTTAAAACAAACACTTCCACATTCCAATCGTATTGGAAAATTAGATCTGTTCAATATATGGGGTGCATGAAAATAAAGGTTAAAAAGCACTTGACGTTGACGGACCTACTTCAGTATAAAAATAAGAGATGAACAAAAACAAAAATATAGGTATAGAATTTTAACATATAGGTATATATTTCAATTTCAATATTTCATCAGTTTTCATTGTTTCTCGACCAGTTTTTTCGATGCGAGAGTTACAGAACGTAGGCACAGAATTTGATAATGTTTGAATTCAGGTAATTTTTCCTTTAGAAATAGACCAACATAAGATTTAGAGATTTTTTTTTTCATCTGAATCTAATCTATAAGTTCTGATTTTTTTCGCGTGTTATAAGAATCACCCTAACTCCATTATTTGTACCTTGATGTGAAAAAAGGGAGACCAGGGGGGTGAAATAAAAATTTGAAAAAATTAGGGAAATTGTTTTTCAATCGAATGAGTGCTATCCAAGATAATGTCCAATTTTAGAACCACTCTAATGTATATAGTGTACTTTTTGGTATACTAGAATATTTCCAAAAACGGTTTTTTAAATTTTCTATTTTCTCTTTAACGGCTCAACCTATTTCAATAAATTTTCTTATACAAAGCTCCTTTAAAATGTCAATAATATTGCATATCAAAATTTTGAAAAAAGTTAATTTTGTATTTTTTAAAAAATATTATTTTTTTTTTGAAAATTCAATATTTTGAAAACGGGTTGATGAATTTTTTTGAAAATAATTTCGGAAATGTATATGACATCCCAAAATTTTGTTTTAAAAATATAACTAAAATTTTATTTATAAAAAATTAGTTTTTAAGAAAACCGCTCCAACGATTTTTATTTTTTTGTTCATATATTCCTATTTTTTTCAAGTAATGAAATGGCGCTAACCTATTTTTATTGTTGTTTATTTTACAATTTAAAGAACGATTTAAATGCTTTTTATATATTTTTCTGAATTTTTTTGTATAGTTTTTATATATTTTTTCTATAATGACTTTTAAAAGTTCTTAAGTTTCAAGTAACTTGCAGATAACAGCAAGAACGTGCGATCCAGTCGTGCATTTTATTTTTTGTTACGGGCGAGACATTTATGAATCAACTGTCTAAAACTCAGTTTTTTAACACACAAATGTACTTATGTCGTTTTTCATTGTTCAAAAGATTTGATCTTTTTGCGAAAATATTTGCATTTATTCTACTTTTTCATGTTTTATTCAAAGAAAGATGAGATCTGAAGAAGAAAGAAGCGATCTTTCTAGTTTGGGAGATTTGATCTGCATTCACTAATACATACAAACACTTTCCTGTCAAACAGCAACTCGCAGTTGGACATTTTTTTGTTTTGCATTATTTTTGTACGACGACGTACGTGACACAGTTGCAAAAAGGCTTACTATTGTACTGAATTCGGTACTATTGGACCTTCCCGAGTACGCAAGTACCACTTTTAAATTTTCAGTACTATTTGTGGATACTATTTTTAATTTTTAAAAAGGTCAACTTTCATAAATCTCTAAAATCAAGCAAATATGTTCAGTCAGACTTCACCACATCTTCACGTAAAGAAGTTTTTAATGAAAGACCCATACTGTCAATAATTTTACTAGAAATCTCTCGAAGAAATCTATTGCGGGGCCGAACCTGAAATTTTGTACACTTCTAAAAATTTAGCTGAAAGCGAAATTTATAGCTTTAAAAGTAATGTACGGATGATTTTATATAACTGTACTCGAAGATGTGAAAAAAAGCTTTAATTTTGAAGACATTTTTTGAACTCGTTGCAACATTTTTCACAAAATTCAATTTTAGATGGCCAAGTAAATTCAATTGATTTTTCCCTGGCGAACAAGAAAACATTGAACTCAATAATAAAGAATATCGAGCTCTAGCTGACTGCCAATACTTAAAAAAATTTAGAAATGCTTCTATTTCTGAGTTCTGGGCTGAAATTGGCCTTGTGAAAAATGAATGCACCGAGTTCATGTTTTCAAATATAAACCGAATTGTCCAGGGTGCTTTTTCTATTCCTCATTCTTCCGCAAACGTCGAAAGAATTTTTTCTTATCAAAGTATTATTAAAATAAAAGTAAGAATCCGAATGCAGGTGGACACGTGTTTTGCACTAATAGAAGCTAAAAACCTAATTAAAAATGAATGCTGTCACAGCTATATTATTCAAAAAAGTCTATTGAATAGACATTTACCGAGTAAACCACTTGCCGATGAAGAAATTTTAGAGTAAGAAAAACATATGAATGCAATGTAAATACAAAGAAAAGACTTGTGCCAGAGCTGCTATCCGTCCATAAGACTTATTTTACACTTTAGAATAAAATTATACCAATTAAATGTATAGGTATATTTAATTTATGTATTTTTGTTTTAAAAAAAATATTTATTTGAATTTTTTGCGTTGTTTTATATTTTAAAAAAGTTCAGTACTATTTGGTCTTTTTCAGTACAATTTTTTTTCAGTTTTCAGTACAATCGACAAAAGTCAATTTTCATCACTGGTACGTGATGTTTATTTGTATGCGTGTATGTGTGCTATGTGTGTAATTGAATCTACTCAAAAGTACGCCCAGATGTTTCATTCAAGACAGCAATTCTTGATTTTAAAATCAAATCTTTCAGACTTCAATGAAAAACGACATTAGAGTTATGATAAAGGAAAAGAGCCACCGGTTCTAAAATTAAGAAACAGTAAATTATTGAAAATATGGTTTGAGCAGCTTCTGCCAAAAAAAAAAGTAGTTTTGGAGCCCTTTTCTGCTAAGTGTTTCCAACTGCGAAATAACTGACGATAAATTAAATTATTGATAGTTTCACATGGAATAAACAAACTTTTAAAATTGTCTAACGGTATTATTTTCAATTGTAAGTCATATTTTGTGATTTTTCGTAGAGGGTCGTATACAAAATTAGTTTTTAAGAGCATCGCTCCAACGATTTATTCCCTTTTTTTTTGCATGCATTTGTTTTTGAGCTCTAAGTTATTGTTGTTGTTGTTTATTCAATTTGAAGAACGATTTAAATGCTTTTTTTTATACTTTAAAAGTTTTTAAGTTCCAAGCAACTTGATTATAAGAGCAAATACGTGGGATACAGTCGTGCATTTTATTTCACTGTCGCACAGTGTAATTCTATAATATATTTATTATGAAATGTTTTTTTGGGTTTCAATTTCATTTTTTATTTCAGACTGTTATGGTAATGATGGCATTATATCATATGAGACCGATCAATTTCAAAACATGACCGACGACTTTACGAAATGCGTGAACAATCATAACATAGCTGAAATATGCGGTAATTGCAGCCAATTTTATGGAAAATTAAATGATTTCTACACAAAAATGGATGCGGAAAAAAAGGGTCAGATTTGTTTCGACACACAAGATAAAGTATGTATTGATAAAGTAAAAATGTTTTGAAAAGTACAATATAAACCCTAATTTTTATTTTAGATGAATAGAACACGTTCGCTTTGGTCCAAGGATTTAAACTGTTGTCACCGGGAGTACAATTTTACGTTCTTTTTTCTTGCAAGCACGATGTTTGGCGCTTTACCAATTATTTTCTATTTTGGAATGTATGGTTATACAAAACGCATGGAAAGAAACCATGAAGTTCTCGATGCCGGTATATTTTTATTCCTGAAATTTAAGATACAAATTGTTAATATGTGATATACTATTTTATTTAGATCTTAATACTGGACATGCTTCAACGTCAACTGGGCTGCAATCTGCGACATCACATATTGAAGAAAGAATAAATCGAACAGACAACTCTTCTGATGAAGACGACATTGATAAGTTGAAAAAGCAATCGAAACAAAATTCTTCCCATCCAGAAAATGTTAAAACACAGAAAGAAACCACTAAACCAACTTCATCTGAGAGACCGTCCTCTTCAAATGAAATTGGAACTCTCATTGATTTATAATTAACTTTTTGTTTGTATTATAAAAAATGTGAATACAACTTACTTACATAGTTATTATCTCTAATGTCGTTTTTCATTGAAATCTGAATATTTCATTCCAAAATGCAATTTTGAATGAAATATCTAGCCATATTTTTGAGCAGTATCAGTGACGAGGCTGTCAGACTATTACAAATTCGTTCTTTTCTTTAATGATATGATTTTATCAAAGAATAGTGATTGTCGCCAAGTGCCGTCCGCTCAGCTGCTGCGGATTAGTGATGTGAAGACTCCAACTCGTGTTCGACCGTGTAAGGTCAAATGAAGATATCGCCGATGTAGGTGAGAGTATGGCTGAAACCCAGGAGTGTATTTCGATAAGGTGTCTGGAATTGGGGCTCTCCATTATCACTCTGCACTGCTTTTTTTAACATAAAATGAATGCTGTGACCGTCAGTGACGATTCCTTGCAACAAAGACGGCTAGCTGATATGCCATATGCAACAAATCTCGTGAAATAATGACAAATTTCCTGGACGTGAATTTTCGAAATAGAAACTTTAATTGGCCGCCTAGATCGTGCGATTTAACACCATAATATTTTTACTTTAGGCTTTTTTCAAATGAAGGCTACGCCAATACCCCACCAACAATTTATGTAGGTACTTAAGAAAATCATTAGAGATGTTATTGGAGAAATACCGCCATTCATCAAAAGAATCGTCATTTGTAGGCAGAATCGATGGTCATTCGAATATTGTATTCCATTATTAAAACTTCTTTTACCAGCTAAATGCATTATAAGAAAGAAAATTTCTTTTAAATTCATCACTAAATTATTTGAAACAAGTTTCCAAAGCATTGACTGAAAAATTGTATGTATCTTGTATTTGCATTAATTCATTAATATCGCTTATAACGTACTAAAAAACAAATTAAACAATGAATTTATTCCAAAATCACTTTATCACGGGGTGATTTCTTAAAGACGTTTCATTTTCTATGCAGTGAGCGAAATTTTGTACCAGAATAAGTTTTTTTATAAATGTTTTTCTTAAAAACTTTTTTTTTTCATAATACTCATTTTACACGTAACTTTATGGCAATATGCATGGTGTTATAGAATGTCGGTTTTATAAGCCAATTTTTCTTATATGAGATTTTCTTATACCTATTTAAAAATAATTATGACCACTTTAAAAAAATTGTTTTTTTTTTTTAATGAAAACTGCGTCACTTTCACTTTTCAATATGCTGCTTTGGTAAAACTTCCAATACCAAAATGGTGTTACACATGCTCGTGTATAAATAAACAACCAAGAAAATTTGTCATTAATCTAATAAAGTGGCTTTCAACATTTTCGCAAATATTCTATTATAATTTGGGACAAATATTTTGGGACAAATATTTCCTCAATTGATGATTCTATGTGTTGAAAGCCCCACCATTTGGCCACCATAAGTAGAAGTGCATTATGTATCTATGGGCGAATTTAAAGCCGTACATTTTAAGCCGTAAAAGAATAAGATGGACAAGGCTTTGGGTTAAGAAATAGATTGGTTTCATAAACATTTTCAGAAATGTTTACGATTCCTAGGTCTATTGGCTGATTTATTGCCACCAATAGGGTCATTCCCAGTCCCAGGGTGTCGTGTCGGTAAAGATTTTACTACGAACTTTGTTATCAAAAATGAGTCAATGTTATGACATGTTAGTTCTGCAAACACAAATAACGATTCATTATTTAGAATTAAGTTTCGGGTAGAAGATAATATATTGCATTTTATGTTGTAAATAAAAAGTACTTTTTATTATATAATAAAACAAGTGCATGTTCTATGTTTCCTTTCAATGGCAATTGTTCGCCGTTGACGTTGAGTATGACAAAATTGGAATCGTCGGAAGTCCTGAAAATAAATGATGTTTTTTAATTACATAATTTATAAATTAAAACAAAAATAAAACTTTGAAACTAAAATTAATTTTTATTTCAGTCAGTAATATCTTAAAATGAATATTTAATTAAAGTGGGGTACGTAAATGGAAATCCGCACAAATGCAGTACATACTGCGAAAAATATATCAACATTAATCGACAGTTTGAAGAAGGGAATAAGCACCATCGTGTATTAGAGCAATTAACTCACAATTGCACGAATTATATTTTATTCAAATCTGAAAATCAATTCAACTATAATAAAGGTTAGATAACCAAGTGTGCGTTTAAAAAACAAAGTTGTACTCATTTTCTGAAGGGGCATTTAACTCAATTTATTCTTAAATTTCAAATGCTTCTAATATTTCTTTATTTTACTAATTATGTATACAAAAAAAAAATTATGCTAGGAGTAAGAAAGTTTATTGATTTACCAAACATTTGATTTTTGGACTTATTTCCTTCTTCAAACTGCCAATTTAAATAATATTGAATTATTGTTGGTGTGGAAGCACAGACAAGTAGTTGTTGTTCATTCAAAATTATTCAATATAAATCTAATAATAGTTGGTTATTGTTTATGTGACCTTTATATTTTAATGAATAAAACCTCTTTAATGCGGGCTATAGGTCAATTAAAAGATGTTGTTTTGTTACGACGACGTTTCGAACATGTATATGTTCTTCATCAGGTCTTTATTTCCATAAATCAAAATAAAAAGAACAAAAAATTATATGTGTATTAGTTACCCACATAATGTGGAAAGTCAAATAAACTTACAAAATCAAAATATATAATTTTATATGTATACAGCAATATCACATTTTTGTTGGTTTAAAATTGTATTACAAAAACTATATTACAACTGTAAATTATAATAGCCCTGTTTTTTAGTGCATTTTTATCTTCGCTTAGAAAAAAGTTGCATGTTAAATACAACAACAATACGGAGTTATACCAAATTGTTGTTGTATTTAACATGCTACTTTTTTGCAAGCGAAGATAAAAATGCACTAAAAAACAGGGCTAATAAAAATAAAAATTAAAAATTGTTTAAAATTTAAAAAACTTTTTAAAGTTCGATTGACAAGTATAAATCAAATTAAAATTACTTTTATATCACATAAAACCAAAACAAAAAAGAGCCGACAATCGTCATCGACCACGAACCAGACTTATTTAATCAAACAGCAATTTTTGGTCTCTTAATAAGCTGGCTGTATGCACTGCTTAAATTCTCACAGTCAGATCGTCGGTTTACAGTATTCTCTGTGTTGATTATGTGTAGCATCTCGAGTAGATATCGCTTTGCGTGGTGTTTCTCTGTTTCTAATATTTTTACTCTCTTCAAATCTGGCTCATGTTTTTCTTTCAAACAGTGAAGTGCAAGTGCTGTTTTCTGCTCCCCTCCGCTGTTGATGTCTGATCTATGGCCAGACAGGCGCTTTTTTAGTTTTTGCTTCGAGGTGCCAACATAAACAGAAGGGCATGCTTCCCCCTTACCTCCTAGACAGTTTATTTGGTAAACCACATTCGATCTTTCCATATCGTCTACTCGTCCTTTTGTGTTAGTAAACAGATGGGTACGAAGAGGGTTTGCGGGTCTAAATGCGATTTTTGTTTTTTCTTTGTTTCTTATCGGTGCTGATAACATGCGGTTGGAGAGGAGGGGGATGTACACAGAACTTCTATATGAAACCGGTTGTACATTTTGCGTGGGTGTTTATTCTTTTTCTTTACCATGATTTGATATCAACTTATTGATTAACTCCGTTGGGAAAGAGTTCGAATGCAGGGTGTTCCGAATTATGTTGATATTTTTTGGTCGAAAAATTGGATTGCTGTTATGTAAGACGCGATTTATAAAATTTTGAGCTGTGTTAATAATAACTCCTTTTGGCTGTTTTGAGTTGAAATTTATCAGCCGACCGGAAGAAGTTGGTTTTTTGTACCAATCGAAGATAATATGGCCATTTTTTCTTATCACCTTCAAGTCTAAATAGGGGAGGACTTCTGTTTCCACTTCTACTGTGAATTTCAACTTATTGTTGAACGAGTTTAATGCTGTTAGTTTATTATTCACTTCAGAAAGCTTTACTACAGCGAATAAGTCATCCACATATTTCGTTACGATTTTAGGTTTAGTAGTGAGTTTCCCTAAGTTTTTTAAATTTTAAACAATTTTTAATTTTTATTTTTATTATAATTTACAGTTGTAATATAGTTTTTGTAATACAATTTTAAACCAACAAAAATGTGATATTGCTGTATACATATAAAATTATATATTTTGATTTTGTAAGTTTATTTGACTTTCCACATTATGTGGGTAACTAATACACATATAATTTTTTGTTCTTTTTATTTTGATTTATGGAAATAAAGACCTGATGAAGAATATATACATGTTCGAAACGTCGTCGTAACAAAACAACATCTTTTAATTGACCTATAGCCCGCATTAAAGAGGTTTTATTCATTATAAATCTAATATTTAAACGTTTTTTTTTTGTAGAAGGCTAAAAACTTAAGTGTTCTTAATATATGTATGTAGACAAAAATGAATGAATACATATATTCATACAAAAAAATATAAATTTTAAAACATGTATGTATGTATACTTACCGTGATGTTTCTAATAGATTCGCCACAAAATCAGAGCTCATAAGTCCTTTACAATGTAAAACAACACCCTGCCTTGATTGTTCACCATCAAAATTCAAATTGAAAATTGGTTGATATGAATTTAGTTCTTCACCAGAATTCATATCGCAATCGAGCATAACAAACGCGAAATATTCAGCAACTTGATGTGCTGTTATAGAATCAAAATCACTTCCAGAAAATACGTTGTTTGGTATTTTCAAATTTCTTGTTTTTTTCAATTGTGTTTGTATACTATGCTGTTCAACTTTATATCCAGAATCTGTAAAGAATTTAGCAATAGATGATGGGCAAATGCTTGAATCGATTGACGACTCCCATGTAAGCTGAAAATCGAATCGTTCGATTTCAGGATTGGATAGTGCATTTTTGATACGACTATATAATTTGGGTTGTTCAACGAAATTGTTGTTTTTCAGGTCGATGGTGATTTCTAAAAATGTAGAAGGGAATAATATGTTTATAATAATATTATATTTGATGGTGATGATAACTAATGTTTTGCACAATTTACTAAAAATTTTTTTTTAAGTTGGTTTTTGATAACTGCTTACAAATTTTTATGATTTTTTTTTTTAATTTTGAACAAAAAGTTTTAAGTATAAAAAAGTCAAATTTCGGCTTAGTTTCCGAGGTATACCAAAAATATTGAAAAGTGACCAGTGTGACCATTCTCTCAGAAATGCATGCTTGGAGTTAAGTAGCATTTTCGGTTTTAAGCATGCTTATGGGCCAAACAAACATATTCAATAAAAAAACTCTTGCACGTAATGGTTCCTTTGGGTGCCAGTTATAGCTATCATTGAAACTCATCATTGAAAACTTTAATGATTGATTTTGAGACGTTTAGAAAGCAAAATCATTCATTATTTTGATGGACGATTAAAGCTCAAGACTTAATTAATATTTCTAGTAAAAAAAAAATTCAAATAGGCCCAACTTTCCACAAAAATTGACGTTTGATTTTTCAATGATCATTGGTAAGGTAGCTCAATCATTGGAATAAGAAAAGTCTTTTTATGTAGAAAGTTGGACCTATTTGAATTATTTTTTTGGCTAAAAATATTTTCTAAGTCTTAAGCTTTATTTTTCCATTAAAATAATACCTGATTTTACTTCTTAAACGTTTCAAAATCAATCATTAAAATTTTCAATGACGAGTTTTAGCTATAACTGGCGCCTTATTCCTCTCATTTTCCTAGCCTATAAGAGTTTGAAAACAACTAAATTGTGTTTTATGTTTCAAGTTGAGTCAACGATTTTGTTTTTTGTCCATCGAAATTCTCTATACTCTAAGGTGTGTTTTTTTTAATCAAACTGTGTGATATGTCTAAAAATTAAACAAGTTTACTTGTCTGTGTTTTACAATGACCTTCATAATAAATTATGTAAAACATTTAATTTGCTAATAACTTCGATTTAATTCTCATAAAACATCCTTCGGCGTCATTCCCCTAACATCATTTTTTGTCATAATCCCCTGACTTTCAAATTTATATTATAATCATTGATTGCGTTTAGGTAGTCCTAGAATTTTTACTAGTTTTGAATTTTTCACATTTTTTCGTTCAAAATATCATAAAATAGTATAATCATTATTAAACAATGTTTAGCCACGTTAAATCTTTGAGCCACAAGAGCTAGCTCGTGCGATCTAGTCGTGCATGCTTTTTTTTCATGTTAGTGCGTGTTCTCTTTTTTCTTTACACTCCTGAAACCATTCCCATTAAATATCCATCTAATCATCGGAGTTAATATAAATTTTTGTCATTCCCTTCATTTCCCTGACTTAAAAAAACCGTTAGATTTAAACAAATACTGTGAACCCTTGTTTTAAAGTCATTATTGTAGAGTTATTCAGAGATATAATAGTTATTCTTACAAAATAAGTTGTTTGTTGGGCAAGTGTCCAATTTGGAGTGCAATATATTAATGTTTTGAAATACATATTTACCCATATAATAATATGGTTGCGATAAGAACAATTCTGGAATTAGTTTTTCAAAAAAGTTTCTAAAAATAAATTGTGTGGCGCAACAGCTCGTGGAGAACTAGGACTAGTGACTTACAACTCTCAAGCATTCCTGTGTGCGTGTTGTTGGCAGGAATGGAGGGAACCTACGGTTTTTTGCCGAGTCCAACTGCTAGATGAGAAGCACTTATTCATGACAAGTATACTCTTGGAGGATTTGTCAGTTCCTCGCAAAAGGCAGTACCTCGGAACATTTCTGTTCTTAGGTGGCAGGGCGGGGAATCGAAGCCACACCATCGGCATGACAGTCCAACGCACTAACCATTATGCCACGAGGTACTACCAAAAAAGTTTCTACCGGTCGTTAGGTCGTAAATGAAAAAAAAAAACATACACTGGTGAAGTATATGAAAATAACAGTTTTTTTTTAACAAAAAAGCGCAAAAAGAATGAAATGGATATGAAAATAAACTTAACAATGCGTGTATAGTTGTATATTATTACATTAACGTTGATGGAAGACAAAGAAACACGACTTTGGGGTGGAATTTCAGAGATTCAATTTACTTTTGGTACAATATGCATGTGTTTCTGACTTGCATTCCTGGAATTTACACGTCTTTCTGCCCCCGTGATCCTGAAATTCGCACTTATTGCACACATTGTCGTATCGAACCTCTGGAGTTGAAAATAAGATTTTTTTGGCTCGGAGGTGGTGGTACTTGTACTTAGAGGATGCATTGGTTTTTTCTTATGTTTCATTCGAAATTTTGCACTACCACCTTTGCTCGTCTCCGACTAGGACATACAGCCACTACTCACCAGCACCTACTTAAAGGAGTTCATCCACCTTTATGCACAGCATGCAACAACATATTGGATATAGATCACCTGCTTGGCCTTAATTCATGCAACGTATCCTGCCAATTCAACACCATTCTTTCTAACAACCAAAATGTCTACTCATTTCTCAACACATTTAGTCACGAAAATATTTCAAAAATATTCGATTACTTCAAGAGCGCTAACATTGCCATTTAAAATTTAATTTTATGTTACCTTTAAAAAAAAAAAAAACTAAAATTTACTATATTATTTATCTACCAATATCTAACTAAAATTCCATATTCTTTTTAAATTAGAGCTGGAAGTCTTTTGTTGCTAGGCTCTTTTTTGTTCTCAAATTTGCATTATAATTTTAATTATATGTAAATAAATAATAATAATAATAATAATAATATGCACTATCCGCAACTTTAGAGCGAGAATTTGGCAATTCAATTTTGAATCCCTTGAGCAACCTATGATAATGAATGTATGCATGTACAATTGCCACATCCAAGAGGTGAAAAATATATGTTGTCCATTTTTGGATTTTTATATGAATATGAAAACGACCAAGAAGACCAACTGTTCGAATGGAGCATTTTCCAATCGAAAAGTGGGAAAATTCGATTATATGTATGTCGTCGGTTCAAAGGTAAAACTCACAAACTAACATATTACACTTTTGAAGAAAATTAGATTGAAACATACTTTTTGAAGTTGAAAAGTCACGTTCCGCACATTTTTAAATAAAGTTCCCGAGCATACTTTTCAATGTAATTAGTCATTATAAAAACCGTGCAAAATGAGACTTTTTTGATTTAAAAAATGCATTTCATGCTCATTTTCTTGAACATTTTTTTCTGCACTTAGTGAGTTTTACCTTTGGACCGAAGATGTATATATGTATAAGTTGGGAAAATTCCGCTGGCCACAAATAATATCAAATGAGGAATTGTGGCGCAGGACAAGTCAAGAGCGGCTGGACGTCGACATAAGAAAGCGTAAATGGCGTTTGAAGGATGGAGACGTTTTGTTGACGCCCTATGCCCCAGCCGGGGTTACAGGACACGATGATGATGATGATACTTTTCACTAAGGAAGGGATGTATTTGGTCTGTGAAGTTTAGTCATTGACGCTAATTGAAATGTACTACTATGCTTTTAAAATGAACTCGAATATTTTATTAAAGGAAAGAACCCATTTTATTCACTTTAATAATCTGCAGATTAACTAGGTAATCTGCACATTAAGTAGTTAAATCGAAATGAAACAATTTTTCGCACTTCAACTTACTCGGCCAGTTAATGTGAAGATTAGCTAGTTAATCTGCACATTAACTGGTTTCCACTTTAACGGTAACATACATATTTATACGTATGTACATAGTTTTGTTTTATTTTTGTTTGTCTACCCTATCGAAGCCGGGTGGGTCAGCTAGTCAATTATAAATTTCATTAGTCAAATAATAAAAAGTTAACTATATTCATATCAGTTCCTCCCAATTTGAAGGGACTAGTTCCTTTGGGATTAATCGTTAAATTGATGATACATATAATTTTATTGATTGGCTTTGAGGATGTGTTGTTTGTGAATAATATTTGTTTGAAATTCTATTTTTATTTTCATTTTTATTTTAATAACTTTTGTTTACATTTAAATGTTGTTGATTCAAAAATATTCTATAATTAATTTTTATTATGTTCTATATTTAATTTTTATTATGTTCGATATTTCATTTTTATTATTATTGAAACACATAAAACAATCACAACAGTTAAAAATAAATCATACAGTCTGCGGTTCACTGCTATACCTAGTAAAAGTCTGAATATCCAGATCAAAGTTTCGCGTTGAGATAAACATCTTGAAGCATTCCAATTCAAATTCATTAATCATTGACCAGCTTCCAAGTTCGCCGAGCATTCTTAGATTAGGACAGACTTCTACTAGCTTGTAAGCACTTCGAATTGACAAGCCATTGGAGAAGGCAATATTTAGAGAATCCAAGTGCTGCATTGGATTCTTACTGAGTATTGAATCGATTAGAGCGTCACTTGTTGATGCCATTGTGCCAATATGTATTGTTTTTATTTTAAAACAATTTGACATGAGAAATTCCATGTGTTGCTCAAAACAAGCAGATGTAATCGTCAACTTTTCCAAATTCATAAAGGGTGGTATTTGTATAATACGCATGTTTATTGATGTACTTTCTATAAACTCGCAATAGTAGAAGGTGAGAATCTTCAGATCTGGACAATATTGACTTATGTAGATTAAAGCGTTCATGTCAATCTGATCAACGTGTTCCAAGTGTAAATGTGTAAGGTTGCAACCTTTGATCTGAAGAACATCTCGAATCTGATCACCAAAAAAATCACAAGAGAGAAGTTTAAGCACAGATAGTTTGTTGATGGCTATCAGAGCCATGAGATCGTTTAGAAGAGGATTGTGAAATAGAAGAATCGTTGTTATTTCTGGACAGAATTCAGCAAGTATTTGCAAGTGTTTGGTTACAACGAAGCGACTTGAAAATACCCTCAGCTGTAGTTTTGGGCGCTCGTTAGAATTGCAGTTTTTATAAGTCATATAAACATATTCCAAACAACGTCCGATATCGTCGAATCTTCCGATATCCTGCAAAAATGGCATTTTAATAAATAGTCGGGTATATCCTTCTAGATTGAGTGAAGTATTGTAAAGGTGCAACACGCGCAGGCTCGACAGACTACTAAGATACTTGACACTATTGTTTGTGATTGATTTGGAGGAGCATACGTCTAATGTGTGTAAATGGGGACAGGCGGTTTCCAAAAGCTCTAGTATTGTGTCTGTACAGTCATAATTGAGCACTAAAGTTCTTAAGTTCTTCATGCTTGCAAGTCCTTTTAATACAATAGGTTCCATCTCAGAAGTCTTCCATCCACCGGACATCGAACTTAAATTTAAATAATTTATGCCCGGCAAATTGGGGAGCTTGGTATAAAACAAGTACCGCATCATTTTTGGAACTTGTAAAAAATCTAAATGACGAAGATATGGGGAAATTATTACTTCTCCTAATCCAACAGCAACATTCACTTGGCTAAGGTATTCAGATTCACTTATAGTAGAAGATGTTCGCAGACAGCTCTTAGCTTCGTCTATTAATGTTGGTGTTGCTCTAAATACTTCCTGGCATAGACGATCAAAAAGATAGTGCGGCACATTGAACTCGAATATGTCGTGTGCAGTTTTGAGGCTTTCTTTTAAGATTTCCGTAGCTTCATGAGCATCATGGTTGGAAAGTAAACGAATATTTCTCATGAATTTTCTACCAAAATTATTTAGCCAGACCACTGAGGCTTTCAGTGCCAAATCCTCTAGCGGCGGTGGTTGTTTGTATTTCGGCATTTTTGTAGTTTGAATTTAACGTTAAGAATCTGAAAATATCAGATGTCTTAGTTGTTTGTCTAAGCATTGCAACAACATAAAAATTTAATTGAAAAAAAAAGGAATTTTGCGACTCGAAAAGTTTGATTTTTTAAACAAAAACATTGGATGTTAATTGATTATCATTCAGTTTTTTTTTGGAAATAACACAAAATAAACTTATTAGTAGCAAGTATGAAGTTCTGTAAATATTTTTTAAACGGAAAGATGCATTTTATGTTTTCCGAAAAATTGAAAAAAATGTTTTTTAATACAAAGTATACGATAAAAAGAAATGTTTGTGTCAAACATCTATGTGAAGTACTAGGTTAAGGTTTGACCTATCTTTTATTTCTCTTATATGTGATTTTGTGTCAAAGAAATTTCTTTGAATAGAATTTCCAATGTCAGCAAAAAATCAGTATAAGAGAAGAGAATGAAAGCATAAACATCGTTTCGGGCTTGCCATTCATATTAGGTTATACGGAATACTTTGAATTTGTGTGAATTCGCATTCCGTAGTTTTGCACATTTTTGAAATTCTTGAGAGAATTACATTCGAACTCTACAAAATCTAACAGATTGTGAGTATCTGTGCAAAAAAATATAGGAAACATATCAAATTTTTGGCGTATTTATCCTCCCAGTGTTATTTAAATTCAATACTTTAAATAATAAATATGTCTCCGCTAAAAGCTTAAACTTTTTTATAAAGTTCTAAACATCAAAGTTAATATCTTCAAATCCAAGAGAAATAACAAGCAACATTTAAATGTAATGAATGTAAAAATTATTATTATTATTATAATTTTCTTAAGTGCCAATGGCCTTTTGTTGAAGAATTTTATTCGACTCTTCAAAATTTGACAGTTTGTGGGGTTTTTCTTTCTCAAAAGTAAAAGAATGACCCTATTGTTCTGTACTTTATTTTCCAGCAACTTAATATTCAAAAAGCTTAAAATGTTTCTGATCTAATGGAAATTACCGAATAATAATCGAAAAACAAAATCTTTAATATTATAAATGTGAAAGTTGATTTGTTTGGATGTTTGTTACACAATCACGCTCAAATGGCTGAACAGATTTGATTGAAATTTTGTGAGATGGATGAAAAATGATAGAGAAAGATGAAAAATTAAGTTTGAAATTTCCTTTCAAAAATGAAATTGAACTGTCGAGTCTCGACTCTCGAGTATCAGGAATTTAGCCGGTGGCTCGGCGAAGCGGGCTGGTAATAGCTAGTAATTTGTATAATAAGCAACAAATGAAAAATGAAAACAAAATACAACAAAAAACTCACCAAAACGTTCCCTTGATTGTCCAACTGGACGCCCTTCTAGGCCTAGAATTTGATATAGATCTTTGCAAATTAAAATATGCAATTTACCATCAGGAGTAACGAAGGCTGTATTTTCAAAGTCATTGGAAATCCCAGTTTTTAACGAGATACCGGTCAGTCTACCTTATAAACACCGAACAAAAGACATTACTACTAATACATAGTTATTCAATTTACTCACCTCTTTTAATAAAAGCTTCTACAAAGTCTTTACGAACTAGCTCACAAAGTCTAAGATTTTTCACCAAATAGTAATCTGCAGTTTTAATAAGTTCTTGAATAGGCCCAGGTATCGTTTCGCATCCAGGTAAAATTATGGACACCTTTAAACAAAATTAATGCTCAGTTTCTAAAATTCAAAACCAGATCCTCACAGCGATGAGAGACAAAACACAGTTGACTATTGACTTAAAGAATGGGTAACTTTATAAAGCTGAGTAGCAGCTTTTGTATTTGCTTAAGTCTTTAGTCTTACTCTTCAAATAAGGCTTCTCACTTTTATCAGGTAATGCTACGTATTAGTCGCTTCTAGGTAATATATTTTCTTTATGATAAAAGCAATAACCAACAAAAAGATTTAAACAAAGGAAAGACGCATTATGAACAAAAAAATAAAGTTAAATGCAATAGCAAAGAAAAATATACCTATAAAAGTTTTATTTTTAGATTTCGATAAGGATAGAAGATGCTAATATATATTTTTAGGATTTCTCGCGTAGATATCATCATTTGTTTTTGTTTACGAGAAATATTACTTACCATTCGATTGAAGGAATTATTAGTTATTGCTTTATCAAGAGTTTTCTTTCCTTTGGCATCAAAATTTCCATATTGATAAGAAGTGTTCTTTATATTGGTACTAAATTTCCATACTTCCGGACATAACATGCTTATTGTTTTGTGTTTATATATCAATGATGAATTAGAATTAAACAAAACAAGATGATTTAATGAAGAAGGATCAAATTTTCATGCGAATTATGAAAATACAAAATTTATCACTTTACTTTTTCACTACTTGTTGTCGGTTTTTGCTTGCTGAAGTTGAAAAGCCAAACAATCGGCACATGTGATAAGGGGGATTTATATGGTGAAGCATGTTTGACAGAATGGCTATGAAAAAAAGAAAATGTTAGCGCAACCTTGTGTTTACATGGATGCAGCTAATAGGCGTGTTTTTTTGGGATTTTATATATTGTACAGTGAGAAATTTCCATAAAAACGCATCCGCAGCGGCCTATATTTTTGTATTTGCAATATGGTACGCCTGAACAGCTGTCACGACACAAAAGTGAATTTTGTGAAAGTTAAAAGTAGAAATAAACCAAAATTATTAACAAAAACTAACATATTTGCAAGTTAAATGGGAAGTATAACTATATATTTATATAATTAATGTTTTCAATCAAATGTTTGTGTCCCTTTTTTCTTTATTTGCCATTTTCTGATACGAAAATTGATTTTGCAGCTATAAAAGAAAAGAAAAGGGGTAGGGGTGTGTTGGTAGACTATGGTCAAAGTAAAAAGCTAATGATTTATTCTGCTATTACACGAAGACTTTTTAGTTGAGATTTTTCGAAATTTAATATTGTGAAAGTAAAATCAAGTTTTGTTTTCTCAATTGCACTCATTTAATTTTGAAAAAAGTCTTGACTCAAAAGTCGTCGTATAATAACAGGCTCAATACACATGGATTAGATGACTTTATTAGCGATAATTTTATAAATTACAATAAGGACATGATTGTATGGCTAATTTTAATGCATTTACCTAGTTTTCCACTGGAAATTTTTTAACTCACCAATTTTACCGGATTATCTGAGTACATAAGTAGCCAAATAAGCCTGAACCTTCCTTGAACTTCAGTTAGTTTCAGCTGTACTAACAGGTTAAAAATTTGATCCATGGTTCAGCATTTGTGACTCATCGATTTTATCGGATCTACTGAAGTGCAACGATGATTCCAAGGTTCAAGTATGTTGTAATAACAATTTCAAGCTTGACCCTTGTTGAACCTCAGTTAAACTGCCGAAATCAGTGAGCTAAAATAATTGAACCACGCATCAAAGCTTGAACCACGTTTGTACAAGTAGCCTTCCCACCAAAAGCAGTGACTTATACAAACTGGCTATACAAACTGGTGCCTATAGACCAAAGGTTTACAAAAAGAGCTTTTCATATGAGCTGCGAACAGTGAATTTTGAAATGGGAATGATCGTGAATTTTGACCTTCCATTCCCTTGAGTAATTTGTTTGGTTGCCTATAGAAGAAAATGTGAAGAAAAATGCTTTGTGAAATGCGTCTTGATGTTGCGGTTTGCGAATTATCGTTTGACAGTCGGCAGAATATATCTTGTTTGTCATTTATAAATAAAAATGCTAAATTTTGCACTTTAAACTAATTTAAGGCAGCGTTTTTTTTTAGCATAGCATAGGATAGGATCGTTTTTTCATTTTGTCGAAAAGGTAAAACAAAACAACCATGCACTTACAAACGACCGTTTAGACTGTAATTGCTCACTACGCCACCATGACGTAAATTTATGGGTGAAATTTTCTCTTCACCGATTTCTTCTACAAAAACATGGTCTTGACGAAGTGAAAAGTTACAGTCTAAACAGGGCCATTCATTCAACATAATTCTACTCTACGAACATAGCCATCGAAGATTCGAGAAACATAAAAGTTCCAGTCGTACCAATGACGACACACAAAAATCCTATTCAATTGAGTTCGATACTCGAACAAACGTCAAAAGTTTATCGGCAGCGGGATTCTACTTTAACTTTTATCGGCAGCGATTTTGCTGCCGATGTTGTTTTTGTAATTCATATAAAATTTCACTGTGCTGCGGATAGCTTTCCCAATTGTCTCCTATTACACGATGGTTCTTTGCGTCTGACTCTTTTCGTATTTTCATGAGTGCGAAGGAGAAATCAAATATTTTTGCACTATGTGAAATTTATTCACAGTTGTTTGGGGCGTGAATAGAATGTGTACACGGATCCATTTGAATCTTCAGCCCATCTGACATCGATTTGGCTCGGTTGGATTTCAGGTTGGCTGAAAATCCAAGTGGACCGGCAGCCGATCCACTCCACACACGACCGATTTAGGATCGGTGGCCATTTAGGTCTTTGGCTCTGTCGTGTATTGGAGAGCAAGTTGCAATACATACACATTTGTTTACTAACCCCGAGGCCACACGAGCAAGTACTTGCAAGCAAGTTGTAATACATACACATTTTTGTTTACTAACACAAACAAACCCAAGCAACTTGCTTATCAACTGGCATGCAAGTTTTGAAGCTAGTAGCATTGTATATCCAATCTATAGTATTCTCATGAAACACGATTTTGTGGGTAGACATTTGGTCGATAGGTTCGCTGTGATCGCCTTACCGAGATCCCTTAACAAAAATTAGTATGTAATTTGGACGCATAGATGGCCACGAGCTTTTTTTCTTCATGAGAATACTATAGAATTTATATACAATGCTAGTAGTGAAGCAAGTTGGGAGACAAGCAAGTGGAAAGCAAGTGGGAGGCAAGTGGAATGCAAATTACGAATTTGACAGGCAGTGTATGTAGCCAACTTGCTTGCAAGTACTTGCTCGTGTGGCCTCAGGGTAAGGTAAAACCACACGCGGCGGAACTGCACTTCACCGAAACTGTACCCCAACTGAACTTCAAAATATTTTTTGTGGCAAAGGGATTGACGCATGGGGCCGCACTGTGAAGTTCAGTTGTCGCTTACCCCGAGGCAACACGGGCAAGTACTGGCAAGCAAGTTGCACTACAAACACATTTGTGCACTACACATGCACAACAAAACAACTGGCATGGAATTTTTAAGGCCAGTAGTGAAGCAAGTTGGGAGACAAGCAAGTGGAATGCAAGTAGAAAGCAAGTGAAGGCAAGTGGCATGCAAATTACGAATTTGACAAGCAGTATATGTAGCCAACTTGCTTGACAGTATTTTGCCCGGTGTGGCCTCAGGGTTAGTGCGATTTAGCTCATACAAAAATATTTTGTAGTTTAGTTCCGCTGAAGTGCAGTTCCGGGGAGTGCGATCTTACTTTTATTCTTACAACCCAGCGACACCAGATACATTCATAGACGGTGTCCACATTGGGTATGAAAAAGTGAATTTTTAATGACTTTTCAGTATTCATATCTCGCTCCCACTCCTTCATTGAAGTGAGATGTGAATACTGAAAAGTCATTAAAAATCCACTTTTTCATACCCAATGTGGACACATTCATGGACGGTGATCATGTCAGCTTCACGTGAGGTCACTGGGCCTGCACACACGGGATTAGTTCTGCCGGGTAGAAATCTGATTCAAAACTTCACTTCAGCACACACGGGACTTATTCTGGTAGAAAAAATGTATACATGTACCTCTTTTCATTGTGTTAGTATTTTAGACCGAGTGTGTTTAAAGTTGTGTGTGTACTAATTTTCTAATTCATTCTTCCACTTCAAACAGGGTAGAAGATTTCATGCCATTTCACACCACACACCCCACTTCCCTCTTCAATAAACGATGTTTTCTGCCGGCGGAAATCATTCCGTGTGTGCAGGCCCACTCATTTTGACGTTTCTTATTTTTATCTAACTCTCATCTCTTGGAAAGAAAGAGATGGCCAAGTGAGGCAGAAGTTTTATATTTTTGAACATTTCTGCCTCACCTCACCATCTCTTTCTTTCCAATAAATAAGAATGAGAAAAAAAGAGAGACATCAAAATGAGTCACCTCACGTGAGATTGGTATAAAGGCTCTCCCAAATGAAAGATACACAAGGCTACACAACAACAAAAATCGCCTTTGCGAATGATTCGCTACGAGTTCGCGTTGGTTTGGGAGAGTCTTAAAGGCTCCCCCAAACCAACGCGAAACATTCGCCAACGACGCGAAATCATTCACAATAATACAAAAAAGGAAAGATACACAATAGCTGTGTTTTTTTGCATATCCAGATAAAATTGTGTGAAAAAAACGACAACAAAGCAAAACAATTTACATGTTAAAAACAACAACAACTATGTCCATATAGAGTTAGCTAAGTCCATATAATTAACTGGAGTTAACTTTTGTCCCGATAAAACGGTATTGCCAGACTACCATTGTCGTTGTGTTATCGATAATTTGTATAGAAATGTCAAATGTTTGTTGGTAAGATAGTTCAGAACAAAATGGCAGACCAAGGCAAATGTTGAAATGTCCCGATGTCGTTTTTTTCGCCAAACTCCATATGGACATACAAAAAAACGCAGCTAATGCTAAACAACAACAAAAAATCGTCTTTGCGAATGATTCGCTACGAATTCGCGTTGGTTTGGGAGAGCCTTAAGGCTGGAAGATACACAATGCAAAACAAATACAAAAAACTGACTTTGCGAATGATTCGCTATGAATTCGCATTGGTTTGGGGGAGCCTTAAACACCTTCATAAAAACAAACATATTTTTTGACTCATCTGTATAGGTTTAACAGCAAAAACTTTAATTTACGTTGAGTTGCGTGGGTCAATTTTGCTCAAAACTTCTTCTGTCAATTATTGTGTGTTTACCTGTACGCTGCGGACCCTTCGGCTAAAATTAATGGCTATATTGGAGAATATTTTGTATGAGAGCTAAATTTTACCTCTATCTGTGTACTAGAAGTTGGGCTATGTACATTAATTTTCAAATCACTAGCATCTCAGCATCATCATCATCGTGTCCTGTAACCCCGGCTGGGGCATAGGGCGTCAACAAAACGTCTCCATCCTTCACGGTCTGCTGCAAGGTACTTTAGCTGTGGCCACGTCTTTCTCTGGGATTCTGCTTCCGCTAAGACAGTTGATTTCCATGTTGTTCTTGGTCTTCCAACCCGCCGTGCACCCTGAGGATTCCATTCAAAGGACTGCTTTGCAATTTCATTGTTTGGTTTCCTCAGTGTGTGACCAATCCAACGCCATTTACGCTTTCTTATGTCGACGTCCAGCCGCTCTTGACTTGTCCTGCGCCACAATTCCTCATTTGATATTATTTGTGGCCAGCGAATCTTTAGGATATGGCGAAGACAGCGATTCACAAAAGCCTGCAATTTCTTCGAAATGATAGACGTGACTTTCCAGGTTTCACAAGCATATAACAGCACGGATTTGACATTGGATTCGAAGAATCTCAACTTAGTGCGTAAGGAGATTTGACTTGATTTCCAGATTGGGGACAGAGTACCGAAGGCAGCACGAGCTTTATTTATTCTACTTTTAACGTCCAGATCCGTACCACCGTTTGCAGAGACAATACTGCCAAGGTAGTTGAACTGTTCCACTACTTCAACTGGCGTCTCCTGTAGAATAATACGCTGCTGTGTGGAGCGGCCTGTGAGCATTATTTTTGTCTTTTTGCTGTTTATTCTTAGACCACTCGACTCTCCCTTCACTTGCAGTGTTTGGCACATCCCGTTCAGCCCACTGATGTTATTTGCCAGTAGACATATGTCATCGGCATAGTCTAAATGACTGAGCCTTTCGAACGGTCTCCATTGAATGCCCTGTCGCTCTGCTGTACCTACACTGGCCGTCAATACGTCGTCCATCGCCAGCAGGAAGAGAATTGGCGATAGAACATCCCCTTGTCTCACACCCTGTTGCACTACAAAGGAGTCGGATAGCTGCCCGTTGTGCAAAACAAAACACCTTGCGTTGTTGTAGGACTCTTTAATAATGGCAACTATTTTTGGTGGAATTCCTCTACCAAGCAACGATCTCCATATACATTCTCGGTTAACTCGATCAAAGGCTTTCTCAAAATCCACGAACATGAGGTAAAGCGGTGATTGAAATTCCATCGACTGCTCGAGGACGATACGCAGGGTGTTGATATGGTCGACACACGATCGACCACTGCGGAAGCCAGCTTGATGCCTCTTGAGTGTAGACTCGATTCTCTCCTTTATTCGCTCGAGAATGATGGTTGCCATTAGTTTTGGGAAAACGGACAAAACGGTGATACCACGCCAATTGTTGCAATTCTTTAAGTCACCTTTCTTTGGCAACTTAACAATCACACCATCCTTCCAATCCCTGGGATAGCTTTCGTTTTCCCAAATGTTTTTTATCAACGGATGTAAAATACTAGCCGCTGTTACGGGATCGGCTTTCAGGAATTCAGCTGGTATTCCGTCCAGTCCAGCTGCCTTGTTGTTTTTGAGGAGATTTATTGATGTCTGGATTTCCGATTCTGACGGGGGTTCGATGTCAATACCCCTATAGGACCTGCGCATCTCGTTTAGTTGGGGCACTTCAGCACTCTGCTCAACTGAATCCTCATTTAGCAGGGCACAAAAATGGTCCTTCCATCTACGAAGCTGATCCTCAATTGATACCAAAAGTGTGCCATCCACATCCATTACAGGATGATTGGTGTTGCTTTTTTTCCCGATAACATCTTTGGCTATTTGGTACAATTCCCGGATATCTCCTCTTCTGGCAGCGATTTCCGCATTATCTGCGAGTCCATCTACCTTCACCCTCTTGTCACGTCTCACACAGCGATAGACCATCTTATGTGCAATGCGGTACTCTCTTCGCAAGTCAGCCTTTCGTTGAACATCTGCTTCAGCATTTATTTGGATTTTCAACGATTTGCGAAGTTCGATCTTATCCCAGGTGTCTTGGGATATCCAAGAGTCTCTACGTCTCGTTCGCTTGGGTACAGTTTCGGATCCAGCCTCCATAAAAACACTTTTAATTTCACCCCACATCTCATCAATTGTTGAATTCTGGATTCCGTTTAATGACGAGGCTCTGTCGTTAAGGGTGGTGACATAGTTTCGACATATGTTGGGGTCATTTAAAGCATTCGTAATGAATTTTGAGCTCCTTGCTGCATCCTGCGCTGGTTTTTGTACGGCAGCGGTTCGTAGTTTGAGACTCATCAGAACCAAATGGTGGTCGCTTCCCACATCGGCATTTCTTATACTCCGGACATCACACATAGACTTCCTCCATCGCTGCTGAATCATGATATGATCAATTTGGTTTTCGGTTTGACCATCCGGATGCATCCAGGTAATTTTGTTGCACGTCTTATGCTTAAATACAGTCCCACCTATCACAAGACGATTCGCGTTACAAAAGTCGACAAGCAAGTCACCATTTTCATTCCGTGACCCCAAGCCATTTCTTCCCATCACGCGTTCCAGACCGTAATTGTCTGAACCGACTTGGGCATTGAGGTCTCCCATAACGACTATGATGTCGGCTCTCGGAACACTACTGTAAACCGAGTTAAGATGAGTGTAGAACGCGGTTTTGTCTTCCTCGGTCGCTTCATTTGTGGGGGCGTAGCACTGAATAATTGTGACGTTACGAATTTTTGAACGAAACCTTGCTGTCATTAATCTCGCAGAAATGGGCGCCCAGGAGATCAAACTACGCCTCGCTTCTTCGTTCAACATAATTCCGACACCATGCAGTCTTTGGCCACCCTCTCTTTCATCTTCCCCGGAATACAGCATTCTCGTCTGTCCAGTGTCTGATCTGTATTCAGCTCTTCCTCTCCACTTAGTTTCGCTTATGCCCAGGATACTGATGTTTAGACGAAGCATTTCACGCTCAACCTGCTCGTATCTACCATCGCTGTACAAGGATCGAACGTTCCATGCTCCGATTTTCGTACGTATGTGGTAGCCAAAAGTAACATTTGCGCTTCTTGAAAGACTTCTTCTATTTGTCAACGATTCACTTATTATTATGGCGTCTTGATTGACGCTCGTACATGAAAGATGCCGCACCCCCAAATCCGATGTGCGGTTTACTGCAACCGAAGCTACAGAAGGATTTTCTATAAAAAGATTACCTCTTGGGGACTCATTTCCATTTGTTGTCATAATTCATGTATTTGCTTATATCCTTCCACCATGGTGTTTTCCGAGATATGATTAATAACATACATAAGCTCAGATTTGACAGGCACACCCGCCTTTTGTATGGTCAAACACATAACTGCTCGAGGCCGCCCACTATGGGAAAACAGACGCCTTTTGTAGCCGCCCAATATGGGTTACAGACGCTACCTGCTGCTGCCGTTGGCCTTTTACCAAAAAAGCTCCTCCGCCACCAGACTATCATGCCGTTGACCGCTACCTGCAGTTCATCCGTCTTAAGGGGGCTTTTAACCATCCCAAGGACAAGTTTGTGCCCTGACCAGCAACGCTGGGTTGTCTGCTTATCCCGGCATCCATTCGGTCCCCTTGCACGTTAGCGTTACCCGCCCTCTACCACGCGGAGGTGTGCATAGGGATTTTCCTATCATTGAGCCTAGGGCCATATGGCGTCCTAGCACTCTCAAGTACTTTTAGAGGGCAAAACTAGCATCTCAACTGGTGAGTAAAGGCTCTCCCAAACCAACGCGAATTCGCAGCAAATCATTCGCGTTGGTTTGGGGGAGCCTTAATAGAAGCTCGAAAGCGATTAATCGCTCTTTTTGTGAACATTTTGGCACAGAGTTGAAGATTCTCATATTTTATTTTGAATGCGTGCTTATTTTCTGAGCCACCCTATAATTGGTCATAATTATTATGATTGTGAATTAGTTACTTACATTGTGATCTGGCCTTAATTACTTGTCAAATTTGACATCCATTGTTGACATATTTTTCACCTGCTGTCGTCTAATGCTGTTAAAAGAGTTTTCTTTCAAGTTTTTTCCACAAAAATAATCTAAAATTTATATTTTGAAAGAAATTTAATTATCTTACAGAAAAAAATGTAATTTTTCAATAAATACAATGTCAATAGGTGCAATATTTGCATGTAAAAACGATTTACTTAAGCCTTTAGCCAGTACGAAAAAATATAATTGATTCGAATTCGTATATTTTGTAAAAAAAGAAAACAAAACTAAGTTCAAAAAGAACTTTAACTTATTGTGCTTACATTTGTGTGTGAAAACCAACTTTTCCAATATGGAAACTGAAACGAGTGCTAAACCCATGTCAGTAGACGACCAGAACAGTTCAGACTCAAGCATGGTAAATGCAACAAAAACAAAAATACACACCTTAAAAATAAATAAAAAATGTCTCTAATTCCACAGATAGTGAATACCAATAGTATACTAGAAAAAATTGCAAACCTCTACGCAGAGCAATTGATGTCCGACATAGTCCTTGTTGTAGGCGGAGTTGAATATCCTGCCCATCGAGTGATTCTCTGTGCTAGCAGCGAGGTATTCCAGGTCATGTTGATGAACCCCGAATGGAATGAGTGCCGCAAGCGGATCATTGAACTCTACGAAGAACCTTTCTGTGCAGCAGTATTTCCACAATTCCTCAAATATCTGTATGTTGGCCAGTTGAAGGCCACTTTGCAGTCTGTGATGCCTGTGTTGGCCTTAGCTGATAAATATAATGTCAAGGTGTGTATTATGTTAATCTTTAAATCAATTCAAACAAATTAAATAACATTTTCTAACTTCATCATTAGGACTTAGTTGGATTGAGTGTAAATTTTATGCTTTCCCACACGGCCATGGCAGCAACACAAGGTTATCTGGTTTCTTGGCTGCAATACGCCTTGACCTTTAGTCCGTATCATAAAGATCTCACCGAGTCGTTGAAAAACTTTCTCAAATGGAATCTGGAAATGGTCAGTGAGTCGAAGGATTTCGTAGAACTTGACACCCAGATTATGATATTATTGTTGCAACAAAACGATATTATCATCACCAGCGAATTCAATTTGTTTGGAATTCTACAAAAGTGGCTATTACATAGAAAGGAAATGCTTGAGAATGAGGAAAGTCTCCAGCGAGAAGAAAAAGAGGTCATATTAAAGCAGCTTATAGAGACAACTGTAATGCATATACGATTTGCCATGATGACGCCCAGGGAATTGGCACATTTATTGCTGTATCCCATACTTAGCTATCACAAAGAGTACATTGTCCAGAGAATGGCTATTGGAATGAGTTATCATTCAGGTAAGTTTATTTGTTAAGCGATTATTGATACATATTATAGTGCGGTGCCCGGAATACCTATTTAAAATAAAAACACATTGGAATCCAATTATAATATTTTTTTAAATAGTTTTGAATTGTATTGTTCATATCATAAGCGTAGTTAAGTTTTGTTGGCCTAAGATTAAACAATAGAAAAAAATCGTTTATAGATTTGAATATTCTTACAGAGGGTAGTGGGCTATGAGTTGCGACTCACAATTTTCTACCCAATCCGTCAATCCGAAAGTCTAATGTGAGAAAAACTTTATCATAACAAAATACACTCTTAGGGGTCCTATCAGTTCTTTGCATTACCCATATGACATCCTTTAAATATTCAAGGGTTCTTGGTTTTTATTCCAAGTGTCCCTACGAAAAAGTAGTATATCTATCATTTATATCTATAAATTTAGTTAAAAACCTCTTTAAAAGCAAATCTAATATTAAAACACAATAAAAATAAAAAATATAACAACAAGTTATGTATTCATGTATTATTAAATTTTCTTTCAAGGATAAAAATAATAAAATGCATGACTGGGTCGCACGAACTTGTTCTAAAGGTGCCGTCACACCGTGCAAGTAAAGTGCTTGCAGCAATTGTTCCAAAAATTTCGATTTTGAAATATTCGTGCAAGTACTTGCAGAGAGCAGTCACACCAGGCAATTAAATTGCTTGCTGAAACGACTTTTTACTTGCTTGCAAAACAAACTTGCTGCAAGTACTTTTCAGGTCGTCACACCGAGCAAGCAAGTACTTGCTGAAATTAATTGCTGAAAGTACTTGCTGCAAGTAATTGCTGAAATTACTTGCTGAAATTAGTTTCTGAAAGTTACTTGCACGTGTAAACGGATGTGATTTTGCCATTTTCAGTTCAGTTTGATTTATTGTTTCTTCAGAAATAGATGTAAATGGATAATCCAGATTTTGAAGAAGAAATTCTTACGAGGAAATGGTTTTTGAACATGAAGATTTGTTGAAATCGAGGCAATTGATTCTTGTAGATTATTATTAGTAAAATTAACATGCGATTGATTGCAGCAAGTGATTTGATTGTAAATGAGTTGAACTTTCTGATAAAAAATTTACTAAAAGCTGTTATTAGCAGTACCTTCCTTATATGTTTTTTTTATTTCGACTTTTTATTAATTGCTCTACCCATTTCTATCAAAACCTGGCGGGTTGTTTTTACAATTGATAGAAAGAGCTTCATGCTTCCTTCCATTTTTCTTTAATTACTCAAATATTTTTAAAAGATCTGAAGTTCCAAGCAAGTTGAACTATAAGAGCAATTACGTACGATCCAGTCGTTCATATTATTATTATCAAAAACATGTATTCAAAAACATTACGAGACCCTGTTCTATGTTGGAGCATTTGAAACCAAAAAATTCGGCTGATCGATGATAAATCATTTTGGTATGACCCTCCTTTGAAAGTCGTGCTTAAAGTCCGTACTTTACAACACTGATGAGAGACTTCTGGGCAGAGGGAGACGATTTTTTCCGAATTTTTATCGAAAAACATACGTTCGCTTGCAAGCAAGTAGAAAACTTGCTTGCACAAATCCTGCAAGTGGCAAGTACTTGCGGCAAGTGATTTCAAGTGTTTTACTTGCTTGCAAGCGCTGCACAGTGTTTCGCCTAGAACAAGCTAGGTGGACAAATCTCATTTCTTCCTTTCAAAAAATAAGGAATCAGGTATTGTACAAAATACTCCCAAACTCCCGAATTCAAAAAATATATGCGTCTTATATATATCAGTGACGAGTGATCAGGTTCAAAAAACAACTAAAAACAAAAATCAAATTTAAATGAAATTTATTGTTTAATTGGGATTGGATTGGATTGCATATAACTGTAATTTTTTGTAACCAACTGGAATGTTTTAGGGATGGATTTAGTTAATAAAGGTATGAACTTTATTTATTAATCAAAATGATTTATTTATCTTGTTTAGTTAATACATAATAAGGATTTGAAGGTATTAGTTAAAAAAATTATAGTTTCAGTTATAGTCAACACTTTGTTGGCGTGTTAAGTACTTGTAACCTCATGTACCCGGGCTAATTTTTGTATATGTATTAGGAGCATCCGTCATAATAATAAGAACATGTATTTTAACCTGCACACTTGAGTTCATCTATTATTATTTTTATTTTATTCAAAATACGTTCACTCAATGTCGAAACATAAAAATTGACTTAAACTGAAAAAAATATTAAAAAGCAACGGCAGTACAATATCTTGCTATATTTTTTTTTTAAGTAACGAATCGACTTTTTTATTAAAATCAAGTTATTTTATTGAATATTTTTGGAAAATTAATTTTCATACCTACCATAATAAAAAATAAAAAAAAGAAAAAAAAAAATCAAATTGATTTTATATTTAATTTTAACTAATTAAAAGACTGCTTTGGCTTTTTGAAATCCATTGCTCGTATTAATTTTAGTTAAAATGATAACAATTAGAATGTATTAAGGCTTTAAGTTTTTGAGTACATTCAAAATTACAAATCTACTTTTTTAGAAGAATCTCTTTTTTGGGTATTTAGTATAAATTGAAAACCACCACTATCGATAGTTAAAACGATGAATTTTGATATAGTTTTCCTTAAAGTATAAGCAACCCAAGTGTCAACTTACTTAAGAAAATTTGGGAAAAAACTTTTTGAAGTTTTGTTCAAATTGATAACGAAATTTTGAGCTTGAAATTTTTTAGAAATATGCACCTCCCGACTAAATGGGGATACATAAACCCCTTATATGATATGACCCAACCTATATGCTCTAATTCTTTATAAATACCTACAATGACATTTGCTATGCAAATCATCTTCAATAAGTTGTATGTACACTCATTTTTAATGGCTTTTTTTGATAATAAAATCTTAATTTAAACTTTATTTATTATAATTTACAATAATATAACGTGATCAGCCCATATCAATTCAAAAACACCAAACAAAATATTTTGTCCACCTAGCTTCTTCTACGCGAAACACTGTGCGCTGGCAGGAACTAGTCACACCGTGCAAGCATTACTTGCGCAAGTACTTGCAAGCAAGTAAATCACTTGCAGCAATTAATTGCTTGCAAGTACTTTTTTGGGTCGTCACACCGGGCAAGTTTTACTTGCCGCAATTACTTGCTCGCAAGTAAATCACTTGCAGCAATTACTTGCTGCAAGTACTTTTCGGGTCGTCACACCAGGCAAGTTTTATTTGCAGCAATCATTTTACTTGTTGCAAGTACTTGCGGCAAGTAAAACTTGCCTGGTGTGACGGCACCTTAATGTTTAAGACGCTGCGGGGTTAAAAAAATTGAATATAAATACATACATGAAAATTATCAGAGAAAAATGTTTAAAATCAGTTAAAACAACTCCTTTTAGTTTGGGGTGAAAAAAGAGAATGCCTTATAAATTCTTGATTAAATATGATATAAATATAAAAAAAATTATTTAATTAATTAATTTTAGAAATCGTAGGAGGCATTTTTAAGAAAAAATATTATGTTTAAAGGGTTTTAACATTTGTATGGAAGATACCATTATTTTTTCTTAAATTATTCTTTAACGTATTAAAAACCGAGTTCCAAAAAAAAAACGACCGTGAAGTTTTCAATATATTTGATTTTCAAAAACGTTTAAACACTTTTTTAAAAATCCTAAAAAATATATTACTGAAAATTTTGGTAAAAAAATGTTTATATTTTTTAGAATTTCTGTATACAAAAATTATGGAAATCATAAGTAGTGTTTTAAAGAAAATCTAAAATAAAACGAGCGATGAATAACCATATTTTTGGAAAATGGTTTCCTATCCAAAGGTAGTCTTTACTAAAAGAAATTTATTGAATTTTTTTAAGAAAAGTTGTGGAGCCCTTTTTGAGAAAAATAAGATTTTTAGCGTTATTTTTGGTTCTTGAAAAAAAAAACATGTGGGCAGAATCACCAAATACCACTATGTACCAAGTTTTGAGTAAATCGATCCAGCCGCTTATGACAGACAAACATCTTCGTAATTACGAACCTGATCAAAATCTCAAATTCAATTTTTTTTACGAATACAAAACTTGCCATATGTATATGTAGTACCTATGTATATATCGCAAGTAAAAAATCTAATTACCATAAAAGCTAAAAGCTTAAAGGCTGTATTTTTCAGCAAACTCAAAAACATAAAACGCATTCTATACAAGCATGATCTTGATAAAGTATATGTATTTTAATAGTGATTTTTCTGCTGTGAAAGACAGTGATAATTTATTAAATAATCTGTTTGATAAACGGGAAAAATTACGATAAAATAGTTCTAAAATGGTTCTAAAATAACATACAAAATGTTTGTAGCACTTTAAAAGAATATTAAGTCTTGAATCGCAAGAATTATAAATTTGAAGAAAAAAGAAGAACTGTGATTCTTATCAGATGCTTTTGCTAAATCAATAGGGGTAGAATTTTGTTGGAGTAAGCACAACCTAAACAAGTTGTGGGCGATTCCATTATCGCGGGTGCAACATTTTAGACTCATTTTAAGTACATTTATAGTAAAATAAACAAATATTTTAATGGAATTATTACTTGAAGGGTTTTACCTTGGACTCATTTATATAACTTCAATAAAATAAATAATTCGACAGAAAAAGGCTTAAAAGTGCGATCGCGGTTGCAACAAATTTGACTCACCTCCCCAGATCATAGTACGACACCACAAAAGTCTGTTGACTGTGAAACATTTATTATATTCTTTTTACATTTTATTGGACGACATTCAAGATTCAATCAACTACTTAAGAAATAATAATAAAGGCCCTTATCGCGAGTGTCGTTTGCTTTCGATAAAGGACTTTTGTCGAAAGTCGATAATCGAAAAAATTAATGTTGGTGTTGAAAATCTTAATTATTATTGTGAAATTTTTTGTTTTGACTTTTTTACGAAAAATTTGGTTCAAAATGTTAAAATTTTCAACATCAAAATTAATTTTTTTCGATAATCGACTAACGACAAAAGCCGTTTATCGAAAGCAAACGACACTCGCAATAAGAGCCAAAGTTAAAAAACAAAAACCAAACGCAAACAAAAAATATTTTCTTTAAATTAGGTCTAATTTTATTTTAATAACAAATCAAGTCCTTCTTTACATTGTTATAAAAAAAAATAATAAAAAAATGGTTATTCGAAAAGCCGAATCTGCAATTTGATTGAAAAATTCCATTGTAGATTATTTTTCAAAGATAATTGCGCAGATAAAAAAATTGCCTAAGAGTGGATCGGAAATGCTGCTTCAAATGGTTAGAAAAACTCATTTTCGAATCAAATTATACCTAATTTTTACTTGCGATATAGGTACTATAGGGCAAGTTTTGGATTCGTGCAAACAAAAAATCGAGATAACAATCAAACATGACATTACGATGATAGAGAACACGAAAAAAGTGGGTGGCACAATTCTGTCTGTCTTTCCGTACCTCAACCTACAGCCAAAGCCACTGAAGCGATTTTCTTCAAATTTTGAACTTGAGGTTTTGGATGTGTTAACATCTTAGCTCTCGGTATGGGTAAAATTGAAAATCGGCTGCAACGGATATGGGCTCACGGTTCCGTTTCGAACCATTTTATTTGTTGTAGGCAAGTAGAACTCTGTAAACTCGAATAGGTAAGGTAGTTTTCGTTTGATATTTAATAGTTTTGGTATTTGCTAAGTGGAGTGAATTCCTTACACACCGACTCCACAGTAGATAATTTCTCTCAGAATGCTCGTCTTGACAGCCTTGGTCAAACAGAGCGCGGTCCGGCGATTTTTGTAAATATTTACAAAGAAAATTTGACCGTCGCGATCTTAATTTCCCAGTAAAGTATTGACCGTCCCGTCGGACAGCGCTCTGTTTGACCAAGCCTTAAATATCTAATGGAGTCACTCCGTTTCATCTCTTGATTGGATGTCAGGAATATCTCTGCAATCATATCTTGACAGAGATATTTGACATAAATTTTGCCATTTTGTTGCTTTTTTTTCTAGAAATTAAATTATTTATTACTTTGTTTTGTATCCATATGCTGCTTTTGATGTGAATCTCTGCAATCGCGGGTCGCAATTTTGGTTTGTGATATTAAGTGTTATTTGCAATTTCTTAATTTGAAATGTCATAACATGATTTGCAAAGTGGAGCATTCTTTTATTTTTCTCTAGTGAGCTGTGGTTAATGTGTCAAAAAGAAGAGTTGCAATGTCATATTTAAAAAAGTTACTTTGAGTAACTTTTCATTTTGGAACGACAAAAGCTAAAAATATGGCTGATCTGTCAAACAAATTGGGTGAAAAAAAAACAAAAAGTCGAAATAGATTTGGAATTACAAATCAAGAACAAATTGTGATTTCATTAGATTTATTGAAAAGAACTTTTATCAGCACTTCGAAAATGCATACATTTTTCAAAATAAATTTCATTTAACTTCATTCTAGCACAAAATAGAATATTTAGTCAAAAATATTACCAATTTGTTTTTATCATTCATTACTAGCACAAATTTCTTTACTACAAATCGATCAAATCGGATAAAAAAATGTAGCAAAACGTAGACAAAAAATTTCCAAACTCACTATCGACAGTAAAATCAATTAAATATTAAACTAAAAATATATTAGCTTTATATTTTCCCCCAGATCTGATCTGGATTGTATACGCATATGAACATGTATTACAAATACAACACAAAATCCGACTTTGCTTTTGGATTTCGATTTTCAAATTAATTCTGACCATACACCCTTAGTACATTTTTGCAAAAATGAGTTTTTTCTCTGACAGGTAGATGGCTTTTTGTATTGAAGATAGGGAGAAAAAAGAGTAGAGGGAAAATACCGAAACAAAAGGATAAACGGGGATAGGCATATAACACTCTTGTCGTATTGGGATCCTGTTTGTTTTATTATGATAATCTAATCCGGATCAGATCTGGGGGATACTTAAATAAAGGTATTATTACAAAAATGAGAACAATTCCAAACCGAACGATCGAAGCAAACAAAAGATAATTCAAAATGAAAACATCGTGATTTCAGCTGCTTTTGACGGATTAACCATTTCAACTCAGTATCAAGGAGATGAGTTGGAAAAATGTACTCAAAGTTACTTTTTGACACTTTAACTTTGAATCCAAGAACAACTTTGTGACGTCATAAAGATAATTAAAGTAGCTTAATTTGTGATGGTTTATTTGCGAAGTAGTTTTTTCGGAAGGGGTTTTTAAATAGGTAAATTCACTATAAATTGTGTCGTGCTACCATTTTGTTTGAGCGCTTGTATTACAGATTCCTAATTTTTGCCATACGCGGTAGGTAATGACCCGATCCCTTACCCTCAGGTGAAAATGAATGTTTACACATCTTCATCGCGAGTCCCGGTACTCACACATTTTTTTGTAACTCTCCAGAGGGGAAATTGAAATTTTTTTTTAGCTCAAAAAATAACTGTACCTGCCATACAACCGTTAAGGAAAAGCTTATTTATTCCAAAAACGGCTCCAACGATTTTCATAAAAAAACAGTGTTTTATTGTAGACATGGTGTACTTTCTGGTAAAAAAAAAATCACCAAAAACATTTATTAACGGTACCTGCCAAATAACGTTTTTTTTGATTTTCGGTTTTCTCATTAACCGCTCATCCGATTTCAATAAAATGTTCTGCAAAAACGCTTTGTTAGAATATAAATAATACTGCATACCAAAATTTTGGAAAAAATAAATTTTGGATTTTTAAAAAAAGATTCAAATTTTTTTTTTGAAAATTCAATATTTCAAAAACGGGTTGATGAATTGATTTGAAATTTCAGTTTTTAAATGTACATTAATATATACTCAAAATTGGCATACCAAATTTTTTTTTTGAAAAATGTTACAAAAATTTTATATAAAAAAAAATAATTTTCAAGAAAACGGCTCCAACGATTTTAATTTTTTTTGCATATATTCATATTTTTTCAAGTAATCAAATGGCATACTTTTTTTTGAGCTCTAAGTTATGAATCAGACTGTTTATACAATTAAAAGAACGATTTAAATGCTTAAGGTTCTCCCAAACCAACGCGAATTCGTAGCGAATTATTCACAATAGTAAAAAATATGACAAATACACAAAGCTAAACAACAACAAAAAACTGCCGTCGGCGAATGTTTCCCGACCTTTATACTTTTTCTATAATTACTTGAATATTTTTTAAAGTTCTTAAGTCCCACACAACTTGAACATAAGTGCAAGTACGTGCGATCCAGTCGTGCATTTTATTTTTGAATTACCTCGTGGCATAATGGTTAGTGCGTTGGAATGTCATGTCGAAGGTCTGAGTTCGATTCCCAGCCGCGGCCACCTTAAACAGGAATGCTTTTCTCGAGGTACTGCCTCTTGCGATGAACTGACAAATCCTCCAAGAGTATTCTTGTCATAAATAAGTGCTTCTCACCTAGCCTTTTGGACTCGGCCAAAAATCGTAGGTCCCTCCATTCCTCCATTCCTGCCAACAACACGCTCACAGGAATGGTTTAGAGTTATAAGTCACTAGGCCTTGGTTCTCCACGAGCTATTGCGCCACCAAATTTATTTTAATTTATACCTACATAAATTTTTAATATCGCACTAAATGAAAGGTCAATTACAAACAAGTTTAGAGTTGACATGTTGCAGGATAAAAACCGAATCTTTCAGGTGAATTAAAAACAAATTGAGGTGTAAGGTCTCTCAATCTTGAAAAATCCAGTTTCGGTTAAGAGCTGATTATCAATGTATGTTGAGCAAACCAGATTCTAATTTTAGTGAGGTCCAAACTGATATAAACAGTTTGTATGTAAACTGAGTCTTCTCAAAATATGCCCAGATGTTTCATTCAAGACAGCAAGTCTAGATTTTAAAATCAAATCTTTCAAATTTCAATGTCCCTGATCACACGTGAAGAAAATCAAGCATTTTCTGGGTTTTGTGATGGTGAGCGGGTTAACTTGCAGAAGAGGAAGGGGGATGAAATATTTTAAAATATTTGAAAATATTCGGTGTAGAAAATTGACGTTCTCTTTTGTGTTACTTCTCCTATCCAATCCAACCAATCAAATCGTGTAGTTCATTATGAAAATACGAAAAGCACAAAGAGGAGAACAAAATCTGCAGAATAATTTTCTTCACATCTGAACACTTTCGTTCTTCACGTGTAAGCAAGCACAATGAAAGTAAACGAATGTAAAAACCAAAACAAAATGTCAAAAGAAACTGAAGTCTCAATAAAAATTATTCATTCATTCATTCAATGAAAAACGACATTAGTTTCTTAATAGAACTGTATGTCATGAGCACACGCAGACTCCTGACTTTCAAAGGCAAATGAAAAAGTGTATTAATATACAATTAAATTGATTGGAAACCACACGGCGACTTCGTTCGGTGAAATAGCAATGGAAGTCTCGTGGGGATGGCATTTTGAATATTAATTCATTATTTTCGCAATAAAATAACGGCGACATACAGAAAAATACGATGTTCTATTTTTAAGACCATAGTTTAACTTTAGTTTGATTATAAAAGTTTAATAAATCTCTTAACGAATGAATAATAGATACCAATGGATTTTGTTATTTTTATTGCGTATGTCAATCGAGGTGTTAATCTACAAAAGCAAAACAGTAGAAATTCCAGCTTTCTTCGAGTGAATAAAACCTCATTTTTTCATAATTTTGAAAAAATGAAACATGAGCTGCACGAAAAATTCAGTACTGAAATGTCCGCATTTTTTTTTGTAATTTTAACATTAAAAACTACTTTTTTGAAAATATGATATTGAACAGGATTTTTCTTAAGACTTTTTTCGGACAGCAGTGTCTTTTTGCTTCTTGGCGTTCAACATACATACATAAATACATATTCCGATTTATGCACTTTTTCTACTGGATACTACACTAAGGGCCAGTTTTTCAGTGCGAGATCATCTTTTTGGGGTTAAACCTGAGTTAACTCCAAACGTGCTTATTAGTCAATTCTGAATTAAGTGAGAGTTAGCATATCCTGAAAGTAAATTAACCCGAGTTAACTCAGAAACAGTTTTTCAGTTGAGGATTAACTTTATCTTTCAGTTGTCAAAAATCTATTGACTAGGAATTATTTTAGTATTCAAATTGACTGAAAAACTCGTTTCTGGAGTTAGTTCAGGTTTAACCCCGAGGCTAGGATGCTCTCGCAATGAAAAACTGGTCCTTAAAATTTTAAAAATAAGCAGAGTAGCCCAAACTCTCGCAATTTTCATTAGAGAAAAAATAAGAAACAGGTTACAGGTCAAAGGTTAAGAAACAGGTACTATTTCAAACACTTGTAGTTTTAAAGTAAAGAAATAAAGTTTTGATTTTATTTTTACAATATGTTAATATGCTTTGGATTTTGTATTCATGATCTTTAAAAATACCATTATAACTGATTTTAAAGTCAGACAGGCCACTCTCGCACTCAAGTTATTAGTTTTTTTTTTTTTGGTTGTCCTAGGTACAAAAAATCTTGTAACCATGGCATGAAGCCGTCAATTAAAAAAAAAAATAAATGAATGCAGAAATGTATACATTAGGATGGTCGTTAAAAAAAGCAATCTTGGATGGGCCTTAATCGGCTCTAAACGAAGGAAAAAAATTCCCTAATTTTTTCAGATTTTTATTTCCATCCCCTGAAGTCGCTGTAGGGGTTAATTAAGTTCCCTATTTGTTTTGCATACTAGGTGATTCGCGTTTAATCTGCAAAAATACAAATCATAAAGGTTGGAAGTAGACTAAAAAAAAGAATCCCACGTGAGGGGGTTATATTTCCCCCCGCTTAGACAGGAGGGGAAGTTTTGTAAGAAAAACTGCTTAATATATTCAAGTAAATAAAGTAAAGTAAAAATCACACAAACAATTTTGTGCATCTTGTAAATTTCTTAGAAAATATTGTTTCGTTGATATCAGCTTGATTATCAGTCATTTTATTGTATGTACAAACAATTCTGAAAAAAAAGTATTTTACTGTAACATGGATGCAAGGGACACTCATCCGTCGTAAAGTACCCATCCCTTGTTTTAATACAAAATATTATTTTGCACAAAACTTATAATGATAATTTTATAATAGTACAAGAAATCGTACAGTGATAGTAAATACTAACACTTGAATATAACAGCCATTAAATTCCAATATCAGAAAATAAAATATAACATACATACATATGTATGTACCTCGGGTACAACAAAAATAACCCAAAAACACAAATTGTGTATGAGAACTGTGAAAATTAGTATGAAATCAGAGAGATTAGAGCTATGTGGAGCTATGTGTAGCTATTCTCATCAAAATTTTATTTTAAAAATCAACTGTCTTTCTATAACCGTAAGAGTCAAGAGTGCCCCAGGGCTTCACCCTACCCTGTTTCATTCTTGTGTCATTTGAATTCATATCAAAAGTGCCCCAACATATGGCACAATCTTATTGAGATAGTCTTATAAAATATTTCCTATAAAGTATTAGCGTTGAGAAAAAATTTTAATAATTGTGAATTTCTTTAGTTCTTTTATTCAAGCGTTGTACATTATCTACAGAAAATGTATCTAATTTGCCCCACCCTACCTTATATTTGATATAAAACTCAACTCATTTTATACTTTAAAAAATAATGTTTCATAATTTCAGGTCAAGAAGATCGTGTGAATGAAATAAGAAAGTCACAATCGGGAAGTTTGCAATTCACACCACGCCTATATTCGAATGATTTATGGAGCGTTAGCTTTGACATTAAGGATTATTATCATATTCCAGACTATACAAATTATGTAGCTTGTTTTTTCTCCCAGCGAAATTTGGCGGAACGAGAAGATGGTAAGAACGATCATAAACGTTAAATTAAATAGGTAACAAAACAAATGGTAACAATTATCTTCTTCTATTATTTACAATCAGATCAATCAGTTACGTGGGATATAGAGTTCTTTCCTCGTGGAGTAAAATACAATAAGGCGAAAATGGTTTGGGGTGAAGATTTGCCTGAGTTTTCATTGCGTACAGTGCGTATTCGCGTTACTTGTAAAGAAAACTGTCTCGGCGAAGAAAGATTCAAGGTAATGTATTTCATATTCAATAGTGTCTTTGGAATTAATTAATAATCTTGATATAATTACACAAAAAGAACTTCTTAGGGCTTCAAAAATCAAGTAGATATTTGAAGCCTTCGCAAAGCACTTCTAATTGGTAGTCATTTTCCAAAAAGAGTATTGAAGTATTTTTGTTTTGTTTAGATTGCTGTTTTAATCAGTGGCATGCAGCATGAGATCATACACATTTTAACGGTTGCAGAAAAAACGGAGTATTTTTCGGACAAAAGTCGTGTTCTTAATTTAGATAATTTGTTGCCATATGAAGATACTCCGAAAAGTGATCCCAAAAAAGAAATTCCCCATCTTATTGGACCAACTAAAAATAATTTAAGTCTTCAAGTTATAATTGCACCAATGGGACCCTACACGAGTAGAGAATCGCCGCCTTTTGATCTTAAATAGTAACAAAAAAATGTAAAGATTATGTTTTATGTATATTGAAATGTTTATGATTTTATTTTATTTTATAGATAACCAACAGCTTAAGTGTATAACGTATGAATTTGTGAATATTTGAAAACAATATATTAAAATGTTGTTTATAAATGGGAATTTTTAACATATTTTTTGATTGATGAGTATTTTTTACTTGCGATACAAAGGTTCTCTGTGGCGAAATAGATTTTATTTTGGAAAATCTTATCAAAGGTCAAAAACAATGCTTCTAATTGAAAAATTCAAACAAATACGTTCAGGTAAGTGTCACTGTAATTTGGTATGTATTTTTGGTGCCTTGCTTATAATGAAGGCTTGCCAAAACTTTTCTGAGACCTTAATTTAAAATGACAAAAATTTCCCGTCAATAGCTCAATATTAGAAAAAAAAATAAATAAGCGGCTGACTTTCCAGAGCTATAATTTTAACAGCGATGTCACATAAACTTCAAAAATATTATAAAATGTTTCAAATTTCGCGTTGATTTAATAATGAAATAAGACCCGAATGAAATAAGACCCCAACATTAATTTTGGGGCTTTGTTTAATAATATATATAAAAAAAAACAATTTGGGTCCTTATTTAATTTTAAGTAATATACTTGGAAATGCTAAAACAACATTGTCTTATACAAAAACTATTGTGAAAATCCTCTAATAGACCTATTTGTTACTTGCTGAGGATTTTCAACATGACCCTGTGTTTATAAAGAACTTGTTTTTATTGAGCTGTCTTCTGCAGAAAACACGCCTAAAAACTACTAGAAATATTGATCTTTTGACCATAACAATGACAATAAATTAAGATATTATTAATAGGAGACATAAATAAACTTCCTGGATTTACTTAGGTAGATTATAACGTTTGAGTCATTCGTACCTACTATCAAATCAAATAACACATTAACTCTCGTAATGTGAATAACAAATTATTGCTAGGTACTTACATCAATATGTATTCTTAAAGTATTTCAAATATTTGTTCGGGCTTCATAAAGGTTATCTTTAATTTTTTAACCAAGAACTACATATATCTTCGGATAGTAATGTTGTGCGTCATATTGTTTTTATTTTCAAAACAGTAAAAACAGGTACAAATGAATGAATGAATCTTGATCCGTTTTGTACTATACTAGCTGACCCACCCGGCTTCGCTCGGCTAGAAATATCTTAGTTTCATACTAATTACTTAAATGAAATAAATTTTTGAAATATATAAAAACTGAGAAAAAAAATAATGTTAACTTAAAACTCAAAAAAAGTTGTTAATAAATATTTCATTTTGAAAATAATAACATGAACAAAACAAAAGTGATACATATTTAGATATTCATCTATATATATATATTAACCCACGCGGCTCCGCACATTTTCACAAATTTTAGTTTCATACGAATTAAATGAAATAAATGTTTTAAATATATAATTGTAATATTTAAAAAACTAAAAAAAAATATTTTTAACTTAAAACTGAAAAAGTGAAATGAACAGTTTTAACCTTGATGCGCCCGACGGAACTAGGAAAATATTCCTGACATAATTGATATTAGCAGCAATACATTCTCAAAATGGAAGCGTTAGCCCTCGCATCTAACGGAGTCGCTGCAACACTGTTAAAAGGTGAAAGAACAGCACATTGAGCACTCACTTGCTTTCCTTGAACCTGCAAATCAACGAAAATCCTGTTTGCAACATTTCGAAGCAATCAGGCATAGCAAAAGTGTTGAATGATTGTAAATTGATCATATGGGATGATTGCAAGATTGCGAACAAACGACCATTAGAAGCACGATCGAACATTGAAAGATTTTCGCAACAATAATCGTCGCTTTGGTTGCGTGATGATACAGTTGGCGATCGGCTTCCAACAAAAATTTCCCGTGATTCTGAAACCAGCAGCGGCGGATGAATTAAACGCATGTCTCAAGCCATCGTATTTGTGGCGATATGTGAAAACCATTCCATTCATCACTAATAGACTAATAGCCCACAGCAGAATTTATGTGTAATTGATAGCAAAAAAAGAAGTATAGGCGCCGAAAGCTCCTGTAAAGGCTATTCAAAAATGAAATGATTAAACAGTGCATCGAAAAAAATATATGAATGCAACTTTGAGGGTAGTCGTTTTAGCCGAATTTGGTTTTCACCCCTCCCTAGATTAGCTCCTCCGATCCCATTACAAGGGAATATGAGATCATTTGACTATATAGTTGGAATTGCCACACTGTTTAAAAAACCGTTTTAATTTTGAAATTTTAATTTTTTAAACGGACTGGCAGGGTGAACTATACACTGAAAGGGTCTCGGATTCCGTGATATGTAAGCCCAGGAGCTTATCTAGGGAGAGGTGAAAACCTATTTCGACTAACACGAAAACCCTCGAAGTTTTACTCATATTTTTTTGTCGATGAACTGTTTAATCACTAAAGCCCCGGTTGTGGATTGCAAAAAATAAATAAATAAATTTGGTGGCGCAACAGCTCATGGAGAACCAGGGCCTAGTGACTTACAACTCACAACCATTCCTGTGTGCGTGTTTGTTGGCAGAAATGGAGGGGACCTACAGTTTTTTGCCGAATCCGAACGGCTAAATGAGAAGCACTTTTTCATGACAAGTATACTCTTGGAGGATTTGTCAGTTCCTCGCAAGAGGCAGTACCTCGAATAAAACATTTCTGTTTTTAGGTGGCACGGCTGGGACTCGAACCCACACCTTCGGCATGACAGTCCTACGCACTAACCATCAAGCCACGAGGTACTACAAGATGTGTGTGGATTGCAAAACTTTGATTTTTTTTTAATAGCCTTTACTGGAACTTTCGACGCCTATACTTCTTTTTTTGCTATCACTCACACCCAAAATTTGCTGTGGGCTCTCGGTCTATAATTTATATCCGAACACTGATCAAAATTATCGTAGCTACAATTTTAGCAGCGAAAAAAATGACTTAAATTGGACGATTCAAAATCAAATTCCGGGAGAATTGCATTCTTACAAATCGATCAATTACGTTGTTTACAAAGATGAAGTCGTCAGTTATCCAGTTGATTTCGTTTACTCTTTGGATTTCCTTGGCATGCCATGCCGCCTCATCATTTGCGCTTTAAAGTTGGATCTGTCATCATAATGCTACAAAATCTTCATACACCGAAACTGTGCAATGGAACCCAACTGATTGTGACGAAGTTAATGAACAATGTGATAGTGGCAAGAATTTTGAAAGGGCCATTCAAGGAAGAAAAATGCCTAATGCCCGAATTCCCATCATTTAAACCGATTTGCCGTCAGCTATATGTGGCCTTTCCTCGAGTTGGGAAACCATCCTCACTCTTCATTTACACTCCGGAGCAGAAAACAAAAAATGTTGTGTATCATGCAGCCTTTTTAATACTATCATTGTTGTATTATTTTTTTTTTTAATTTTATATGAACGATTTGTATTACTCAAGAGCTTTTTGATAAACGACGTTTTTTTGTTTTCCCATTTAATGCATAAATGAACAATAAGGACGGTTTACCCACTCACGAACATCCAACATAAATTTATACCACATACTTGCAATGACTGACCTTGTGATTTGTTAATTGTTATAGCTACGGTGACCATCCGTCCCGAGTTTACCGGGACAGTCCCGTATTTGTATAGCCTGTCCCGGTTTATTTTTTAAGAAACCCGGGACGTACAAGTGTCCCGTATTTAGTTATTTGTCCCGTATTTGTACATTTTCTTAAGTTTCATATAATTTAAATAAATAAAAAAAATTATATTTGAATGCCCACTGAACGCATTCATTAATTCATTGATTTTCCAAAAATCTTGTTTTGTAAACAAAGAAACATGTTTTAAAATTTGCTTAGTGTGCATTACGGAACGTTATTTCTTAGCTGTAGGTAAATATAATTTACATTTAACTTAAATGTATTATTTAAAAATTTAGGGTCAGTTTTTCAGTGTGATCTCATCCTTGCCTTGGCGTTAAACCTAAGTTAAGTCCAGAAACGTGTTTTTCAATAAATCTAAGTCCTATGTTAACTCCGAGTTAATTTACCTAATTTGGCGAGTTAACTCAGGATATAAACTCTCAATTGTGACACGATGGCGATTTCGATTGTGGTATCCATGTATCGTACTGTCGAACATCTATTTCAATAGATTATTAACAGCTGAAAGAATAAATTAATCCTCAACTAAAAAACTACTTCTGAAATTGCCCAAGGCTAACTTATTTTCAGTACCTACGTTCTGTTACTCTCGCATCGATAAAATCAGTCGAGAAACGTTGAAAAATGGAACAAAACTCATGCATTTTGTATCAATTTTCATCGTTTCTCGGCCAGTTTTTTCGATGCGAGAGTTACAGAACATAGGCACAGGACTAGCTAACTCTGAATTAAATTAAGGGTTAACTCGGCACTGAAAAACTGGCCCTTAGTTGCTTTGTTAACAGAAGACTGAATTATTCTAATAGATAATAAAATTAAAAATCATAAGTTTTTTTTTGTTTTTAGTTTGTTACGTTGTGAAGAGATTATAATTCAATTTAACGTTCCTTTCTTTTTAAGAATTTCCTTTCGTTTGTTTTTCTGTAATTTTTTTAATTTAATTTTAGATATTACTTGATAAAAATAATAGAAGAGTCAAATTTTTTCACTTTAAAAATTGTTCACTTTTTGTCCCGGGTTTTGCTCAAAGAAATATGGTCACCGTAGTTATAGCGAATGTAAGACGAATCGGTAATTGCAAACGCTTGAATTCAAATTGCAAATCAGAAGGAATCATGGGAATTCTTGAAATTAGCACATCTTCCCCCTTATACTTTCCAATTAAAATAGTAGCTTCGATAACATTGTTCATTAATCGCTTTACTGCTAAAACCATGGGTCCTATTTATCGGATCACCAAGATTAAAGTCTTGAGACTTAGGGAAAATGACATTCCTTTTTTTTTAAAAGTGTATTGAAGCGTTAATGACCCTACCATATAAACAGGAAACCAAGCTGGTTTTAAACCCCCACCCCCACCAAAGGCTGAAAAAAAAGTTGTCAGACTTTTGTATTCGATATAACGATATATGTACCTATAATCCCTCATACTCCGGTTTTTGTTATATATCCACTCCTAGTTTTTGAGTTTGTTCTTTTATTATTATTTGTTCTGTAAAACAAGTTTTGGTTTCGTGTGAAAAATGTTCTTGTTTTTAATCAAACTTAAAGGTGATATTCGAATATGATTGATGATGAAAAAGTTCATAGAAATGGGTTTCAAAACACAGTTTCGTAGCCTATCCGTGCGTCCGTTTGCACATACTGTAGGCGTACATAAATCGGGCCAGGCATTAACGAATGAACGAATTTGCTTCAACTTCAAAGAAATGCTCTGCAGTTTTTTAACGTTCTAAGGGAGAAATTAAAATTTTGTTTTAAGGGGTTCTTCAACTTTCGAGCTTAAATTTGAAGACTATTTTTCAAATTATGTATATTGCGAAGAAACTACATGATAATTGGAAACGATTTTTTCTTGAAAGTATAATTTCTTCATATTTCGATTGTCAAAATATCAATTTGTAAAAAATAATCTTTCCTCCTCCACTTTGGAGGTTTATTTACAGTCATATACCATGCCGTAAGTTTCAATTCTTAGCCCTTTAATGTAAATGCGATCACAACAAAAACATAAATTTAAAAAAAAGAGCCAAGTTCTTATATGTACAAGAAACCTGTGCTTAAAAAGTCTGCCAAAAAAAGTTATGAGATCTAAAATATATGCCAAGTTTTAAGTTCATGAAGTTTAATGTCAAACATCTTAAGTAGAGTTATATCGAAACTATTCCAAATCATGACAGATATTTGGTATTTAATGATTACTAATTAAAATATGGTGGGTTCACTGGTCAAGTTTTCATACATTTTAAATAAGTAAGTAGTTAAGAGAAAGCTTGCCAAGTAAATCCACCAAATTTTAATCAGTAATCATTAAATACCAAATTTCTGTCATGATTTGGAATTGTTTCGATATAACTCTACTTAAAATATTTGACATTAAACTTCATGAACTTAAAACTTGGCATATATTTTAGATCTCATTACTTTTTTTGGCAGACTTTTTACGCACAGGTTTCTTGTACATGTGATTTCACTCCTTTTTGCAAAGATTTATTTTGCCAGGTGAAAATCAAGCCCTACCGCTCCACAAAATTTCATTATTCTACGACAACCGAAATTCTCCATATAAATAATAGCAATTCTGATAAAGTGGGTGGATGTGCCCCCTGAATGAAAAATTCCAAATTTTCGATTTTTTTTTCTAAGTAGGTACTTCAAGTCGTGCAGGCCTACTAATTTTCATCGTTCTACAACAATCGGAAGTGCTCCATATAATTTATATGAATTTTTAAGAATGTGGGTGGATGCCTTGCCCCCTGAATGGAAAATTCCAATTTTTCAATTTCTTTATTTCTAAGTACCTCAAGCACTACCGACTTGCAAATTTTCATCGTTCTACAATAATCGGAAGTGTTCCATATAATTTATAAGAATATTTAAGAAAGTGGGTGGATGCCACGCCTCCTGGGTAGAAAATTGCAGATTTACGATTTGTTTCTTTGTTTGCACCACAAGGCCTACCGTTGTGCGAAATTTCAAGTTTCTACGATGTCGGGAAGTGCTCCATAATTTTGATGATCTGTCAGTGAGTCAGTCAGTCAGTGAGTCAGTGAGTCAGTGAGTTACGGTTTTTGTGATTTTTGAAGTACTATATCTCGGGAATTACTAATGCTAAAGAGTTGAAATTTGGTGAGCCACCTGTGTTTGATCAGCTCAGCAAATACTGCGAATTTGAAATTTCTGACTTTATTGGTACTAAAGTTAGAGGGGAGTTGAAAATCGCCTGAGCTTGTTTCTGTAAAAAGGGTGTAGTGCCGCGAACTTGGCTGGGCACTACCGTGCCCTTTGGTAGTATAGGGCATCTTATTTTATTGTAAACTTTCTTTACAGTAGAGTCGAGCAGCTAAATCACAAAATTGGGGAGTTAGAAACGTTGGAAGCGGATTACGCCAAATTTTTAAAATAGAATTCAGGTGCCCTGACCTTCCCGGCTGCCCTACGACCTTCTATATCGTGGATCCAACTCCACGCATGTTTATATGTTACTATGGACAAAATTTTAAGAACATCTTTTTTGTACGATTCATCGGATAAACATTTTCGAAAAAATAAATACTTATTTTTTTCTCTTGACTCATAAAGTAAGAACTTATGAATTGTATAATTCACACAATTCGTGGCTGATGATATCGATTAAAGGCTCATTTTATAGGTCGTTATAAGAACTAAAAATGATTCTTAGACCATCATCCAAAAAAATCAAAGGTAACCAAGATAACTCAAGAAAAGTCATACCACCCCAAAAACACAACCCATAGAGGGCCATTGGCCCGTTATAACTCAAAGATTAAACAACCTATAGAGGTCATTAATAGCTTATTTTATAGGTAATTTTATTATGTACAAAGTTGAAGTTGGACGTATTGCTGTAAAATGAAATGCAAGTGAGCTATTGCAATAAAACAAAACCAATCTCTTTTTTAAGATAGCGGCTCTTCCCTAACCTCAAAAATCCCAAAAACTCGTTTTTATGATAAGAAGGCGTACCCAAACAGATTCCATAAAAAAATTTAGTCCATCGAAAAATGCGATTTGATTTCCTAATTTGACTGAACTACAAGTATTTGTCTTGAACAAACTTTTTCTTGAGATGCATCATAATGAAGATGCATTATAATAACAGACATATAAGGTTATATTAAAACAACTAATATCTTCTAAGCCACTTAACAACCTTAAATCGTAATAGCAAGTTAGTGGGACCTATTGGGCAATTCCATGGTAACTCACGTTACATTTGGGAGAGTTTTACGCTCTCTTTTATTAAAATTTCAATATTTATATGAATATAAATAAAACAAAATTTAAACGCTTTACATGGTAATGATTTCGACTGCTAGGAAAAAATTTATTTTTTGTGAAAAATAAATTCTTTCTTATTAAAAAATACTAAAACATGTTGGTAACTCACGTTACCATATTCGGACACGGGTTTTGTAGCAGTACAATAGGGCTACGCTTTTTAGAATTTCATTTTATTTTCAGCCGTATGTTTGTTACTTGAAGGATATTTTGCTAATCTAATTTTAAAACTAGGAAACAATAGACAGGGGGCGAGATAAATTTTCCATTTTTCTATCTTCATGTCCACTTTTTCATGGAATTACCCTATTCCTCTTTGTTAAAGTATATTTTGTATTTATTTCCTCATGTTAGTTTTATTATCACAGTATATAATAAAAAAAAAAAACAGTTTAAGATAAAAAGACTATAGTTTCTGGTATTTATTAAAAACGAGTGTATGGAAAGATATATCTTTAGAATTGTTCGTGAATTTAAGACTGATGCATCTTAGATAAGTGCGATAACCGATTGTAATAAAATTAAATAAATATTTTAAGTGAACCAGATAGTTAGTTTTGTACCTGATAAACTTAAGCAATAACAAGTGATTTAATGGATAACTCAGCGTTTGTTGATTACGATGATGATTTTGGTAAATTATTAAAATGCGTGATTTTCAAAAAGTTTTCAATTTTTAGTTGATTTTGTGATTTAAGTTTACATAATCCTGATGTACTTCCTTAATGAGGATCATTTAGATACCTTCCTAAAATAGGATTTGATAAAGAAATTGTGCAAATTAAAAAAAAAATGTTCAAATCAAAAATTTGATTGTCTCGCTAAAGTTCATATAATTATGTTATGTTCCTAGTTTAATACCAAATCCAACTTCATACTGGTAACTTCTTATGTCCACTTGGAAACTAGAGACCCGGTGTCATTTTGTGGTAGCAAAATCTCCAATTCAAGATCTATGTGCTTATCAGGTGCTTAATATGCAACCAAGGTAAGACCAAAGTTGGCCCTGTGCTCCCGAGATATTCGAGATGAAAAACATTTTTAAACGATTTTTGGTATATAGTTTTCGTTTAAGTAGTTTTGTTTGCTTAAAAAATAAAACTATCAGTCTTATAATTTACAAATCTTATCAGTTGTTGACTTTATGTATGTAGAATAATATCAGCCCGAAGTCAATATCATTATTTGTTCTCAAGATATTCGAGAGGAATCTTTTTTTTCAACAATTTTAGCAGAATAGAATAGATACATGTATTAAAAATTAGAAAATAGTATTCTATGTATTAGAGAATTCAGTAAATTGTTCTTGAAGCAGTCACTTGAAATGTTTAGGTCAAAATTTCAACTTGCTTCATTACGACTTTTACCTCTTAGCCTCTCCATAATTCGTCCTCATCGCGGGTCTCAAAGTGATCGCTACCAATCGATAGCTTTATTGAAAAAAAAATCACAAAACTGCTGGTGGTTCCAACCTTTGTTGGACACTTAAGCCATAGTATGGCCATTTCGGGTATCGGTTTTTGATGACAACATAAGCTTTCGGGACTGTGGAAATTCTAAACCAATTGATCGGACACAACAAAATTCGTGAATAAATGCTTTTCTGACAGGTTTTTTTTTTATTAAAAAAATCTCATCGTGGATCTAGGTAATGTTAGTAGATACCAAATGAAAGGTTAAACTGTCCTCTCTACGAGTTCATAGATCGAATAATTTTTCTAGGAAATAACCACGTGTCCAACCACTCAAAAAAAAAAAAAAAAAAAAAACAATATTTTTAAAGGTTTTTTGTTTACTATTGATACTTGAAAACTCCACATAAATGATGTGAGATTAACATTAATTAGTATCAAACGATAATTTCCAAAACTTAATATGTTATTCCTTGATAATTTGCCATTTATTAGTCGTTAATTAGTTTTTGCAAAATTAAATTTTGTCAGATTACCAAATCAGTTTTCACTAATCAAAAAATAGGTAGGTGGTGATTTGCCTTTAATAATTATTTTCCGTTAATGCTAATATTAAACAAATAACCCAAAATTACATAGAAAACATCGCATGACAAAATTTAATTTTTCACAAAAAGTTAACGACTAATAAATAGCAAATTATCAAGGAATAACATATTAAGCTTTGGAAGTTCTTACAACTTTTAGAAAAAACATAGAATGACCAATTCAAAATTATCACAAATAATTAACGGCTAGTTAATGGTAAATTATCAAGCCATAAACCATCCAGTATAAACAGATTTTACCCCATTTTCAGATAGTACTTTTCCAACTTGATGTCAAGCTACCAAAAAACCCAAAAAACATAGAAAACATTGCACGACAAATTCAAAATTGTCACAACTAATTGAAGACTAATTAGTGGTAAGATATTAAGCCATAAACAGCTCGGTATTAGCAGTTTTAATCCCTTTTTAAGGTGCTGCTTTGCTAACTTTGTATGAAGCTAACGAAGAAATTAAATAAAACATAGAAAACATTGCACGATTTAACTCAATTTTTCACAACTAATTAATGACTAATTAACAGCAAATTATTAAGCCATAAAACATTAAGTATTAGAAGTTTTTCACACATTTCGAGTAGTGTCAAGCTAGCAAAGCACCCAAAAAAACAGAAAACATTGAATGACAAACTCGAAATTGTCACAACTAATTAACGACTAATTAACGGCAAATTATTCACCTACCCATTTTTCGATTCGTCAAGTTGCTTTGCTAACTTGACACTCATAGAAAACAAATAACCCAAAAACACATAGAAAACATCGCACGACAAAATTGATTTTTTCACAACTAATTAACGACTAATTAACGGCAAATTATTAAGCACTAAAATATTGAATTTTAGATGTTTTTACCACTTAAAAAAAAAAACATAGAAAACATGGAACGACAAATTTGAAATTGTCACAACTAATTAACGACAAATTATGCACCGATCCATTTTTCGTTCCGTGAGAGTTGCTTTGCTAACTTGATATCAAGTTAGCAAAGCACCCAAAAAACAGAAAACATTGCACGATCAAATTGAATTTGTCACAACTTATTAACGACTAATTAATGGCAAGTTATTAGGCCATAAAGCATCAGGTATAAGAAGTTTTTACTGATTTTCGACAGGGTGCTTTGCTAACTTGATATCAAGTTAGCAAAGCACCCAAAAAAACATAGAAAACATTGAACGACAAATTCGGAATTGTCACAACTAATTCATGACTAGTTAACGACATATTATCCAACTAACCATTTTTCGATTCGTCAAAGTTGCTTTGTTAACTTGACACTCATTTAAAAATTCCGAGGGAACAAACATTTTTGGGTGAAATATTTTCCGGTCGAAGCTCATAATAAGGCTGAATAGCTAGGTTTCGATAAGAAAATACAAAATAAAGGTGGATTGTTGATAAAAATAAAAAATAAATTGAAGTTGTTTCAATAGCAGAAAGTAGCAAGAAATCTTTGGCAGACAATTAGTTTATAAGTCAAGCTTTTAAAAAACATAAAATGTAAATGCACGATACCGGACGATAACACTGACGCTCTAAGAAACCAAACCCTTCACTTTGGTTTTTCAATTATAGAACAACTAGTTATAACGTTTCTCAAAAAATGGTAAAACAAACAATTTTGAAAATATTTTTTAAATTTTTATTAGGCCTTAACCTTCAGTTAAATACTCCAATAATTTATTTTTTTTTAAATCTTAATCCCTTTTAGTAATAGAAGCCTTTACTTTGACGACTGATTTTTCTTCAAAATCTGGTCTATCATAACTGTCACTTTAAGCTTGCGTAGTGCTGTTATTTTACAAAATATGTTAAAAATATTTTAAGATATGGTGAATTAGATATTTTGCAGTGCAGCCTATGTATGCGATTTTAAGCTAATTTTGGAACACATACTTTTTTTAATTTTATCCATCTAGCTCGACTTTTTTGACCACTGTGCCCCCCCTGCGTTTGCCCCTGACGCGACGTCGAGACATCACATAATACATAATGTCGTTGGAAAGGTACTTTAATGTACTAAAATAAGAGTAGTAAGGTAGCTCATTTCAATTAATTAATGTCTGAAAAATGCCTCGGTAGTGTGCCTTACTTCTGTAGCAAAATTGAACGAAACTTGACGAAACCTTCCACTTCGCAATTATATATATATATTAATTATATATATATATTATATATTAATTATATATATATATATTTTCTTCTGACCACTTGAGTGCCCCCCCGAGCATTACAGCTTAACTGGCTGAACAGAATGGAGACGGAGCTGCAACTAGAGCTGCAACTTTAATAGCTGTCAAAATTTTAAATACACACAAATTCAATGATGCGAACAGAACACGACGCAGCTGCAGATGGAGCTGCAGACGCAGCTGGACAAGTTGGCCAACTTTTAACTTATGCTTGCAGCTTATTTGACGTTTCAAAATTGCGAGCAAAACGAAATGTTTACATGTGGGTTAAAGTGATTTTTTACTCTTTTCATTCATTCATAAAGACGTAAAGAAATTTTAGCTTCTTCTTCATCATTGTTAATTTTTATTTTTGTTTTCATTTTTATTTTCGAAATGTCAGAAAGCTGTACAGCTGCATTGTGGGCGCGTAAAAAATCACATACGACACTTTTCGACAGCTATTCCAGTTGCAGCTGCAGCTCCAGTTGCAGCACTCTATTCTGTTCAGCCAGTAAGCTAGAACTAGCATTTGGTGAAATATGGGAATACCAAAAAGATATAAATGATATGTAAAGTGTGGGTGTGTTCTCATTTTGACGCGGAAAAGCTACTTTTCGTTGGTTTTTGACATTAGCTTCAGTGCCCTTCCAACCGTCCGTTATAGTTCTACCTTTAGTTCATGGTTCATGGTTATTCTTGCATTTCTTTGCATTTGTTGTTAATTTGGAACCATAATTTTCAACGTGGTGGGGGTGTAAAAAACGGCTTCCCTCGCCTTATATTTTCTATTTATAGGTAGTAAAATGCGTTCCCATCGTTTTTACTTGCGATATATGTACATTGTGCATCGTAATGTACTTGTACATTAGGGTGGTCGTTAATATAATGGGTTTTTTTATTTTTTATATTTTTATGGGGCTAAATCTGCTCTAAATGAAGAAAAACAAATTTCAGATTTTTATTTTCATCACCTATAGTCGCCTAAGGGGTAAATTAAATTTCCCCTTTTTAAGAAATTAGTGTTAAATCTGTGACAAATATTCAGAGCATGTAGGTGGGAAGTAGACTAGAAAAAAATACAAGGGGGTAATATCTCCCCCCACTTGAGGAGGGACAATTTGGTAATATAATTGCATAAAATAGAAAAAAAGAATTACAAAAGAACGGCAACACTTACAGTAATGTTTTTTAACTTTTTGGAAAGCCAGAACTCCATTTTTATAGTTAATTTTCAAATAAAGTTCTTTGAATAAACAATTTCAGCAAAAATTGTTTTCAAGCCTAAAATTTTGAAAAAAAAAATAGTTTTTTCTTCAAAATGTTGAGTTTGAAACAATTTTTTGACAAAACTGTTCATCTTAAATTGAAAACATAGCGTAAGAATTAATTTCTGGCTTTCCAAAAAGCTACAAAACATTACTGCAAATGTTGCCTTTGTTTTTTCATTAATTTTTTTCTATTTTATGTAATTATTTTATTAAATTGCCCCTCCCGTCCAAGTGGGGGGAGATATCATCCCTCTCCCGTAAGATTTTTTTCTTGTCTACTTCCCACTTATATGCTCTGATTTTTTTGCAGATTTAACGTGAATTTCCTAGTATAGGGGATTAAAATAAAAATCTGAAAAAATTAGTGAATTTTTTTTTCTTCCTTTTCTTTAACGACCACCCTAATGTACATAGGTAGAAACTGTAGGGCCAGTTTTGGATTCGAGTCGAAAAAAATTTTGAGATAATAATCTAACATGTCATTACGATGACAGAGAACACCTAAAAAAGTGGGTGGTTCAAATCTGTAAGTCTGTCTGTTTGTACCTCGACCTGCAGCCCAAATCACTGAAACGATTTTCTTCAAATTTTCGGTTTTTGATTTACTCATTAAAGGCTCCACCGATTTTAATCAAATTTTTTATTTGAAACAAAAAATTGAAAACAGAATTGTTTTTAAAGTTTAAACATAGGTCTCTACAGGGTGTCCCGAACCTATGTAAGTGGAAGTATTTTATGGTGTGGTTCTTGGGATTATTCTGATAAAAAAAATTGTATGGGGGGAAAGTTGTATCTCCCCTCCCTGAGGCAGGGGGCAGTTTCTGAAACATTGATTTTAAATGCCCAAAAAAAAACATTAAAAATCAACGAAAGCGTTTCTAATAATGTTGTTTTGAAAGCTAATACTCCATTCTTGCATTTGGTTTTTAAATCAAGTTGTTTAGCGAATAGTTTTTGAGAAATTAAATTTCAAATTTTACGTAATTTAATGCTGTTTTTGCGTTCAATATTCAATGCCCTCATTATTTTTAAGTTCATTATGTTGAAATCTTTCTTAGTTCTTGAGAAATTAAGAAAAAACAAAAGGTACTTTTCCCAAATAAGCCCGAAAAATTAATTTATTCATGAATTATTCATAATTTAACTCTTTTTCTCTTCCCTCTTCCCCTGCACAAACTGAGTCCCAAGTATTGGAACACCTTCTGACCAATATCATTGCAAAGGTCTCAATGAGTGGTTTTTGTTGTTGTATTTATAAACAGAAGTCTGAATCTCGTGCAGGGAAAGTCTTATACCCCAATAACTGTTGCTTTGAACTATAACTCTTTCCCTGCACAAACTCTGTCCTAAGGGTGTTTGACCTACTTGGAAATGCCTAGTGCTATTTTTTGCTGTATGGGCATAAGTCTGTATATAGTGCAGGGAAAGTGTAAAAGTCCATTATAACTTTTGCACTGCACCAAAAATATTTCCCTGCCCAAGTTGCGTCCCAAGTGTTGTAACACCTTTTGACCTATATGAATGGAAATGTCTCAACGAGTGCTATTTTTTTTCCTTTTGCCTGTATTTAGTGCAGGGAAAGTGTAATTACCCAATCTAAGTGTTGCACTGCACTATAAATCTTTCCCTGCCCAAGTTGCGTGTATTGTAACCAACGTTGCCACAAAGTGCCCGATCGGGCCTTTTGGCCCCCTGTTTTATATTTTGGCCCTTGGCCCGGGCCTATTAGAAATGGCCCCAAATGTTAATTTCAGAAGCTTTAACATAATTATAGTGTTAGTGATAATTAAAAAGTTGTACAAAATTAAATATTAACCATAGCCAATTCTTATTTTTATTTTTACTTGCGATATAGGTACTATAGGGCAAGTTTTGGATTCGTGCAAAACAAAAAATTTCGAGATAACAATCAAACATGACATTACGATGATAGAGAACACGAAAAAAGTGGGTGGCAAAATTCTGTCTGTCTGTCTGTCCGTACCTCAACCTACAGCCTAAACCACTGAAGCGATTTTCTTCAAATTTTGAATTTAAGGTTTTTTTGTAACTCTCCAGAGGGCAAATTGAATTTTTTTTTTTAGCTGAAAAAATAACGGTACTTGCCATACAACCGTTAAGGAAAAGCTTATTTATATCAAGAACGGCTCCAACGATTTTGATAAAAAAATCAATGTATTATTGTAGATATAATGTACCTTTAAATAAGAAAAAAAAATCACAAAAAACATTTATTAACGGTACCTGCCATATAACGTTTTTTTTGATTTTTGATTTTCTCATTAACCGCTCATCCGATTTCAATGAAATTTTTTGCACAAAAGCTTTGTTAAAATGTAAATAATACCGCATACCAAAATGTTTGAAAAAATAAATTTTGGATTTTTAAAAAAAGATTCAAAATTTTTTTTTGAAAATTCAATATTTCAAAAATGGGTTGATGAATTATTTTGAAATTTCAGTTTTAAGTGTATATTAATATATACTCAAAATTGGCATACCAAATTTTTTTTTTGAAAAATGTTACAAAAATGTTATATATAAAAAATTAATTTTCTAGAAAACAACTCCAACGATTTAAAATTTTTTTTTGCATACAGTGTTGGACAGAGAATTAGCACACATTAGTGAATCGGATTTTAACAAGAAAAATCTATATTTTTGCTTTGTTCTTCGAACATAATTTATTGAAAACTCTTTAATTCAACGTTAAAAAACTTAAATATACACAAAAAAAGAATTCAGCAAAATAACAACAACAAAAAATCATTAAATAAAATTTGTTGGTGTAATATGGGGTGGTCACAGAATTAACACAAGTACGAAATAAAATAATCTATCACTAAAACAAGTAGTTTTTTTTCTAATATTTTGTTGGGTTCCCTTTCTGCTTTAACACAGCCCTAAACCGCCGAGGAATACTCGCCTCTAGGTGCTGGCATTGATGAACAGGAATGCTGTTCCAGCCATCCTTAATTGCCTCCCAAAGCTCTGCTAGATTCCTTGGCTTCCTTAGTCCAACCTGATATTTAACATCGTTCCATAGATTTTCTATGGGTTTCAGGTCAGGACTCTGCGCAGGCCAAGGCAAAAAATTGATTTGCTGATCACTAATGCACTGCTTCACCTACCGGGAAGTGTATAAAGGATCATTATCATGCATAAATGTCCATGATAATGGTAAATTATCGTCTGCAAAGTGCTCCATATGGTTTTCCAAAATGCTCTTGTAGTGATGCTGGTCCATTCGCTGCTCTATTTTTACAATAGCCCCTACACCGTACCATGAAAACGCACTACAAAACACTGGTGTCAAAAAAAAATATTACAGCCAGGCTTAAGTTCACCGGAGTACGGATCCAAATTCTTATCATTTTGGAAAAATGTTTTTTGGAGTGATGACACGCAATTAAATCGATTTGGATCTGATGGAAAGCGTTATGTTTGGCATTCAACAAAGCAAGATATTAATCCACGTTACACAGTTAAAACTATGAAACACGGTAGTGTGTGTATTATGGTGTGGGCTGCGTTTTCATGGTGCTGTGTAGGGCCTATTTCGAAAATAGAGCTGCAAATAGACCAGCATCAGTACAAGAGCATTTTTGAAAACCATATGGAGCCCTTTGCAGACGATAATTTACCATTATCATGGACATTCATGAATGATAATGATCCTAAATACACTTCCCGCTGGTGAAGCAGTGCATTAGTGATCAGCAAATCAATTTTTTGCCTTGGCCTGTGCAGAGTCCTGACCTGAATCCCATAGAAAATGTATGGAACGATGTTAAATATCAGGTTGGACTAAGGAAGCCAAGGAATCTAGCAGAACTTTGGGAGGCAATTAGGGATAGCTGGAACAGCATTCCTGTTCATCAATGCCAGCACCTAGAGGCGAGTATTTCTCGGCGGTTTAAGGCTGTGTTAAAGCAGAAAGGGTACCCAACAAAATATTAGAAAAAAACTACTTGTTTTAGTGATAGATTATTTTATTTCGTACTTGTGCTAATTTTGTGACCACCTCATATTACACCAACAAATTTTATTTAATGATTTTTTGTTGTTGTTATTTTGCTGAATTCTTTTTTTGTATATATTTAAGTTTTTTAATATTGAATTAAAGAGTTTTCAATAAATTATGTTCCAAGAACATAACAAAAATAAAGATCTTCCTTATTTAAATCCGATTCACTATTGTGTGCTAATTCTCTGTCCAACACTGTATATTCATATTTTTTCAAGTAATCAAATGGCATACTTTTTTTTGAGCTCTAAGTTATTTATCAGGCTGTTTATACAATTAAAAGAACGATTTAAATGCTTTTTATACTTTTTCTATAATTACTTGAATATTTTTTAAAGTTCTTAAGCCCCACACAACTTGAACATAAGAGCAAGTACGTGCGATCCAGTCGTGCATTTTATTTAATATAATATATATAGCTACAAAACAGCTTAGAAAAAAAATAGGTAAGATCATGATAATGACGCTAATAAAAGGTGGGTTTAGTTGGAAGCTTTCAAAAAATATTTGTATTGTGTACCAAAATTTTTGAAAAAAATATTTTTTGGATTTTTAAGAAATGTTTCTTTTTGTTGTTGAAAATCAAATGTTTCAAAAACGGCATGATCGATTTTCTAAAAAACTCGATACGTAAGAGTTTTTTAGTACTCTCCAAAATATTTTTAGAAAAAAATTTACATTTATGAAAAAATAACGGTACCTTCCATACAAAAGTAAAAAAAACGGAAAGGAAAATATCTTTTTTTCTCAAAAACGACTCCTACGATTTTGATTAAACTTTTTTCGTGTATTAAAATTAATACGATCTACTACCAAAAATTATAAAATTTTACACTTAGCTTAGCTGTTAGTAGTACCTGTCATAGAAATTTTTTTATTTAGAATTTTCGGATTTAGATTAATTTTTGTATATACAAATTTCAGATGAAATTCAATAATATTGCATATAAAAAATTTTCAAAAAACAGTTTTTGAATTTTTAAAACAACTAATTTTTTTTTTGAAAGTTCGATATCTCAAAAACGGTTAACGATTTTTTTTTTAATTGTTTTTTATATACACATAAGTAAATGCTTTAGATTTGCATACCAAAAATGTTTTAAGAATTTTATATATAAAAAACTATTTTTTTTTTAAAACTGCTCCAACGATTTAAAATTTTTTTCCATAATATAAATAAATTTTTTTCATATTCAATCAAGAATTAAGATGGCGTTCTTTTTTCCACCTCGACCTGTCAAAGGAGTAGCTAATTCTATGCTTTTCTACATTTTTCTCTCATAATTTCCATGTTTTTATATACAATTTTCTTAACCCCAAGTTTATAGACTTGGTATATAACAATTTCTTAAAATTCTTCAAAATATTAAACAAAAAATTTACTTTTATTAAAAACCTACCGTACAAATGTTAAAAGCCGTTGAAGAAAATCTCAATTTGCTCAAAAATGATGAACAAATTTCAGTGTGCTAAAATAAGTACCAAACCAGTTTCCAAAGACCAAAGTTGGAAAAATTTACTTTTATTAAAAACCTACCGTACAAATGTTAAAAGCCGTTGAAGAAAATCTCAATTTGCTCAAAAATGATGAACAAATTTCAGTGTGCTAAAATAAGTACCAAACCAGTTTCCAAAGACCAAAGCAGGTAATGGAAAAATTAAAAATTAAGGTGCCAGTTATATCTATCATTGAAACTGATCATTGAAAACTTTAATGATTGATTTTGAGGCGTTTAGAAAGCAAAATCATCTATTATTTTGATGGACGATTAATGCTCAAGACTTAATTAATATTTCTAGTCAAAAAAAATTTCAAATAGGCCCAACTTTCCACCAATATTGACTTTTAATTTGTCAATGATCATTAGTAAGGTAGTTCAATCATTGAAACAAGAAAAGACGTTTTATGTGGAAAGTTGGGCCTATTTGAATATTTTTTTGGCCAGAAATATTAATTGAGTCTTAAGATTTATCCATCCATCAAAATAATAAATGATTTTACTTCCTAAACGTCTCAAAATCAATCATTAAAATTTTCGATGATGAGTTTCAATGATAGCTATAACTGGCGCCTAACACCGTTATTCATAAACGCAAATGAAACACAAATTATCTTTGATTTGTGAGTTAAGTGTCAAATCTTATCAATAAATCAAAATTCATGGCATTAAAATAACTCACCAAAGTAGGTACATTAAACGAGTAATTAAGTTAAAAATAGTTCTGTCATTGTTGCCAAAAACTATAGATTAAAGACAACAGACTCTTGTGATACACATGATATTTACAGCCTCAAATAAGAGAGTGTATATGTAAAAGTTCAGATTTGGTGAGAAAGTATAGTGCAGTTCCATAAATAGTCTTTGGAAAGAGCTGAGTTCTTGTTGATTGTAACAGATTTTCGTTAAGTTTTTGAACTTAAGGTAGAACTAGAATAGGCGGAAGCTGTCGGAAGCTAATGTCAAAACCGACCGAAAAGTAGCTTTCCGAACCGCCAGTTTCATAAGCCCATAATACACTTAAGTGGTTGAAAAAAAAAATGTAAATAATTTTTTGTTCAATGTTAATTTTCGCTTACTTATTCACATCACAGAGTACGGCTTTTAATTATTTACTTTGTGAAACCACTAAAATTCGATGTGATATAAATTAATTAAAAGAAAATTAAAGATTTCACTTCACTCATACATAAAACAGAAAAAAAAGTTGAAAAACTATGCACCAAGCGAAAAATTCTTTTTAGTTTGCTGCCACCATCTTGATTTTGCATTCGTTCATTTACGAAAGAGCGGTCGGTGAGCGCTCTTACGTCCAACGGCAAAACTTAACGAAAACTAAACGAAAAGTTCCACTTCGCAATTATTTGCGCGTCATATGAATTTCTTCTTTTCGCTCGGTTTCGTACGACCACTTAAGTCCTTTAACGTGGATTAGTTACATACAAATCTGTTTCATAATAGTACCTACTATAGTCTATATATACTTATGGTACCTCCCAAATATTTTTTTTTTATTTTCTTCATAACGGTATGACTGATTTTAATAATTTTTTTCATACACCAAAATTTAAAAAAAAAATATTTTTTGGATTTTTAAAGAATGTTTCAATTTTTTTTTTTTGATAATCAAATCGTCGAAAGTAAAAATAAAAAATAAAAACTTGGTTTTTGGAATATTTCTCAATATATGTGAGGTTATGTGAAAAAATGATCCAAATTAAAGTTGTCTCTTCACTAAAGGGACAATATACTTCTTTATATAACTTTGTTCGAAAGGAGGTCTTCTTTGGTTAGAACTCATAGAAAAACCCCATTTTCGCAGCCAAACCCACATTTTCGTACCCCCACCCCACTTCCGGTCACTTGTTGTGGAATTTTTCACCTATTGTATACAATAGTCCTTAATTTTCCCAACACCCATTTACTGCTTATAATTTTTCCAAACTGGTTTGGCACTGGTCTATTAATAAAATATGTAAATAATAATATTTTTTTCAATAATTCACAGAAAAATCTAAAAATGGCTCGAACAAAGAGGGACTTCCACCGGATAAAGTGTATTCTTTTGAAGAAGCAGCTTCCTTAGTTGGCATTGGAATATTCCATTATTTCTTAATATTAGTATGTGGCTTTTGTTTTATGACAGTAATGGTGGAGACCATGGGCATAAGTATTATGCTGCCATTTCTAAAATGTGACCTGAGTTCAACTATAGCCGAACAGGGATTCCTCGCTTCATCTGGATTTTTTGGAATCGTCCTTAGTTCACATGCAATGGGATTTTTTGCTGATACATGGGGCCGAGTAAAAACCCTACGCACTGCTCTGTTGTTTGGTTTTATTACAACTGTAATCTCAGCTTTTTCTATTAACATTTGGATGTTAATTGCTTTTCGATTTCTGAATGGACTGGCCATTTCCGGTTGTCAAGCTTGCGTGTTCAGTTTTTTGGGAGAATTTCACGGACCTAAGACACGGATGAGATATGTGACTATGTTGTCAATGTTCATGCCGATTGGATTGATGTTCCTACCAAGTAAGTGATAATTTTCTGTTTTAACATGATAATTCAAATTTATAGGAACAGTTTTTCCCCATTTAAGGTATGGCCACGGGAATTCTTCCTTTGCAATTCGATGTAAATGTATTAGGATTGCGGTTTACTCCATGGCGATTACTTCTTTTGACGAATTCTTTTCTAAGCCTCTTAAGTCTTAGTGGGCTTTTCCTGCTACCAGAAAGTCCTAAGTATGATCTCATCCAGGGAAAGACTGAAAGTGCCTTGCAAACATTAAGAAAAATATTCAAATGGAACACTGGTCAACCAGAAAGTGAATATCCAGTAAAACAAGTGAATATTGAATTATCTGGTAGCAACTTGAGCAATATTCATGGAGTTAAAGGTGCTTTTGCTTTGATTTGGAATCAGACTGTTCCGCTGTTTTCAAGAAACCGAATTCTACACACGATGAATATATGTGGAATTATGTTTTCAATATTTGCCATTTCTCAGGGAACATTTATGTGGTAGGAAATTTATTTTTATTCAAGCAGTTTTTCACGGATTTCTTAGTAGTTCTATGTATATTTTTTGTTAAGGTTCCCAACAATGCTAGACCAAATTGTAGCTAAATCGGAAACTGGCTACTTAGTCTGTGAGATCATGGATATGCATGGTACAGTCTCCCTTTCCAAAAATGTAACCATCACTGAGGAACAATGTGGTGGTCCCGTCAACACTGGAATGTTTAAAATTCTAATAATGATTGGTGCATCGTTCACAATGATTTTTTTGGTATTCACATTCACTATTGACATCATCGGAAAGAAGAATCTTTTAAGTAAGCACAATTACTCAAGGGTTGTTTATTGTTTGTTATAGATTTTGTGTAGTGGGTTGAGGGGTAGAAAGGAGTTAAACACTCGTATGTTTTATTTCTTTTAACTGAACATACATTTCATTATTATTGTTATTATTGCAGTGACTTGGATGACTATAGCCGCAATAAGCTGTTTGCTGATACATTGGGTCAGTTCATATGTTCTGTCCATTATACTATTGACCCTAACAATGGCAATTGGTTCTTGTGGAGGAATTGTAAGCGCTATTTCTATCGAATATTTTCCAACAAATATAAACGCTATGGCGATGTGTCTTATTATGATGGTTGGTCGTTTGGGTGCAGTAGTTGGAAGTAACTTTGTTGGCTTAGCAATATTTACGAATTGTAATATGGTTTTTTATATTTATGTTGGTATAATTGCAATCATTGGATTGTGTTCAATATTTTTGCCGGGCAAAGTCGATGCTAAAAAGAAAAATTCAAGATGTTAAAAATTGTGGGCACTAATAAAATTATTAAATCATAATGTCTTTTTTTACTTGCAATATATGTAGGTACTATAAGGAAAGTTTTGGATTCGTGCAAAAGAAAATTAAGATAACAATCAAACATGATATTACGATGATAGAGAACACCAAAAAAGTGGGTGGCACACGTATTTTTCATTTTTTTTAGAACCAAAAATAACGGTACCTGCCATAAAAATTTTGTTTAGCAATTTTACATAATCGTATTTTTCTCAAAAACAACTCGACAACTTTTCTTAAAAAAATTCAATAAATTTATTTTAGTAAATTTTTCAAAAATGGTTATTAATGGTACCTCCCAAAGAACCATTTTTTTAATTTTCGATTTTCTTCAAAACGGTACGACCGATGTCAGTTATTTTTTATACAGAAGCTTCCAAAATATATAAATAGTTTTGTGTACCAAAATTTTCGAGAAAATATTTTTTGGATTTTTAAAAAATGTTCCAAATTTTTTTTTGGAAAATCAAATATTTCGAAAACGGCATCATCGATTTTTTGAAACTCGATATTTAAGAGTTTTTTAGTACTCTCCAAAATATTTTTAGAAAAATTTTTACATTTATGAAAAAATAACGGTACCTTCCATACAAAAGTTAAAAAACCGCAAAGGAAAATATTTTTTGCTTAAAAACGCCTCCTACGATTTTGATAAATTTTTTTCATATACTAAAATTAGTACGATCTCCTACCAAAAATTATAAAATTTTACACTTAGCAACTATAAATAGTACCTGTCATAGAACGTATTTTTTTATTATGAATTTTCTCGTTATCGGCTAAACGGATTTAGATGAATTTTTTTATATACAAAATTCAGACAAGATCAAATAATATTGCATATAACAAAATTTCAAAAAAAAAATTTTGAATTAAAAAAAATTTTTTTTTTTGAAAATTCGATATCTCAAAAACGGGTTGACAATTTTTTTTTCAAATTTTGTTTTTATATACACATAAATATATACTCTAGATTTGCATATAACAAAATTTGTTCTTAAAAATGTTTTAAGTATTTTATGTATGTATAAAAAAATTATTTTCTTAAAAAACCGCTCCAACGATTTAAATTTTTTTTTCCCATACAATCATATTCAACCAAGAATTAAGATCGCATTCTTTTTTTCACCGATGTTAAATTTTATCGATGTTAAATTTTATTTTCTACAAAAAAGGCTTTCAAAATTATATCGAAATTTTGCTCGTTTTCGAGTTATGTATACGCAAAAAACCAAAAAGGGTGCTTTTGCACCCCTCTCTTGAAAATGCACCCTCCAATTTTATAGCACTCCGCGGTTTTCTCATCTTCAATGACCCTTTTGAAGATTGTGACAATAAAATTCCATGAACGTCTTAGTTCCTTATAGTGGGGCTGGTAGTGAGACCAACCTTTCATTTGGACCTGACGGGTTGAGCTTTAGTATATACAAATAGTCTATGTCCTAACTTTACTTTTAAGAAGTGTTGCCATGGTGGCAACACTGTCAGAAGGACAAGAGAAGGTTTGCCACAATCCCGAAATGTTGCTTATAAATCGAAAACCAAGGGTCGGACGATGACCCGAGAACTCCCGTTGGATTCAGCACCCTTGAAACCATAGAAGCACATTATTGTTTTTCTCCCACCCCTCCCCTTGCACGAAGGTGGTGGAAAAAAGTCGTTTTGGAAACAAAATTTGAAAAGCCAATAAAAGTTAGAAAAATATTTTTATTAATAAAATTTAAAGATGGTGTCGACGCAGAATTTTATAATCTACTACATTACATTCAGAGTTTGTTGAAAACCTACTTTGTTTTTTTTTTTTTTTAAAGCCACTTGCAAAGTGCTGGGGAGGGGGGACATGAAAGATTCATCATCATCATCAGCAAGTCCTGTAACCCCGGTTGGGGCAGAGGGTGCCAACAAATCGTTTCCAACCTTCGCGGTCTGCAGATAGATATTTTAACTGTGGCCACGTCTTTCTCTGGGAGTCTGCTTCTGCTAGAACTGTTGATTTCCATGTTGTTCTTGGTCTTCCAACCCGCCGTGCACCCTGAGGATTCCATTCAAATGACTGCTTTGCAGTTGCATCGTTTGGTTTCCTCAGTGTGTGACCAATCCATTGCCATTTACGCTTTCTTATGTCAACTTCCAGCCGCTCTTGACTTGTCCTGCGCCACAATTCCTCGTTTGATATAATTTGTGGCCAGCGAATTTTTAGAATATGGCGTAGACAACGGTTCACAAAAGCCTGCAATTTCTTTGAGATGGTAGTCATGACTTTCCAGGTTTCACAAGCATATAACAGCACGGTGCACGGATTTCACAGGATTCGAAGAATCTCAACTTAGTGCGTAAGGAGATTTGACTTGATTTCCAGATTGGGGACAGAGTACCGAAGGCAGCACGAGCTTTATTTATCCTACTTTTAACGTCCAGATCCGTACCACTGTTTGCAGAGACAATACTGCCAAGGTAGTTGAACTGTTCCACTACTTCAACTGGCGTCTCCTGTAGAATAATACGCTGCTGTGTGGAGCGGCCTGTGAGCATTATTTTTGTCTTTTTGCTGTTAATTCTTAGACCACTCGACTCTCCCTTCACTTGCAGTGTTTGGCACATCCCGTTCAGCCCACTGATGTTATTTGCCAGTAGACATATGTCATCGGCATAGTCTAAATGACTGAGCCTTTCGAACGGTCTCCATTGAATGCCCTGTCGCTCAGCTGTACCAACACTGGCCGTCAATACGTCGTCCATCGCCAGCAGGAAGAGAACTGGCGATAGAACATCCCCTTGTCTCACACCCTGTTGCACTACGAAGGAGTCGGATCAGTGATGAAAATTGACTTTTGTCGATTGTACTGAAAACTGAAAAAAAAAATGTACTGAAAAAGACCAAATAGTGCTGAATTTTTTAAAATTATAAAACAACGGAAACAATTAAAATAAATATTTTATTAAAACAAAAATACATAAATTAAATACATATACCTATACATTTCATTGGTATAATTTTATTCTAAAACAAGTCTTATGGACGGATAGCAACTTTGGCACAAGTCTTTTCTTTGTATTTACATTCATATGTACATTAGGGTGGTCCTTATATTGTTTTTTTTTTTTTTTAATTCCAACTTGGATAGGCATCAAATGACTAAATAGAGAACAAACTTTTTTCAGATTTTTTTTTCACCACCCTGGTCTCCCTTTTTCCACTTCAAGGTACAAATAATGGAGTTAGGGTGATACTTATAACACGTGAAAAAAAATCTGAACTCTTAGATTAGATTGAGACGAAAAAAAAATCGTATCGGATGGGGGTCTATTTGAATTTCCCCCCGTTCAGCCGGGAGGGGTCATTTTCTAAAAATTTGACCCAAAAGAGAAAAATATTATTAAAAAACAACGGGACCACTTACAATGGCATGCTATAGCTTTTTTTAAAGCCATGAATCCAGTTTCTAGTATGTTTCTTACATCAAGTTTGTATTGTAAATATTTTCTGAAAAAATAATTTTCAAACGTATAGCATTATTATTTTGGTTTGTATTTATAAGTTTGAAAATTATTTTTTCAAAAACTATTTACAATAAAAACTTGATGTAAGAAACATATTAGAGACTGGATTCATGACTTTAAAAAAAAGCTATAGCATCCCATTGTAAGTGGTGGCGTTGTTTCTTAATAATTTTTTTCTATTTTGGGTCATTTTTTAGAAAATTACCCCTCCCGCCTGAACGGGGGGAAATAGACGCCCCCTCTGATACAATTTTTTTTCGTCTGAATTTATCTATAAGTTCTGATCTTTTTTCGCGTGTTATAAGAATCACCCTTAATCCATTATTTTTTTGTACCTTGAAGTGGAAAAAGGGGGACCAGGGGGGTGAAATAAAAATCTGAAAAAATTAGGGAAATTGTTTTTCAATGTCTTGAATCGAATGAAGGCTATCCAAGACAATGTCTATAATGTTTAAAATTTCTTCATCGGCAAGTGGTTTACTAGGTAAATGTGTATTCATTAGACTTTTTTGAATAATATAGCTTTGACAGCATTCATTTTTAATTAGGTTTTTAGTTTCTCTTAGTGCAGAACACGTGTCCACCTGCATTCGGTTTCTTAGTTTTGTTTTAATCATATTTTGATAACAAAAAATTCTTCCGACGTTTGCGGAAGAATGAGGAATAGAAAAAGCACCCTGGACAATTCGGTTTATATTTGAAAACATGAACTCGTTGCATTCATTTTTCACAAGGCCAATTTCAGCCCAGAACTCAGAAATATTTAGAGGCATTTCTAATTTTTTTTAAGTATTGGCAGTCAGCTAGAGCTCGATAGTCTTTATTAATGAGTTCAATGTTTTTTTGTTCGCCAGGAAAAAATCTATTGAATTTACTTGGCCATCTAAAATTGAAGTTTGTGAAAAATGTTGCAACGAGTTCAAGAAAAAATTAAATCTTTTTTTCACATCTTCGAGGAAAGCTATATAGAACATCCGTTCATGACTTTTAAAGCTATAAATTTCACTTTCAGTTAAATTTTTAGAAGTGTAAGAAATTTCACTTTCGGTCCCGCAATAGATTTCCTCGACGGGACGGTGGTTTTCTAGTAAGTTTATTGAGAATATGGGTCTTTCATTAAAAGCTTCTTTACGTGAAGATGTGGTGAAGTCTGACTGAACATATTTGTTTGATTTTAGAGATTTATGAAAGTTGACCTTTTCAAAAATTAAAAATAGTACAAATAGTACTGAAAATTGAAAAGTGGTACTTGCGTACTCGGGAAAGTCCAATAGTACCGAATTCAGTACAATAGTAAGCCTTTTTGCAACTGTGAGTCGGATAGCTGCCCAGTGTGCAAAACAAAACACCTCGCGTTGTTGTAGGACTCTTTAATAATGGCAACAATTTTTGGTGGAATTCCTCTACCAAGCAACGATCTCCATATACATTCTCGGTTAACTCGATCAAAGGCCTTTTCAAAATCCACGAACATGAGGTAAAGCGGTGATTGATATTCCATCGACTGCTCGAGGACGATACGCAGGGTGTTGATATGGTCGACACACGATCGACCACTGCGGAAGCCAGCTTGATGCCTCTTGAGTGTAGACTCGATTCTATCCTTTATTCGCTCGAGTATGATTGTTGCCATTAGTTTTGGGAAAACGGACAAAACGGTGATACCACGCCAATTGTTGCAATTCTTTAAGTCACCTTTCTTTGGCAACTTAACAATCACACCATCCTTCCAGTCCCTGGGATAGCTTTCGTTTTCCCAAATGTTTTGTATCAGCGGATGTAAAATACTAGCCGCTGCTACGGGATCGGCTTTCAGGAATTCAGCTGGTATTCCGTCCAGTCCAGCTGCCTTGTTGTTTTTGAGGAGATTTATTGATGTACGAATTTCCGATTCTGACGGGGGTTCGATGTCAATACCCCTATAGGACCTGCGCATCTCGTTTAGTTGGGGCACTTCAGCACTCTGCTCAACTGAATCCTCATTTAGCAGGGCACAAAAATGGTCCTTCCATCTACGAAGCTGATCCTCAATTGATACCAAAAGTGTGCCATCCACATCCATTACAGGATGATTGGTGTTGCTTTTTTTCCCGATAACATCTTTGGCTATTTGGTACAATTCCCGGATATCTCCTCTTCTGGCAGCACTTTCCGCATTATCTGCGAGTCCATCTAACCTCACCCTCTTGCCACGTCTCACACAACGATAGACCATCTTATGTGCAATGCGGTACTCTCTTCGCAAGTCAGCCTTTCGTTGAATATCTGCTTCGGCATTTATTTGAATTTTCAGCGATTTGCGAAGTTAGATCTTATCCCAGGTGTCTTGGGATATCCAAGAGTCTCTACGTCTCGTTCGCTTGGGTACAGTTTCGGATCCAGCCTCCATAAAAACACTTTTAATTTCACCCCACATCTCATCAATTGTTGAATGCTGGATTCCGTTTAATGACGAGGCTCTGTCGTTAAGGGTGGTGGCATAGTTTCGACATATGTTGGGGTCATTTAAAGCATTAGTAATGCATTTTGAGCTCCTTGCTGCATCCTGCGCTGGTTTTTGTACGGCAGCGGTTCGTAATTTAAGACTCATCAGAACCAAATGGTGGTCGCTTTCCACATCGGCATTTCTTATACTCCGGACATCACACATAGACTTCCTCCATCGCTGCTGAATCATGATATGATCAATTTGGTTTTCGGTTTGACCATCCGGATGCATCCAGGTAATTTTGTTGCACGTCTTATGCTTAAATACAGTCCCACCTATCACAAGACGATTCGCGTTACAAAAGTCGACAAGCAAAGTCACCATTTTCATTCCGTGACCCCAAGCCATTTTTTCCCATCACGCGTTCCAGTCCGTAATTGTCTGAACCGACTCGTCTTTCCAGTGTCTGATCTGTATTCAGCTCTACCTCTCCACTTAGTTTCGCTTATGCCCAGGATACTGATCTTTAGGCGAAGCATTTCACGCTCAACTTGCTCGTATCTACCATCGCTGTACAAGGATCGAACGTTCCATGCTCCGATTTTCGTACGTATGCGGTAGCCAAAAGTAACATTTGCGCTTCTTGAAAGATTTCTTCTATTTGTCAACGATTCATTTATTATTATGGCGTCTTGATTGACGCTCGTACATGAAAGATGCCGCACCCCCAAATCCGATGTGCGGTTTACTGCAACCGAAGCTGCAGAAGGATTTTCTATAAAAAGATTACCTCTTGGGGACTCAATTCCATTTGTTGTCATAATTCATGTATTTGCTTATATCCTTCCACTATGGTGTTTTCCGAGATATGATTAATAACATACATAACCTCAGATTTGACAGGCACACCCGCCTTTTGTATGGTCAAACACATAACTGCTCGAGGCCGCCCACTATGGGAAAACAGACGCCTTTTGTAGCCGCCCAATATAGGATACGGTCGCTACCTGCTGCTGCCGTTGGCCTTTTAACAAAAAATGGCTCCTCCGCCACCAGACTATCATGCCGTTGATCGCCACCTGCAGTTCATCCGCCTTAAGGGGGCTTTTAACCATCCCACGGACATTTTTGTGCCCTGACCAGCATCGCTGGGTTGTATGCGTATCCCGGCATCCATTTGGTCCCCCTGCACGTTAGCGCTACCCGCCCTCTACCACGCGGAGGTGTGCACAGGGATTTTCCTCTCATTGAGCCTAGGGCCATATGGCGTCCTAGCGCTTCTCTAGTACTTTTAGAGGGCACCGCTCTACAAAGTTTCATAATTCTACGACAACTGAAAGTGCTCCATATAAAAAATAGCAATTCTGATAAAGTGTGTGACTGGCACGCCCCCTGAAATGAAAATTCCAAATTTTCGATTTTTTTCTTTCAAAGTACTTCAAGCCCTACCGACCTACCGATTTTCATCGTTCTACAACAATCGGGAGTGCTCCATAGAACTTATAAGAATTTTTAAGAGTGTGGGTGGATGCCACGCCCCTGAAAAGAACATTCCAATTTTTCAATTTTTCCTTTCAAAGTACTCCAAGCCCTACCGCTCTACCAATTTTCATCGTTCTTCAACAATCGGAAGTGTTCCATATAATTTATAAGAATTTTTAAGAAAGTGGGTGGATGCCACGCCCCTGAATAGGAAATTGCAGATTTTTGATTTTTTCCTTTGTATACACCACAAGGCCTAGCGTTGCGCGAAATTTCAAGTTTTTACGATGTAGGGAAGTGCTCCATAATCAGCTCAGCAAATACTCAGCAAAGTTAGAGGGGGTTGAGAATCGCCTGAGTTTGTTCCTGTAAAAAGGGTGTAGTCCGTGAACTTGGCTGGGGTATACCGCGCCTTTTGATCTATTAAAAATAAATAAATATATAAATAAATAAATAAAAAGGCTTGACCCCAAAAAGAGCACCTACATACTTACATAGGTGACTCATAATAACAATAGAAAAATGAGATTTTCTTGGTGCTAGTTGAGTTCAAATATTTGTTTAATGTGACACACACTCACTCCGTGAACAATGCACTCTAAAAATTATAGAAAAATAGCACAGTAACACCATTAACAATAACAGCACACTAGCATTCGCTTCAATTGAAGAAAAACAAAATCGTGCTAACAACAAGAAGACCATGTCGCCATAATCTTCCAATAAATCAACGAGCAATATTGATTCACTGATTGAAATTTCGTGGCCAGACTCGAAAAACTATCTGCAATCCTACTTATATGAGTCTACTATGACTAACCTAATCACTGCCACACTATTCCTAGCTGTATTACCAGATTCCACATAGTTCATACATTTGACTTGGACTTTGCGCTTGCGCGCATGGTTCTATTTGTGAATGTGAAATAAACATTGTAGCGGTTTTGCGGTTAGTGGTAGATGCCAAGGCCTGATATTATCAGATTATTTATTTAGAGGCATCAAGAGGTTGGACAAGAGAGCACTTGTATTTGGTATAGAATATCTGTAGCACAGCAATCGACGCAATGTTCATTTATGAGCACGCGTTCTTAACACTCTTATGCTGCGGTAAACATGAGGTTTTAGCAAAAGAATCATTGAACCTTGAACTTTTTGTTTTAATGTTAATGAATATGGATTCCTTTTGGTATATGGGTCGTATGTACATAGGTACCTACAATGTTATTTAATAAATGTAATGAATAAATTTTACTTATTCAATGGTCATATTAAGATATCTCCTCTCAAGATTGAAAATTATGGAAAGGAACTAAAAGTTAGAAAAAAGTTATAAAAGTAGTTGTACATAAATATGAATGGTGAAAACAAAACGCTTTGAGCTTTTTGATTCTAGGAATAGGAATCAAGTCTATTAAAGGTGCAAAACACTGAGAGATTTATTATTGCAAAGGTTTTTGAAAGTCAAAAACAAAGAAAAGTAAACAAATCAAAAATATTCATGGGCACTCGGGCGTATACGCACTATTTTTGTTTTTAATTTATTTTGCACGTCTCTCTTCTAATTTTTGGTTTTTGTACGTTTCGTTTGTCGGTATAATTTAATTTTGTATTGTTTTTAACAATTTGATGTTTTATATAAGAAGGAATTAATTTATTTCTTTATATGTACGTATCTTGATCTTCCCCAGTTGAAAAGTCAGAGAGACCTTGCCGTTCTTTTATTCGGTCTTCTATCACATATAATGTAGGTACATCCTTTATAATTTCACCTTAAAGTTAATTTTTGCTGTATGAAATTTGGCCCCAATGAAAAATAACCCAAACAAAAAATGAAAAAATGGACCCATTTTTAACATGGAAAAGTGGTCCAAAATAAATGAAAAATGAAAAAAATACGAAAAACTTGAAAAATGGCCCCAAACCTTATAGTGTGGGAGGTAACCTATCTAATCACTGCTACACAAAAAAAAGATGCCAACCCATAGCTTTAGTTCAAACATTTCCAAAACTACTGTTGGACAAACTTTATCCCAGGGCTCGCAATGGCAAGCAAACAACGAAGCTGGACGTTTTAGAGCTGCTGAATCTCACTATTAAGAAACGAAGACCAACGTGAAGTAAAAAATTTAGAAAAATTGCTGTTTGAGAGCGAAACATCACGATTGTGCTGGGCAAATGAAAAAGTGAAGCTTCCAAATTGAATCCTCCACCTGAACCCCGATCTTCATTGCTTTCGGGCTCAGCCGACTCAAAGTCACTTTCTGCCTGGATCAAAAAATGATTGGATACTGCAACTCGCCGTAAGATCGATGTATTTAAACACGTACGATAATTGCGTTTTTGTATTGCACCACATCGTTGATTGATCAACATGTGCAAGTTCATCACCCATGAAGTCCACTTGTGAAATTTTTTGCCCAGCATCGGAAACAGGAAGAAGTGATCCTACGCGATGGTAAATTTGAAATTGTATTTTCAAATTGGTGGTTGGATGTTGTAGGAACTGGGGGCCTCGAGCTGTATCTTTTCCTACACATCAAGTGCTTACAATACCTCCAAGTTGGTAGCCACCAGATACTGAACTTGTAGGTGCGAATGTTGATCAAGGAAAGAATTGCAACATTAAACCTATGGCCCTACAGATTGGAGGTTAGTGCGTTGGGCTAACGACCCGACCACAGTAAGAAAAACCAATTGTTATGAGAGAGACGCGAGAAGCCTCGGATAACGACCCCCCTCAAATGGCAACCAGACCCGGAACGAAAATGGACTATGATCTACGAGTATGCACCTGGAATGTAAGGACACTCTACACACCAGGTGCTACTCAAAAACTTGAATCTGTCCTCTCGCGGTACAAGGCAGACATTACCACGATCCAGGAGATACGGTGGATAGGATCAGGTATAACGAAAAGAAAAGATTGCTACATTTATTACAGCTGTCACCAAAGACTGCACATGCTAGGATGCGGATTCGTCTTGGGAAATCGACTCAGATCGAAAGTCATCGATTTTAAGCCGATAAGCGATCGCCTGGCTGTGATCCGCATCAAAGCTACCTTCCAAAACATCAGCCTAATATGTGCACACGCCCCTACCGATGAAGCTGAGGAGTCTAACAAGGAGGAGTTTTACGACCACCTTGATGGAGCCTACGGAGCCTGTCCGGAGTACGATGTCAAAGTCGTGCTCGGATACTTCAATCATAAAGTCAGAAAGGAAAACATCTTTGGCGGATTAGTTGGAAAGCACAGCCTCCACGAAACGACAACAGACAACGGCTTCTGACTAATCGACTTTGCTGCAGCTCGTAATACGGTGATAAGTAGCACTAAGTTCCCCAGGCGAAGGATACACAAAGCAACCTGCCGATCTCCAGTTGGTCGAACTGCCAACCAAATCGACCACGTGCTGATTGGTGCAAGGTACGCATCGAACATCTTGGACGTGCGAACTTTCCGAGGTGCAAACGTGGACTCTGACCACTTTCTTGTTGTGACAAAGTTCAGAGCCCGACTGTCCAACGAAAAGGAAACGAAAACTGCCCAAAGAAAGAAGTTCAACATCGCATGCCTAAGCACATCTGAGAATGCCAGGAAATACAGTGAGCAATTGACCGGGAAACTCTCTGCCGTACACCCAGCCACAAGCGTCAACAACCAGTGGAACCAATATCGCGACATTATTAAGGAGACAGTCGAGACCACCTAGGCTATCAACCACCCAGAAAAAAGAACCCGTGGTATGATGATGAATGCGCAGTATTGAAGCAGGAGACGAAAAATGCACGAATGCAAATGCTGCAACGGAAAACAAGAGCAGCAAGAGAGGAATACCATGAAAAGAGAAGGAAAGAGAAAAAAACCCTGCGTAGAAAGAAAAGAGCATCCGCAGCCTCTCAGCTCAAGTATCTCGAAGAGTCCAGCACCAACACTTGCCGGTTCTACAAAACAGCCAAGCAACTGGCATCTGGTTATAGGTCTGGCACGCAAGCTCTTCGAAAAAGCGAAGGGAACCTAGTCACCGAAGCACAGGAAATTATAGACGTGTTTAAGCAGCATTTCCAGCAGCTGCTTAATGGGCATTATGTAGAGGAGGCGACAGGGGAACAAAGAAGCATTAGACCAGTCAATGAAGATCCAGTCCCAGCACCCAGTACTGAAGAGGTTAAGAAAGCCATCCACAAGCTTAAGAACAACAAATCCGCCGGCTCGGATGGCCTACCTGCGGAACTCTTCAAGTATGGAGGAGATGTTCTGGTAGGGTGCATGCACCAGCTCATCAACCAAGTGTGGGAGGAGGAAAATATGCCCGACGACTGGTCAAATAGCTCCATATGCCCAATCTACAAAAAAAGCGATCCTATGTCCTGCAAGAACTACAAAGGCATATCCCTGCTTAATGTTGTACTATGTGAGCATCTAAAACCTTTCTGCAACACTATGTTCAGCACGTACCAGTGTGGCTTCAGGCCAGGCAGATCAACGAAAGACCAAATCTTCACATTGAGACAAATCCTGGAAAAGACCAACGAATTTCAAGTCGAGACCCACCACCTATTCATTGACTTCAAAGCCGCATATGATGGCATAAGTCACCAAGAGCTTCTATTGGCGATGTCGGAACTCGGGATCCCGAAAAAACTGATCCAGCTATGCCGCATGACGTTACAAAATAAGCGATGCAACGTGCAAATGGGTAATAGCTCATTCGAGTTATTCCAGACGTGTACAGGGTTCAGACAAGGAGATGCGCTATCATGTGATTTCTTCAACCTAGTCCTGGAGCAGATAGTGCGCAAGAGTGGTGTTAACATGGAAGGCACTATCTTCAACAGGTCTCTCAACTGCTTGGCTATGCGGACGACATCGACATCATCGGCCGCTCCAAGAGAGCTGTACTTGAAGCATTCACAGCTATTGATGAACAAGCGAAACGCGTTGGTCTTGAAGTGAATGAGGACAAAACAAAGTATGTATATGCTATCAACAAACAAAGCCTCATCTGTCCATCGCCTAGGACAAAACGTCACTGTTGGTAGCAGTAATTTCGAGGTAGTCAAGGAGTTCACCTACCTCGGAACAAACATCAATTCCACGAACGACACCTTAGTGGAAATCCGACGAAGAATTACCCTAGCGAACCGCTGCTACTTCGGTTTGGCCAAACAAATGGGTTCAAAACTCCTTTCTCGAAAGACAAAGCTAATTTTACCAGTTCTACTCTACGGCGCCGAGTGCTGGACGATAAGTAAAAAAGGGAAATTGATACTGGGCACTTTCGAGAGAAAAATTCTTCGGTGGATATTTGGTCCTATATGCAAAGAGGGTGATTGGAGGAGAAGATTCAATCGTGAACTGTACGAGCTGTACCAAGATGTGGATGTAGTCCAAAGAGCCAAAACACGTCGACTTCACTGGCTCAGCCACATCGAGCGAATGGAAGACAACGCTCCAGCCAAGAAAATCTTCGAATCCCAGCCCCCAGGTTCGAGACGACCCTGAAGACCGAACCTCCGCTATAGGGACCAGGCGGTCACAGACGCAAGAGCGCTTGGTCTCGACGACTGCAGGGACCGCAAACGATGGAAGACCGCAATATCTCAGGCAGAGACCCTTCATGGATCGGGAGCCGGATAAGTAAGTAAGAAGTATTTTCAAATATCTTACAGGAAGTGCTTCGATTCGGCTGAGTTGCCCAAAATCAATGCAACGGCGGCGTGGCGCAGGGGCACAGGTGCAGAATGCAAATTTGAAAGTTGAACTTTTGCGTTTAAATTAATGATGATCTATATTGAAAGATAAAGTATACAAAATTCTAAAAAATGGCGAAGCAAGGCGAGCACGGGTCAGCTAGTAATTACATCAAAAAAGTTGTTTTTTACGATATATGTGTACTGAGAGCCAACGACATAAAAAGTCAAGTCATTTGCTTAAAGTTGTAAATCATATCAATAATAGCCTATTGAGGTATTGAACCATTAGCCGTTTGTCTGTCTACCAAAACACGTGTCGAATAGGTGTAAAATTTGACGTAAATTTCTTACATTGATGTATGTCAATGCCTATTGGTCGGAGAAAAAAAAGTGCATACAAGAAATACTTAGCTTTGAACAATTGCTGTCATAGGTCCATCTCCCTGTAGTGAATCCATAAGAAGATAGAAAGGCTCACTGTTTGGGTAGAGACCAACCAAATTTTAAGTGAATACCAAGCTGGATTTAGAAAGGGTTACTCAAGCTGGATTTGGAAAGGGTTACTCAACGGTAGACAATATTTTTGTTCTAAGTGGACTTGCAAGAATGAAACTCAGCAACAACAAAAAACTTTATGCGTTTTGTAGATTTTAAGGCCGCCTTTGACACTATCGATAGAAACGCCTTGTTTTTTAAGCTGTATAACTTGGGAGTGTCAAGTAAGTTTGTTAAGGCCTTGGAAAAACTTTATCAACAATCTTTTGCACAAGTGTTTGACGGGAATGAAAAATCCGAAAAACTGGAAATGAACCGAGGGCTTAAGCAGGGTTGCAATCTTAGCCCGTTGCTTTTTGCACTTTATCTGGACGACCTGGTACAGTGGTTATGCGGAGTTAAAATTGGCACCACCACAGTTAAGAAGTTAACATAGACAAGTCAAATGTTATGATATTTCAGAATGGAAGTGGAAGAGTATCAAGAGGTGAACAATGGAATATTGATGGAAGAGATCTGGATATTGTTAAAGAATACACCTACTTAGGCATGGAGCTTACTTTCAATTTAAATATGGAAACACATTTTAAATCAAAAGCTAACAAGGCAAGAACAGTTATTTGTGCAAATTGGCAAAGAATTTTTTATAATAAAAATATTGCTTTAAGTTCAAAATACAGGGTTTTCAATGCAACTGCACAATTGATCTTATTTTATGGAGCTCAAGTTTGGGGGACCATCAAATTTGATGCTGTGGAAAACATTCTTTGTTATTTTCTGAGAAAAATCTTCAACCTGCCCATAAGCACACCAAAATATATGTTTTACTTAGAAAGTGGTCTCTCAACGTTCTTCATTTCAACTCTTAAGCTGAATGCAGACTATCTTTTTAAGATATCTAGCATGAATGAAACACGGCTACCCAAAATAATATGGCAGTATTTGGTACAATTCAAGAAAAGTTGGTACCAAGATTGGACAAAGCTAGCAGCGGACGCTGGAATCACTTTTAACCAAGCTGGAACAAATAATTTGGAATTGAAGAAATCGCTCTACGAAATAATACAGCTAACAGATGAGAATGAAAGGTACGCTTTCAAAGAAAGGGCAAGAGCATCAGCCGAAAGGAGATTTTACTCGAAAGCTAATTACAATCTCAACGAACTTAACTACTTCTCCCCAAAATTTACAGTGGAAGCCATCAGCACTATTTTTAAAGTAAGAGGCGAGATGTTGCGTCTCAATTTTGTACCTCATCGCAGTGATTTAGCAGTTATTTGTAGTCTCTGCAACTTGAACGAAAAGGAAGATGTTGGCCACTTTCTCGGAGTTTGTCCAGTCTTGAAGGAGAAGAGCTGTTTTTGGTAAAAATATTTTGCAAGACAATGAAATACATAGAATCCTTAATGGTGATAATTGGATGCAGCTAGTGGCGTACTGTAGAGAGGCGACATCATACCGAATTAGAATTATTAGTGAAAGCTTCTAAAATTTTGTTTTAACTAAACTAAAAGTCAAAAAAATAATTGAATATAAGCGTTGCGCACATTTTTTTCGTTTTAGCTAAACTAAAAGTCTTCCATTAAAACCTTTTTAAATGTTTTAATTTTGAAATCGAAAACACTATTAAATTTATTATATATAAAAAAAATTATTTCAACTACATATGTAATCATTACTTATCTTTTTAAATGCATAGTTAATTTATTTAAATTAAATTAACTTTAGAACTTAATTGTAAACAATACTAAAAGCCATTCAGGCAGACGACATATATTGTCATGTCTTTAACTATTCATGATATAAGAAATGTAAATAGAATGTATGGGTGTCCCGTAATGAGTGGATAATACTGCAACTGGTGATAGCAGGCCTTATGACTGCTCAGAAAAATAATATAAAAGAAGTATTTTTCTTGTGGTCTCCATGGTATAATTTATTTTCGAAAAATTTTAAAAAATTCAGGGTCTCCTAAAATACCTAATTACAACGGCCACCCATAAAGGATTCTTATTATTTTTGTATTTTTATAATATTCTTGAATAACCGTTCTAAATGATGGGTAGTAAATTTTAACACCAGCTGATGCAGTTTTTGTGTTATAATTTTTTGAAATTATTTTTTTATTCAAAAATAATTCAATATTTTTTTTCACCAAAGTTTGAAAAATAATAAAGGGAAAAAAATGTATGAGAATATAAGTGGCAAATTTGATAAAAATTGGCCTGTTTAATGTACTTTCCAAAATGGTATAACACATGTTTGCGTCTACACCATAATCAGTAAAATTGGCATTTAATCTACTAAAGTAGTTTTTTTAACATTTTATCAGATGAAATTAAGTTACTAAATTAAGTAAACACTACGACGACGAATGAATGACTAATATTGTTTTTTTAATTTTTATTGCATTTAAAATAACCGTTCTTAAATAAAGGCAGTAACATTTAATAGTAGTTGCTGGATTATTAATTAATTAATTAAAAAAATTATTTAAAAAAAAAATCCAGCAACTAGTGTTAAATGTTACTGCCTTTATTTAAGAACGGTTATTTTTAAATGCAATAAAAATTAAAAAAACAATATGAGTTATTCATTCGTCGTCGTAGTGTTTACTTAACTTTGTAACTTAATTTCATCTGATAAAATGTTAAAAAACTACTTTAGTAGATTAAATGCGAATTTTATTGGTTATGGTTGTAGACACAAACATGTGTTATACCATTTTGGAAAGTACATTAAACAGGCCAATTTTTATTAAATTTGCCACTTATGTTCTCATACATTTTTTTCCCTTTATTATTTTTCAAACTTTGGTGAAAAAAAATATTGAATTATTTTTGAATAAAAAAATTATTTTAAAAAGTTATAACACAAAAAATGCATCAGCTGGTGTTAAAATTTACTACCCATCATTTAGAATGGTTATTCAAGAATATTATAAAAATACAAAAATAATAAGAATCCTTTATAGGTGGCCGTTGTAATTAGGTATTTTAGGAGACCCTGAATTTTTTAAAATTTTTCGAAAATAAATTATACCATGGAGACCACAAGAAAAATATTTTTTTTATATTATTTTTCTGAACAGTCATAAAACCTGCTATCACCAGTTGCAGTATTATCCACTCCAATGAATAAATCTAATCTAATCTAATCTAATCTAGTAGTTAGCAAAGATGTCACAAATTTCGATTGTTTTTTGACAGTTGAATCGATAATTTTGCAGTGATGGTAAGTGAAATCACCACTTGCATGAGTCAAATTTAATCCGCCTCTACTGAAAATTGCTTCCTAAATTAATTTATTTGCAGGGTAAGCTAACTCAGACTTATGAAGCTCTAAGTTAAATCAGCACTGAAAATTTAGCCCTCATCATCGTGTCCTGTAACCCCGGTTGGGGCATAGGGCGTTAACAAAACTTTTCCATCTTTCACGGTCGATAGCAAGGAGTGTTCGAAATTAGGCGACTCTATTACATCTTTTAAATATAATTTTTCAGTGATATTACAAAAATTATTTATTTGTTGTAGAAATTCCATAGGTTGTAAACTTTTGCCCTAATCTTCGCTTCCGAGCAAACTGCATTCTTCATTGTGATAATACTATTTTTTGTCAACGCTTCTGTTTATACACCTTAAACACGTGTTTGGCAAAAATACCTTAAAAATGCCAGTCAGATTGCATCTTATTTCGTTCTCAAATTCCTGCCACACATTGAACGAGATTTCGCGGGATCAAATAGCTTTCGCGTTTCTCTACCAACACAACCCCTTCATGTGCTTGCGCATACAAATGCAAAGAAAATAATAAAACCGCACTTACACCAAGATATGTGCACGGAAGAATGGCAATAGCAATGGCAAGGGCATTACAGGCAAGGAGGCAAGAAGACGGTCATGATTGGCAAACAACGTGTCTAGGACAACTTTGGAAAAATAAACGTTCCAGTCAAAACGATAAAACCCACAGAAGAAATGAAGAAAAGTGGAAAAGCGGTTAAGTAAATGAAAGACACACCACAGGTCCACAGATCCATAGCCACAGTCCATGCAGAGTCAGAGTCAGACCCAGCGAACAAACATGTAATAAGCTTGGAAAAAAGCAGCCTTAGCCCGAACCAAACGATTCAAATAAGAGAAAACAAAAATAAATATGCAAGCTAAAAAAAAAAGAAGAAAAATATAGCGGTTCAGTTATTTACAAAAAGAAAAACCAACCGAGATGAAGATACAAAAATAAGAATAACAAACACTCAAGAAGACGGGCAACAATTTAACACAGAAAAACCACGATACGACTCGACGACTCACGGCAAGATCGACGAAATGAGGCATGAGCGGGGCTGTTGCTGTTGGACTAAAAAGCCAAACGGACACAAGAAGAAATACTTATAAAGCGGTTTATATGAATGATGGTGATAAACGCTGCAACGGAGAAGAAAAACAGTCGACGCGACGACTACGGCTACGAAGAAAAAGAAGAAATGCCTTTCTACGTGATCACCTGTTCCATAGCGATGTTCTCTTCTGAATCTGGTCGCTAACTCTGCCGCTGCCAGGCTAGTAAATCAGAAAGAGTGACTCTCAAAATACTATAATTGAAGACAGGCTCTGGAGCTTGAGCTGGTCTGAAATTTCAAGTCTCACTCAAAGTCGGTGTTTCTGTTGGTTTTGTGAATTTTTGTTTCTTCAATAAAACTGCTCATTTTTTATTTGAACATTTTAGTTTGCGACATAATTATGTTGGTAGGTATTATAGGTCAAGTTTTGCATTCGTAAAAAAATCAATTTTGAAATTTTAATCAAAGCTGATAGTCCGATGAAAGATAAGCCAAAAAGAATGGATTTCGAAAGTCAGTTTATCTGTCTAGAGCTGAAACTGTTTTTATTTTCTAACTTAAAAAATAACAGTATAATGTACCTAGGTAGGTATGGTCTTCTTTACAAACTGTACCTGTACCTGTCATTAAACTATTAAGGAAAAGCTTGCTTTTCTTAAATATTAAATCAACACTTTTATTTAAAGGTTTTTTTTTTTAATTCCGGGGATTTAACTTTGGAAAACAGACAACATTGATCAGGAGGTGGTTCTTTTGCTGACACAACTAGGGCGGAAATTGTGAATTTAATAGAAATGTATTTAATTCAAATTTTATGATTTTCAAAAAAAAAAAACACCTAATTTAGCTTGGGAGTCATTTTTGTAGTCCAGTTGGGAAACCGAAATCCTTGCGCTATTAATGGGGGGGGGGGGGGGGGGGGCTTACTTTTATACTCGTTATCTATTTTAGACATGCTAAGGATGCAATTTAGGTTGAGAGTCATTGTTTCAATCACTTGGGTGCTATTTTCAAAAATGGTGCCCAATCTGTGGAAAATGGTAAAATAAAAAAAACTCGTATATTACTTGGAAGATTCCATTATCGCAATATAACGATTCTTGTCTTAAGACATAAATAGTTGCTGAGCAGACGCACCTTCAGGTAAAATTACCAAAACAGTGCAAATCCCACCCTCTTGCATCAAAAAAGTATATTCCCGAATAGTAGCAATACTGAAATTTTACCCGAAGGTGGGTCCACTCAACACTTATTTTTTAAGGTATCGATTTATTAATTCAAAATGTTATGTTATTATCAAAAAGTGGAGGTTTCACACATGGACATAAGAAAAAGTATGTTTCCGAAAAGTGGCAATACTGCAATTTTACCCAGCCCCGGATCTTCGATTTTTCCGAACCGGGGCAAAAACTCGATTTTGGCGCCCCTGCCGTTTTTGATTAAAATTTTAAAAAACACATATCTACTTGGTTGGATTTTTTACTAGACGTGCAATCCATACCTATTCAGCAACTTTTCATTATAGATAAGAAAATTGACAATGCCTGAGCAAAAACTATACACAGCCAAGGTTCGTAGAACGATTAAATATGATTCGTTCTCTCGTGAATTTATTTTTTTTGATTCTATCGCGAATCTTTTTTGTGGTTCCTAATAAAATTCGTTTTCATTTCAATCAAACCTGCAAGGATCTGTAAAATATTGTTCGTTCCCGAATTTATCATGAGAGAACTATAGAAGATCCATTCGCGAACCATTCAAATAAGAAAGAAAAATGTAATTTTACGAAAGGACATAATTTGGAAAAGCCAAAGTTACGCAAGATAAAGTATCAAAGTACAAAGTTCCAAAAAAAAATTAAAAATTCTCGGGATTTCGTTGTCCCTTGAGCGATTTCAATGAAATTGACAGAAGTAATAGCTGAGACAGAGTCATAGCAAAAAAAAAATGTTGCAACTTCGTTCTTCCTTGAGCGATTGCAATTAAATTTACACAGGCAATAGCTGATACTGATACAGAATTGTAACAGAAAAAAAATATTCAAAAAAGGATGTTAAAAAAAATGTCAACATTTTATAACTTTGTTGTTCTCTGACCGAATTCAATAAAATTGACACACAATTTCAATCCTTAACAGTACGAGATCTAAGCAGCGTCAAATCACAAGGCATTGGCTGGTTCTCTGATACGCGTGAGGGTTACAGGTGGAAAATGTTGTATTATTTTGAAAAGGGTGTTGAAAAAAGTAAATGCTGTTTTTTCGGGTCCTAGAACTAAGAGTACAAATTTTTATTTGATTTTGTAGGCTCAAATATCTTTCAAATTTGTTGTTTACAAATATTTTCGACAACATGAAAAATTGTTGCCAAAAAGCTGTACAAATGGTTTTTAGCGCTTATCTCACTTTCTGTTCATCTGAATGAAAACATTTTTAGTAAACAGTTTTTGAAGAGCACCTGATTTCCCACATTTGTTTGTATTTAGATTTTTTGTGAACTAAAAAATATCTAACATACATTGCAATAAAGTTGCCAGTATCCAGCAAGGAATTTTTTAAGCAAGACTACGATTTGTACAGCGGCTGTAGAAGGCCACAGTTCAAGTGTTTTATTGTTTAAGAAATGGGATCTATCTCCTACAGCTTAGGGGAAATACACTTACAAATAATGCAAACAAAAGAATTGTCTAAAAACAACAGAAAAACATTCAACATTGTATTATAGCTGTCAATAGTTTTTGAAAAATTATTTAAAATATTGAAATTATGATAGCAAAAACTGCTAAAGGTTGAAGGAGAAATACAATTTCATATTCTATTGCCACATCTCAATTCATTTCATTTCATTAAGCGTCGCAATTCTAAATTTTTTCTGTCATATGATTTGGCGCCCTTGTTGGCTGCCGCCCGGGGCAAAGGCCCCGGTTTGCCCCCCATAGATCCGGGGCTGATTTTACCCGTAAGTGTCTCTATTCAACACCTATAAGAAAATTCACAAAATATTTTCCTTGATATTCATAATGCTTGTTGAAAAGTTATTCAAATCCTAAAAAGTTCAAAATCAAAAATAGCGTTCTAGGGAAGGTACTGCTATTAGTTTCTAGGTGTAAATTTTGTTTAATCTTATAGTAATACTTTTCAACTTAAGCGCACAGAAATACTTTTATCAAAATTACAGAAGTAGTATTTGAGAACAATGAGAGTTTCTACAACGGTCTTTAATTTTTTTCTTTTTACTTGCGATTATAGGTACTATAAGGCAAGTTTTGGATTCGTGCAAAAAAAAAATTTTGAGATAACAATCAAACATGATATTACGATGATAGAGAACACCAAAAAAGTGGGTGGCACAATTCTGTCTGTCTGTCTGTCTGTTCGTCTACAGCTCGATCGATTTTGTTCAAACTTGGTACATAGTGGTTTTTGGTGATTATGCCGACATGTTTTTTTCATTTTTTTTTAGAACCAAAAATAACGGTACCTGCCATACAATTTTTTTTAACAATTTTACATAACCCTATTTTTCTCAAAAACGGCTCGACAACTTTTCTTTAAAAAAATTCAGTAAATTTATTTTAGTAAAGGATTCCTTTGGGTGGAAAACCATTTTTCAAAAATGGTTATTAATGGTACCTCCCAAAGAACCATTTTTTTTTAATTTTTGATTTTCTTCAAAACGATACGACCGATTTCAATTATATTTTTTATACAGAAGCTTCCAAAAAATATAAACAGTTTTGCTTACCAACATTTTTGAAAAAATATTTTTTGGATTTTTAAAAAATGTTTCAATTTTTTTTTTTGAAAATCAAATATTTCGAAAACGACATGATCGATTTTTTTGAAACTCGATATTTAAGAGTTTTTAGTATTCTCTACAATATTTTTAGAAAAAAATTTAAATTTATGAAAAAATAACGGTACCTTCCATACAAAAGTTAAAAAACCACAAAGGAAAATATTGTTTTGCTTAAAAACGACTCCTACGATTTTGATTAAACTTTTTTCATATACTAAAAATAGTACGATCTACTACCAAAAATTATAAAATTTCACACTTAGCAATTATGAATAGTACCTGTCATAGAACGTATTTTTTTATTTTGAATTTTCTCGTTTTTGGCTAAGCAGATTAAAATGATTTTTTTATATACAAATTTCAGATAAGATTAAATAATATTGCATTTTAAAATTTTCTAAAAAAAAGTTTTTGGATTTTTAAAAAATGTTTCAATTTTTTTTTTTGAAAATTCGATATCTCAAAAACGGGTTGACAGTTTTTTTTTTTCAAATTTTGTTTTTATATACACATAAATATATACTTTAGATTTGCATACCAAAATTTGTTCTTAAAAATGTTATAAGAATTTTATATATACAAAATTATTTTTTTAAGAAACCGCTTGAACGATTTTAATTTTTTTTCCTATACAATCATATTCAATCAAGAATTAAGATGGCATTCTTTTTTTCCACCTCAAACTGTCAAAAGAGTTGTTTTAGCCAATTTCAATGTCGTATTTCATGCTTCTCTTCATTTTCCTCTCATAGTTTCCATGTTTTTATATACAATTTTCTTAAACCCGCAGTGTCTTGAACATAAGAGCAAGTACGTGCGACCCAGTCGTGCATTTTATTTTTTTTGCAGAAAAATAAAATATTTTTCCTTAAATATTCTTAAGGGTGTTGAAAGACCGTTAAGTACCAAGTTTCAAAAGGATCGACTAGGCCGTTTAAAAAAAAAGATTAAAAAGATCCCTTTTTGAAAAGTTTACACAATACTTTTAGACCTTTTGAGTGCTTCAGCATACAAAAATGTTTGAAATTCAGTTACACCCATTTTTTGAGAAAACCGACAATAAAAAAAAATGGTTCTTTGGGAAGTACAAATGGGCTTTCATCCAAAGACGTCTTTATTAAATGTAATTTATTGATCTATTTTAAAGAAAAGTTCTGAAATCATTTTTGAGAAAAATAAGATTTTTTAAAAATTGCTAAAAAATGTATGGCAGGTACGGTTATTTTTGCTTCTAAAAAATTAAAAAACCCCATGTTGGGGAATCATCAAAAACTACTATGTGGCAAGTGATAGATACAGTTTTTTGAAAGAATATATATAACGTACCTATATGGTGTCATGTATACATATTCTTTCATATATACCACGCTTCTATGTCACTTTTGGATCGTATTTATATGGCAAGTTTGCCATATATATATGGTAGTGTAATACTGCCTTAAGTCTATTGAATTTAAAAAACTATAATCGGTATACACTTAATCATTTTTATTTAAAATTAGTTTTACTTTTTTTTAAACTTACATTATTACTGTCGGAATTGAAAAATCGCCTTCATTACATATTGAATTACAAATGTTCAGTAAACGGTTCATTGGCTCATATTTATAATCAAAATGTTTTGGATGTAATGAGCGATAAGCTCTGAAAATTTTACATATCGATAGATTAAGTGTAAGATGATTACTATCACACCATTCTAAAAGAGTTGATAAATCTTTCGGAAATTTTTCACACTCAGAAATTGAAGATGTTTGAGCAATTATTTTCAAATCATCTGCAAACATCAGACAATCTATATCTTTTACAAACAAGTCAAATAGATATGGTCCAAAATGGCTTCTTTGAGGAAGGCCTGACTTAACATCTATATAAAATGAATGAAAAACGTTAATTTTAACAACTTGTTGCCTGTTTGATAAATAAAATACCTAATTTAGGACAATCATCATTTATAATTTATAAAGCTGAACCAAAAGACCATGATATACTCTATCAAAATCTTTAGTAAAATCTGTATAGATAAATTGACCTGCTCCCCCTTTTTCAAGGGCGTTCAAAAATAAGTTTGTAAAAATGCAAGGATTTTTTGTAGTCGAACGACTACTTACAAAGCCATGCTGCTAAGGTGAAATTATATCCTTGACAGAAAAAAAAGTAAAAAAAAAGCAGATTGATGCCTCTGTAGTTCCTTAAGGATTGGAAAAACAATGCTGAAGTTCCATTCATCGGGTATGCTTTCCTCCGACCATATTTTGTATATTAGCTGGTGCATACTACTAACCAATTCAGCTGCTTTGAACAGCTCGGCCACAAGGCCATCAGCTACATGAGCTTTATTAGACTTAAGTTTAGATATAGCTACTTTCACTTCGTCGATATGGATGAATTATTGGCCTTCGTCGGTAAATGGTGCAGACTGCATTGAAGTGGCATTCGATTCATCATCGCCATTTTTCTATTTGCAGAAATGATTTTCCCATATCCACAGCACCGACTGTGATTCTATTAGAATGTTTCCCTGGGCTCCCTGAAATTACGCCATAGGAAATTTCGCCAAAAAGAGTTTTGGAAAAAAAGCCCAAAAATGTTTGGCATAGAATTTTTGGAAAAAGTGCCCAAAACTAAAAAGGAAAATTCGCCAAAAAACGTAGAAATTACGCCACACTTTTGGAAAAAGAGCCAAAAACTTTTAATGGAAATAACGCCAAAAAAAGATCAACTTTTTGGTTAAATTTCCAAATTTATTTTGGAAATAAGACCAGAAATTGTGGCAGATGTCCTTCAGGTTTACATTAAATATTACAAAATGTATGCTCTGTTAACATAAATTGACAAATTGAAATAAACAAAGTTATAAGAAGATGAGTTGTTTCAAATGTGTTCTACAAATCAAATGCACAAGTATGATATAATAAACGGCGGGGGAGGGGGGGGGGGGCGCGCTGGCTACACCGCGCCGGCCGCGCCGCACCGCGGCAACGGCGAATGCTAGCGCGTGCGCAGCGGCCCGGCCGGCGCGTGGCGGCAACGGCGAAGGGGAGCGCGAACGCGCCCCCCCCACCGCCGTTTACTATATCATACTTGTGTATTTGATTTGTAGAACACATTTAAAACAACACATCTTCTTATAACTTTGTTTATTTCAATTTGTCAATTTATGTTAACAGAGCATACATTTTGTAATATTTAATGTAAACCTGAAGGACATCTGCCACAATTTCTGGTCTTATAAAAAGGCCAAAAGCAAGTTTTTGGCGTTTTTTCCAAAAGAAAAAATTTTGGACTTTTTTCAATATTCTTAAAGGAAAAAAGGCCAAGAAATTTTTTTTATTTTTTGGCGTAATTTCCTATGGCGTAATTTCAGGGAGCCGTTTCCCTGATCTTCCTTGCAGACTTCGGTTCAGGCCTTGTAAGTTTGGGAGGTGTTTTTTTACCTTTTGGGTTAAACTTCTGAGCTTCGTTTCTGTAATGGTATCTATGTGTGTCCTCGATCATGTGCTTTTCATGCTATCTCTTTTTCTTTCTGAGAAGGCGGTCCCCTTTTCTCTTCTGCTCGTAGAGCTTGTTGCACCTCTGGTTCTTTTATGCAGCGCTGCATCGTATGCCTGTTGTTTTGCTGCATGTACTTGCCGGCATTTTTCGTCGAACCATCAGGGGTTTTATTCGTAGAGCTACCAGCCACTTTGACTAACTTACTAGACACAATGTTACAACTTTGTGTATGCTTTGATCGTGAATAGTTTAGTCAACAAATCATGTCCAGAGAAGTTTTCTGCAATTCTAGGGTTGCTAGCTATTTTTTACAAAATTGAAAATAGCTGAAAAAATTTGTGTTTTTTGGTACATACAAAAATGCCAGACAAGTTTGGTTGACAAGAATAGCTTGCCAAACGAGACTAAAATTTTTAAAGTTGGTATTAGAAAAATGTCGATGTTTAAAGGGTAGACACGGTACATTAAAGAGGACGCAAGCGTCCACAAGCTTTTTTTTCAAAGCGAGCCCCTGTCTATCATCTCCTATTCTCGCCTTCAAGTGGTGAACATCGGGTGCCAAGTACCAAAGAATATAAAGCTACCAAGAAGTATTATCTGGATCTTAAAATAAAATCTGATTCCAAAAGCTCTTTTCAAAATAATAATAAAAAGAACGGAACAAAAAATAATTGACAGAAAAGCTCTTTCTCATACTAAAAAGGAGGATACTTTTGACTGTGTGCGGCATCTCATTTGAAGTTTTATGGAAAGCTCTAAGAGAAAGTTCTTGAAAGAGGAAAAGCTCTGAGAGCGGGTTCCAATGTTGGAACCCGCCAAATTTGTATGAGATGCGTCTTCCTGGTAACTTTATATTATTTGCTAGTACCTTTTACTGAAGATGGGCTTACAACCCCTGTGAACGGTTATAGGGGGCAGAAAGCAAGATAGGGGGGGAGGAGTGTTCCCACTAAGGCACTTCTCCCTTATCCAGGTGGCAGCGGAAGAATTCTCAAGATGGAATCAACGGTGGCATCTACAGTTTCAGTTAGACTGAACTACTTAGTGAACACCTTATACGGGCTACTACGACATATTCGGAGCTGAGGCCTATAAGGACTGGTTAATCCGGCTCCCCACCTTTGGAGTTATATTGTAAGGGTCTGGAACTTCGGATCTGCACGTGGAATGTTATGTCTCTCTATATAGACCGCGTGCAGCCGAACATTTAGCAGAGGCCCTAGACTGCTAAAAAGCAGACATCACCGCCATCCAAGAAGTGCGATGGGATGGGCCGTGCAAAACAAAAATTAGAAAAATTCTGATATCTACTACGGTGACTATTACCGACCACAAGGGCAGCGTTTTTTTGGATGTGAAATTGTTGCTAAGGGCAGACTTAGGCAAGAAGTATTGAGTTTCAACTATGTTAACGAGCGCCTCATGACAATTCGCATCAAGGCTAAGTTCGCCAACATCAGCCTGATATGCGCGCCCCCACAGAGGAGAAAGATAATGACACCAAGGACGAGCTCTACGAGCTCCTGGACATAGCATATGAGCAATGCCCTAGCTATGACATTACAATTATCTTTGGTGATTTTAATGCCAAACTAGGAAGAGAAGACATCTTTGGTGGCACAATCGGAAGATACAGCCTGCACGACACCATCTCTGATAACGGACTCAGGCTAATTGACTCTGCTCCGGGGCGAAACGTTGTGGGAGTTAGTACGCAGTTCCCGCATCTCGATATACATAAGTGGACATGGCGAACTCCTGGTCAATCAACCATCAACCAGATTGACTACATTGCGATCGACCGACGCAAGGCACTTATCCAGTTTCAAAGATGTCCGAACTTTCCGAGGAGCCAACGTTGACTCGGCCACTACCTCGTTGTAGCCAAGGTAATGCTACGGATATCCAGACCAAAGCCAAAACAGGGAAATACTGTGAGGAAGTTTGACGTCAGACGGCTACAGTCACAAGAAATCGCAAGGCCTTTTCCCATCGAGTCTCTCGCGCCCTCTTAAATAGTCTTTTGCGCCAACTGCAAATATCGAGAACCAGTGGAAAAACTGCCAGGAAGCCATCAGAGATGCCACCTATGACGTGTTGGGCCTCGCATGACCACGGCAGCGAAACCCCTGGTTTGACGAAGAATGCCGGCAAGTACATGCAGCCAAACAACAGGTATACAAAGCGGTGCTGCATAGAAGGACCAGAGCTACTCGTGAGCTCTACGAGCAGAAGAGGAGAGAGGAACACAAGCTTCTAAGAAGGAAAAAGAAAGAGCATGAGAAGCGTGCGATCGAGGAAATAGAGGGATGTCATTGCAGGAATGAAGTTCGGAAGTTTTACCAAAAGGTAAAGAGAACCTCCCAGGGTTACAAGGCCCGGACCGAAGCCTGCAGAGATGATCAGGGGAACATCGTAGTAGAATCACAGGTGGTGCGTAGGATATGAAAAAACATTTCTGCAAATTTTATAACGGCGATGACGAACCGAATTCCGCTACCATGCAGATTGTACCATTCAACCTGGACGATGAAGGCCAACAATTCCGTCCACCCGATCTTGACGAAGTGAGGATAGCCATATCTAAACTTAAGTCCAATAAAGCAGGTGGAGCTGATGGCTTTATGGCTGAGCTATTCAAAGCGGCTGGTGAGGAATTGGTTAGGAGTATGCACTAGCTCATCTGTAAAATATGGTCGGAGGAAAGCATGCCCGATCCTCAAGAAAGCCGATCCTCTGGACTGCACCAACTACAGAGGCATCAGTCTTCTTAATATCGCCTACAAGATCTTCTCTGCCGTACTTTGTGAAAGCCTGAAGCCATTCGTCACCAACCTGATAGGTCCATATCAGTGTGGCTTAAGGCTGGAGGGAAGTCCGCCATCGACCAGATATTCGCACTACGGCAGATCTTGGAAAAACCCCAGGAGTTTCAAATCGATACCCACAACCTTTTCATCGATTTCAAGGCCGCGTATGACAGCATCTATAGAGACGAGCTATATAAAGCAATGTCTAGTTTTAGCATCCCTGCCAAACTCGTCCGTTTGTGCAGGATGACGATGGAAAACGCACGTTGCTCCATCAAGGTCGGCAAAGACCTCACCGACACCTTTGATGTCAAAAAAGGCAAGGCGACGCGCTGTCATGCGACTTCTTCAACATCGTTCTTGAAAGAATAGTGCAAAACTCTCACGGCAACACTAGATGCACAATCTTTCAAAAGTCCGTCCAATTACCTGCTTACGCCGACGACATTGACATAATCGAACTAAGAAAGCGTGATGTCAGTGGTGCTTTTGTGAGTATTGAGAAGGAAGCCAAGAAGATGGGTTTAACGGTGAATGAAAGCAAAACGAAGTATATGCTGTCAACAAGAAAGGACACACTCAACACCGATGACGTCTCGGACAGAACATCACTATAGACAGCTATAATTTTGAGGTGGTCAGAGATTTTGTCTACCTAGGATCCGCTGTAAGCTCAGCGAACGATACCAGTGCTGAGATCAAACGAAGAATTACTATTTCCAATCGCTGTTTGGAGGAGGACGGGCATCTACAAGCAAGATCATTGCAGAAACAATTGGTTCGCCTCCCAAAAAATACACACGAGGGAAATCAAAAGGATGTTTTCTCTACGGATAGCCTTGATGTTCTTAAAAATAATACACTTTCGATTCTTTGTTGTTGAGCGAGGTTAATGCAAGCGACATCTTACGACACATCTTAAGCTAAAAAAAAAAAACAACGATCATTGCCAGCGAAACAGTGTCAAATGCTTGTAAAAAAACATAACTGCACATGGCGAATAGCAAAAACCAAAGAACATATCATAAGCATTACACCAAACCAAACCAAAAGCAGCGTATCATCGCATCATTTTTGTAGCAATGTTGCACCTCACAAAATCTCACACAAGACCTCACCACGAAGATCGCGCTCAAAAAGAAGACACACAGATAAAGCAACTAAATAAGCTCGCACAGTATATCTAACGGTTTTTTGTTTTGTTGTTGTTTTAACTCGAATAATTTGAGTAGAAAAAACCGAGTGGAATCTTCTTCGTTGGCCTAAAAGAATATCTAGAATGCTGTTTTACACTGGCTGTTGGTTCGTTTTTCATTGGTAAGAGCTAAGACTTGTGCACTTTGGGTCAGATCTCAGATATTTTGCGTTTGTCGTTCGTTCAGCGAGCACGTGTCTACCGTGGGTTTAATAATTGCGATATCGGTATAGAAATCCAGATTTGTGTTCTTATTATTTTTTTTTTGTTGTTGTTGTTGTATTTTTTTTTGAATCTCCATATTTCTTCTTTTATTTTTTCTTCGGTAAAAATATTATTTGTTTGTAAAAGAAGGAAGCAAAAGAATTCTTCTCATTTTCAAAGATACGATAACTGCGTGTACTTGAAATACATTTTGACTTAAAGTGCAAATTAAATTTATCTATTGAGGTTTATTTTTTACTCGAAACAACATAAAAAAAATACAAAATACAAAATTTTAGTACTAAACAAGATTTACAGTTGTTTTTCTTGGTGAAAGTAAAATGTTCTTACTGGTAGGTAGGCAGATAGGACAGCTTTCGGTTGTAACAAAAATTTATTAGCTGTCATTATTTTTTTGTAGAATACGAATTTATCCTCGATGCTTCCTACCTATAGGGTACTCAACCTACCAGTACGACACTAGTAAATATTCCAGTTTTGAATTCTTTGAAATGGCAAAATTGTACACTCGTTACATACATACCGCTGAAAGATCATCAATATTGACCACCATTAAGATGGATCAATATTGCTGTCGGTTTTGGCATCGATTGATCAACACTCTGTTCTATATCTTCTAAATCGAAATCGTTGCAACTTGTTGCATTTGAAGATATGTATATAGTTGAAATTGGAAAAGAAAATGAGAAATAGATACAGATGAAGATTGTGTAAATTGTGTTAACCCGCCTTTTTCTTGCTGGCCGCATTCTATTACTTCTATACGCATCAGTATAACCTCAGTAAAAAAAAAAAAATATAACATTACCAATAACGTAGTACATATCTCATGGATATATGAGCGTGTGCGGCAGCGGCAGTGCACTATATTCTTCGAGAGTCAATTAAAAGAGAACTCAGATAATTTAGTATCTTTTGGATACGCTTGATTACCAGTGGTTCTTTTGGAAATCAGCGAAGTGTGAACGATGAGTGTGCCATAATGCGGTGTGGTGTGGTGGTGTCTGATTTCACAAAGTCTTCTCAACCGACAAGTGGATTCACAAGTTTGTCTGTTTGTCTGTCTTTCTGTCTGTCTGTCTGTCTGTAACCTGTAACTTGTTGATATCGAGAGATTTCGTACTTTTTTTTTTCTTTCTGGTGATTCTTTCATTTTCTTGTCTTTTTTTTAAATTTTTCTCATCAGATACAGTTGTTGATGAAAGAACAAATCAAACAAATGTACAACTTTTTTCAACGATTGATCTTCTGATGGTTTTGATTGGATTATCACGCATAGTTTATGGTTTTTTTTCTTTTAAAAAGACAAACAAAAAAAAATGAGGAATTTGCAATCTTTAAACTGAATAGAGTTATAGATAGTTTTGTTTCTTCATATTGATTATGGTTTTGTCAAAAAGAGTATATGGAACACAGAATTTGGACATTTCTTTTATATTTTTTTTTGTTTCGTTTGATCGTGATTAAGGTCGCTATATTATTTATTTTCGCTTTTATCTAATAGTTAATTCAGTCAAATTTAATTTTATTCAGAAAAGTATTTAACTGTATCCAGCAATTTGATTAATTATTTTTTTTCGCAATAATTTCTTTGACACTGTCATAAATATTGTATTTCATTTTTTAAAATCTAACAATAAATATCACAGAAATTTATAAACAAGTGTAATACAGTGCACCAAATATATAAAAAAAAAGTTTTTTGTGAAAATAAATTTGTGTCAAAGTATTAAAACTGAACAAATTATTTATTCAAAGAAGTGAATAGAAATAAATAATAAGCAGCCCAATTGGATAACATTGGAGGAAATTGTATTTAATTCGAAGGTAAGTCAGCATTCATAGCTAAATTTAAATTAAAACAAGACATATTTAAAATTTCACATTACGTATTTTTAAATGTACAGAAACGATATAAAAATTTAATTCTAGAGCTTAAATTATTTAAAGTTGATAAAAGATTTGAAATATTTAATTGACTACGTACCTGGATTTTGTTCTTGTCTACTTACCATACCTATGTAGGTACATGTTCTGATACCCAGATACAAATTTTTGTATACAAATAATTGATTGAAAAATTTATTACCATTGATGGGAGTAATTGAGTGATTTCAATAGTTTATATTAGAGCTCGAATGATTACAATAATTGTGGAGGATCATTTGAAACACTCCAAACTATGAACTCATCAAAATATGAAATTATATTATTTGTTAAATAATTACTTTATGCATCGACATCGTAGCTACCCTTCGGTAAAGTTTTATAGTTTTTAAGGAAATGAAGAGTTGAGATTTTTTTTTACATATTTAGAGTATCTAGTTCCAAGCATCACCAAAAAGCACTTCCATTGCGTTTTGTACCGGATAAAAAGAGGATTTTGTAGAGGTTTTTCTGATCAATTGCCATCGTAGCCATCTTTCGATAAAATTTGACAATTTATAATCTCACAGACAGGAGACGAACTGTTTTTTGATGTAAAAAATATTTAGTTCCAAATATCATCGAGAAAAACACTTAAATCACTTCTTTCCTGCGCTAAAAATAATAATCAAAATTGTCCCAAAGTAGCACCAGTTTGGTAATAAGTTTTTTCGTCGGGTCTCCACTAAGTTGTGGTTCGCGGGATTAATGTTTACTCTGAGGTTGATGAATTCCTTATTTACTTTGACGTTTTGTCCTAGCCGGTTGACAGATCATTCATTGTTTGTTGATAGCATGAACTTGGTCTTATCTTCGTTTACTTTAAGATCAACAAGTTTCGCTTGTTATTCAACTGCCATGAAATACTCTATAACGGCCTGTTGAGATATACTCTATAACGATACATCGGTATATCCTAGAAATTGAGTAGATCTGTCGTGTAATAGTGGCTTTAATATAAACGCCTGGCCTGCGCACTCTTTGCTCTTTGATTTGAGAAATCAAATGATATTGCATCTCCTTGCTGAATATTTCAGATTAAATCGCGTATTTTCCAATGCCACACGCAACATAACTGGATTAGTTTTCCCGGGATACCAAGCAGGGCTGCCGTTTCATTTTTTTGAGAAAGCAGTGCTTCGAGAAAAAGAAGCAGAACACAGCAGGCCGGTATTCAAGAACTACATACGCATTCATTTCCTACTTTACTACAGCCAGCGCCAGCGTTCTGCAGTGATGGTATTCAAAAAATATCATTGCATACAAAACTTTTGCTATAACGATTTTGCAAGGTTTTCTCAAAATCTGTTGCTCCAACGAAATAAAGGGTTAGGTACAATCTTTTTTTGTGGAATTTTATGAGCTTAAAAATGTTAGTTTTTTGAGAAAAATTAACGGTTTTAGAAATATTCACAAATACTTGAACTATGTCCCTTTTACAGTTCAAGATAAAAAGACTAATTTCAACCTGCTATGATTTCCAGATTAATAACTGTACCGTCTTAAAAATATTCCTTACTCTTTTTGTTGTCAAATGAAATTCCATCAAAATATGAAATAAAAACAAAATCATCCTCTCAGGATGGTGGATTTCCCCTTAACTACAAAATGAAGATCTGTAGCCTAACACAAGTTTTGCAAAAGGTGTTGCCTATCGATTAATGCAATTTTAATCATTTTTTTTATTTATAGATTTATTGATTGTATGAACAAAGTATGGTAATTTTTTTTATGTAGAATTACCATGAGCTTCAATTTTTACATTCACATAAAAAAAAACTGAAAGAGAAGCAGAAAAACTGAACTAACCACATTTATATATTTCGTAAATCTTGGCGATTAGAAATAAATCTTTTTGAATCTTCCTAGGACAAATACTTTTACAAATCGAACTAACCTATTCTTGTATGGCGCTGAAGGATTCATTCATGGCTGAATTCAGTTCTTCACAAAGGAAGCATTCTATCTCACTTCCTCTTCATAAGATTTTTTTTTTAGGCACCAGTTATAGCTATCATTGAAACTCATCATTGAAAATTTTAATGATTGATTTTGAGACGTTAAGGAAGTAAAATCATTTATAATTTTGATGGAAAAATAAAGCTAAGGACTTAATTAATATTTCTAGTCAAAAAAATTGTTCAAATAGGCCCAACTTTCCACATAAAAAGACTTTTCTTATTTCAATGGTTGAACTACCTTACCAATGATCATTGAAAAATTAAAATTCAATTTTTGTGGAAAGTTGGGCCCATTTGAAAATTTTTTTTTACTAGAAATATTAATCAAATCTTGAGCTTTGATCGTCCATCAAAATAATAAATGATTTTGCCTCCTAAACGTCTAAAAATCAATCATTAAAATTTTCAATGATGAGTTTCAATGATAGCTATAACTGGCACCTTACTATCCGATGAAAATCTTCAAAAGACACTTGGTAAGAATCGGTACCAAGGAGTGTGGGACTCTTACCGCACTAAAACCACAGGTGAATCAGGACCAATCTATGAAAAGTCGACAACTGATTTTTATTTCTTAATTTTTAAATCGCATTGGAGGAAGTTTAAAGTTATAACACTTTCCCATAGCTCTTAGACCATCAGTTCATGAGACTTGGTTCATTTCCATTTCAATTTTAAGATCACGATGAAGATCGCTATTTCTTATATTTCAAGGGGCATCAATTATTCCACGAAGGACCTTGCTTTGGAATTTTTGGATGGGTTCAGCATTTGTTTTCTTTGTACAGCCCCATAGTTGGATGCCATATGTCCAAACGGGCTTCAACTCTTGCTTATATAACATTAGTTTGTTCTGGATAGATAGGTCAGAGTTCTTTCCTAGTAACGAGTACATTTTTCAAGTTTAGTTCTTCTATTTTCTTTTTGATGTTCTCTTTCCATTTAAGCCTTGCATCCAAAGTCATTCCAAGGTATTTGGTGGTATTGGAGTAAGGTACCTACTGCTGTACTGTTTATATAAATTGGAACATTGTTTATGTTTTTGTTTGTAAAGTTTATATGCATCGATTTTGTTTCGTTTAGTTTGATACGCCATGCCATATCTGCGTCCAATTCACTAACTTTATCGACTGCATTTTGCAATGTTTGTGTAGCCTTCGTAACGGATTTATCTGATGGCACCAATATTGCAGTATCATCAGCAAAGGTGGCCATGATAGCGTTGATGTCCACTGGAATATCCCTTGTATATAACAGATACAGGGTTGGTCCTAGGACACTTCCTTGTGGTACACCGGCTTCAATTTTCTTTAGTTCCGAGTAATTTTGGTCGTACCGTACTCTAAAGAGTCGGTTCGTAACGTATAGGATTTCAGTATTTTGTAGTACTGCCTGGGAAGGTCCCTATGCAGTTTGTACTCAAGTCCCAAGTGCCAAACCTTGTCAAATGCTTGAGCAACATCTAAGAATATACTAGTATAGCCGATAATACTTGTTTTTCTTCAAGTGCCTTTTCCAAAACATCCGTAATTCGGTGCACTTGGTCTATCGTGGAATGTTTATTTATAAATCCAAACTGATGGCTTGGAATAAGTCCTCTTTCTTCTATTATTTTGCCAAGCCTTTTCAGTAGCAGTTTTTCAAAAACTTTTGCCAAGATTGGTATAAGCGATATTGGTCTGTAAGATGTTACTTCTGTTGTTTAGGTATAACAATGACTTCTGCAATTTTCCAATGATGTGGCACATATCTTAGTTTAAGGCATGCGTATATTATAAATTGGAGTTTCTTGAAGGCTTTTAAAGGCATTTCTTTCAAAACCTGAGCAGTTATTAGATCGTACCCTGGTGATTTTTTGTTAGACAACTTACATATGTTGACACATGCTTCTTACTTCTTTGAGCGTGACAAATGGTATTTCACATTCGTCGTTTCTATCAACAAACTGTAAGGGATCTGTAGCTGTGGTTGCTGGGAATGGCTTAAAAACATTCGCGAGATGTTCAGCGAAGAGATTAGCCTTTTGTTTCGGATTTCCGATCTATTTACCATCTTGGGATTATACTGTCTTTTTAAGCGCTTAGCTGCTTTTTATAAGGAGTGTTCGGTAGAAACATTCGCCATTGGACTATTCAGGAATCTACTCAGTGAATCATTTTTAAACTCACGGATTCTTTTCTTTAGTTTGTTGTTAAGACGGTTAAAAACTGCCTTATCACCTGGAAATCTCGTAACTTGCCATTTTCTTCGAGCTCTTCTTTTTTCCAATATCAGCTCCTTTATTTCTCTTGAGTTTGAAATAGTTGGAGTATTTTCTTCTGCAGCCTGTAGCACATTAGCGCAATAAATTGTTCTACTTCATGGTCAATTTGTTTAATTGTTTTTATAGGGGATCTCAGGCTTATAAAACTTTCAAGTTTATCTCTGAATTTGTTCTCTTATTTACGAGTTTAGGATTACTCTTTTCTATTATCTACGCTTCACTCAGTGATAAAATTACTGGAGTATGATCTGACGATAAGTCATAATTACCTTCGACACTTATATGATTTTTTTTAATACCATTAACTACGAAAAAGTCTATAGGGTCTGGTATTTTGTTAGTATCAGATGATGGCCAGTATGTTGGCAAACCAGAAGAATAAAATTCACAGTTAAAAAGAAAAACTGAAACACCATTTGCATTTATAAAGGCGCTGTCAAAGTTAATCTTTTTTAAATCTTTTTGTGCGGTGGAAACAACAAATAGATTTAAAAAATCTGAACTGAGATAAGCCTTTGGTGGAAACATAGCATAACTTTGACAGCACACTTCAAAAGCAAATGGGGTTTAATTTTTCTTATGAAGTGGAAGTGAGATAGAATGTTTCATTTATGTCAAAGAATGAAGAACAGAATCCAGCATCGAGTGAAAGATTCAGCGCCACAAAAGAATAAGTTAGTTCGATTTGTAAAACTGTTTGTCTGTTTCGTTAATGAATTGTATAAAATAAAAACACTGTTTTAACTGGTGATTCTATACCCACATGCATGTAGTACCTCGTGGCATAATGGTTAGTGCGTTGAACTGTCATGCCAAAGGTGTGGGTTTTATTCCCAGCCGTGCCTGCAAAAACAGAAATGTTTTATCCGAGGCACTGCCTCTTGCGAGGAAGGGACAAATCCTCCAAGGTTATACTTGTCATGAATAAGTACTTCTCATTTAGCCGTTCGGACTCAGTAAAAAACTGTAGGTTCCCTCCATTCCTACCAACAACACGCACACAGGAATGGTTGAGAATTGTAGGTCACTAGGCCCTGGTTATCCATGAGCTGTTGTACCACCCAATTTATTATTATACTCACAGGTATGGCTTTGTATCTGAACTGAACGATCTACCACTAAAGGCTTTTTCAATAGGGACGCTCAAAATTTGTGTGGTTATAGTGGTGACATAGAAGAAGGTTTTATAATACAAATTCTATATACTACTGAAATAAATCAGCCAAGTAGAAGACTTAGCATTAAGGATTGGACTTGCGGTGATGTATTTAAAATAATCTTTCAGATCTATTGTGAATATTCAAAACTGTCAGATATGAAACAATATCAATAAACTCTTGATAAGCATGATGGTAAGCAACTTCTTGCATCCTAAACTTGATTAAGCCAATGACATGCAATCGAAAAGGATGGAACTACGTAGTATACACAGCTCATGCTACGATGTATATTCTGCACCAACAATTTGAAGGGGTGGTTACCTTAAGCGGTAGTGAAGTGAACTTACACCAAAATCATGTGGTTTAAAACCTTGAGACTTTGTCTTTTCAACCTGTAAATAATTGTTAAAGTCAACATAATAAATGCCATCGAAAAAAGTTAGCCAAATCATGTGACGAGTCAGCTAAAACACCACGACCCTTTGAAAGCGTGCGCCACCAAGCAAGGCCATGGCAAACATTTGAGCCACGTTATATTACATGGTTTATTACAAATGTATGTTTGCTTTCAATACAACTTGTATTATTAACAAAATTCTCATAATAAAAAAACAAGATTAAGTTTTTAGAGTTCGTACCTCAGCTCTTTCGTTTATGAAACTGAATAGATTCTATTAACTTTTCTTTTTATTTAATTTTTATATTTCGAACAATCCAATGCAATTACAACTATCTGGACATATTTCTAAAGACGAAAATGACCAAGGGCATATGCAGGATGTCGACTTATTAAAAATTTGTATTAGTTTAGGGTTATAATGTAGCCTTGAAATCGAAGGAAGACAAATGGTATAAAATGTTTTAAATATATAATTTGATTGAGGCGGAGGCAAGTGACCCTCCCTCGCCTCTTGCTTATGCCTTTGAGGAGAAGGATTGTTCCCAATTTTTGTTAGGTACATAGTAAATATATGTGGATGGAGGTGTTCTTGCTCTTATGTTATTTAGAGACTGAAGGTTTATAAAAAAAGACATGGAATTTATTTGTGGAAAATGCTTATTATAGTCCAGTCAACGAAGGAAAAATAAATGCAATAAATCAAGCTCTCTGGGTTATTATTTAATGTGGTAGGGGTGACCCCCAGGTATAACATACTAAAAGTCCCCAGCCTAGGGCCGCGAGCTATAGCCAGGGGGGGGGGGGGGTTATAGGTCCCCTTTTGTAATTTTTCGAGAAAAAGCGTACACTACAAAATGAAAGAATAATAAATTTCCTACAAAAAAGGTCTTATTCATATTTTCGGTAGGAGCAAGGATAAGGAAGATACGGGGAGTAGTAGTCTTAAACATCAATGGTTTTTGATCAATTAACCCAGAAATGAGTCATGAGAGCAAGTTACAGTGTACTGGTTGTGTTTAAAATGTCCTAATTTATTTTTTTTGATACAGTGTTTATTTTTATATTAGAAAAACTCGGTGTTGCCAGATGAAAAAATATTTGCCCCCCGGAAAAATTTAGAAACCCCCCAGATTAACACTTTTTAACAAAAAAAGCCCCTAAAATTTTTTGTACAACTTTGTACTTTTTTGCATTCCAAACTCATGAGTTCATTACATACCTTTGTATAATTTAAGATGAACTTTAAAATTATATTAATTTATAGTTGTTGACGGTATATAAGTTTTGTAAAGTAACAAAGAAAAAAATATATATAAGAGCCAATTTTTCAATAGGCAGTTAAACATCAGATATTATTTATTCTATAGAATAGAGCAAAAATGTGTTCCTATATTTTATTCTTCTTCTAACTGAATGTTTAATTGATGATTAATTGATGATTAATTGATGATTAATTGATGATTAAAAAATCAACTTTAAGTAGAATAAGGTGCGTTTTGTTGACCTCTTTAATGTGAACATTAAGATACGTTCCACATTCAGCCATAGAGTTACTGGAGTTGAAATGTCAAGTTAAATTGTTGTTGTTGGAATTTGCATTGCAAAATTTGCCTTAATGTGAAGTATTTCTTAATGTTTACATTAAGGAAGTCAACAAAACACGCCTATAGTAGACACATAATTTCAGTAGCAGAAGTTACCAAAATAAATATAAATATGAAAATATGTAGACACCTACATTAAAATTAATAGGTTTTTAAAAACTTTTCTTCAACTCTATATCAAAAATTCAAGAACATTACGATCGGCATCTTCATTGTGGCAGTCGTTTAAGTACATTTCACTCGTGAAAGTTTCACTTTTCCGCTCTAACGCTTAGTTTTCAAAATATTCCAGTAAAAATTACAAAAGGGGACATTTAACCCCCCCTCCTGGCTATAGCTCGTGGCCCTGGGCTGCGTACTTTTAGTATGTTATACCTGGGGTCACCCCTACCACATTAAAAAATAACCCAGAGAGCATGATTTATTTCATTTATTTTATAATTTTGAGTCTTCGTTGACTGGACTATTAAGAGCATGAAAAATAATATTTAAATTATTTGAAACATCTCCTTTAATAGTTTGAGGTGAAAAAAAAGAAAGTCATCTGAATTCTTGATTAAATATAATTGTATGGACAAAAAAATTAATTTTTGGTAGTAAATTGCACTAATTTTTTCATACAGAAACAAAATTTTTATAAAAATACTAGGAGCTATTTTTAAGAAAAAAAAAATATTTTCCTTAATGTTTTTTTTAACATTTGTATGGAATGTACCGTAATTATTTCATGAAAGTAAAATTTTTCTTAAAATATTCTAGAATCTACAGAGTTTTAAAAAAACCCTTAAATACCAAGTTTCAAAAAAATCAGCTATGTACTCGTACATAGTTTTCAAAATATTTGAATTAAAAAAAGTTTTTGAACATGTTTTTAAAAATAAATTTTGGTCCAAAAACTATTTATATTTTTGGGAAGCTTCTTTATGAATTACTGAAATCGCAAGTACCGTTTAGAAGATCACCGAAAGTAAGACAAATAGTTCTTTGGGAGGTACCATTGATAACCATTTTTGGAAAAATTGTTTCCTATCCAAACGTAGCCTTTACTAAAAGAAATCAATGCTTTTTTTAAGAAATTGAGGGAGCTGTTTTCGAGAAAAATAAGATTTTGTAAAATTGCCAAACATTTTTTTAAGGCAGGTACCGTAATTTTTGGTTCTAAAAATAATGAAACGTTGGGGAGAATCACCAAAACCACTATGCACAAGGTTTAAGAAAGCCGGCCCAGCTATTTAGGCTGTAGCCGAATAGACGCACAGACAGACAGAATTGTGAGAACCACTATTTTCGTCTTTCCTATCATATATGACATGTCTGATCAAAATCTCGAGTTTAGTTTCTTTACGAATTCATAACTTGTCATATATAGTACCTATATATCGCAAATAAAACTAGAACCTGGTAAAGCATTTCACATTCGTGTTTTGCGGCTAAAGAAAGAAATCTCTGTACATGGCAGTACTTTCGAAATTGGTTTCAAGGGTAAATAATGAGCATTCCTAGTGTAAGTATTTTCGGTTGAATTGTTTAAGGGGAGAAATAGATGTGGTAAGAGAAACACTGAGGTAATGTTTCAGAGACGTAATTGTTTGCTAAATAGTTCTATCAACTTTCATTTTTAAGGCTTTATTTTGTATTCAAACCAAGAGATTCAAATGGGTTATAGGCACTTATAGAACTTATCCAGATGTGGGAGTTATGCTTAAGCTTGTGGTTGGATAAAGGTTTTATAGATAGCAACAAGATCAGCAAGAAACCATCACAAAAGAAAGACTAGATACTTAGCAGTGCTTTCGGGTGATATCGAATATTTGGTCATTCCACTGTGATCTGTGAAAGCTATACACCAGTTTCTTATAAGAAAGTGCCACTCTCATGAATAGCGAAAAAAAGTGAATCGATTGCAAACCTAGCTAAGAAAATCCCAAATTTTCGATTTTTCTTTTTGTATGTACTTTACGTCCTTCTTCCAAAACTGTAAGTGTGCCATAAAATTGATAAAAAATTAAAGAATGTGTGTGGATGCCACGTCCCCCGATCAGAAAATTCCAATTTTTTTACTTTTATCTTTGTATGAAACTTCAAACCATACCGCTCTACCAATTTTCATCTTTTTTGAACAAATGCAATAGCCCGAAAGAGCACAATGGCTGAATGCCACGCCCCCCGAACAGAAAATTTTCGATTTTTTTTTATGCACCAAAAAAACTACCGTTGTGCAAAATTTCCAGATTCAATCAGTTATGGTTTTAATGATTTTTGAAGTGCTACATAAGGAACCACTAGTTCTAAAGAGTTAAAATGCAGTGAATTTGAAGTTTCTGACTTTATTGGTACCTACTGAAATTAAAGGAGGGTCAAAAATTGCTGGAGTTCGTTCCTGTAAAAAAGACTGTAGTGCCGCGAACTCAGCTGGGCACTACCGACAACAATATTCTTAGAAAGTAGATGGTTTCCACGCCTCTCTGGAGTACAAAATATCAAATTTTTCCCTAAGATGCATTGTAAGCCTTACCATTCCGCCAAATTTCAAGGTTCTATAATTATGTGGAAGTGGTTCATTTATTGTATACAAATTTAGTGAAAATGGGTGGATAACACGACCTCTTATGAAAATTCCAAATTTTCGATTTTTTAAAAATAAAATAAATAAAATAGTTTTGATAATCTCGTTAGTAAAATAGTTCATTCGTCAGTTACGGTTTAAGAGGTTTTTTAAGTGCATATATTCTCAGGAAACTAATGTTAAGAAATTGAAATTCAATGAAGTGCCTAATTTTACTTATTTAGCAAATATTTACTGTAAATTTGAAGTTTCTGGCTATTATGATACAGAAGTTAGAGAGGGTTGAAAGTCTGTTCCTGTAAACAGGGTGTTATGCCAGAACTCGGCTGATCTTTCAATCATCTATATCTGAATGCTATGCTTTCGAATATGAATAACTTCATACATCACCTCCGGATGACAATATATAAAGAATTCAGCCTATTTGCTTAAACATATTTTCCAATAGACAAAAATAACAAAACGAACCTGGGAACGAAGAAAAAAAAACATAACCATAAAGATGAACTTTCTAATATTTTGTCTTTTAAACACCAGCAAAAAAAAAAAACAGTTCTATGCTAATTTTATATATTTTTTTTTTATTTAACTTAAATTTCACTTTATAAACATGTCAAACTTGGTGGACAGTAATATTTTTTACGCAATAACATCTTCAACAGCCGAAGCATCATCATTAAACTTGCACACACAGCGAATAGCCAGTTGATCTTGAAGTCGAAGAAGCATTTAGAGATTAACCGAAAAATGCTTGGTCAACTACAATAAACTGCTAAAATAAATGGGACACAGCATCATCAGTAAAAAGACGTGACATCGCCATCGAAATCGGATGCGATGCATCTACGCGCTATACGCACATGTGTAGTGCTAGTGACATTCTTTGTTGATGTTTACTTTAAAAATATGAACAAAATACACGTTAAAGACGAGAACAAGATGAAAAAGAAAAAAAAAGAAAAAAAAAACAAATAAACGAACATTCTTTGGCAAAAGGGAAAAAAGTCTCATTGCTCTCTCTATCTCTCTTCAAAAAGCGGCGCTTTGAAGAATCCAGTTTGTTTTTATATATTTTTGAATTTTTTTTCTTCATTTTTTTGTGTTTTTTTTTTTCTGGAAATCAGAACTCAAAACTTGTCCCGCAATTTGAAATATAGAAGAATTGACAAGCCGGAATTTGTAACTTGGCAAGTTGATTCAGTTGAATCTTACAAAAAAAAAAATGTAGATAGATACAGTGCGATTCACTTGGTTAGGAGCACTGAAAATATCATGTCAGATCTGTATTGCAATTTGCAAACATTGATTTTGGATGAAATAAAGGAGGTCATTAGAATATAACAGTTTTATCATATTTTTATTATTTGCAAGAAAATGTATTTCAAGATTTTAGTTAAAGAATAAGTGTGTTGTTTTCTAAAACGCGATTGGATTTTTATTTCATTTGATGATTGGTTCGTTACATCATGTAATATCAGCAGCTTCATGGGAACAAAATCTCCATTCTCTCGGTGGGATTTTGGGGAATATTTTCAAGCAAATGGGTCTATGTCGCACTAATAACGAACTGAATACTGGATTTCAAGGCCTGGTTTCATAGAAGCTAAACGAATGGCACTAAATTGCATGAACTTGATGTTCGATTAACGTCCATCTATGTATTTCATTTCAATTGAAATTAATTGAATTGAATTGAACTGAATTGAATTGAATTGAATTGAATTGAATTGAATTGAATTGAATTGAATTGAATTGAATTGAATTGAATTGAATTGAATTGAATTGAATTGAATTGAATTGAATTGAATTGAATTGAATTGAATTGAATTGAATTGAATTGAATTGAATTGAATTGAATTGAATTGAATTGAATTTAATTTAATTTAATTTAATTGAATTGAATTGAATTGAATTGAATTGAATTGAATTGAATTGAATTGAATTGAATTGAATTGAATTGAATTGAATTGAATTGAATTGAATTGAATTGAATTGAATTGAATTGAATTGAATTGAATTGAATTGAATTGAATTGAACTGAATTGAATTGAATTGAATTGAATTGAATTGAATTGAATTGAATTGAATTGAATTGAATTTAATTTAATTTAATTTAATTTAATTTAATTTAATTTAATTTAATTTAATTTAATTTAATTTAATTTAATTTAATTTAATTTAATTTAATTTAATTTAATTTAATTTAATTTAATTTAATTTAATTTAATTTAATTTAATTTAATTTAATTTAATTTAATTTAATTTAATTTAATTTAATTTAATTTAATTTAATTTAATTTAATTTAATTTAATTTAATTTAATTTAATTTAATTTAATTTAATTTAATTTAATTTAATTTAATTTAATTTAATTTAATTTAATTTAATTTAATTTAATTTAATTTAATTTAATTTAATTTAATTTAATTTAATTTAATTTAATTTAATTTAATTTAATTTAATTTAATTTAATTTAATTTAATTTAATTTAATTTAATTTAATTTAATTTAATTTAATTTAATTTAATTTAATTTAATTTAATTTAATTTAATTTAATTTAATTTAATTTAATTTAATTTAATTTAATTTAATTTAATTTAATTTAATTTAATTTAATTTAATTTAATTAAATTAAATTAAATTAAATTAAATTAAATTAAATTAAATTAAATTAAATTAAATTTAATTTAATTTAATTTAATTTAATTTAATTTAATTTAATTTAATTTAATTTAATTTAATTTAATTTAATTTAATTTAATTTAATTTAATTTAATTTAATTTAATTTAATTTAATTTAATTTAATTTAATTTAATTTAATTTAATTTAATTTAATTTAATTTAATTTAATTTAATTTAATTTAATTTAATTTAATTTAATTTAATTTAATTTAATTTAATTTAATTTAATTTAATTTAATTTAATTTAATTTAATTTAATTTAATTTAATTTAATTTAATTTAATTTAATTTAATTTAATTTAATTTAATTTAATTTAATTTAATTTAATTTAATTTAATTTAATTTAATTTAATTTAATTTAATTTAATTTAATTTAATTTAATTTAATTTAATTTAATTTAATTTAATTTAATTTAATTTAATTTAATTTAATTTAATTTAATTTAATTTAATTTAATTTAATTTAATTTAATTTAATTTAATTTAATTTAATTTAATTTAATTTAATTTAATTTAATTTAATTTAATTTAATTTAATTTAATTTAATTTAATTTAATTTAATTTAATTTAATTTAATTTAATTTAATTTAATTTAATTTAATTTAATTTAATTTAATTTAATTTAATTTAATTTAATTTAATTTAATTTAATTTAATTTAATTTAATTTAATTTAATTTAATTTAATTTAATTTAATTTAATTTAATTTAATTTAATTTAATTTAATTTAATTTAATATAATTATGAATCGGGGTGACGTCTGAGACGTAACTCTTCCTGAGCATGGAATGGGCATTCCACCGGGGTAACAAAAGTAAAAAAAATCGACCTCAAAACGTGATAGCAGTATATCCACCCCTTTGGTATGTTAGACCTTAAAGTAGTACATCTTGGTGTTATACCTTCAGGTCTTTTATATTTTAATACAAAATAGTAAATATAACCAAAAAAAATAATTTTCAGACACCAGTTGCAGTATCTGGATTTCTAACGGAATTTTGAGATAAAAAAGTAAGGAAAAATCTCCATTCACGTTTCACTGTTTCTTTTCAAATGAAATAAATTGTGTTTCCTGTTAATTTTTATTTTTGAAAAAAGATGTTGGCAGACAAATGGTGAAGTTCCTAGTTTTTCAATTGAATTTTAAAAATAGACTTTAAAAATCTCATATAAGTTCTACTGTATTTCAAAGTTTAAAAACCCACAATTTTCACTGAAGGAATATGTCTGTCTCTTTAATACTTAATTTTAATTTATTAAAGTTATGTGCTGATACTTGGTGCAGTATACCCAGATATGTAACGGAATTTTTAAAAAATGTCCATACAAAAACCACTGTATTTCAAGCAAAGACAGCTTATTTTGTACTTAAGCAATAAGTCTGCATCTCTGATATATAAATTTGTATAAGTACTCTTTTTCATTAGAAAACAAATCTAGCAGAAGCCTGGTACAGTATTTGGATCTATAATGGAATATTGAAAACAAGCTCCAATATATTTCAAAAACAAACAAAAAAGTTTTAACGAAAGCCATATATATGTCCACCTCTCCGTTATGTGGATCCTTATACTCTATTTTGTTAAAACAAAACTATAGCAGACATCCTGTTGCAGTACTTGGATTTACATTTAACGGAATTTTGAAAAAGGGCTTTAAAAAACTCCATACAAACTCTCCAGTATTTCAAAAGCAAAAAGAAAAACAGTTTTGACTAAATCAGAACGTCTGCCTCTTTTATATAGCATTCGCAAATTAAATTAACCAAATCGCAAATAGGTTTAACCTAAACGCAAATAAGTTTCACCCAAGCGCCAATAGAACTAACCCAATCGCAATTCGATTTAAACAAAACGCAAATATAGTTAAACTATACGCAAATAATTTAAACTATTGACAAATCATTTTAACCAAAACGCAGATTGAATTAACCAAAGCTTAATTTATTGTTCCAGATGTACTTTTTGGGTCTAATGGATTTTGGTATTATCCATGATTTGAAAAGCTATGATAAAGGGATTGGCCTTTTATTTTTTCGCCAAGTTCTTGGAAAAATCCGCAGAGCTAGTTGAATTGACAATTATTTAGGTTTTGTTAAAATCTTATGATGAACTATTCCTACTGTTATAACCCTTTCATTTCTTCACCACACATGCTGGAACAACAAGTTGAGCCCGGGTTAATTCAATTTGCGTTTTCGTTAAAATGATTTGTTAATAGTAAAATTATTTGCGTATATAGTTTAACTATATTTGCGTTTTGTTTAATTCGAATTGCGATTGGGTTTATTCTATTTGCGTTTGGGTTAAATCTATTTGCGCTTGGGTGAAACTTATTTGCGTTTAGGTTAAATCTATTTGCGATTTCGTTAATTTAATTTGCGAATGCTATATTTAAATTATAATACTCTGTTTTACTAGAACAAATTATAACAGACTTCTGGTACAGTACCTGGATTTTTAAATGGAATTTTGAAAAAAAGGCTTTGAAAAAATTCCATAATCTTGTTGATAAATAAGTTTTCCAGCAGCAAGAAATTTGTGCACTATTACTCTAAGCAGGAGTCCGATACAGTCCTTGGGCCTGGTCACGTAGTGAGCGGCAGAGCGGCAAAGATCTCTGATCATGCCTTCAACTGTTATGAAGTCATGATAAGATTGGACTTTTTCTAATCACAAAATATGTAGAAAATTCAAGGCTATTTATTTCAAGAGGTTTCAGTTCAAATTAGGTATGGTGTTTCAATCTCATGACCCCCCCCAAGCAGAATTCCTGGATCCGCGTCTGGCTGATAGGCTGTCTGAGATAACCTAGAATCCGATTTGTTTGTCAACGACCAAAACTGTATATATTACATTTGCTGTTGTCAAAAATAAAAGCTGCTCGCAAAAAAAAAAAAAAAATTAAATTTAAATTTTCACTTAATGATTTTGGTTCCCATCACAGATTATTTTATGGCAAATCTTATCTGTAAGATCAATTCTGTGTTAAGCTAGTTTCATTTCAAATGATACCTACTGATATGCATTTTAATGTTATTTAACGTTTCTCCTTAAATTAAAAAATCTAACGAGGCACCATTAAATAACGAGTCGTAAACTTTTGGACGGCCACGACCGATACGTCAACAATGGCGAGCGACGTTGCGTAAGTGTCAAGATTATCTCAAGTCGTAGGTATACGCGTTCACATTCAATGCATCGGTCAGCCAAGCGAGCAAATTAAGTTTAAAATTTAAAAATGTATCTGACGTCTGATTATGTGATTAATTGTTTAAATTATATTTACATAAAAGAAAGGTTAATAAAAGTCTTCTATCACATTTCAATCTCTAAATAAAATAGTCTTCAAAAATCATGATTTTATTACATATTGTGCAGACCAAATTTAAAAACCTTAAATATGTTACAGTCAAAGAATTTGCTTCCTGTAACGTTTGTTTTTACTAAATGGATTGCCAGCCATATGGGATTTGAACTTATTGCATCTGGCCCCTTAACTTTAGCTTTAAAAATGTAAAATATTTTATTCAACATTCAGATGCACACCCTTTGCAATTCACTATTTTTTGAGATCCTAATCAAATGGTAAATGTTTAGTCCAGTTTTTTTTTAAATTAATACTCGTATAGGTAGTTTAATTAAAACATCACCATTAACCACCAAAATCTCTTGTCCAAGGCCCATCATTTTGTACCTATTGAATTTTCACTTGTGTTCAACTATGTACGTAATTTATTTAAGCCGGTTTCAAAACCAACGACCCACGTCGTGCTTCAGCGCAGCGTCATGAGGATCGACACGCGGCTGTGGTGGCACCATGAGGGCTTTGTTTTAGTGACTTGTAATCATTATTTAAATTTATTTGAGGAGCAGAACAAATAATGTGACACATCATCACTGATGAAAATTATAATTTATACATAAAAAGGGAAAATAATAAATTAAATATGAAAGTGAGAGCCCCATTAAAACTTAAATATTTTCCAAATTTACATTTTTGTCTATCATATTTTCATTCAAAAAGTAAACCATGACGGAAACAATATCTTCGTTGAATAAAAGAAAACAAAAATAATGAGGAAAACCATATATATGTAGGTGTTATCTTATCGTGGCTATTTGCTGACTAAGTAGTTCAACCATATCGTCTTGAGATTTTTGACGACTGAAAATAACTTTTTCCCAAAAAGCACTCAAGTCATTAGCATCTAAAGCACATACAAGGCACCTCAGACGCTTGTCATTTGAATTTCGTATAACTTAAATGTGTCACAGCCATGGCAAGACATGAATATTGCTAATTCTTGTCCGCTCTCCTTCTGCTATTCTCTATATAAAACTAGGTGAACAATTGATAACGAAGTCAAATAACCAACAATCGATTAACTGTTTAATTCATCTGATTTGAATAAATTCTGACGAGAATGATTCCTCAAACCTAACCAAACAAAAATAAAAAACTGCCCAAGATCTTTACCCGTGTGCAGACTCAGAATTAAGTAATACATACATTATGTATGTATGTACGTATATGTATATCTGGACAACCAACATACACGTTAATAGATATTTTATTCAAAACAGGTCTTTATTAGGTTAGTCAACTCAAGACCATGTTATGCCATTCATTCCAAGTGCAGGTAGGGTACAAATAGTAGTACATATAAAACAGATCAGTCTTTATAGTTCGGCAGCTTTTTTGTGAATTCTAAAATCAGAGGTTTGCTCCAGAATTCTAATGCACAAAAAGAGTCTAAGTAAGAATTATTGATTGTGACAGTTCATGCGGTTGGCTTTATCATGACAGTTTGTTCTGAAGCAAGTACCTTTGGTGATTTATTATGGCTTTTTGACGGATCATACCACAGGAAGCATAATATTTCGAGACAGCATAGTAACTTTTATGCCCTTTCTATTTGGGTGCATCGATCATTTTCATTCATGATGAAGTTTTGCATTGGATTTATAGTGGATCACATGCAAATTAGTGTGATGGTACGAGTACAGTATGGTTTACTTTTGTTAGTTAGATGAACTTTTAAATACCTTGTTTTTCTTATGGCAAATAATAAATTTTCTTTGTTGGACATTTTTTGCGCGAAAATAAATTCGTCTTTATAAAGCGTAGTTTACAGTCCCCCTGCAAAAGTCTATGTAAATATTTTCGCATGTCAAAAATTATTGAGGTGAAATACAAAATTATTTTTTTGCTTGATTATAGTTTACAGTTTCATGGGAAAAGGAACCATTGCTGTCATAGAACTACAAAACAATTGGGCAATTGTTTCGCGAGAGATAAATTGTAGTGAATACAAAATATTTACACTTCCAAACAAAAAAATAAATTCACAGCATTATTTGCATGCAAATTTGTTTTGCATCCAAAATTTATTGTTTTCCATTTTAGGCCTATAATTTATTTATATGGGGTTAATTAATGACTCAATGGGAGGCTTAGGCAAAGGCAAACATTTTGCACAACATTAAGCACCGAATAGGTGGGAAATTGTTTTGAAAAATTTTCTTTTTCTTTTGCATGGGAACTGTGAACGTCAAATATTTAATTTTTTGCGCAAAACTCACTCCTATGAGATATCTATTCTTCTTATATGATAAATTCCTCAGTGTTAGTCAAAATTTGTCGATGAATTGGCATTAACTCCAACCCTAACAGTTTATCTTCATCAGTAGAATCTCTTACGTAAGTCCTTAACGTTAAAACCCATGTGATTCCCCTCTGGCAATGGCCTTGTTGCCAGTAGAGATTGCTATATGCATTAGTCCATCTAAAAGAAAGATAAATACTTTTCCTTTAAAGTTACTTAAAAAAAAGGCTTTTGATACAAATCGACCGATAAACAGTCTCTCCAACTAAATTGATTTGAAGTTTTAAAGCTTAGTTAATGGATTTTTTTGGTTATTTTGAGAAACTTCATAGAAGATGAAAAATGAATTACTGTTATGTTCAAGAGGCTGAGGGTTTAAACAAGTTTAAAAAAGTTGTATATCAAGACATTGAAATTATAAGAGAAATGTGTGTATGAAATATGATATTTAAATTAGCTAAAACTACTGCTTTAATAGTTTGAGATGAAAAAAGAGAATAACATATGAATTTCTGATCAAATATACATACATAATTGTTGGGAAAACAGATTTTGAATCTTTGGAAGAGTATTTTAAAATATATTTTTTAAATTCTTAAAACATTTTTAATGACAAATTTTGTAATGCAAATCCTTAGTAATTATTTATGTGCATATGAAAACAAAATTTCAAAAAGAATTGTTAATCTGTTTTTGAAATATCCAATTAAAAAAAAAATTGCAACTTTTTTGAAAATTCTATTTTTTTTTTGAAAATTTTGATTCGCAATATTTATTAATCTTATTTGAAATTTTTGTATACAAATTTGAAAACTCAATTTAATGTGCGTTTTTATTTCATATTAGTTGGTTCACTTTTTCTTCTCCTTGACTAGGGTGGGTATTCGACACCTCTTCGATTAATATGTAATAATTATGGTTTATCGATAAAACAAACCAATTAAACGATCGCTAACAAATTATTTAATAAAACTATTATATGTATTGCGCACCACTATTAAATATTATTTATGAGTTATGACTTCTGGTTCTTTTGACAGAAATGTCAAACCAACCAAAAAAGACAACGAAAGAAGAGAAGAAAAAGAGACACGAAAAAGTGCAAACAGTAGCCACCACGGCTGCTCAGCTGGGCTGGGTTCAGCGAAGAAAAAAAAAAAATAAACGATAAAAAGATGATTGATTCTATCAATCAAAATAAACGAAATATATTTTATTGCAAGTACAGTGGGGTACTTATAATAAATAATGGGCGCCAGGAATTTTAGTTAGGCCGAATTAGCAAAATTCGAAATCTAATTATAAGACGAAAAGAAAGCGAAAAATGGAATGAAAACCAATTTTTATATTCCCAGATGGGGACTTCAAATTATTTTTATTTGGGAAACCTTGGATAAACCAGGATAAAACCCAAATATATAATATAAAAATGAACAATGAGAATTTTATAACTGCTCACGGGGAACCGTTTTGAGCCAAAAAACAAAGAAAATTAAAATGCAAAATGGGATGCTAACGCACAGTAAAAATGAAATACCGCGTCATAAAATTAATAGGGACACAAATCGCAATTAAAAAAAATTTATAAAACAATGAAAAATAAAACGGAATAAGGTATGTTGGAATTCCTTATAAGTACCTAAACTAACACAAAAATTACACTTATCTTTTGTTTTTTGTTCCAGGTAATTTTTCCTCTTTGATTTTTCTCCTCTAACACCTCGAAACTAGTTTCTAGTTTCTTTACTCCTCGAATTACCTTTCCTCTTTTTTCCTTTTAAACAAATCAAAAATATCGAACTTTAATTTATTTTAACTTTCAAAAATTTTCCTCGATTTGAATTCTTTAAATTGTCCTCTTATCCTCAAGTCTAAACTATTTGCTTGGTTAGCTTTCTCAAGAGAAAACTTCCCAGCTATCAACCCAATCCTTCCCGTGGCCACTCCAATCAATCACACATTCAGCCCACAGTACATAAATAGAAGGTATTATCTTGTGCAGGTTGTCAAAAACGAGAGCTAAAAGAAGAATTTAAAGATGGCCGTAATCGTGATGCCGTTCGCCGTATTACAACAACAACAAACACGAACAAGTAACTTAAATAACACTAAGAGACAAATTTTTACTCTCAAAATAATAAAATAGTATTTATAAACAAGTAACAAATTAACACACATATACCTAACACACAACAAATTTCAGTCAGACATCACGATATCCACCATTTTCCACTGATTTTGACATATGCGCAGAACTGAACAAAAATGAAAACGCTAATGATATTACCTACAATATGTGTACTGTGCATTCAGGCATTCGTTTTCGTGATCATCGGTCACGGGACATCGGCATCCTGGAAGGCTTTTCGCTCCCCAGAAAACCACCGTTGTTGAATCTCAATGTAACTAAGTTGTTGGATGTCTGTCCAAAACACAAGTTCAACAAGTTGTTGGATGTCTTTCCAAAACTTAATGGCCGAGTTCAGACCTATCCCAAACTAAACTTTTGAGAAAAATTGAAAAGAATCAAAACCTTGAAAAGGCCTTCGCTAGGCATTCTCATAGTTAATACAAAAATACTCGCGGGTGGTTCGAAGCGTGAAGCAACTATTCAAAAACATATTATTTCGAGACGAGAGAGTGAAACATTTTAAAAACCACGAAACTCGATTATTATTTTTTTTCAATTCCGATAGAGCTTTTGTAATTAAAAACTTAAGGAAAGTGCGTTAACTACCCAAAATGTCTAAACAATAAGTAATTAAGTTAAGTTTAGTTAAGTTAAGATGAATTTTAAGTTATTGTTGTGTTGTTTTGGAGTCAAGTAAGAGTCCACCTGACTCATTACTTCTTCAGCTCATCCGCTGGCACATCGACATGAGACGTTCATCTGCATGGTACATTCGTCCATGGATTTTGGAACCACACGCGCATCGGTTTCACTCAAAAGTTATCAAAAATTACTTGTACATCTGTTTTTGTTGCTTTTGCAAAATTCTAGTGAAGAACACCACTGGATATGATACCTAGGTTGCCCTCAACTTCACCAGTGTAGTAGTAAAAAGGAAACAAAGAATTCGAAGGCTGGTCATTGTTGCGGTAAATTTTACCGTAGCAAAATGTTTAATTCATTTTTGTAATCAGCAGATCTTTGGTCAATTGATGAAATAAATAAATAAATAATCTAAATCCGTTCAGTCGATAGTGATAAAATTCAAAATAAAAAACAATTCTATGAGAGGTACTATTTATAGTTGCTAACTGCAAATTTTAATCATTTTTGGTAGTAGATCGCACTGATTTTAGCATACAGAAGAAGTTTTAATTTTTTACTTGCGATATATGTAGGTATAGCCTATTGAATAGACCGGAAAATGAGAGGTATAAAGGAACAATTACGTGCAAGGGTTTTTATTATTGAATATGTTTGTTTGGCCCATAAGCATGCTTAAAACCAAAAATGCTACTAAATTCACCCATGCGTTTCTGAGAGAATGGTCACACTGGCCACTTTTCAGTATTTTTGGTATAATTTGAAAACTAAGCGGAATTGGACAATTTTACATACAATACTTTTTGTTCAAAATTAAATTTTCTATTGGAATGGATAGTTCAAAAAATTTTACGAAAAAATTTAAACAGGAAAAGTAAACAAAAACCAACATAAAAAAAATCAAAAAATCAAGTATATCTACATTTTTTAATAAATTGTGCATAACTTTTTTTGAAGCAAAGATAGAGTTAAGACATGCACAGACAAAACAAAGTAGAGACTAAAGGCCTTAATATGGCATGTTCAAAAATCAATGTTTGTTCAAAATTGACAGAGATATTCCCGTTCAAACCTTATCATTTCTTATAATTTTTCTCAGTTTTGACCCGAAAGTCCCTTTTTCGGTACAATATGGCAAATTTCACTTTCGTAAAAATGTTCGAAATCAAAATTTTGATATAATGTGACATTAGAACTATAGAGAATTTATATAAAGGATGTAAGTTCGCAATATCGTTTTTCGGCTGTTTTTAAATGCGTTCAGACCTACAGACCGAACGGCTGGTCCGATTAACATAAGATTTGGTACTAGGTGCTAGGAACGTTAAATTTGTCATAAAGTACCAAAAAATAGGCTTTTGGGCAAAAACTGCGGAAAATGATAAGAAATGGTAAAGTTTGAATGGCTATATCTCTGTCAATTTTTAAATAATATGGCTTTTTTAACATGTCATATTGAAGCCGTAAGACTCAAGATTACTTTGTTCATGACTGTCTTGAGCGTATCTTTGCTCCGAAAAAAGTTATGCGTAATTTAGAAAAAAATTTAAAAATCTTTGATTTTTCGATTTTTTTTATGTTGGTTTTTGTTTACTTTTCCTGCTTAATTTTTTTTTTTAATTTTCCAAACTATCCATTTCGATAGAAAATTTAATTTTGAACAAAAAGTATTATATGTAAAATTGTCAAATTCGGCTTAGTTTTCGAGTTATACCAAAAATACTGAACAGTGGCCAGTGTGACCATTCTCTCAGAAACGCATGGGTGAATTTAGTAGCATTTTCGGTTTTAAGCAAGCTTTTGGGCCAAACAAACATATTGAATAATAAAAACCCTTGCACGTAATTGTTCCTTTTTAAAAGGTCTATTCAATAGGCTAGTACTATAGGGCAAGTTTTGGATTCGTGCAAAAAAAAAATTTCGAGATAACAATCAAACATGACATTACGATGATAGAGAACACGAAAAAAGTGGGTGGCACAATTCTGTCAGTCTGTCTGTATGTACCTGAACCTACAGCCTTAACCACTGAAGCGATTTTCTTCAAATTTTGAACTTAAGGTTTTTTTGTAACTCTCCAGAGGGGAACTTGAAATTTTTTTTTTTAGCTCAAAAAATAACGGTACTTGCCATACAACCGTTAGAGAAAAGCTTATTTATCTCTAGAACGGCTCCAAACGATTTTGATAAAAAAAATCAGTGTATTACTGTAGACATGATGTAAATTTCAATAAGAAAAAAAATCACCAAAAACATTTATTAACGGTACCTGCCATATAACGGTTTTTTTTATTTTTGATTTCCTCATTAACCGCTCATCCGATTTCAATGAAATTTTTTGCACAAAAGCTTTGTTAGAAAATAAATAATACTGCATACCAAAATTTTTGAAAAAATAAATTTTGTATTTTTAAAAAAAGATTCAAAATTTTTTTTCTAAATTCAATATTTCAAAAAACGGGTTGATGAATTATTTTGAAATTTCAGTTTTAAATGTATATTAATATATACTCAAAATTGGCATACCAAATTTTTTTTTGAAAAATGTAAAAAATTTTATATATAAAAAATTAATTTTTAAGAAAACGGCTTCAACGATTTTAAATTTTTTTTTTGCATTTATTCATATTTTTTCAAGTAATCAAATGGCATACTTTTTTTTGAGCTCTAAGTTTTTATCAGGCTGTTTATACAATTAAAAGAACGATTTAAATGCTTTTTATACTTTTTCTATAATTACTTGAATATTTTTTAAAGTTCTTAAGCCCCACACAACTTGAACATAAGAGCAAGTACGTGCGATCCAGTCGTGCATTTTATTTTAAATTGTAGAAGCTCTTTTTAAGAAGAAAATTCCTTAAAGGTTTTTTAATAATTGATCTTTTTGAATAAAAGTAAAATTAGTTCTTAAAAAAATACTGAGTTTCAAAAAATCGTTCATGTAGTTTTCAAAATATTTTATTTAAAAGAAAAATGGATTTTTTTTAAATCCAAACAATATTTTTTGATAACATCTCAATGTGTAGGGTAGAGTCAGTACCCTCCTTTAGAAAAAAATATGCAAAAGTATACGATTTTTTGCAAAAATTTTAAAATTCTTTTCCAATTTTATGATTTTGTCAACATATTGGCAGAGTTTAAGTTTTTTAAAAATTAGTTCCTTTTTTTTAATTTTTAACAAAATGTATAAAAGTGTCGAATATGTGCCAACAATGAAGAAACTGGTCCAGAGCTTCAATTCAATGAAAATTATTTTTAATCTGAAAACAAATTGAAGTGAAACCTGTTACAAATGTATGCAACACAATTACCATCACATATATTAAAATAAAAATACGTTTTTATAGTTTTTTTTGTTGTTTAATAATATGGTTTTCAACTTTTATTGCTTACATTCCTTAGTGCATTTTTCATCACAACTTCGTCCAAAGCTGTTTGATGTGTTTTTTTAGGAACGGGAGCCATTTATACAGCAAACATCAAAAGTCAAATTTAAGCACCATTCTTTTTGGAATTTAACGAAGAAGGGGTTACTCCGACAGCCTGTTAGAGGTACCCTAGGATACTCTGTCAGAGGCACCCGGAATTTTTTTTTTTATCACTTTTTACTGCTTTTATACAAAGATATTCTAAATTTGCATAAATAATTGTGATCTACACTTGAGATACTCAAACATACTTTGGTTGAAGATAAGTTTAAAAATAAAAACATTATACTCTTAGGAACTTTCCCGAAAAATTATAGTAAATGGCTCCCAAAACTGTTTTTATTTTTATTTATGACACGGATTAGAAACTGACAGCTAATATAATTGACATGGCTTTGGAATTAGAATTACAACTATGACCATTTTTTAAAGAATTTTTGAAGGTCTTTTAGCAAAAATTGGTGTCGGAGGTGCCCTTTGTTGTAGGAGGGTGCTGGCTCTACGCTACTTACATGCACAGGTAGTACGGTGGCGCTTATTTGTGAAATGTTTGAATTTCTTCCACCCCTCCTAAAAGTAATCAAGGTAATTAAAAATTTTTTTTTGAAATCTGTTGAAACACGTGCCGGCAAGCACTTGAAATTTCGCATCCAATATGCATGGAGATTTCCCAGTCTTTTACTCAAAATTTAGGAAAAGTGTGAAATTGGATGGAAAATTTTAAAACTTGGCAAGTACATATATTAAGTACCATAAGGAGTATACAAAAAAATTATTTTCAATTTGTTTGAACAATAGATATTTACCCGACGAGATTAGTGGTCAAATGTGCTTTCCAGACCGGCCTAGAGTTGATAAAGTAGGTATTATAAGTAATGATTTTTTTTTAAAGGAAATTTAATAAAATGGTAAATGGTAAAAAAATATTGGCACTATTAATAATATTCCACTATTAATTTGTATTAATTTGTTTCACTCTTTTTAACCCACAACCACAAAAGCTCAGAATTAGTTTTGTATTCAATTTTAATTTGTTTTTATTAAAAAAATCAACTTTTCTTGCATTTAATTTTTTTGTTGTTGGTTATAACTTTAAATATCCGTTTTGTAAACAAAAATGATACAAATTTCTGAGGGGTCCACCCGATATCTCAAAAACCAATATTTCCAAAGACAAGACATTCGCGGCGTGAGTCTTAGCCACTGCTTCAAAAGTTTTTCGAGATGTTATTTTCACTTGCCTTGCCTTATCATTAATTGCAAAAGAATAAATTGACATTGCAGATCTAAGAACGATAATCCTGCTTGTCAATTATTAGAGCATAAAGTCCACATCAAAAGAAGCACAATATTATAATTATATTTTTATCAGTGATTTTAACTCCTTTTTTAAAGTAATTTTTATATAAATTAATAAATTCGGTGTTACAACAGCTCGTGGATAACCAGGGTTTGGCCAAGTGACTTACAACTATCAACCATCACTGTGCGTGTGTTGTTGGCAGGAATAGAGGACCTAAAAGTTGAGTCCAAAAGGCTAGATGAGAAGCACTTATTCATGACAAGTATACTCTTGGAGGATTTGTCGGTTCCTCGCAAGAGGCAGTACCTACCTCAGAAAAAAACATTTCTGCTTTGAGGTGGCAGCGGCTTTGACTCAAACACCCTACCTTCGGCATGACAGTCCGACGTACTTATCATTATGCCACCAGGTACTTCATGTTCATTTTACCGCCCAAGCGACTCTGCTGCTCCACATAGGGTACCTGACGTCACCTATATCAACAGTTTTTCTTTGACAACAGAACTGTCCCACGGCAACACTTTTACACTGTTTACACTTCCGTTCCTGAAACAGAAAATAACCAAAGACGTCCCATTTTAAAACTACTGTAGGCATGTCTCAAATCACTCCTTTTAGTTAGTTAGCTTTGAAAGTCTAAAGCTCATATTGATTTAAGCTTTGAAGTTTTTAAAAAATGCAACCTTAAAATTTGAGATTTTTTTTATCAATTTCGAGATTCTGTTTTTTGAGATTTTGATAGGTACGTTCGAGATTTTGTCATTTGATATTTTGGAATTCGAGATTATAAAATATTCGTTTTTTTCGAAATTTTCCCCATTCGAAATTTTTTTTCATTTGAGATAATGTCATGATCCCATTTTTAAGAAAACAAATTGTCTGTTTGAATGCAAAAGAGAATTTTTTATAGATTGGCAAAAATAGATCCATTTTACCCAAAATCGTAAAACCTTCAAAAATCCAAAACAAAGCGCAGACGAGAAAATTACCTCATAAGTTTTTCGAATTAAAATTACCTCAGGAATTCATGGTTCTCGTTTTGACGGCGAGAGTAGGAGTGGGCGTGGATATATCGAGCGATTTAAAATGAACTCTCTACCACCCCGTTTAGAATTGTAGTTATTGAAACCCCTCCTAGATTTACCCCTTTTTTCGCTACTGACAATTAAAATTTCAAGCAATCCCCTCTTATTGTTCGTCTACGTTAAATACAATTTAAACTTTAAATTCGAAAAGTGTTTTTTAATGTTTGTATTTCATTAATTTTCTCTGTGGTAAGACCAACCATAAATCCAATTATTCCTCCCGTATGCACTAGTTCCTATTTATGTCTTGTATTCATTTGTTCATTTTAATTATCTTTGCAACACTATGTTTTCTTAAAACGACCCTATAAACATTTTAAATGTTATAATAAAAGCCCTTATAGAAATCCAGTTGCATTTGGAAAAAAAAAAACAAATTGTCTGACTAGACAACAGCGCATTTAAGCAATTAACTATAAATCTGAAATTTTTTTGAAATACATGCGAGTATCATAAATCATTTTACTTTTGTAGCAATAGCTCAGTACATAAGTATATCTATTCCGAAGACAGTTTGAACTTTTTCCTCCAATTTTTGTTGTTGTTTTCACTAGGGAGCATACAGACAGATTCACGAAGAGCCACTTATGTGTGTCTATGTTTGCTTCCAGCCTACCATGCATGGTTAATGACCATGAAAGAGGTAACAAGGTTGCATGCTTCGATGCAAGTTTAGTTAAATTAACACTGTTATTCGACAGACAAAAATGTACTCAATATGTTCTAGGTATAATATAATTGTAATTCATATATCTAGAGAGAGGATTTAGATTAAATGCACACAAAATTCTTGTTTTTTTTAATAAGCTTGTTCTTTTGTGAAATTGTTTTTTTTTTTTAAATTATTATTATCATTTTTTACAATTGCAGTTATAATATACAAATAGTGTAAGTTTTCTCAACCCATAGACAAAGATAGTCTTTTTTTTATTTTAATGGAAAATATGCTAATTAGGGCAATTAATTTATTTTTATTTTCCATCATCAGAATCCAGAAAATAATTCACTTTTCTTCATGTTCGTGACTCAAGGCCGCCGAATGCTAATTCATTTGTGTGAAAATATGAACCAATTGTGCCGTGTTCTATATTTTTGTATAATGAAAAAAAAAAACAGACTTGACTTGATTTACTTTTGGAGTGTACACTGTACACTTAGAGAAAAAGTATTGTGGAGTTAGTATAATAGTATTCAATACAATACATACACGGTAAAAATATAACAAGCGCGATGAGTAGTGCAAATTCTTCTAAAGATGTTTGGCCGTTGTTAAGTACAATCAGTGATGGAAAAAGAAATTCAATAAACACATTTATATTAAACACTAGCCAGAAGGAGATGCCTCGCGTGAAGAAGTTATTATGAAACATCCATGTCTGAGACATAGCAGCTTACAGCCATCCAGACAAAGTACTCTTGCTTCCAAGATAGTCTCTAAGCCAAAAATTTATGTATATAAAGTTAGCAGGACACTTTTGGAAATTCATGTTAAAAACTATCCTATCATTTGTTGCTACTTAATTGCGAATTAGTTACGCCAACAAAAAATTAATTGCTTTTTTGGTTTAAGAAAAAATGGGTGTCCTGCTAACTTCATATGAACTTAGCAGGACAACTTTCTCAAAAAAGGAGATAATCGAGCTGAAAAAAGTTGGTTATTGAGAACCAATTAATTGCGAATTAGTTACGACAGTTTTTCGTCGATAACTTTATTTTGGAAAGAGGTTTCAAATTTTTTTTAACAAAAGTTAAAGAAGATATTTTAACGTACAAAACTAAAAAAAAATGCAGCTCCATATATGATAGGAGCCGAGATAATCGAGTTCACGCTTACCAAAGCTTTTTTCAAAATGGCGGACAACGCATGGGCGCTTTTTGTTCGAACTTTTTGGATTTACACTCTCCAATAGGTACTCTTTAAGAAACAAAAAAAAAAAAAATCGACGCAATATTTTTTGTAGATATTTCGAATTACCTAATTAATTTAATTTTACTGGACTATTTTTTTATTGCACAAGGTGGCTTGGGACACTCATTCAACATTCGAATGTGTATGCCAAAGTATGTTACTTTCGTGCGAAAACATTTTGCAAACAATGTTCTATAGTTTTTGATGGTTATTCTGAAGATCCACATCTGGGAGGCACAAAACAATCCGCAAGATTAAGAAGAGCTATGAAACAACAGAGTGGAGATGTAGTTCTCCATGAAACAACCACGGTAAGCATTAATCAGGAAAAATTCCTAACCAACGGGAGAAACCAAGCGCGTTTCATAAGAATGCTTTCAAAAAAAATTTTTATAAAATAAAAACTAAATTGACAGGCATTCTAGAAAAAAATGATGAACTGAAAAACCTTGATCATTTATTCAGATCCAACGATGTTGATAGCAACGTTTTGGGAGCCGCCGGAGAAAAAGTTTTTATTGCGTTGTTCAATGGGAAGGAAAATGAGTCACTGGATTCTTTGCGATATAGCAACTTTGTGAAAACGTCAAAAAACACTAAGTTTAATCTATCTTCATTGCCTCCTAGTGCAGCAGCTGCTACGCAACACACATTCCGTACCTACCATCAAGTACAGACTTGGATCGATGTTCACCATGACCATGACCCACTAAAATGGGGTTGGAAAAGAACTCCGAGAGGATTAGAGCCAGTTACAACCACTCAGGATCCAGCTCCACAAAGCATATTGCAAACTATATCCTGCAAATGCAAGGGCCAGTGTGGTCGAGCTTGTGCGAGAATGTTCATTCCTTGCTAAATTTACTGGAAGATATGAAGACGCATGTGAAAACATTGAAAAATCTACCAATGACGATCCCAGCAGTACTAACCACGTTAATATGATCATTGATGTTCGCACGCCTAGCCCAAAAAAAAAGGAGAACGACATGAAAAAACAATGCCACATTGAGCTATCGATAGGCTTATATAGAAACGAAAACGATTGAATCGTGGATTATACCTCCTGGGGACACCACATTAAAAAAATGCCCCGTAACTCTACATCGGTGGTGGGGTGGAAAAGAGTTTAAACTGTTTCTTTAAACTTCATAATAAACATAAGATTTTCCAACGTGAGTAAATTTCTTTTTTTTTATTTTCGCAGGATATTGGCCATTTTGACAGGTTATATTTCCTACAGTTTTTGTCGCACATAAAATTTAAATAAAATAAAATGTAGGAAATAAAGTGATCTATAAAAAACAACTTAAGTATTTTTTCGATTAGATGAACATGAGGCGAGATAAACGTTAAAAACCATTTTTTACTTCAAAACCTCGACAGTTTTTCATCAATAACTTTATTTTGGAAAGAAGTTTTAAATTTTTTTCTTAACAAAAGTTAAAGAAGATATTTTAACGTACAAAACTAAAAAAAAAATGCAGCTCCATATATGATAGGAGCCGAGATAATCGAGTTCACGCTTTCCAAAGCCTTTTTCAAAATGGCGGACAACGCATGGGCGCTTTATGTTCGAACTTTTTGGATTTACACTCTCCAATAGGTACTCTTTAAGAAAAAAAAAAAATTCGACGCAATATTTTTTGTAGATATTTCGAATTAATTAATTTAATTTTACTGGACTATAACTTCATATGAACTTAGTAGGACAACTTTCTCAAAAATAAAGATAATCGAGCTGAAAAAATTTGGTTGTTGAGTACTAATTAATTGCGAATTAATTACGCAAAAAAAAATTTAATTGCATTTTTGGTTTGCGAAAAAATGGATGTCCTACTTACTTCATATGAACATGGCAGGACACTCATTTTTTCGAGAACCAAAAATGCAATAAATTTTTTTTTTGCGTAACTAATTTGCAATTAATTAGTACTCAACAACCAAATTTTTTCAGCTCGATTATCTCCATTTTTGAGAAAGTTGTCCTGCTAAGTTCATATGAGGTTAGCAGGACACCCATTTTTTCGCAAACCAAAAATGCAATTAATTTTTTTTTTGCGTAACTAACTCGCAATTAATTAGTTCTCAATAACCAACTTTTTTCAGCTCGACTATCTTTATTTTTGAGAAAGTTGTCCTGCTAACTTCATTAATTCGCAGTTAATTAGTTCTCAACAACCAAGTTTTTTCAGCTGGATTATCTTCTTTTTTGAGAAAGTTGTCCTGCTAAGTTCATATGAAGTTAGCAGGACACCCATTTTTTCGCAAACCAAAAAAGCAATTAAATTTTTTTTGCATAACTAATTCGCAATTAATTAGTTCTCAATAACCAATTTTTTCAGTTTGACTATCTTTATTTTTGAGAAAGTTCATATGAAGTTAGCAGGACACCCATTTTTTCGTAAACCAAAAATGCAATAAAATTTTTTTTTGCATAACTAATTCGCAATTAAGTAGCAACTAATGATAGGTTAGTTTTCAACATGAATTTCCAAAAGTGTCCTGCTAACTTTATATACATCAAAAATTTGGTCTTCCTTGTGACCTAGAACCTATAGGGCATGGGATTCGAAGACTATCTTGGCTGTAGAATTGTTCAATGTTGCCAAGCCAATATAGTCGACAATTTTTGACTTTCTGACAACAATCAAATCCCTTGTACGTTCTTCAGCTTATGAAGTTCACAGTTATGATCTCGAAGAATTCTTCTTTCGAAAGAATTCCTTAAGTTTAGTACCGTAAAGTAAGATTGACAGTATAATAGTTAAGTAGGGTGTGCACGTTGTCTAGCACGTGGGGAGTTTTCAATCTATTTTTCCACAAAAAAAAAAGTAGTAGTAGTTACTTAGTTATATTTGATAAATTGTTCACCCAATTTGTACTAAGGTGTTTCTCGTGTAGCTAATGCTTATTCCAAGGTAGATGAACTTCTTCAAAGCTGGAGTTGTTGTTGTTAATAGTAACACGAAAGTTGTTTGTTGATAGCATATGCTTGGTTTTGTCACGTCTGTGAAGTTAGCAGGGCAACTTTCATCCACGCAAATGGGACCTTGACAGGAATTTGCAGTTTTTTTGCATTTATATTCCCGATTTTGCAGTTCGCCAAATAAGGGTGTAATAGAGTGACCTGCTAACTTCACAGTGGTGTATCTCACGAACCAAAAGTGCTAGGAACTTGTAGAACAGTGAAGTCAGCAGGCGAGTATGAAATTTTTTGCAAAAACAGAACTTCAAAATTTTGACCTAGCCTATTGTTAAAATGCAAAAAAACTGCAAATTTGGAGCTTTATTGCAAGTTCCTGGCATGCTTGGTTCTTGAGATATACGGTATGACTTCACAGTGAAGTTAGCAGGTTAGTATGAAATTTTTTTTTCAAAAAACTGGACTTCAAAATTTCAACCTAGCCTATTCTTGAAATGCAAAAAAACTGCAAATTTGGAGCCTTACTGCAAGTTTCTAGCATGCTTGGTACCTGAGATACACGATGTGACCTACTTACTTCATATTGAAGTCAAATTTTGGAAATTTTTAAATTGAGGACTTCATATTTTGAACACAGCCTATCGTTGAAATGCAAATAAACTGCAAATTTGGAGCCTTACTACTAGTTCCTAGCACGCTTGGTTCCTGAGATACACTATCTGACCTGCTAACTTCACTGTGAAGTTAGCAGGTCACTCAATTACACCCTTATTTGGTGAACTGCAAAATCGGGAATAGAAATGCAAAAAAAATGGAAAAAAAAACTGCAAATTCCTGTCATGGTCCCATTTGCGTGGGTGAACTTCACAGACGTGGTTTTGTCTTCGTTTACTTCTAGACCAACGAGCTTAGCTTGCGAACTATCTTCCATCTGCTTCCGATTGAGATTGAAGCAACAACATAATATCATATCTCCTTGACTATTTCCCAGTTGCACATTGCATTGCGTATTTTCCTATTTCAGTCAGCACAGCGGCATCAGGTTCGTTGGATATGATATTTTATGCAGCTTTAAAGAATATATGCCTTGATAGCTCCTATGGATCCAAAAGCCATGTTTTTCTAAAGCTTTTTTATATGTAGTTAAGTCTACGTCTTTTACACATGAGTGGTACATTCTTCATACTTCCAGCTTAATGATTAGGAATGCTAATATTGTTGGATATAGTTTACAGTAGTTTTTTGCCAAAAAATCCATGTAAGTTAAACTGAACTTAATACAAATTGCGTATGACAAAGGCACTCACTATGTCACTGATGAGTCCAAGTTAGTAAGCCGGACAAAGCTCCAATTTGTTTGACTAAAGGCTCTAAAAGGCTATCTTGAATCAATAATTCAACAAGTCCAATCCTTAATGCTAAGTCTTCAACTTGGCTGATTTATTTCAGAATTTGTGTTATACAAAAACCTTCATTTAGAAAAACTTTTTCTTTGAATTGTATTGTTTTCCAAAACGTATTTTTTAGCAATTCAATGATTTACACAACTGGGATATACAATTTCTATGTTTTCTTCCTTGTTCTTTTCACAACCAATTGATATAGAAACAATAACAATTATTATGAATAAAAATATCATCTAAAGGTTGAAAGGCTCTCGATTCATACTTCTGTACGAAATTTCGATTTCGTATTTCATATTTCGTGGTGGAACTTCATTAACTAGTAGCAGATTATCTTATCCTAGTTGCTTTGCCTCCTCGGTTGCTGTTTTCACTGCAACTTCCGGCTTTTTGTGGTAGAACAAGGAGCTAGCTAAGCAGGAGGCTCCTCGGTGGCGCTATACTGCTGCCATTTGCTTCTGATTTTTTTCTTACTGTTCTTGTTTGATTGCATCGGTCAAAATCTCGCATTCATATAGGAGGATGGTATGTGTCGTTGACATAAGCAATTTTCGCTTGCTGGCCATAGGACCTCCAACAATTTCAATCAGTTTCCTCAGTGAAGTTGAGACCTTTGATACTCATTCTACTGCTGTCCTAATATAATGCCAAAAAAGTTAACTTTGTGTCCAGTCTTATTCCGAGAAACTTCAATCCATTTGTGGATCCTCTTCTTCTAACTCTTTATTTTCTGTGGTTAGAATGAAACCATATTTGTCCATCCAGAAGTTTGTTCTTCTCATGACCTGATCCAACTTTCTTTGCACACATTACAAACCAGGAAATTGTCTTCTGGAATTTCCATACGAATGATGTCATCGTAGAAGACGTTCCATAGGTCAGGTCCCAAAACGGATCCTTGTGGTTCAACAGAAGTGATTATCTTTTTCTTTGGACCATCTGTGCTGTTGTATGTCAGCGTTTGGTCTCTGCAATAGTCCTCCGCCATCGGCAAAAGATAAAATCGAATATTGAATCTTGTCTTGAGCGATGAGCACATCCAGCATGTGGTTCCACCTGGCTGAATTGAAAGCGTTCCGTTCATTCAGAGTTGCCAGCAAAGTAATCTTTCTGAAGTAGTAGTTTCCTTGTGGTTTGGGTATCTTTCACTACTTCTTCTATATGACTCTTATTGTAGAGCGGCCTTTCCCGAAGCCATACTATTTTTTTGCTAAGTCACCTGCTCTTCTGTGGGATTTCAGCATCTTTTCTAAGAGCTTGTCGGCGGTATCCAGCATAGGGGTCAATGCAGAACGGCAATCCAGATCTCCTTTGTTTCTGCTGACCAGCCAGCAGGCGTTGTTTTTTCCAATTCTTTGGGAAGTTCCCGTCTTCGAAGCAGCTGTTGTTCCTGCTGATGCTGTTGAAAGCATCAGATCCTGGCTTCATCCCTTCAGTCGTTTCTGGAACTGGATGTTGTTGTGGTTTTTTATGGAATTTCGGAACATGATGTTGATTTTTTTTTTTTTTTGCTGAGTAAGAATGTATCCAAAATGAAAAATTGTATACGCATTTGTAATTGTGTTCAAATGTAACTTTCGATTCCTTCCTTCTAAAGACTTTGCGGGTATAACAATGGCCCTGAGTAATAGATCCGAGTCTAGCTAAAGTCAACTTTAGCAAAAAAAAAACGTTGAAATAAATCACAAATTTCACTTCTAAATGCTTATAGATTAGATCATTTTAAACTTTGCTTTTAAGCATTTAGTGGTGAAATTTGTGTTTAATTTCTACGGATGTCCTTGTTAAAGTTGACTTTAGGCTAGATTTGGATCTATAACTCAGAGCCAATGCCTTTCATATAATTGTTGGCTTGAAGACTTTTTAACAACAAATATAATTTTTATTACATACCACCAGCACTTTATTTTACGTGGAAACAATAATTGAAACTTAAGTGATTCTACAAGAAACAAAAAATAAACATCAAAAATCTTTTAACCGCGTACCGTCCGTACATACATTAGTTAACTACCGGATTATCAAATCCATTTGCAACTGTAAACATTATTTGTATACAACCCATAACCTATATTTTGCCAAAGCTGACATTCGGTAACCTCCCATTAACAGCCATCAATCACTATTAACCTGCAAAAATTTTGTTGAAAAAGCAATACAAATAAAAAGAATAATATACAGACAAATGAAATCTAAAATAAACATGTAATAATAATGACAAAATATTACTGTAGTACAAGCAAGGCCGTAGCTAATCAAAGAATTATACTGCAGTGTATAAACTCAAATACTATACAAAAAAAAAATGCACGACTTCGTGCTAAGTAATTAATGGCTATGATCTTCTTTGTGGAAGATGATTGTAAAAGAATGCAATTCATTGAATTCACTTTAAGACTGCGACTTCAAATTCTGCAATCAACATTCATTTGACATTGAAATTATTGGAAACATTTTGACCCCATTCATTTCACAATCTCGCAAAATTACGCTTTTAACAGCCCCGCAATCACAAATTCTCGCAAAATACAATTAATGCATTACAACAGATAAATTTTTTTTATTGAAAATCTGGGAAATTAAAATTTAGCACAGAATTATTAACTAACGAAATTTCATTTTCTGAGATTTAAAAAAAATCCCCGTTTTCCTTAATTGAAGCTTTGGCAATCAATTGAATACAGTCTTTTGGTGTGAAATTGAGCATTAAAAGTATTGAGCTCAAACTATAGAATAAAATCTTAATACTAAAAACTCTAAAATTCACTTTAAGCTTAAAGAAAAATTAAAGAATTAAGTAAAGTAATCAAATTAATGTGAATCAAAAGATTTTAAATGAATTCAAAACAATTCAAATGAATACAAAAAATCAAAAGAATGCATGACTTCCCAAAAGATTGCATTCAATTGATCGTTGAATGGGGGAAAAATGATTGCAATCATTTCAATGTGAAATGAATGGTGATTTCTGAATAAATCCTTGATTGAATTCAATAAATGATTTTTAATATTTGCATTCACAAAAGATTACATGTTTCTACAACGCTGCAATAAAAATTATACTTTAGGTCAGAGAGGGGGCATTCTACTGTAAATACCCCTTCCTAGCATTTTTTAGCGCACAGCCCTGTCATGTCTCATACAAATGTTTGTGTATATCTTATTGCAACAAATTGTCTTCACAGGAACGGATCTTTTTCATTCACTGGACGTGAATTACCGATCTGCCTGATTCTGAACCTAAATATGATATTAATTTTATTTTTAAGCTTACCATGCTGGGATAGTTGTAAAGAAACAAAAAGAAGTAACAAGAAAACAAAAAAAAAACTGCTTATATCTTCCCGATTAAAAAAGAAGTCTTCACGCTGCGTCGCGTCGCACCGCCCCATTCCATCATCGGCTGGAATGGCAGTCTTTAATAACCCCAAAGCTCAAGACATAACCAAGACTATCAAAATAACTTTATTGTTCAGCAACAAGTTGAGTTTGCAGCAACCGCAAGGGGCAAGTATATCTGATGACCTTTCATTTCTTTTCGCGCTTTCTTGAGACCACCGCAGCCACTCCAATGCTGCGTGTAATGTTAATTAAGACTTAATACCGTGCTTCCTGTGTGTATCATAGCACGGCGACCGACGCACGGCCGGCGAACGCGGCGGCGCACCTTATTTGCAAATATATTTTTAATTTGTATTTAAACTTCTGGAAGCTCTTGAAATGTGCAAAAAAAAAAATATCTGTGATATATTTGTAGGTTATTCATGTTTGTAGATACTTTTTGATGAACCCAAAGACAAGCATCTTAGCTCTTATTTTATTTAACTATGTATGAAACCTGGATAGTGTGAAGAATTATAGATAGAATAGGTATTTTTGTTTTGTGTTTATCTGAGCACCTGACTTAAGCAAAAATCATGCCATAAATTTAAGTTGGCACGAAAAAGAAATCAACAAACGTAACAAGTTTTCTTTTAATTAATTGAAGAAATGTAATAGTTAGGGAAGTAGAGTTGCATTTTGTATTGTATCATTTGAGATGCATATACATACATGTTCATTTAATAGATTGCTGCTCATATTATATATATATTTCATTTATCCATCACATATATTTATGTACTGAGTACATATTGAAATCTATACGCTTGATTATTTAGTAGATAAGAGATTTTAAATATTTATGCAGCCACTATATATTTAATTTAAGCTGATCAATAGTAATTTAAGTTGTTGCTTATCTATGCAGGTTGGTGTATAAGTTTAAAAAAAGTCACATAAATAATACACAACTATGTTCCATAGTTATGTACTGAGTACATATTGTCTGTAATAATTACAATTTTTAGTACGTGGGGTGCGTATTGAGTCCAAAATATTTATATTGACTAAACGTGACTTCTGGTTTCATTAAGTACTATACTTAATACAATCCGCTACTTATTGCTACTTATTAGTAAATAGATTGTATGTAGTCAGTATCTGTAATGGTAACGCACATTATTTCCTGTATTACACAAAATGAAACTCTACCTCCCATACTATACATAAAGTACTTTTACGGGGTGTCTTGGTTAATGTTTGTAATAATTGTTGCTGTTGTGGTTTTGTTTTTTGTATAATTTTTTTCTTGTATTAAATTATGTTAGCGTTCCTGTTTGTGATGATAAACGATCATAAAATCATCATTATTAGCGGTAACTAGAAGATTGTGGTTTTAAAAATGTATTTATGTAATAAATCACATTTTTAACAAGACTTAATTTATTACATATATGTTCCTACTTAACAAAGTAATCCCGATCAGTTAATCTACTATATTGCAAGTAAGCAAAGTAATAAAACAAAAATAAATTCCGTTAGGTAATATATTATTAGAAATGTTATACTCTAGCAACATTTTTAATAGATCTTTGATGTTATTTACAAATACAGAAAGTATTGTACACTTTATTTTTATGAAGAAGCTTAAAACAATTTTTAATTAATACCCTTTAACCCAAAGATGCTTTGATTGGTCAATTTTTTAATCATTTACGCTCAGTAAAACTTTAGAAGTTTTACCATCAAATATACTAATAGTCTGGACAGGAAACCGATTCCGGTTACGCCTTTGGCGGGGATCTTTTTTTTAATGATTTGTGACACTTATGTACATTGAAGTTCAGCTTAAGAGTCAGTTTTGTAATCCTGTCGCTTGCAGGCGATTTTGAAAAATGGCGCCCAATCTGAAGGTCCAGTAAGGAAACCAAAATCCCTGCGCTATTAATATGTGCTGTAAGCTGCCAAAAAAAGGTGACCTTGAGAATGGCAATAGTTGGCGTGGTATCACCGTTTTGTCCGTTTTCCCAAAACCTAATGGCAACCATCATTCTCAAGCGAATAAAGGATAGAATCGAGTTTTCTCTCAAGAGGCATCAAGCTGGCTTCCGCAGTGGTCGATCGTGTGTCGACCATATCAACACCTTGCGTATTGTCCTCGAGCAGTCGATGGAATTCCAATCACCGCCTTACCTCATGTTCGTGGATTTTGAGAAGGCCTTCGATTGAGTTAACCTAGAATTTTTATGGAGATCGTTCCTTGGTGGAGGAATTCCGCCAAACATTGTTGCCATTATTAAAGAGTCCTACAATAACGTAAGGTGTTTTGTTTTACACAGTGGGCAGCTATCCGACTCCTTCGTAGTGCAACAGGGTGTGAGACAAGGGGATGTTCTATTTATATATATTCTCTTCCTGCTGGCGATGGACCAGTGTTGGTACAGCTGAACGACAGATCATTCAATGGAGACCGTTCGAAAGACTCAGTCATTCAGACTATGCCGATGACATATGTCTACTGGAAAATAACATCAGTGGGCTAAACGGTATATGCCAAGCACTGCAAGTGAAGGGAGAGTCGAATGGTCTAAGAATAAACAGCAAAAAACATAAAAATAATGCACACAGGCCGCTCCACACAGCAGCGTATTATTCTACAGGAGACACCATGGATTGGTCACACACTGAGGAAACCAAACGATGAAATTGCAAAGCAGTCCCTTAAATGGAATCCTCAGGGTGCACGGCGGGTTGGAAGACCAAGAACAACATAGAAATCAACTGTCTTAGCGAAAGCAGAATCCCAGAGAAAGACGTGGCCACAGTTAAAATACCTTGCAGCTGACCGTGAAGGTGAAGGATGGAGACGTTTTGTTGACGCCCTATGCCCTAGCTGGGGTTACAGGACACGATGATGATTAATATGTGTGACCTTACTATTATATTCGTAATTTATTTTTGACTTGCTAAGGACGTAATAAAGCTTGGCAGTCATTCTTGTAATCCTGTCGCATGGGAGATATTTTCAAAAATGGCGCCCAATATGTGGAAAATGGTGAAATTAAAAAAAAACTCATAAATTATTTGGAAAATTTCCATATGTGTTGAGTAGAAGTACCTGCGGGTAAAATTTCAGTGTTGCCACTTTTCGGGAGCATAATTTTCTGTATATCAACGGGTGGAACCTGCACTTTTTTGATAATTTTAAATATTTTGAACATGAACATATCCAACAGTTGTTTTGAGAAATCACCAGCTGATGGATCGTTCTCAATGCAACTCGCATTTTTGTCGTTAACTGCAGCTTTTTTAACTTATCGCCAAAAAAACGATAATTTCAGGCAAACGTTGAGTTCATCTACAGAATGGTGATCGTAGAATGATCGGAAAGTTTGACGGAAATCACTAGCCAGTAGTATTGCTCTTCCAAAGTGATTCGCGCATTTTTCTGCAAATCCTTCATGATTCGATCAAGCTCCACCAATACTCACGTATGTCATTGTGCATTCATTCCAGATGATAATTTTGCATTGCCGAGTTTCTTGAAATGTTGCATGTAAGTTCGTCATTCATCGTCCTTAGACCTTCGAACAACGTAGCTGCTATTCTAAAAGAAGCTACCGTAAGCGATTAAGCGGATCTTTACCGAATCTAAGCCTAAATCAACCCAATGAGGCGTTCCTCCAGTGAGTTCAAACAGGTGTATCCAGGTAGAATATGCTACCGTTTCCATCATCAATGTATCGTATACGTTCCTAAGCTGTGGATTCAGCAGTGGGAACTGTTTCTGTCAAAACGCGTAGAATGATATCCTACTCGCATTGCAGTTCTCCATTAAATGATATTCCCAATTTACTCAACAGACTACCGCACATAAAAAGAGTTAAAGAAAAACACGTTTTCGATCAATAGCAGTGCCTCTTTGGGTATCACATAGTTCATTTGAAGTTTGGTTTTCGATTTCATTCCCCAAGTTCGATGCAATCAAAGCTTGTCATCCCATCCTTGTATTTGCTCCACAAATTGAGTGCGTTCGAGGAAAAACATGTCGAGATGATGATGGCGTACAATAAACGAACTTGTGTCGCAAGCGCAGAAGCTGTAGCATTGCAGGGTGTTGTGTCCCAATTAATTAGCTTTGGCAAGCAAATTCATCCACTCTATAACAGACTTCTTGAAATGTGACGCACAGCACACCATCAACAGTAGTACCTCGTGGCATAATGGTTAGTGCGTTGTCATGCTAAAGGTCTGAGTTTGATACCCAGCCGCTGCCACCTAAAAATAAATTACGTTTTTTTTCCGGGGTACTGATCCTTGTGGGGAACATACAAATCCTCCAGTATATACTTGTCATGAGTAAGTGTTTCTCATCTAGCCGTTCGAACTTAGCATAAAATTGTAGATACCCTCCATTCCTGCCAACAAAAATCTCACAAGAATGGTTGAGAGCTGTTGCACCCATCAACAAAATTCAAAGGGTGCTCAAACGAAGTTGGCTTCAGTACAATGTTTATTGACCGCACTATATCGAGATACAATCGTTTCACATCAATAGTTTATTTTTTTCAAAATGGCAAGAACGAATATACTGCTCAGCTGTCAAACCTGAGTCTGAGAACCTAACGCCATCTTCGTGAGGGACAAAATCAGCCAACTATCAATTGCGTAGTGTTTGTCATTTCTTAGAATTATGTATATTTTCTTCTTCTCATACGAAATGGAATTTTTTGATACTGTCGCAGTCAGCATCTCGTGTTTTTGTAGTAAAAAAAAGCGAGTTTTCCAATTTGTTTGTTAAAAAAATCGATTTAATTTGTTTCTTATTGATCGGAGAGATTCAAACTAAAACTAAATATTTACCTTGAAATTCTAAACACTTCCTGTTATCTAGGTTCTCAAAAACCATTTTTGTGTGTTGTGATCTCGAAAACTAAATTTAATCAACGACCTCAAAAGTAGGCTAAGTCTTTTGCCTGATTGTTTATTAATGGATTTAAAAAAAAACTATCAGTCAAAAAATGATTTGTTGTCACTCTTTCAACTATGTTTCCATGTTTAGTTGTTGTTATTTCTGTTTGGAAAAAAAGGCATATGTAGTTTCCTTTTTAATTTCACATTACTCTATTCACTTAGCACAAAATTAGGCAAAAGCTTATTTGCATATTCACTTCATTTACATTATTTTGTTTAGCCAAAGCCAAAGCCGTACCCATAAAGCATAAAGCCATAGTCAGTCAAGTCATCTGTCAATCCGTATAGACTCTTGTGTTTTGAGGCTAAGGTGTGGTGTTTTATATCAAGTAGGTTAACACCAACAAAATTGACATTTGAACTGACATTATATCAAGCAAAAAAAAAATAAAAATCTCTTTAAAAGCTTTCTCGGTTTAAAATCATCAGACATTGTAAAAGATTATAAAGAAGATTTTAACCAGACACAAATATAACAAGTTATAAATTAATCAAACATTTTACATTTGTATTTATCTCCAGTGATTGCTGTGCTGGTTAGAAGCGTCAATCAATTTAATCGAATAGATGAAAGATAAAATATGTACGAATTGCGCCAAATGATTGGCTCGATTCAACTTTAGACGATCCCGTTTTATTGATACTTATTAATAAATGCTTTCCTTTTTTCTAGTACATTTGTGAAGAAATTTTAATGTAATTATCAATGGCGGAATGCAATTAATCAAAGTGCATTTAAATACGAAAAAATCAATTAATTTTTCATAAAAATTTAAGTTATTTGTTTCAATGCACATAATTAAAATGAGATGAGATGTATAAAGTTAGAATAAGGGTATTAAACGTAGTAAAGTTTTAAACTTCGTTCATCTGTCACAATTTGTATGGAAAATTTGACAGATTTACGCAGTTAAGAACTCTACTATACGTTTACGACGACTTTATGATCTTTTTTTTATTTTTTGCACATTATAAATAGGTATTGTTAGTTTTTTCCAACTGATATTTTTTTTTAATTGCTTCATTGAATCAATAAATAAATTATTTTTGGGAAAATAAGAAGCTGGCTTAGATTGATTTTCTACTTTTACTCAACTTCTGTTTGACCTTAGTACACATATATTAGGGGTATTCATGCAACTGCGTAAAACACTAGATAAGTTTACGATTTGGTTAATTTTATCTTTTGGTTAATGAACTGTCAAATTTTGTATGGGAAATGGTTTACACAATTTGGTTAATTTTATCCAAGGATTTAGCTGCGGAAAATTAACCAAATATTTGGTTAAACTTATCCAAACGTCATTGTGACTTTTATAGATTGAATTAGGCGTGTTTGTGACTTTTAGAATTAGGCAAGTTTAGAAACATGATATCTCGGAGAACTAAAAAGCTCTGAATAAGTTCTGTTATTATTGCATTGCAATTAGTTGGTGATAAATGTTGTGAATTAAAACGTAGTTTACACAAAAAAAGATAATTAGAAGGTCTACTACATTTACTCAACGATTAAAGGCTCTGTCCAACCAACGCGAGATTATAGCGAAGCATTCACAAGGACTTTTTTTTGCTGTTTTTTTAGTATTGAGATCATTCACTTTAATTTCGTGTTGGTTTGGGAGAGCCTTTGGAAAGCTACTTTTCGTAAATTATTTAGGTAGAACTATAAATTCTCACCCAAACCAATGCGAATCTTTTGTTGACGACGACGAACGTGTTGTTTTCATTTACAACAACGTGTTGTTATTAATGTTTTTGTTGTGGTCAACGAATGATTCGCACTGATTTGGAAGATTCTAAATAGTCGGAAGGTGTTAGAAACAGATGTCATTAGCCAATGCAAAGTATCTTTCTGAAGTGTCAAAATCAGAACTAAGCCATAATTCACTTTTTCTCTTTTTTTCGTTCCTACCTCAACAAATTTCAGTTTCACTTCCGTGAAGTGTACTCGGGGGCGCTCTATTCACTTCCGAAAGAAAAAGTTAACGAAAATGAAGAAAAGTACACTATGGGTGTGACATAATTATGATTTGTGTGTATTCGCTTATTTTCATTCAACCACTGCCGTGAGCTTGCGACTAATATATTTCTACCTTACAACGCGACTATTGTCATGTATATTAAGGTAGAACTAAAATAATTGTTGATAGTTTAATGAAGTGGTCGGTTGAAAATGAGCGAATACATGAAAACCATACTCATCTCACGGGAGTGAAACTGACATTTGGTGAAGTTGGAACGAAAAAAAGAGAGGGATGATTCATTTTACTTAAGTGGAATATTCCTCACTTCTTCTTTTGACTGTTTGGAAAGCAACTTTTCGTGGGTTTTTAACCCATTGATTTTGACAGGCAAAAGTTTTGTTGTCGTTCCAAATATTTCGCATTGGTTTAAGAAAGCCTTAATAGTTCTAGCTTAACATTTTGTTTTATCCTTCCGAGTTTCCGACTTCACGTTGGTTCGGGAGAGGTTCTCTATTTAAAAATTACTACGTTTACAAGCAGGATCGGGAGCTCCAGGTTTTTTGTCACTTGAGTTGAGTTGAAATGGTATTGAGATTCCAGCAAAATGAATGGCATTGATGTATTTATTTCAATGCAAAACAAATATAATTGAATTAACAGGAGTACTTACTACACGTATGTATTAAAACAAATATATAATTGTACAAACACATGCATATAAACAGACCATCTGTAAAACCAACTCCTCGACCCAAGCCGAAAGCGCCCAAATATTTGACGTTTAACGAACAGCTGATTCAATTACACAGCATTTAACCAAATTAATAAAAAGGTCGTTCATGCAAACTTTTGCGTAAACTTATCATTTTACACAATTTGTAAACTTACGACGTTGCATGAATACCCTTATTATTTACTTGTGCTTCTTCAATGAGCTCAGAAATGTTATTGTAGAATTTTCATAGGAAGGTATCATCAATTCAATATGTTATTATTTTCTTTTATGATTAAAAATGAAAACAAGATGAATAGCGAAAGTTTGTTAGTGAAATCATTAATTGAAATAAACAATCACAATATGAGTTAAAGCGAAAATGGAACAAACATTAGCAATGACAGAGAGAAAATAAATTATTATCTGTATAAGCAATTTGCTATGAATAATTGTTTTATTTGCAAATTTTGATTGAAAATAAAGAAAAGAAAATACGCAATTCGGTTGATTGTACTAGATTAAAGATATTATAGCTCAGGTCAACATTAAAACACACACTAAATTTCTAAGTTTGCGACAAGAATCAGCTAGATCTGAATATCTGATATATGTATGTACATATATGTACACATACCTACATAGGTATGTATACAAATAGAAAACATTGTGATAATTTGTCATCCCCGTAGATCCAGAGTGAGGCTATAGCCGTTTCCAATCTCCCAATTGAATTAAAATTTTGTTTACATTTAAATTTGATTCCTAAAAAAATTGTTGACCTTTGCTTTCTATTGCTCCAATAGGCAATCAGGATGGACCATGGCATCAATGATCAATCCCTTAGATTCTTCATGAAGCCATCAGGTCCCTAGCTTGCTACTTTCAGGAACGCACACCATGTTGAAGTTGGTTGCGGCTGCTGTGTAGCCCATCAGAGCTTGATTTTCGATGATTTGTTGAGGTAAAACGCATCACTGTGCATATTCACTATTACAGCTGATTGCTTGTTGATCCGGTCACCGTCCTTTCATGGCTCATAGAGCTCGTCGTTCAATCTGAACAAAATTCCACATAAGAATCTTTGTTTCATATCAACCAATCAAATTTTTATTGATCCTTGACAGGGGCTATTCTTTAGCCGTGCTGTGGACCGGTATGACAGTTGTTTTTTTTTAAAGATATGGTTTTTACTACTCAAATGCCTTTCCAGTGCGAACAAAACAGCTATTGCCTGGATTGATTCTTCATTTGATCACAAGCAGGGCTGTCGTTTCACTTTTTCAGAAAGCAGTACTTCGAGGAAAAAAATTGCAGTACACAGCAGTATGACAATAAAATATGTACCTTGGGTCTAAAAGGGTCAATGTCGAATTTGATAATTTTTGGAAAATCGAAAGTCAAGATTTATTATTTCTCAAAATGCTTATTTCTTTTGAAAATTAAACTTTCTATAACCATCGGTTATCGGTTGGAGCACATTAGCCCTTATTACAGTCTTAGAACATCTTCCCCTGAGTCAATAAGTGAACTTAAGTCAATATTGTAAAAAAATGGACTTTGGCGCTTTTAGAACCAAGGTACATAAATATATACAAACATAATTGTAAAATGCATTTAATTTTGTTTAAATGCAAATATTGTTCATTAAAAATTATCATATACGCGCCCACCACCTATTTAGCTCTAGCGCACTTCAATGGTGGTATTGAAAAGATTTTATTACATAAAAAGCTCTCGTTACGTTTGTGCACGTTGTAGCCTAACGTATATAGTTCATAAAATATTGCTGGTTGATTAATGCAATTTTAGTAAATTTGTTTACTAAATTTTCTACTCCATAAAGTTCCTGCATGATTTACTCCTAATCTATTGGTTGTATGAAAAAAAAAACATGATAATTTTGTTTTGATAATTTTCATTCCAAAAAGTTGATAGTTTTCGTGAAATTAGCAAAAAACCGAATTTTACACCCTTTTACTCCTCCAAAAATTCTTTCTTCAGTCAAAGTACATAAAAGTCTTAATTACCTGAGCTAGAGATCCATTAATATAATTTAACAGATGGGTGAAAAACTACATTTTGACGTGTTTGGAATAATTCGTTCCCAATGGCATCAAAAAGTCCATAAACTTCCTTTTTTCGGATCAGAAAAGAAAATCGGAAAATTCCAGAATTTAGAATTTTTTACTTGCGATATACAGGCAATGCCTATATGCGGCAAACTATGCAGTCATAAGAAAATGGAAGTCGAGATTTTTTTCAATACATCTACATCTACAACATACATTGTGAGCGTATTCTATATCTATACAATTTTATTTGTTTAATTTATAAAAGTCAACATTAGATAAAAAGGACTAACAATTTTTGGATAGGATTATGATTTGCAAATGTTGTGTGAAATTTTCAAAAAAGCAGTACTTTGGTCGTAGTAGCAGTACGGCAGTACGGTGTTTCAAAAAGCAGTACAAATACTTCAATTGCAGTACTTCGACAGCCCTGATCACAAGGGCCATTTGCTGATACAAAACTTAAATATATTAAGTTGAACATAAGAGCTATGCGACAGTTTACGATGAGGAAAAAATGTAAAATAAGCTCTTAAGTTGAACATAAATATTTAAGTTTCGTATAAACGACTCTAAGTAAGGACCAGTTTTTTGCACAGTAAGTAGGTTAATAAATCTACATTCAATTAGGTTATCATTGATTCTGTTTAATCCATGGTTATTAATCTGTGATAATCAAAGAGTTTTTGTTCGCTCATTATTTATTTTGATTATTAAATCATGGTTTCTCCAAAAATCTTTCCATTCTCCAGTCTATCTGTCGAATCAATTGTCAGACGTTATCTGTCATCAACTTTGTTTATGGTGAGTTAGCTTTGGAAAGAAACATTTTTGTGTAAAAAAAAAATGGAAAATCAGGGTCTTAGAATTGAATTTTGTGTTTAAGAAATATCCGTTTTTTTACACAAAAAATGTTTCTTTCGAAAACTGGAGACACCTTCCTACAAATTGACTCAGCTGGAAAAAGCTTGTTGGTTGAGGCACTGGTCCATCCCGGACTGTAGCGCCACCTTAAGTAAGTTAGTAAGTTTAATTTAAGATTATTTTTTTGTTAAATTACTATGGAGAATAACTATAATTAATAGCTGATTGATTTTTGTTTCGCACCATTTCCAAATAAATGTATAGTTGAAGTGCAGGTAGTGCTGGCGTTTTGTGATACCTAGTGAAGGGATTTTTTCCCAGTTGTTGCTTTTAAATTTTAAAAAGGCCTTGCAAGGAAGCACTTGGATGATAAATAAAATAAACTACAACTAGTAGTTAAATCTACAAACAATTGTTTTTGTTTTGCAAGGTAGGCGATGTTTGGTTTATCTTTATTTTTATTCTTTGTTCGTAGAAATTTAATAGATTTTGTTTCTCTTTTCTTTATGCTTTGGGAGTTCGCAGTGCCATAACCATTATGATGAACAAACGGAATTCCAGGAAATCTTTGATTAACTCGTGCTCATCAAACAAAATTGTCGAATTAGTGAATTCTCCAATTATGTTCTAAAATCATTGATTCTCTGTTTGTAATTTTGATGAACATTCGCATTCTAAGATAACCATAGCTGGAATAATCATTGTCATCAAGGAGTGAGCAAACTGGCCCTAGTATACAGGTAAGGTAGGCAAAGGCCACGGATACTTCTAAATTATATATCAATACAATGTGACGTTTTTTAATGGTTTCTTAATGGAGATTGATCTTAGCTAGTCGTCGTCCAGAGTCGATCACAAAAAAAGAAAGGAAAAAACTACAGAGCTTCGAAACTCTAAATCACAATCAATTTGTATTGTTCACGTTTTTGATTCCTATAACTATGTATTGTTTTCAAGGAGGTTGCGAAGTGTCTGTTTATGGCCACCCATTTTGTGTTCAACAAGAGTTGTAAAAATTTCAATACAAAAAAATGCATTTTGAATAAAAATAAATTTTTATTTTTTAAAGTTCTTGTGACCTTTAGTCCATATGCGTTTCGCCCAGGTACAACAATTGGGCTCATCAGTTAGATGTTGTTGTACCCTTCTAAGACGCATAATTTTTTAGTCGATGTATACCGACGTGTATTAAATAAACAGCACAAAAGCACTGTAAATTATAATAAGTTCTAGTGGAATTTGGTTAAATTCAGCCGACTAGAAATAGATCATAGTAAAGCCCGTGGTCTGACTGGTATTAGAATAAGAATAAAAACATAAATAATTGAGAAGTCCACGAAAACAAAAACAAAAATAATAAATTTTCAATTATTTACGTTTTTATTCTTGTTCTAATAAATTTTTATTGCATTTGCAATAAAAAATAATGTTAAAGCAATATTGAATAGGTTCAGGGTAAACACTTTCTGCGTTAAACAAATAAAATGCACGACTAGGTCGCATGTACTTGCTCTCATGGTTGTGAATTTAGCTTACAATTTTAAAAATTGTATACCTATATAAAAATTCTCGATATTATGAGAGAAAAATGTTTAAAATTATGTAATTCGTGATAAAATAAAATACTAAAACAATTCTTTTAATAATTTGAGACGAAAAACAGGTCTGTCATCTGAGTTCATAAATTAATAAAAATATATGCAAATAAAGTTGGAAATTGTTGGAATGGAATGGTTTTCAAAAAAAAAAATATTTTATCAATATACAACTTTCAAAACAATTAAGGAAAATATTTGGAATGAAAATTTAATTGAAAATATAAAGTTGTGGAGCCATTTTTGAAAAAATAAAATTTTGTGATACATATTGCCAAAATAAATGTATGACAGAGGTTTCGTTAAGCGTTATTTTTGGTTTCAAAAATAAAATTTAAAAAAAATGTGGGTGGAATGACGAAATATCACTATGTACAGGTTTAAACAAAAAAATCAATTCAGCTGTTGGAGTTGTAGCCGAACTGACAAGCAGACAGAATTTTGAAACCCACACTTTCGCCTTCCCTATCATGGTAAAAAATGAATGAATGTTGTTCGAGGATTTTTTTTAAATTCGGAATTCAAAAGATTTCCCGCTGAACGGCCATTTGTTTTTAGTTTTTAGACGTTTGTATGGTGGTGTTCTTAAAGAGTCACTTTTTATTAATAGTTTAGGTACAACAGTCATTTTATTTTGTGTACATAATCGTACTTTAGGGCCAGTTTTTCAGTTCAGGGTTTGCTCTGAGTTAAATCAGAGTTAGCTAATCCTGAAAATTAATTAACCCTGAGTTAACTCAGGAACAGTTTCTTAGTTGAGGATTAACTTTATCCTTCAGCTGTCAACATTCGAGGGCCAACGATGTGCGACACTATGGATATCACCCTTCTACGCCCTTACGCATCGGAATAGAGATGGCGCTACAACGGAATTGCACTGGCAATAACTTTCAATATTGAAATCGAGATGGCGCCACAGCTGAAAATGCCCTCAATTTCGTCCCAGAGTTAACTCACCAAATTAGATGAGCTAACTCGGAGTAAACTTAGGATTTGAATTGACTAAAAAACACGTTTCTGGAGTTAACTCAGGTTTAACCCCGTGACTAGGATGATTTCGCACTGAAAAACTGGCCCAGAATGATTTATTTTTATACGAAGAAAGTGTGTCGCAAATTTATTTGTTAGTACCGTATTTTCTAACATTAATAATATGTTTTTGGTTGTTTTTTTTTTAGAACTTTGAATTCCTTTTAACGGCATAAATTGAAAATTTCTTGGAAACTATTTTTCTCATAAGCGTTGAGAAGTAAGGCTACAAAAATAGTATTTAATGTCAGTTCCGTGGGTGTCAGTTACATGACATTAAAGTCCTTATTGAACTTTAATTAAATAATTTCTTCCAATAATATTTATTTTCTTCATATTTGCCTTATAAGAATGGTAGTACTACTTCTGAAAAACAAACAAAAAAACAAAAATTATTCTGAGCAATAAAAACTAAATTATAATTCAGGACAATGAAAAGGGTTGCTATCCCTTAAAACGGGCTTCGAAAACGAAAAAAAGATATATTTTTTTAAATGAAAAAAGGGAAGTAGACTTTTCAAGAGGGCAAATCATAACAAGCAATCAAGAGTTTTAATACAAATATTTTCAAAAAGGGACAGAACAACAAATTACAAATAAAAAAAGAAAATCAAAGAGTGTCATTATCGTTTATTCCAGTTTTAAAACATTTTACTATATTTTTTGTTCTTTTAAAGTTGTAGCTTTTGCTACAATGCTTTTACAGATTTGATACTCTGAGTAAATTAGGCTACAGAAACAAAACGAAAATTGTTCCCATTGAGGTTTAATTTCATATTTTTTTCTTTAAAGAATCACAGTTAGCAGATATATCGCAAGTAAATAGTCAATCCATAAAAATGTCTGCATTCAAAAAATAATTTTAACGTAGCACCTCAAAAAATGTTTTGTATTAAAAAGAAATTTGACACGTTGTTGTACTCTAGTGCAGAACCTGTACTTGAGGATCCTGTCACCTAAATAAAACTAAGCTCTTTTTGCTGTTTTAGAAAGCAATTGCATCGAGCCTACGCCAGACTCCCGAGAACTTCCATATATCTTTTCGAAATAGAGTAGCTTAGTTTTAGGGGTTTGAGACTTATGTTTGCCCGAACTATAAAACCATCGAGATTTACTAGACCCTATAAGGTCAAGATTACACATCATGTAAGTTTTACTTACTACTTATGTAAGTCTTACAGAAGCAACTTACAAGACGCTTTACATTATAGATAAACGTACAGTAAGAAATGCTTTCGTAAGTTTGAAAACTTATCACTGCCGTTTGAGTAAGCTGTGAGAATTTCGTAAGTTGGAAAAAACGTATTTCTACTCGTAAGTTTTTCTCTCAACTTACAGCTTTCGTAAATTGGTAAATTTTCTGTAAGTCACTTACAGAGCTGTAAGTAATTTACGAAAGCAAAACTTACATGTGGAACCTTGGCCTAAGGTATCCATCGTATATTGCATGAATTCCTTCTTTAATTGGAGTAATCCAACATTGCATGGACCTTTACGTCAATTGTCGCAAGGCGTCTTCATATCGCAAAAACCAATCTTTGTTCTTTGTACAATTAACTAATAGTGGTCAACCCGTGATCAATCCTTATCTAAAGTGTAGCGTGTAATGTGGTTCTCGTTAGCAGAAGTAGGTTCAGTTTTGAAGAATGCTTATTGCCATAGCCTAGTACCCCTGACTGTTAACTTAGTTTAAAAATTAATTTCTCAAGTTTAAAACCCCAATTTACCCATTAGGGGGGCTTACATGGAACACTATCTTGCAAGACATTTTGATATTTGATCATTTAAACGTTTTTTAATAATTTAGATGCAAAAACGACCATTATGTCAAACTGTGTTTATGGGTTTCTACATATTTTGAAAACTTGTTCCGTTTCCATCAAGAAATTTTGTCCAACATGTTGATCCATGTAAACCCCCCTATTTGTTACAACCTACAAAGCAAGTGTGTACGACCCAAAGTCATGTATATTTTAAGTTTTCGCAAATGTACCTATGAACATTGCCTCCACTGTCTGATATCTATACATACAGTGTATTTTCGCAGTCTGCATTTGATGGAGAGTTCCTTTTGTATCGTTCCAGCTTTTGGGTTTCTGGTTTTAAAGGACCGGTGTAGCGGCGGCGTGGTGGTGTCTGGTGTGCATCTCTTCAGATGGATCATCAGGTAAAAGAAAAAAAAAACAAATCCAACAAATGAACGGTTTTGATTTGAATAACAATTTGAAAGAATTCGCCGTCAGTTTAGTGAACCTGTTTACCTCATGGGATCATGTTTGTCAGTTCTGAATCGTGTGTGAATATTTAAGTAAAACCGTTGAATGAATTTCATTGAGAGTCGTTTACGTGTGGTGAAGGTATAAGATATATACCTACCTACGTTTGCATGATCACGTAGCATACAGCATTCATACATGCATTATGTTGATTTTCTTTTAATTTGAAATTTCAAAAGATATCTTTTGAGTTAATCAGCTGGCAGTGATGTTTGTAGACGTTTGACATGATATCCTGTGTTAGTGTTACCAATGCGTCTCAAATTTGGAAAAAATAAAAAAAAGAGGGTAATCCTAATTTTGCAAATTAGAACTTGAAATCAATATCAAAGATGTTTTACAGGATTGGTAAATCTAATAAATTCCTCCAGAGTTAACAACCGCGTTATCGAATAAAATACCTACTACCAAAATTCAAAGCTGTCACTTAATACCTATGCGCAATAGAATATAGTTTTACTGTTCATACTCAAAATATAAGAGTACCTATACATACTTTAAAATCCAAACTAATTAATACATAATTGCCATAAAGAAAATTAATTTACTATATAAAGTGCTCATCAGACAACTAACTTAGCCATAAGTTGCATGATTTAGCGTCAATGGAAATTCCACTTGGAGGACGATGTGACCAATGCGACGCGACGCATAACATCTTTACCAACATCTGTAGCAGCCCAACAACACACAGAGAGCATCAATGTATTGTTGTTCGCCAAGCCTGTTGTCCCAGCTGGAGAGGTTGACTTGACTATAATAATTCCCATTTATGTTGTTGTTGTTTTTTTTTTTTTAGTTTGTTCATATTCCCGTTCCCATTTTGAATGCGGTTCTTTGGGTATGTGCCAAATTGGGACACATCCATCGACTGGACGGTTGAATACCTTCTGCGACTCCGACGAAGTGTTAGCTTTTTTAACCTATCATTAGTCTATTTAATATGCACTTAACAACACCAAGAAATCCAATAATGCATTCCATTTCCATCTTTTTTTCGAATTGTAGTCGTCTTGGTCTGTGTCTTTGGTCATTGAGACTGCGTTGCAGCCAGCAGATTCTTCCCGAGTCTATAAGTTTGTTGATGGTGCGGTTGAATTTTGCTGCTATTGCGGTCTTCGAACAGCTCCCCTGTGTCAGTGCTGAATTTTTATTTATTTTTTGTTCTGTTCTATATCGCCAAATGGATGTTTTTCTCTGAATTCATTTGACCATAATTCTACATATTCTTGTATAACTCTATTTATAATGGCAAACATTGGCAACACATACATAATTCATGTTAGATCTACAAGTGTCAGTTTTCCTGAGAGCGTTAGTAAATAACTAGATTGTATTTAAAAGAATAAGAATACATACATGAAATCAAATAAAGTTTACCTTTATTTGTTTCATAGTCTCAGAAAATACAATTTTAGTAGCTCTCCTAGCAAGTATTGGCTTCGTATCAAAAAATGTTTTGAGGTTTTAATCAAATCTAACATTACGATGTTGGAAAACGTCCAAAATGAAAGCAGGTTTCGTTGTACAATGGGGCCAATCTGGGGTCAATTCCCGATATCACATGTCTGTTAAGTGATAAATATGATAACGCCTTCACGCCTAATGCGATTCTTGAAGTGTGAAAAAATTAAAACAAATGTTTTCATATAATGATTCTTTTATCACAATCAAACAGGACCAAGGTATGCTCAATAGGTACACCCTTTTTTGTCTATCTGTGTCGTCATAATCATCTTTTACTATGAGTGAGTGATGGCATTTTCAGTTTAGTATTTTTTAGTACTCACTTTGACAGCTGTTTTTCATAACGAGTTCGGGAATCAGATTGCGCATATTTGTGAAGTGATAACATGATAAAACTCTGTGAAAACTTAAATGATAACATTATTTCCATTTCACAGCTTCAGAGATCGAGATTTGACCCCTTGGTCATCAAAATGTCTGATGAATTTTTTAAGCACTAATCCCTAAAGAAGCAATCTTTACCTTGCTAATATCTTCTTTATTTCGATTAAATCCCTTGTTGAACTTCATCTTTATGCGTTTATTGGCATGATAAACCATGTTAAAGTTCTTAGGTTTATTGCTATTATGACAAAAAATTGATAGTCTGGGAGGCGACGCACAGTGGGGCCAAATATGCGATTTGGGGAAAAAATCTCTGAGTGGTATTATTTCGTATGTATTTGTACCTGCTAAATTGAATGGTATCATCCGTTTTGTGATCAGAGTTAAGGGAAAATTTTTAACTTTTAATAATAGTGGGATATTTTGTATCAAGTATAGTCAGTTGGAAGCTGAAAGTAAATAATGATTTCTCAAAGAAAAACAAGCGGATTGGAGTGAATCAAAATTATTTTTAAAGAAAAATAATTGAATTTTCAGATTCCGTTATGAATTTTGTGAAAAAAAAATCACATCTATATTGAACCGGTTATATTCAATCAGAAATTATCTTATTAATCAAATTGCATTTTAATTCACTGATCCCAAAACTGGTAGAATCTGGTGATGAAATTTTAACAGGATCTTCATTACCTCCAGGATTACTAGAAAAAAGCATAGACAGACCCTAAGGTGGAACTTTTTTTGTATGGCTACTCAAGTCTGAAATTTGATCGAAGTCCAAATTTTGGCTAGATTTGTCGGTGTAATCGAAAAAATGGGTTAATTTATTTGGTCATCAGAAACCTTAAGGTATATATAAACACAGTACATTGACAGACAAATTTTAAATAATAGTCCATAAGACGGAGAAATTACGGAAAACATCAGTTTTAAACACTCAAAATTTCAAAGATCCGTTTAAGCCCCATATTTCGGCTAAAAGAAAATTTTGTATCAAATAATCCTTAAGACAGCTAGATTCGGCATGAAAAATACTGAAAGAAAAGTGTATCACAATATCATATTAAACACTTTTATATATGAGGTTTTTCCACTTCAGCCCCACTGTGTGACGGTAAGATTTCATATTTCGTTGCGGCTACACAAAAACACAATTCAAACTGACAGCCTTAGTCCAAATATTAACAAAGCTAATGGTCGGACAAGATTTATCTGGTGCCATTGGTAAGACAATGTACTTTTCAGTTTGCATTTTTGGCATGTGTTCCAATTCAAAATTGAAAAAAAAAATATTTAGGACACATAAAACGACATAAAAGTGTGTTTTGAGAGAGATTTATTGTCATAATAAATCGATTGCAGTTACATTTTCTAAAATCAAATTATTTTTACGGCTGGTGAGAGTCCAAAAATGTTTCAAGTTTTTTTGCTCGGCACTTCTTATTTTTTCATCATAACTTTACGGTAAAAAATAAATGTCGTATCGAGATTTTGTCACCATAAATTGATTGCCGTTTTATTTATCAAAATCGAATCATTTTTACGGCACTGGTGACCGTCCAAAGTATGATACTCAAATTGTCTGTAAAGTTCAGGGTTAGGGACCTCAACAGATCCACTAGAGTTTTACCTCCTGCGAAGGTCTCTTTGGGACCCTATTAGGATCAAAATGCTTTGTATTTATTATGAGGAAGCTCTTGTCCACGGGTCAATATTTTGTCTGGGAAGGTGGGAAACCCAGTAGCTCCACTTAAGTATTCGTTTTATCTAAAAGAACTGCAGGAGTCTCTTTGAGACTCCCTTGGGGCCACAACAGCTGAGTATTAACGATTTTTTTTATGATTGGAGTTCATTTCTTACATACATCCTAAGGGTGAAATTTAGCTTGGGGGTCATTTTTGTAATCCTGACGTTTGAACTCCATTTTGAAAAATGGCGCCCAATCTGTAATCCGGTCAGGAAACCGAAGTCTCTTCGCTTTTTGTGTAATTGTAATTTCTAACATGCTGAGGATGAGTCGTTGTTGTAGGCCTTTTGGTTAGAAGCCATTCTCAAAAATGGCGTCCAGTCAGTGGAAAATGGGAAAATAAAAAAGAACTCGTTACTTACTTGTCAAATTTCCATTGTTAAAATAATGGTTTATATCTTAAGAGATAGTTATTGCATAGACACAACTTTTGTGTGTCAGTGTTACCACTTTTCGGAAACATACTTTTTTTATGTCAAAGGTTCCACCCTTTCAAACTCACTTTCTTGGTAATTCTGAACATTTGAACATGAAAAAAGATCCAGATGCTGAACGTGTTGTGAAATTACGGTTGAAGACTTAAAAGAAATGTAGGTTTTAAATAGATTCATATTTAAAGTTTGTATGACCTTTAGTCCAATTGCGTTTCGCCCAGGCAAGACAGTTGGGCTCATCAGTTAGATGCTGTTGTTACCCTTCTGAGACCCAATATTTTGGTCGATGATTATCGACACAAATTAAATTTGCAGCACAAAAACATTACAAATTATATTATTCTATAGGGGAATTTGATTAAATTCATGCACCTAGAAAAGAATAGAGATGAATAAAAACACAAACAATAAGAGAATTATTATTTTTGTTTTTGTGGACTGTATTGAAATTAAATAGAAGCCCTTCGGCAGTGGCGGATCCAGAGGGGGGGGCTATAGGGGCTGGAGCCCCCCCCCACAGTCGATTCGTACAATTAATTTAGTAGCAAAATAAAATTATTACGAGGTTTCAATTTTGTGTTCGTTTTCAAACATAGTATTTTTAAAAACACTGTGAAACAAAGAATGATCTCTAAAATCATTAAAAAATATAATTTTTATTAAAACAAGGTTGGGGGCTGAAAAATTAGCATGAAAGTATGTTTTTTTAAGCCTCCAAAGCAATTCGATGAAAAAACGAAGATGAGACTAAGCTATTTAAATATAAAAACGTAGGTTCTATTTATTACAAGCCCTACAAGAGGGACGAAAAATCAGGGTTGGGGCTAATCAATTTACCCCTACAATGAGTTCTTCCAAGCCCTAAGAGAATTTAAAATAAAACAAGAATGGGGCTAGCAAATTTGGATATTGGCTGTGTTTTTTCAAAAGCCTTAAGGAAATTCTATAAGGACTGGGGCTTTACAAATTTTACATATTAGCTGTTCTGCCGTGTTAAGAAGAAAAAACGTAAGTGTATTTTTAACATTTCGAGATAAACGCGTTTTTCTGTTTTATCTCTATCTTTTTTGTTTTGTTGTTGAGTGCTTTTCTGTTGTATTTATAAGTGAATGATTTTCTTTTGCCTTGATTATTTATCAGATGTACTAATGCTTGTATGGTAGTCACTTTTTTTTCTTAAATTGAGTGCTAAAACGTCAATTTTTCCTTAAAAAGCATGGATCTTTGAACGAACGTCATTTTTCTTAAGCGTTTTAAGCCATTACAAAAGCAAATAAGGGCTTTTATTTTTGAAGAATAAAATAGCAGACATATCAAAGATGTCAAAACTGGCCCTAACTCAAAACAGCCAAAATGTCAGTTACGTTTTTTCTTCTTAACACGGCAGTGTTGTTTTCCCAAGCTTCAAGGAAACTGAAAGAAAAAATATTGTTGGGGCTTAATAATTTACATGTAAACTGTGTTATTTTTAAGCCCCTAGGGAATTGGCCGCAAAAACAAGGTAGACGCAAAAAAATTCAGAGTTAATGTTCAAGTCCGAAGAGCATTGGGCGAAACAAACGAGGTTGGTTCAGCAAATTTACATGTTCAATGCAATTGAGGAGCTTAAAGACAATACCTGATATTTGCATTTAATAAAGTTTTTCGGAAATTTAAAACCGAAACTTAGATATGTAGGTGTTTGTATTGACTGAAAAATGTTACCTTCGCTTTTAAAATTCCTTTTCAGGTAAAATTTTGAGTCCTCGAAATTGAAAACTAAAAATTTGCAGTTCGAAGATGTTTTGATGATTTCATACGTTTCCTTAAAACGATGCTACTTTTAATCTAAGTTTCTCTTTGGCTTTCCTTAAAATAATAAATAAATAAAACGAAATAAATCAATACATTGAATCAATTATCAAACAAAATTGCGTGTCTGTAAATGCTTGCTTTTGCGTTTAACCAATATCAATAAGATGTTTTAACCAATATCTTTGAAACATGATAAAATTTTGCTCCCATACAAAATTTTCCTCTAAATTCTGCCTAGTATTTTAGCTGAGCGGTACGCATCTCCGATTAAAAATAGTTTCTAACTGTATATCACCAAGATACATGTCAAAATTTAGTGCATGAAATAATTATTCGCCACTTTAATCTCGAGCTAAATTGTTACAGTTTATTTTGTTCATGAGATTTAGGTGGACTTTACTTTGTTAAAATGAAAATCGAAAACGAATAATATTCGAAAAAAAAAAAACATTTTATTTGATCACTTTTACTTGAAATATCGAAAAAAATTCTTTGAAATCGTTGAGTAAAATTTGTATTCAGAGAACAGCTGTGTTATGTGATATTATTCACAAAAATGATATGTTGAAATAGAGTTTGGAGAGAAATGTGGAAGATAAAACTCAGCACGATCTACGTACTGCCTAAATGTATAAATTCTACAAAAATCATTCAGTATAAAAAGAAAGCCATTTGAATTATCCTAACAACTTTTTGTACAGTGTAACTATCCTGCAACTACACTTTGCCAACTGGCCTACATTCTGAGAAAAGAAAATTAGTATTGAGAGAGATTGTGCCTTATTTTAAATGATATGTCTAAGAAAGGAGCCTCAAGCCCCCCCCCACAGCCAAATCCTGGATCCGCTACTGACCTTCGGTTAATATTGAAGTGATGCCACTTTTCCGAATCATAGTTTTTCTTTGATGTGAAAGAGCGGGCGCCCCATTTTTTTTTGGTAATATTTAGTACTTTTCATGTTCAAAATATTGAAAATTACCAAAAAAGTGGAAGTCCCACTCGTTGACATCAAGAAAAATGTATGTTCCCGGAAAGTGGCAACATTGAAATTTTAACCGAAGGTTAATTGTTATTTCCCAACACGCGATTGGCTTCTGGAGGCGCTTACGTAACTTTTTTCATGTTGAAAATGTTTAAGATTATCGTAAGAAAGTGGAGATTCCGCACTTTGCCGTACAAAAGTTTGTTCACGAAGAGTGGGAATATTAACATTTTATCAAAAAGTGCATCTACTCAACAACTATCTTTTAAGATATCAACCATTTATTTTGTCATGGAAGTTTTCCAAGTAATTAACGACTTTTTTTATTTTATCATTTTCCACAGATTGGGCGCCATTTTTAAAATGGCGTCCAGGTAAAAATTAATTAATTTTATCCATAGCTTGTAAAAAAAAGATTACAAATGTTAAAATAAAAAACGTAGGGATGATTTGAGAGAACTTTCGCTAGTTAACTCTTGGGAATAATTCTCGGTGATTGTCCATTTGAGAGTAATATTTCTGAGATATCGAGAGTTGATGCATGTTAGAATTCTGAGAGTTAATTTACTGATGTGAGTAATTTTATAACCTTGTCTACTTGATCACTTAATTTCTTCTGCTAGTTTTGAGTTGAAGCGGTGAAAGAGAAATGTACTCTAATAGAATACATAAAGCAACTGCTTTATCAATTATTTGGCACCATTACTTACTTACTTTACTTTAGATGGCGCTTAGAGTCCAGGGTGGGCTACAGCCTCAACCAACAAGCCTCTCAGCCAGCTGGTACCTAGTTACGCACTCCAAGTTGCTTGAGGTCGTTCTCCACTTGTGTGCGCCACCTAAAGTGGGGTCTTCCTCTGCTGCGTACACCATCAAGGGTAGATTCGAAGACTCGTCGGGCTGGTGCGTCGCTCCACGTGTCCCAGCCATCTCAGCCGCTTTAAGTTTTTTGACTAAGTCGATGTCGCTGAAGAGCCCATAAAGCTCGTTGTTAAATCTTCTTCTCCATACTCCATCGATACATACTGGACCGAAGATCACCCGAAGAATTTTCCTTTCAAAGCACCCAAGCAGATTATCATCCGTTTTTGACAGGGTCCATGCTTCTGCCCCATATAGCAGAACCAGGATGACGAGGGTCTTACATAAGGTCTCCTTGGACCTTTGAGAGAGGGCTTTACTACTGAAATGCCTTCTTAGCCCGAACAAACAGCGGTTGGCAAAAGTAATTCTTCGTTCGATCTCTGCACTGATGTCATTTTGCGATGTAATAGTGGAGCACAAGTAGACAAAGTCCTCGACGCCTTCGAAGTTGTACCTATCCATCGTAACGTTTTGCCCGAGTCGACAATGTTGAGATTCCTTTCTCGATGGTAGCATATACTTCGTCTTGTCCTCATTAACAGCCAAACCCATTTTCGCCGCTTCCGATTCAATACTTGCAAACGCGCCGGCAATAGCTCGCTTCGTTTTCCCAATGATGTCAATATTATCTGCATAAGCAAGTAGTTGAACTTATTTTTGATAAATTGTACCTCTGTTGCTGACCTGCGAGTTGCGTACAATATCTTCAAGTACTATGTTAAAGAGGTTGCATGATAACGCATCGCCTTGCCTAATGCCTAAAACTTTTCTTGACATCAAATAGTTCGGTGGTGTTCTTGCCGACTCTGACGGAGCATCGAGATTTCTCCATCGTCATCCTGAACAAGCGGACGAGTTTGGCAGGGATGCCGAGATGCGACATGGCTCTGAATAGCTCGTCTCTGTCTACGCTATTATATGCGACTTTGAAATCGATAAAGAGATGGTGTGTATCGATTTGAAACTCCTGGGTTTTTCCCAGAATCTGTCGGAGTTTGCCGGGCCTAAAACCACACTGATAAAGGCCGATCAGATCACAGATCACAGTACAGATGATTTGTATGCTTCGTTGAGGAGACTTATACCTCTGTAGTTGGCACAAGTCAGACCATCTCATTTCTTGTGAATGGGGCACACTATACCGAGGTTCCATTCATCGGGCATACTTTCATCCGACCAAATTTTGGAGATAAGTTGGTGTATACTCCCTACCAAGTCATCTCCGCCTGCTTTGAATAGCTTGGCTGGAAGGCCATCCATCTAGCAGCCTTGTACGCTTTAAGCTTGGCTATCACTAACCGCACTTCATTTAGGTTGGGTGCGGACGGAAATTTTGACCATCATCGTCCAAGTTGAATGGATTATTATGTCTAACAGCAGAATTTTGGTCATCTTTGCCGTTTAGCGGTGGTTGGCACCATTTCATTCTTAAACAAAAAAATAAGTTAAATATGCAATAAGTTTAGCAATGGCAAGACCATCGTTGCCAGTGGAGATGCTCAGAGAATTTTACCGTTTGACAATTAAATAAATAAAATGACAACCAGTGAAATTGAACACAGTCCGTTGGGCCCACTATTTTTAAAAAGGGTATAAAATTAATGGAAGCCTACGAGTAACGTGAGCATGTATTGGTAGCGCTTAGATTTTTGGCGAATTTTGCGAGTTTATCTCCCATAGGTGTAAAAACATGTGTCAATTTTTCGTGTAGTAACTCGCAAACATCAGCAGTCAAGACTGTGTCCATTTGCGAGTTTACTCTTGACAGCTGCTAGACTCGTAATATTTTAACTCTCGATTTCGAGGTGAGTTTCTTTATAAATTTGAAAATTTTGAGTTGAAAAGAAAAAATATTGACCCTTCGTTGCATTTTATGTTCTCATTATTGACAAACTTCAGTTTCATAGTTCAGGTCCAATAGTGTAAATCGTTTATTTACAATTATTTAAAACCTTACAAAAAATTAAAACAAAAACAAACGCAGAAAACGTTTAAGTTGACAATCACAACAAGAAAATGGACAAACTAAAACTAGTATCCCATTCCAAAAAAAAAGACAAAACTACGTCTACAACAGTAACGACAACGCATGTCATCCAACTATATTATTTTCCTTCTGCCTTGAGTTTCTTCAATTTCTAGGCACACAATTTTTCTCTCACATTCAGCCAGCTTTAGTTTAAGTCTGGGTTTGCGTCTCTGCGTCTGCGTCTCTTCCAATAGAAGATCCCCGATCATCACTGAAAATTCATCGGAAACTCTTGTATATCTACTGTTTGAAATTGCAGATATAAAAATCAAAGTAAGCTCGTCATGTTGCCTTGGCGTTGCGTTGTGTTGATTTTAAAACGAATGATAACAAACAACGATGAAAAATGTTGATGATCGTTCCGATCATGACAACGACAAAGATCAACCAATATCCTAACAACCCATATGGCATAATGGAATACCATAGCTTTATAGAGCTATATACGAGACAGAGTGAGCATCCTCAGGAACATTTTATTTTGTTTCCCTTAGCTTTTATTTTTTTTTGTTGTTTGGTTTGTGTTTTGTGTTTGTCCGTCCATGGCTGGTTGGAATTGTTAAGACAAACGTACTAAGTAATTACGGACAAAAAATTTTCTTCCTTCAAATAGTCTTTGAAGATAGAAATTGGTCATAAAGAGAGGGCAAGAAGTGCGACTACATATTTTCTATCGCACGCTGTTGCAAGTCGCAAGTAAGGCTTGTTAACTTAGGAAAGTTTATTTGCGTACAGAGTTTATACTTTCCAATTGGTACATGTATTTGGGAAGGCCTGCTGCCGTTTCAACTCTTAACTCTTAAGCGACATCAAAATCGAAATGCGAAACAGAAAAGTTTTTAATATACGCTTGAGAAGAAAGTATCTTACTTAAAAAAAATAACGATTCTTGAACCCGTTGAAGTTTTAATTATTTAAACTAAAACTTCAGCCTTAGTAAACTTTTAATTAAACCTTAAAGTTTCTCAAGGTCACGTAGTACAATTTTTGGCCCCTTCCGAAAAATCATTTGATCGTGATAAAAGGTAACCTATTTTCAGCAATTTATCAGTCATAGATAATTTTACGATAATTTTACTGAATTTCTAACGTTTTATTAAGGCCAAAGCGATTTTTGGCACCGCAAAAGTGGTGATTGATGGAGTAATTGGTCAGCCACAGACTTTTTTTTATTTAATGCTCTTTGCATTTAGCGGAAGCCCTAGACTGCTACAAAGCAGACATCACCGCCATCCAAGAAGTGCGATGGGATGGGCCGGGCAAAAGAAAACTGAAAGACCACCGACCACAAGGGCAGCGTCTCTTTGGATGTGGATTCGTCGTTAGAGGCAGACTAAGGCAAGAAGTCTTGAGTTTCAATTATGTGAACAAGCGCCTCACGACAATTCGCACCAAGGCGAACTTAGCCTCATGTGCGGACATGCCCCCACAGAGGAGAAAGAAGACAATACCAAGGATGAGTTCTACGAGATCCTGGACAAGACATATGATCAATGCCCTAGCTATGATATTAAAGTTGTCTTGGGTGATTTTAATGCCAAGCTAGGAAAAAAGACGTCTTTGGTGGCACAATCAGAAGATATAGCCTGCACGACACCACCTCCGATAACGGACTAATCTACTTTGTTGGGACATGGCGAACTCCTGGTCAAACATCCGCTAACCAGATTGACCACATTGCGATCGACGCAAGGCACTCCTCCAGTATCAAGGATGTCCGAACGTTCCGAGGAGCCAACGTTGACTCGGACCACTACCTCGTTGTAGCCAAGGTAGTGCTACGGATATCCAGACCAAAGCCAAAGCAGGGAAATACTGTAAGGAAGTTTAACGTTGGAAGGCTACAGTCGCAAGAAATTGCTAGGTCCTTTTCCGATCGAGTCTCTTGCACCCTCTTAAATAGTCCTATGCCACCAACTGCAAGTATCGAGAACCAGTGGAAAAACCACCAGGAAGCTATCAGTGATGCCGCCTCTGACATGCTGGGCCTCGCACGACCACCACAGCGAAACCCCTGGTTCGACGAAGAATGCCGACAAGCACACGCAGCCAAACAACAGGCATACAAAGTGGCGCTGCATAGAAGGACTAGAGCTGCTCGCGAGCTCTACGAGCAGAAGAGGAGAGAGCAACACAAGCTTCTAAGAAGGCAAAAGAAAGAGCATGCGAAGCGTGCGATCGAGGAAATAGAGGGATGCCATTGCAGGAATGAAGTTTGAAAGTTTTACCAAAAGGTAAAGAGAACCTCCCAGGGTTACAAGGCCCGGACCGAAGCCTGCAGAGATGATCAGGGGAACATCGTGGTAGAATCGCAGTCGGTGCTGAGGATATGGAAAAATCATTTCCGCAAATCACGATGAAGTAAAGATAGCTATATTTAACCTTAAGGCCAATAAAGCTGCTGGAGCTGATGGCCTTGCGGCTGAGCTATTCAAAGTGGCTGGCGATGAATTAGTTTGGAGTATGCACCAGCTCATCTGTAAAATATGGTCGGAGGAAAGCATGCCCGATGAATGGAGCCTCAGCATTATTTGCCCGATCCTCAAGAAAGGTGATCCTCTGCACTGCACCAACTACAGAGGCATCAGTTTTCTTAATATCGCCTACAAGATCTTTTCTGCCGTACTTTGTGAACGCCTGAAGCCATTCGTCAACAATTTGATAGGTCCATATCAGTGTGGCTTTAGACCAGGGAAGTCCACCATCGACCAAATATTCGCACTACGGAAGATTTTGGAGAAAACCCAGGAGTTTCAAATCGATACCCACCACCATTTCCTGATGTATGGTGCAGAGGCATGGACACTGTTAACGGTATATGAGAACCCGTTAGGCTGTTTTGAGAGGAAAATTCTCCGGGAGATTTTTGGTCCCATCTGCATAGATGGGGAATGGAGAAGAAAATACAAAAACGAACTGCGTACGGGCTTAACAGCGATACCGACCTAGCCACAAAAGTGAAAAGCCAACGACTAAGATGGCTAGGTCACCTGGAGCGAATGGACATCACCAATGCTCCCGCCCGATAAGTCTTTGAATAAAAGGTGGCGCAAGCAAGTGGAAGAGGACCACAACCAACTTGGTGTTTGAAACTGGAGACGAAAATGATTGTTTGATTACGTTATTATATTTCATTACTTGGGAACACCATTTTCACAGCTAGAACTTGCCTCTCTGCCGCTTGCCGCTCACTACATGACCAGGACCTAAGGCTATAAAAAGGGTATTCATGCAAAAGCGTAAAGTCGTCCTAAACGTAGTAAAGTTGTAAAATGCGTGAATCTGTCAAATTTTCCATACAAATTGTGACAGAATAACGAAGTTTAAAACCTTACAACGCTTACGATGATTTTACGCTGTTTATACACGGAAAACAAATTTAATAACAAGAGTTTTCAATTTGATAAAATGAACTATTTAGTTTAATTTATTTTATTTTTAAGAAGATAACAATAAAAAAATTGAAATCGAATATTTTTAATAAAAGCATATTTCCACAATTTCAGGAAGTTCCATTAACATTTTTCGTTCGCATACTACAACTTTGGGGGACAGAAAAAACTTCTTCATTTGTCTTCCATTTTAAATTGAAGGCTTTCATCATTTGTCCGTTTAAGTCCAACACTGAATTGGTTGTGATGGAAATAGTATAAAAATTCTATAAGATATCCATATCCATGCTTAAAAGTAGAGGTAGGGTACGCATAGATGTGTAGGCTCATCATAGATCGAATGCGGAATGTGGTCGCAAGTATGGTAGGTATAGGTAGGTAGGTAGGTAGGTAGGTAAAGGTAGGTAAGTTACCTGCTTCTGAATATTGCAAGCATCGAATATGATTACATTATTGGACTACTGATATGCTTTTTGCTGTCGGATTTCTTGATGTCATGCATCAGTCAACGAAAGGATAGTTTCAGGTTTTGGTCGTTTATATATATATATGTAGTTCTGGGAACGCAGATCTTTTTTTTTCTCCTTCTTCTGCAAACTCCACAGCAGTCCAACATAAATTGAATCCATTTGCGAAGAGTGACATGTTTTTTTATTTACTCAGTGTACACAGCAAAGATAACATGAACATGTGGCTAAATAATGAAATGATAAATGCAGTTCATGTTTGTTGATCACATAATGATTTTCCAACAGGTGCACTGATTAGATTCTATTGGAAAAAGGAAGTACATACATAGATATATGGATTTTTTTTGTCGATTTTGTAAGTTGAATCAAAACAGGATGCGATTTTGCAACAAATTAAACTTGTATTTTTCAAATCCTTGTTTCAAACGTATTTCTGCACTCAAATCAATGAAATGTTTCTTTTAAATTAATGTTCTTGATTGAAACTTAAATATTTAAATTCAATATAAGAGCTTATGTGAGAGTTTATAATGGAGAAAAAGGAATTACATAAATATTTAGGTTTCAGTCAGCAAATGGCTCTTTATAAAAATGAATTTATATTCCACTTACATAAATGTACTTTTTTTTGAAAATATTTAAAGAGTTTGAAATTAATTTTTGTTTCATTTTGTATAATCATTTCAGATTGAGCTGAGAAGATATTGCTCCAGGATGTGGAGCCCGCAGAAAGGTCCTACACGACTGTGGGACCTTAGCCTTAGTCATATATTTATTTTACATTTAATGGTAAGATTCATTTTTTGAAAAGTGGAACTACATATTGAACTAATAAAAAATATATATAGGTAAATATTTCAAAACATTAATATTTTTCACTCCAAAGTGGACCCTCGCTCAAAAGAACCTATTTTGGTAGACGAACAATTATGTCTCTTAATAACTCTATAATAACCACTTTAAAACAAGGAGTCGTAACATTTGATCAAATCTAACGGTTCTTTAAGTCAGGGAAATGCTACTTGTATCAGGGGAATGACAAAAATTTATATTTACTCCGTTGATTAGATGGATATTTAATTTTGCGAATGGTTTCAGGAGTGTAAAGAAAAAAGAGAACAAATACTAACATGAAAAATGGCACCCACGACTATGTTGCACGAACTTGCTCTCATGATTCAAGGATTTTGCGAGATTAAACATTTTATAGTAATAATCGTATTTTTTATGATATTTTGACCGAGAAAATGTGAAAAAATTCAAAACTACTAAAAATACTGTAAATATGTTTAAATGTCATAATATTGATTCTTCTAGAGTTACCAAAACGCAATCAATCATTATAATGAAAACTTGAAAGTCAGGGGAATGACACAAAAAATGATGTTAGGGGAATGACTCCGAAGGGTGTTTTATGAGAATTAAATGGAGGTTATTTGATAATTAGATGTTTTACATTATTTTTCACGTGACCCTTGTAAAAGACACAGACGAGTAAAACTTTTTAATTTTTATACCACATGGTTTAGTAAAAAACACGCATTAGAGGAATGACAATTTCGCTTGACGAAAAACAAAATCATTGCCTTAACTTGAAATAAAAAAGACAACAAAGTTTTTTTGACACTCTAACTTCAATTTTCATAACGAACAATTCCTTACCGCTAAACAACAAAAAAATCAGTTTTCTATTTTGAGCCTATATATATTTTTTTTTAATTTCCATTGGTGGGATAGAAATGATCAGTTTATGGGGGACACTTACTTAATAGCTAATATTTAAAAAAATAAAGCAACTAAAAATCATTTAAATATTTTTTGGTTAGAATGCAAATATTATTAAAAAGACTGCATCATTAGATTTTTTGTATAGTTTTAAGTTTCGTTACCAAAATTCAGGCAGTGTGGTAAGTAGGCCTGGGGACACGTCAGGGGAATGACATTTTGGGTGTTTAAATGGAGATAGCGGGTATGATAATTTTTTAAATTTTTTTTTTTCTAGAGCGAATATTAGAACCCGTTTGTTTCAACCCATCCAATTAACAAACTTATAGTAAAATTTTGTACTTCGGTTCTAAAATGAAGGAGACTGAAATATTAATATTTTGAAATATTGACCCATATAGTACAGTGATAAATTTCCAAAAAAACGCATCCGCAGCAGCCTATATTTTTTTAATTTGCAATATGGTACACCTGAACAGCTGTCATGACACAAAAGTGAATTTTGTGAAAGTTAAAAGCAGAAATAAACCAAAACTATTAACCAAAATTAACTTATTTGCAAGTAAAATGGGAAATATAACTATATACACTCCTCGTCAACTGAATACGCACAAACATTTTTGAATATATTTTATCCATTTTTTCCAAACAGTGATGGTTATTATGCCATCTGTTGATGGTAAAAATTTTCGTAACATATAAATAACAGAATTTCAAAGTTTTATCCAAAAACAACCGTGTAACTTATGCAAAGTAGAATTTTTTTTTTTGAGTCAACTGAATAGGTACAAAAATTAAAATTGGTATTGGAATGGAATGAAACAAGTTTTTGTTTAAGTTTAGTAGTGGGTACTTCCACCTTTATTTTTAATTACTTCGTAAATTCGATCCGGCATGGAATCGTATAGCTTTTTAATGTAATTTAACGAAATTTCGCTCCACGCTAATTTGATTGCAGAAATTAAGGTTTCTTTGTCTTCGAACTGACGACCACCCTCATAAACTTTGCGTACTAACCATCCCCAGACATTTTCTATGATGTTTAGATCAGGTGAGTACGGCGGCCATTGAAGCAACTGCACTTGTTGCTCCTCTATCCATGTTTTTATTATGCGCGCTGAGTGAATAGGCGCATTATCATGTTGGTAGGTCCAGTTTATGGGTCCAAAGATGTTAGAAAATTTAGGAAAATTTCTTTCCAAAATTACTTTATACCCAGCTGCTGTCATTCTTGATGTTACAACCTCGAGCTCAACTGTTCCATAATAACTGACTGCTCCCCATATCATGACACCTCCTTCACGACTATGATGGCGCTTTAAAAATCTTTTTTCTTTTCTTAAGCCGTGAAAATAGAAGTTGAACCCATCAGGGCCATCGAAATTAAACTTTTTTTCATCTGAAAAAACCACGTGATACCATTCTTTTTTCCAACTCATGTGAAGTCTTGAAAAATCTAATCGCAACATTTTCCGTCTCTCGTCAAGTGGTGGTTTTTTCTTAAGTTTCATTCTTGAGTTGTTGATTACTCTTAATACTGTTTAGCAACTTGCGTTTACGCCGACTTTTTGTTTTATTTTTGCCACAGAATCAGAAGAATTTGATGCATATCTTAAAATTCTTCGTCTCTCAGCTGCTGTTGTTGCTGTTTTCTTACCTCCCTTCATGGTTTTGCCGTATGCATCTTTATTTTTCAAGTAAGAATAAACTACATTAAAACTTCGGCCAACTTTATCAGCTATTGCACGTCCAGTTAGGCCTTGGTCTCTAAGTAAATCGATTTTAGCTTTTTCAACACTGTTAAGACACGTAGATCTACCCATTTTTCTTAAAATTTGAAATCAAGAATTAAATTTTACTGAAAACACTAAAATCGTTAATTTAAACTGTCAAGCACTCCAAAAAACTTATAAACAACGAAGAAAATGGCGTTGTACCTATTCAGCTGACTAAAAAAAAAACTCCTACTTTGCATATAAAACACTTTGCAAGTGGTTGAAGAAAAACTCACGGTTGTTTTTGGATAATTCTTTCGGAATTATCTGCTTAACATCTTAAGGGAATAGTTAGCATCAACAGATGGCATAATAACCATCACTGTTTGGAAAAAATGGATAAAGTATAGTAAAAAATGTTTGTGCGTATTCAGTTGACGAGGAGTGTATTTACATATATAATTTATGGTTTCAATCAAATGTTTGTGTTCCTTTTTTCTATATTTGCCATTTTCAGATAGAAAAATTGATTTTGCAGCAATAAAAGAAAAGAAAAGAAAAGAAAAGAAAAGAAAAGAAAAGAAAAGAAAAGAAAAGAAAAGAAAAGAAAAGAAAAGAAAAGAAAAGAAAAGAAAAGAAAAGAAAAGAAAAGAAAAGAAAAGAAAAGAAAAGAAAAGGGGTAGGGGTATGTTGGTAGACTATGGTCAAAGTATAAAAGTCATGATTTAGTCTGCTATTACACGAATACTTTTTAGTTGACTATTTTCGAAATTAAATATTGTGAAAGTGAAATCAAATTTTTTTTTCTCATTTGCACTCAAGTATTTATGAGTAAACTTGCCAAGTAAATCCACCAAATTTTAATCAGTAATCATTAACTACCAAATTTCTGTCATGATTTGGAATTGTTTCGATATTACTCTTCTTATTTGATATTAGGCTTCATGAACTTAAAACTTGGCATATATTTTAGATCTCATTACTTTTTTTGGCTGACTTTTTACGCACAGGTTTCTTGTACACATAAGAACTTGGCTCCTTTTTTAACATTTATGTTTTTGTTGTGATTTCACTCCTTTTTGCAAAGATTTATTTTGCCAGGTGAAAATAATAGCAATTCTGATAAACTGGGTGGATGGAACACCCCCCCCCCCCCCTGAATGGACAGTTCCAAATTCTCGATTTTTTTCCTTTCTAAATACTTCAAGTCCTACCGACCTACCAATTTTCATCGTTCTACAACAATCGGAAGTGCTCCATATAATTTATAAGAATTTTTAAGAATGTGGGTGGATGCCACGCCCCCTGAATGCAAAATTCCAATTTTTAAATTTTTTCTTTCTTAGTACTTTAGCCCTACCGACCTACCAATTTTCATCGTTTTACAACAATCGGAAGTGCTTCATATAGTTTATAAGAATTTTTAAGAACGTGGGTCGATGCCACGCCCCCTGAACTGAAACTTTCAATTTTTCGATTGTGTTTTCTTCTAAATATTTCAAGGCATACCAACCTACCAATTTTCATGGTTCTACAACAATCGGAAGTGCGTCATATAATTTAAAAGAATTTTTGAGAATGTGGGTGGATGCCACGCCCCCTGAACTGAAAATTCCAATTTTTCATTTTTTTTCTTTCTTAGTACCTCAAACCCTACCAATTTTCATTGTTCTACAACAATCGAAAGTGCTCCATATAATTTATAAGAGTTTTTAAAAAAGTGGGTGGATGTCACGCCCCCTGAATAGAAAATTGCAGATTTTCGATTTTTTCCTTTGTATGTACCACAAGGCCTACCGTTTTGCGAAATTTCAAGTTTCTACGATGTCGGGAAGTGCTCCATAATTTTGATGATCTGTCAGTGAGTCAGTCAGTCAGTCAGTCAGTGAGTCAGTCAGTCAGTGAGTCAGTCAGTCAGTGAGTCAGTGAGTCAGTGGGTCAGTCAGTTAGGGTTTTTGCGATTTTTGAAGTCCTATATCTTGGGAACTACTAAAGCTAAAGAGTTGAAATTTGGTGAGCCACCTGTGTTTGATCAGTTCAGCAAATACTCCGAATTTAAAGTTTCTGACTTTATTGGTACTGAAGTTAGAGGGGGGTTGAAAATCGCCTGAGTTTGTTCCTGTAAAAAGGGTGTAGTGCCGCGAACTTGGCTGGGCACTACCGTGCCCTTTGATAATAATTACAATAAGGACATGATTGTTTGGGTAATTTTAATGCATTTACCTAGTTGTCCATTGTAAATTTTTTAACTTACCAATTTTACCGGATTAACTGAGATTCAACGATAGTTCAGCTACGTTAGTAGCCAAATATGCTTGAACCCTCCTTGAACTTCAGTTAGTTTCAGCTGTACTATCTGGTTCAAAATTTGATCCATAGTTCAGCATTTGTGACTCATCGATTTCATCGGATCTACTGAAGTGCAACGATGATTCAAGGTTCAAGTATGTTGTAATAACAATTTCAAGCTTGACCATTGTTGAAGTTCAGTTAAACTGCCGAAATCAGTGAGCTAAAATAATTGAGTCATGCATCAAAACTTGAACCACTTTTGTGCAAGTAGCCTTTAATCCACCAAAAGCAGTGACTTTAAATAGCTGAGCATCAGATTAAAATTTGAACCATGTTTGTACTAACTGGTCTTTATAGACCAAGGGCTTACATAAAGAGCTTTTAATATGAGCTGCGAATAGTGAATTGTGAAATGGGAACGATTGTGAATTTTGACCTTCCATTCACTTGAGTAATTTGTTTGGTTGCCTATAGATGCCAATTGCCATAAAATATAAACCCATTAAAATGTGTGCTAAGAAAGTGTGAAGATAAATGCCTTGTGGAATGCGTCTTGATGTTGTGGTTTGTGAATTATCGTTTGACAGTCCGCAGAATATATCTTGTTTGTCACTTATAAAATATAAAAAATGCTAAATTTTACACTTTAAACTAATTTAAGGCCGTGTTTTTTTTTAGCATAGCATAGCATAGGATAGGATCATTTTTTCATTTTGTCGAAAGCTAAAACAAAACAACCATGCACTTACGAACGACCCTGTTAAGACTGTAATTGCTCACTACGCCGCCATGACGATGAATTTATGGGTGAAATTTTCTCCTCACCGATTCCTTCTTCAAAAACATGGTCATGATGAAGTGAAAAGTTACAGTCTAAACAGGGCCATTCATTCAACATTATTCTACTCTACGAACATAGCCATCGAGAATTCGAGAGACACAAAAGTACCAGTCGTACCAATGACGACACACTAAAATCCTATTCAATCGAGTTCGATACTCGAACAAACGTCAAAAGTTTATCGGTAACATTTTAACCGATGACGACGCCAACGATTTGCACGTATGCACAATGTTCATTATGCACATAATCTAACAATTTATTTACATGGTTCAAATTCTTTATTTGATAATTCATAATATTTTTGTATAGAAAATATCGCCGTCGTTCAATAAAAACTCTCTAAGTACGTTTCGATTTATTTTGAAAAAATTGTACTTTTTATGGATTTTTACTGACCAGAATTTGAAAATGTTTGAATTTGAGTAATTTTTCCTTTAGGCTTGATTCACACTACTGTGCCAATATCGATAAATTCTCAAAACGTTCTCGCTCCGATACTTAACCCTAGTATTCACATTGCGGCTCCGATACCGATATCAATATAGCTCCCATATCTTTTTGTTTACTTTTTTTTTCATATATTATTTTCAAATGATTTTTTTTTGTCATCTATTTGTCACATCAAAATAAATAGAAAATTGAAAAATGAGTTCTCACTTCGATAAAATATTCTTTCAAACAAATCGAAATCGGAGCGAGAGCGTATCGGTTTTGGAGCGATAATGATTGTGTGAATATAAACATTGTTTCTCGTTTAAGAATATTTGAATGTAGTGAGCACGTACTGAGACTGTATCAGTATTAGAACTATAGTGTGAATCAAGCTTTAGAAATAGATCAAGTGATCTTTTATAGAACGAAAAGTTTTATATTTTACTAACGTACGTACGTACGTACGAAAGGTATCTCAGTTTCAAAAAAAATAAAATGCACGACTGGGTCGCACGTACTTGCTCTTATGTTCAAGACACTGTGGGTTTAAGAAAATTGTATATAAAATGGAAATTATGAGAGAAAAATGTAGAGAAGCATGAAATACGATATTTAAATTAGCTACAACAGCTCCTTTGACAGTTTGAGGTGAAAAAAAAGAATGCCATCTTAATTCTTGATTGAATATGATTGTATAGGAAAAAAAAATTTTAAACCGTTGGAGCCGTTTTTTAAAAAATTAATTTTTTATACACTAGTCAACGAAATTAAAGGAACAAATTTTTTTTCAATTTTTGTAAGCATTTTTTGAAGAGCTGTATCTTTGTGACGAGTAGTCGTATTGAGTTGAAATAAAAAGCATTTTACAGCCTTATGTTTTTGTTTTGAGATTTGTTTGCAAACAAATTTTTTTCAAGTACCGTTATTGCAAAAAATGAGACGAGACAACAAAATTGTTTTTTTTTTTAAGTTTTTTGAAGGTCCTCATTTCTATGGATACATTTTTTTGAGTTAATTAAATATTATGATCAGATACCTTGTTAATTCAGCTTTAATTCAGTTTTTTTGTTGTTTTCGTACGATTTTTTTTGACATGGTTTATCTTACTTTGAATGAAAAAAGATACTTTTAGCCTTGATTACCAATATCTCAGCAAATAATGACGTTATACAAAATTCAAAGACAGTTTTGAAAATTTGAGAAAGTGTTTTACAAGATTTTTTTAAGATTTTGTAGAAGTTATTTTTTTTTACCCTTCACCGTTAGTTTAAAAAAAGTACTAAAAACCGACGTTTTGTGGTCTTTTCGTACATTTTTTTTTTTTCTTTACAAATATTGATTTCATGGCTTGCGTTGGTATGCAAATTTATGGACTTTTAAATCATAAATATTCTTGTAAATTTTCAAATTGATTCATCGAACCGTTTTTCCTCACTAAAACTTCAAAGTCTCACAAACTAGGTAAAGGAACAAATTGTGTTGTTCCTAAACAATGCGTAGTCGTCATCAAAATGACAAGAAAACCGCAATTCCAGGGGATTTTTTTTTCACAGTTTTGCATAAGTTAGATAATCTTTTGAATTGAAATGAAATAAAAAGTACATTAAAAAAAAATATTTAATTTCAAAAATTTTTCAAACAAAAAAACTTGATTTAAATTTTTTTTTTTTTGGAAAAAATTTCAAATTAGATATGTAGTTTTTGAAATTAGCGTGCACAAACAAGCAAAACAAGATAAGAGGTTTATTAATATTGATTTACTTACTCACAGTGTAATTCGTAGTTTAATATTTCCGAAGGTACCAAGCGTTGATCACAAAAAAATACATATGTATTCACGATCGATATCAACTAAATTTACTAGCTATTTCCTCGATAATTCTTGAATATTCAGTGAGTTTCAAATATACTAACACTTAAATATGTTTGCTAGTTCAATTTTTGCATATCAATCTGATACGGATGACACTGACTAGTTGCTTTGATATAATATCACAACAAAAACATAAATGTTAAAAAAGGAGCCAAGTTCTTATGTGTACAAGAAACCTGTGCGTAAAAAGACAGCCAAAAAAAGTAATGAGATCTAAAATATATGCCAAGTTTTAAGTTCATGAAGTTTAATATCAAATATCTTAAGTAGAGTAGTATCGAACAATTCCAAATCATGACAGAAATTTGGTAATTAATGATTACTGATTAAGATTTGGTGGATTCACTGGTCAAGTTTTCATACATTTTAAATTTTTATTTCTGATTAAGTAAGTATTTAAGAGAAAACTTGCCAAGTAAATCCACCAAATTTTAATCAGTAATCATTAATTACCAAATTTCTGTCATGATTTGGAATTGTTTTGATACTACTCTACTTAAGATATTTGATATTAAACTTCATGAACTTAAAACTTGGCATATATTTTAGATCTCATTACTTTTTTTTGGCTGTCTTTTTACGCACAGGTTTCTTGTACACATAAGAACTTGGCTCCTTTTTTAACATTTATGTTTTTGTTGTGATTTCACTCCTTTTTGCAAAGATTTATTTTGCCAGGTGAAAGTCAAGCCCTACCGGTCTACAAAGTTTCATAATTCTACGACAACCGAAAGTGCTCCATACAAATGATAGCAATTCTGATATAGTGGTGGATGGCACCCCCCCCCCCCCTGAATGGACAATTCCAAATTTTCGATTTTTTTCCTTTCTAAGTGCTTCAAGTCCTACCGACCTACCAATTTTCATCGTTCTACAACAATCGGAAGTGCTCCATATAATTTATAAGAATTTTTAAGAATGTGGGTGGATGCCACGCCCCCTGAATGCAAAATTCCAATTTCTTCTTTCTAAGTACTTTAAGCCCTACCGACCTACCGATTTTCATCGTTCTACAACAATCGGAAGTGCTTCATATAATTTATAAGAATTTTTGAGAATGTGGGTGGATGCCACGCCCCCTGAACTGAAGCTTTCAATTTTTCGATTTTTTTCTTCTAAGTACTTCAAGGCCTACCGACCTACCAATTTTCATCCTTCTACAACAATCGGAAGTGCTCCATATAATTTATAAGAATTTTTAAGAATGTGGGTGGATGCCACGCCCCCTGTATGGAAAATTCCAATTTTTCAATTTTTTTCTTTCTAAATACCTCGAACCCTACCGACTTACCAATTTTCATTGTTCTACAACAATCGAAAAATAAATAAATAAATAAATTGGGTGGCGCAACAGCTGGAGGAGAACCAGGGCCTAGTGACTTACAACTCACAACCATTCCTATGTGCGTGTTTGTTGGACAGGAATGGAGGGGACCTACAGTTTTTTGCCGAGTCCGAACGGCTAAATGAGAAGCACTTTTTCATGACAAGTATACTCTTGGAGGATTTGTCAGTTCCTCGCAAGAGGCAGTACCTCGAATAAAACATTTCTGTTTTTAGGTGGACGGCTGGGAATCGAACCCACACCTTCGACCAACAATCGAAAAGGCTCAATATAATTTATAGAATATTTAAGAAAGTGGGTGGATGCTACGCCCCCTGAATAGAAAATTGTAGATTTTCGATTTTTCCTCTGTATGTACCACAAGGCCAACCGTTGTGCGAAATTTCAAGTTTCTACGATGTCGGGAAGTGCTCCATAATTTTGATGATCTGTCAGTGAGTCAGTGAATCAGTGAGTCAGTGAGTCAGTCAGTTACGGTTTTTGCGATTTTTGAAGTCCTATATCTTGGGAACTACAAATGCTAAAGTGTTGAAATTTGGTGAGCCACCTGTGTTTGATCAGTTCAGCAAATACTCCGAATTTAAAGTTTCTAACTTTATTGGTACTGAAGTTAGAGGGGGGTTGAAAATCGCCTGAGTTTGTTCCTGTAAAAAGGGTGTAGTGCCGCGAACTTGGCTGGGCACTACCGTGCCCTTTGATTCGCTGAGTACCTACTGATCATTTAATTTTACTTCAAATAATACAATTATGTATAACCAACATAAAGAAAAAGTAAATAAAATAAAATAAATAATTAATAAAGTACGTATACGCCCAAGTGAACCATTATTTCACAAATACTACGTTTACAAGCAGAATCGAGAGCTCGAGTTGAAATAGGGTCGAATATTCAACCCAGGTTTTTCGTTACTTGAGTTGAGTGCTCCATTTAGAATTGAGTTGAAATGGTATTGAGATTCCAGAAAAATAAATGGCATTAATGAATTTATTTCAATGCAAAACAAATATAATTGAATTAACACGAGTACTTTACTACACGCATCTATTTAAACAATATTATATTTGAAGACAAACATACAAATAAACAGACCAAAGTGTATTATCTGTAAAACCAACTCTTCGACCCAGGTTTTTCGTCACAAATTTCGACTCGACTCAGCTCCCCGAGCGGAGTCGAATCAAGCTTATTTCAACTCGAGCCAGGTATACAAAGAGTTGAAACGAGCTTCAAGCTCGCTTCAACACCACATGTAAACGTAGTAAAAGTCGCCTTCTTCTATTGGCTTACTATTTTGATAAGGAATAATGAAAATTTCTTAAATATATATTATGAATATAGATACAGTTGGTGTCCAGTACTACGATTACCCGATACCCGGAAAGCTATCAAGAAAAACAGACAGGTTCAATAAAAAAAGAAAAAGCATTAGATTTGCAATCTCAAATTGATGCCAAACAAAATTTGACCAAAAACTTTTTATAAATAGTTTTAAGGACTCGTCGCATCAGCCAAAAAGAGTCAGTCCAATCACTGGTATCTATAGGGATTTATAGAATTTGCTTATATTATAAGTACACTTACATATAGTACGGGTAAATTAGTACGAAAAGTCTTTCGAACAAAAAAAAAATTCGACCATCATGAAACTTGGTGAAAATGTTTCATGTACCCTGAGAATGTAAAATAAAAAGAGTCTATAAAAATATTTTACATGGAAGGGTGTTTTTTTTTTAGGGGGAGAGGAGGGGGGGAAGCTGTGGTGTAACAAACAGAAAAATTAACTTTGGTGCAAGGTAAGCATATGACAAATGTTTTTAAGGTAGTTTTGAATGCAGTCAAAACCAAGTCAATATGGCCTCCGTAAAAAAAAGTAATAGTCATTTTTATGTAAGGATATGACTATATTTTCAGTATAAAGTTAAATATTACCGAAAACCAGTTGAACCATTTTGTTCACAGGTTTTATGGTTATAATCCTACCACTACCCCAACTGCCCAAAAAACACCCTTTAACCACAGATATTTTTATAGACTCTTCTTATTATTGATTTTCATGACATATGAACCGTTGATACCAAGTTTCATCTACGGACCATTATTTTCAACTGGTTTTCGGTAATATTTAACTTTTATACTGAAAATATAGTATCCAGCCCAATGTCACAAGCTTTATGCAGAATAGAATGGGTAAGGTTCCATTTTTTTAGTATTCCCTTGTATTTTGAAAACTAAGCGTTGAAAAGGAAAAACATCTTCCAAAAAACAAAATGTAAATTGAGTTTCCTACAAAAATATAATGAACACCTAACACCTTAGTCGCACGTACTTGCTTTCTTGTTCAAGACGCTGAAGGTTTAAAAAAATTGTATATAATGACATGGAAATTATGAGAGAAAAATGCTTAAGTGCATGAAATACGATATTTAAATAAGCCAAAACTTTAATAGTTTTAGTTGAAAAATTAGAATGCCTTCTGAATTCTCGACAAAATATAATTGTATAGAAAAAAAAATTAAAATTGTTGGAGCGGTTTTTTTTTTAATAGTTTTTCGTCAACCAAATTTTCAAAAACAAAAATTTGACACTTTTTGAAAAATTCGAATACATTTTTTTGAAAGTTTTGCAATGCAATATTATGTAATCTTATTTGAAATTTTATATAAAAAAAATAATTTTAATCCAGAAATTTTAAAAATGAAAAAGATAGAAAATTGTAGAGGTACTATTAATTGAATAGATATATTTATATTATTGATAAGATATATTTTTTATAATTTTTAGTAATAGACCGTTCTAATTTAAGTATACAGAAAAAGTCTTATAAAAATCGTTGGAGCTGTTTTTAAGAAAAAAAAATATTTTCCTTAAGCTTAGTATACAGTTCCTTGACGAAAAAAAACTACATGTATTTCTTATGGGAGCGCTTTTTGCGAAAAAAAATTTTAACGTTTAAATTTTTGTATCGAGCTGTGAACTACCTAAAAGAAAACAAATTTTGTATTCACCACGAATTTTTTTCGTACAAAACAATGTCACTGACATTCTTTTTTCTGACAAAAAATTGCGTTTGGCATTTGTGTTTGCTATTTCTTAGATCAGTCCCATTGAGATTTTTTTTTTGAATCTGTAAACTGACGACGAATAAAAACAAAATTTACACCACGGACATTTTTTTTTGTCGAAAATATTTTTTTTCTCATCTTGAAAAATGTTTTTACTCAAAAGAACTGTATACTTAGCTTTAACGGTAAAAAAAAGATCCTGAAATATTCTAGGCAGTGTTGAAAAACCCTTTAGTACCGAGTTTCAAAAAATCATAATAAAATTTCAAAAAATTTGTTTTTCAAAAAAAAAAAAAAAGAAATTTTAATATTTTTTTGGAAATATGTATTGGTAAACAAAATATTTATATTCTTAAGAAGCTTTTACATTACATTTACATTTATTTATTTATTTGAAGGCATTCACATTAAGAAGTACAATCTTATAGATAGTGAAGCTTAAAGATGCATTTAACAATTTAAATTTTTAACAATTAAATTAAATAAAAGAGTGTTTTCGAAATTGAATAAAAAAGAAAAAGGAAAAAACAAAAATCGAGTTTAAAATTACAAAAAAAATCAATAAATATTTTTAAGTACACACCTCTCCATTTATAATAAGGAAAAATAGTACAAATAGACAAGAGAAAAAAAAATAAAAAGAGAAAAAGAAAAAGAAAAGAAAAATAGCATAAAAAAAAGATGCTGTAGCATAAATAAGCCAATGTTTTGAGTGAAAAAGGACCTAAGCTCCAACTTAAACCTATCAGTGCCACCGAAACCACGAACATGCCTTGGTAAAGAATTCCATAAGCGAATAGAGTTAACAAAAAACTGCCGCTCAGATGTAAGGCAAGAGAAACGAGGTTGGATAAGTTGACGAGATCTCATTGAGGTACTATAGCGTATTTTGTTAAATAAGTAACTAGGCTGATTAGTTTGAATTATATTAGAGAGCAGGATAAGAGATCTGTAACGAATAAGATGATCATATGACATATTATAAAGAAGTTTGGAGAAATGTGAAATCCGATCGAAACGTCTTACGTTAAATACGTAACGTGCGATATTGTTGAAAGCGATGTTAAGTTTCCTCCTGCTAATAGAATCGCAGTTTCCAAAAATTTCACAACCATAGTTAAGATTAGGAATAATAAGTGTTTTTGCTAACATCATACGTGTTCTTTGAGGGGTAAATTGGTGAGACATCCAGAGCTGGCGAAGTGTTCCATAGACTTTCCCAACAGCTGCATTTATATGATTATTCCAAGTCAGTGTCCTATTAAAAACCATTCCTAGATTTCTTGTGGTTTCGACATATTCAATTTTTGAACCTTGAAGGGAGATTTCAGGGAAGTAGGAAAGGTCTAATGGTTTCTTACTAATGACTATGCATTTTGTTTTTAGTGGGTTAAGAAAAAGCCCATTCTTCTCAGACCAAGTGGAGATCTTATCTAAATCAGTATTTATTGTATTTGCGCAGTCCTCTAGCAACCCAAGGGGGCAACTCTTATACAATTGGACATCATCGGCATACATTTGTATGGAAGAGGATACTAAAGAGGGAATTTCATTAACATATAATGAAAACAATAGAGGTCCAAGTATGGAACCTTGTGGAACCCCTCTGCTGTTAGATAAAAAGCTGGAAATTTCATCACCTAACGAGATAGCTTGTGTTCTGGACTTCAAATAAGATGACATGAGTTTAACTGCAGACATTGAGAAACCAAATAGCGTCAAAAGCTTGTTACAAAGGTTGGTATGGTCAACCGTGTCGAAGGCCTTCGAAAAATCCAGTAAAACCAAAAATGTTATTTTGTCCTCATCCATAGACCCTCTTATATTGTCTACAACGTCAATAACTGCAGAGATACAGCTGTGGTGCTTCCTAAATCCAGATTGCATTGGAGAAAGCAAGTTACTGGTGTTGATGTAAGAGTTTATTTGTTTCTGAAGCACTCTCTCAAATACCTTAGATAAATAAGGAAGTATGGAAATGGGCCTGAAGTCTTTACTGGTAGGACTCTTACGAATAGGTATAATTTTTGATTTTTTCCATTGAGGAGGGTAGAAACCGGTGGTTATAATAAAGTTGAAAACGTGCTCTAGTGCTGGGAGAAGTATAGGCAAAATAATTTTGATAAATTTTGGATGAATTCCATCAAAACTAAAAGCATGTGATTTGACAGATAGCAAACATTCAACGATTTCAGAACTGTCTACACAAGAGAATTCAAAGGTGCCAGTTTGGTAAAGTTCATGCGCGGCATTCAAATTTAAAGGTAAAACATTCAAGTTAGGAAACGGAATTGTAACAAAGCTCTTATTCAATTTGTAAACAAAATACAATTGAAATAAGAAATACTATTTTGAAGAAAATCGAATATAAAAAAAATCCATTAATTACAATTTTTTGAAAAATGTTTTCCCATCCAAAAGTAGCCTTTACTAAAAGAAATGAATGGATTTTTTGTTTTAAGAAAGGTTGTGGAGTTATTTTTGAGGAAAATAAGATTTAGCAAAATTGCTAACAAAAGTTGTATGGCACGTACCGTTATTTCTGGTTCCAAGTTTTAAGAAAATCGATCCTGCTGTTTAGACTGTACCCGAACAGATAAACACACACACACAGAATTTTCATCTTCCCTATCATTTTAATGACAAGTTTGATCAAAATTTCAAGTTCAATTTATTGCGAATACATAACTTGCCATATAGTACCTATATATATATTAGGGTGGTCCTTAAATTGGACATTGTCTTGGATAGGCCTCATTCGATTCAAAACATTGAAAAACAATTTCCCAGTCTCCCTTTTTTCACTTCAAGGTACAAATAGTAGAGTTAGGATGATTCTTATAACACGCGAAAAAAAAATCAGAACTTATGGATTTGATTCAGACGAAAAAAAAATCGTATTGGAGGAAGGGTCTATTTCCCCCCCCCCCCCCGTTACGGCGGGAGGGATAATTTTCTAAAAATTTGACCCAAAATTATTAAAAAACCACGGGACCACTTACAATGGCATGCTATAGCTTTTTTAGAGCCATGAATCCAGTCTCTAATATGTTTTCTAAGTCAAGTTTTTTATTGAAAATAATTTTTGAAAAATAATTTTGAAACTTAAAAATAAAAACAAAAATAATAATTTTTTATGTTTGAAAATTATTTTTTTCACAAACTATTTACAATAAAAACTTGATTTAAAAAACATATTAGAGACTGAATTCATGGCTTTAAAAAAAGCTAAAGCATGCTATTGTAAGTGGTCCCGTTGTTTATTAATAATTTTTTTCTATTTTGGATAAAATTTTAAGAAAATTACCCCTCCTGCCTGAACGGGGTGAAATAGACCCCCCTCTTATACGATTTTTTGTCCGAATCAAATCTATAAGTTTTTTCGCGTCTTATAAGAATCACCCTTACTTCATTATTTGTACCTTAAAGTGAAAAAAGGGAGACCAGGGGGGTGAAATAAAAATCTGAACAAAATAGGAACTTTCTTTTTCTCTATTAAGAGTCATTTGATGCCTATCCAAGTTGGAATTTCAAAAAAAAAGAATATAAGGACCACCTTAATATACACTCCTCGTCAACTGAATACGCACAAACATTTTTTAATATACTTTATCCATTTTTTCCAAACAGTGATGGTTATTATGCCATCTGTTGATGCTAACTATTCCCTTAAGATGTTAAGCAGATAATTCCGAAAGAATTATCCAAAAACAACCGTGAGTTTTTCTTCAACCACTTGCAAAGTGTTTTATATGTAATAGGTACAACGCCATTTTCTTCGTTGTTTATAAGTTTTTTGGAGTGCTTGACAGTTTAAATTAACGATTTTAGTGTTTTCAGTAAAATTTAATTCTTGATTTAAAATTTTAAGAAGAATGGGTAGATCTACGTGTCTTAACAGTGTTGAAAAAGCTAAAATCGATTTACTTAGAGACCAAGGCCTAACTGGACGTGCAATAGCTGATAAAGTTGGCCGAAGTTTTAATGTAGTTTATTCTTACTTGAAAAATAAAGATGCATACGGCAAAAACATGAAGGGAGGTAAGAAAACAGCAACAACAGCAGCTGAGAGACGAAGAATTTTAAGATATGCATCAAATTCTTCTGATTCTGTGGCAAAAATAAAACAAAAAGTCGGCGTAAACGCAAGTTGCTCAACAGTATTAAGAGTAATCAACAACTCAAGCCATCTTAAACGAATGAAACTTAAGAAAAAACCACCACTTGACGAGAGACGGAAAATGTTGCGATTAGATTTTTCAAGACTTCACATGAGTTGGAAAAAAGAATGGTATCACGTGGTTTTTTCAGATGAAAAAAAGTTTAATTTCGATGGCCCTGATGGGTTCAACTTCTATTTTCACGGCTTAAGAAAAGAAAAAAGATTTTTAAAGCGCCATCATAGTCGTGAAGGAGGTGTCATGATATGGGGAGCAGTCAGTTATTATGGAACAGTTGAGCTCGAGGTTGTAACATCAAGAATGACAGCAGCTGGGTATAAAGTAATTTTGGAAAGAAATTTTCCTAAATTTTCTAACATCTTTGGACCCATAAACTGGACCTATCAACATGATAATGCGCCTATTCACTCAGCGCGCATAATAAAAACATGGATAGAGGAGCAACAAGTGCAGTTGCTTCAATGGCCGCCGTACTCACCTGATCTAAACATCATAGAAAATGTCTGGGGATGGTTAGTACGCAAAGTTTATGAGGGTGGTCGTCAGTTCGAAGACAAAGAAACCTTAATTTCTGCAATCAAATTAGCGTGGAGCGAAATTTCGTTAAATTACATTAAAAAGCTATACGATTCCATGCCGGATCGAATTTACGAAGTAATTAAAAATAAAGGTGGAAGTACCCACTACTAAACTTAAACAAAAACTTGTTTCATTCCATTCCAATACCAATTTTAGTTTTTGTACCTCAGTTGACTCAAAAAAAACTTCTACTTTGCATAAGTTACACTTTGGAAGTGGTTGAAGGAAAAACTCACGGTTGTTTTTGGATAAAACTTTGTAATTCTGTTATTTATATGTTACGAAAATTTTTACCATCAACAGATGGCATAATAACCATCACTGTTTGGAAAAAATGGATAAAATATATTCAAAAATGTTTGTGCGTATTCAGTTGACGAGGAGTGTAGGTACATATATATCGCAAGTAAAAAAGTAAGAAAAGTCTAATGCATACCTTCGCTAGAAAGCTCAATTTACTGTCCTTAATAATTTTAATTCGAGAATTTTCTAGGAAAAATGTTAGAATTATTTCCCAACACAAAATTATTTAACTTTTTAATAATTTTGGATCTTTATCATTATCATCATTTTAGAGGTTTTAGGGAGAGAAATATTTTCACCTGTTGACAGTGACACAGCGTTTTACATTTGCACTATGAATTGTTCAAAGGTTTAAATAGATGGATTTCCGATGAAGGCAAAAGTTTATGAACTCTGAGGGAAGTGGCATTGTCTAGGTTGAAAGCTGGAACTGGACCTTTGGCACCTCATATATAAAAAAATTAAAAAAAAAATATCATCTGATTGGTCAGTAATAGGTGTCAGAGAAGGTCAATTAGTCCTAGAAACTGGTCTGCCGTAGATAGCTTGTAATCAAGACTTAAAGTTTCTCAAGGTCACGCGTGATTTTAGGCACCTCATATGTGGGAAATTTGAAAAAAAATGTTTTTCATCCGAAAGACCTCTAAATCGTGATGAATGAATGAATTAGTTTTAGGGTGTAAGTGCATTCTGCGACCTTAAGATCTATTGTGCCCCCTTACTAGAGCTTGATGAGGTTACTTATTCTACAGCTCATCCTCCAAATCGATTTCTTTAAGAAACTTGAGTATTTGGAGTACTTTTAGAGAGGATATTTCTTTCTCCTCTATCTGGTGATTTCCCAGATGCCTTTGTCTTTGTCTGCATATGGCACTGTTTTCCAGGACAAGAATTCGGAGGTGTCTCCTTAACTTGCAGTGGCCTGTAAGGAATCCCGTTATTATTCTTAGTCTATTTCCATTAAGCTGATGCAGGATTGGAATCGTGCTTGGTAGTAATCCCCAAGTAGAAGTTTGGCCTGCCTCAGCTTAAAGAGCTCTTTCCAGATTTTTGATCTTTTCTCCCTCTCTGCTGTTTTGATTTTGTTTTTAATCACGTTTTCTCCTAATCTGCAATAAGGCTCTGGCCCCATTATGGGTGACATTGCTCCTTTTTTTGCTAAGGAGTCTGCCTCTTCATTGCCCTGTATGCCAACGTGACCAGATACCCAGTGAAGTGTAACATAGTTATTCTTGCCCAGTTCATTTAGCCTGCCCACACACTCTCATATCAGCTTAGAGCTAATGCTATACGAGCTTAGTGCTCTGAGTGCGGCCTGGCTATCTGACATGATTGCAATATTTTGGTTTTTATATTTTCTTTCGAGATTTCCTTCTGCACATTTCCCTATGGCGTTAACTTCTGCTTGAAAAATACTGGCGGACTGTCCCATCGGTATGAAAAGTTTGGTTCTAGGCCCAAAAATTCCAGTCCCAGTTCCCTCAGACGTTCTCGATCCATCACTATACCATTTGCTTTAAGAGTGTAGTTTACGTTTTCGTCTACCCACTCTTTTTTGCTACTAAGCTCCGTATGAAAGTTCTTAGCGAAAATATACTTTTTAATCATGCCATCTCTTGGAATGTCAAGAAGGTTTGATTCAGTGGACGTGCAAATCGTGATAAAAGGTCAACTATTTTTAGTAATAGATTTTTTTATGTATTTCGAAAGACTTGACAAAAAAAAAATTGAACAAAATCGTAGAAAGGAATCTATAGCTAACTGAGAGAAGCTGAACTACTATAAAGATCTTAGGGCCTTTCAAGTGGTATTAATTTTTTGCAAATTTCCAATAAATGAAGTGCAAAAAGTCACTATTACCTAGATTTTTATTTTCAGTCATGTAGATGACCAATAACTGAAAATAGCTGACCTTTTATGACCGAGAAGTAACCTTTCAAATGGTTTTTTTTTCTGACCTTGAAATTAACTTTGAAAATTCGTACACAGAAATCTATGGCTGACCAATTACTGGAAATAGTTGACCTTTTATCACGATCTAGAAATCTTTTTGAAGGAGTCTAGAAAGCCGCACCTGAAGTAATAGCGGTTTTTTTTGGTTTAATTTCGGGTCTTCAACCAGCACTGTCACATAATTTTCTTTGATATCTCCTCAACACTAAATAACTTATCCATTTATGTATGCACCAAAAACATTATTTTGACGGTACTTTTTACTTCTATTCGCTTATCATTATGCACTTCTATTGCTTATATTTTGCGGTTATTTTTAAATTGATCTCTTCACGAATAAAAAGACATTTAATATTAAGATCACATTCTCCCACAGTTTTTATTTTCTTTCTCCTTTGACCTTTTGACATTAAGAATAGATATTGTGTATCTTTCTGTCCTTACGGGGTTCCTAAAAAATAATTATTAGCAACATATTGTAATCGTCTGAATATAAACTATGCGAAGTACTTATTTACAACATTTGTTTTATCAATAAAAAAAAAAAACGCTTTACTTTAACATGGTATCGCGTTATAGATCTCCTCTAGCTAAGTTTGTCTGTTTAAGTACCTATTAAACAACACCTGTATTAATGAATAGATTTTGTATTTAAATTATTCTTAATTTTATTCATTAAGTTAAAAAGAAGTCTTATAATTTATTTATGAATTGTCACTCGTTGCTTTCATGCTTAATTCAGTAATCTGTAAAATAAAAATTTATTTAAAAATTCTTTTAATTTTGTTCTGCGTCGTTTTAAATGTATCTCACCTCAACGCCAACAGGAGTTGATAATATATACATGACAGCATTTGAAACATCTTGTGGTTTTAACAGTGTCAAACTATCGGGCACTATCCTGCGAGTTATATTTGTATCAACAAAACCAGGAGATAAACTCTTTGAAAACAAAATGAAATTATTGTAAAAATTTTCACATTCAAAACATAGAAAAATAATTATTATTATTTACCGTTATTTTAATTTTAGTTTTATTGTCATAAAACTCTTGACGATATGCTTCTGTCAAAGCGGTAATGGCATATTTTGAAGGACTATACATATTATATGAAACGCCCTCAGTCCGTACTACCTTGTGACCAAAGGTACTATTCATATTCACCACATGCCCATCAACGTTTCTCTCTTTCATACTCTTAAATGCCTCTCGAGTACAATGCACCTTTCCCATAACATTTGTCATCAATACTGCATGCAGATCTGATACATTATCATCAGCCACCAGACATGTCTGTCGAAATATTCCCGCATTGTTGATAAGCACATCAATTCCTCCGAATTTTTCTTTTATTCGAGAAAACGCTTTATTAACGTCACACTCTTTTGTAACGTCACATTTTAATGTGTGTAATCGGTATTTTGCATCTTCCGGCAGTTCCTCTCGAAGATCTGCTACAAGTGCTTCCCGACGAGCCAAACCAACAACTATCATGCCAGCTTTGGCCAAATCCATGGCACACTGTGCACCAATTCCCGAACTTGCACCTGTCACTACAGCTATTCTTCCATGCCACCGCTCCATTGTACTCTACAGAAGACTTTAGATTGCGAGGTATTGAATGAAACTAGTTGTTACTTAGATTGCCACCCAGGTTTTTATTTACCAGAAATATTGAATTATCAAAATAAACGAGACGTGAATAAATTTAAGCTGTAGCTTTGTGAGTTGGCATTATTGTATTATTGTAGTTGCCCAAAAGCGTCTTCTTAAATGAAAGATATTAAAACTGCAATTAGCGTAGCTACATATTTGGAAGAAGAGTATAATTCTTATCATAGTTCTTATGAATAATTTGATAATCTTATTCGCAAGAAAAGAAAAAACTGTCTGACTCATGGTTTTTTAAGCAGGTATTAAAATAAAGGCAGGAATTTCTAATTTATAAATGGTATTGTTATCAATTAATGCCTCTGTTTGTAGATACAATATTTAAATATTTAAGTTCAATTTAAGTGCTTAGATGCTATGCTTACTCCTCTTCGCTTTTGTTTTCGCATTAACTCTTATATCGAATTTAGAAGTTTTGGTGAAAACCAAATGAATCATAGACATTTGTCGAGTCACTTAAACATTAAATGATATTTAGTCGACAAAATATCAAATTATTACTATAAATATATGTAACCCCACAGAGGAAAACGCTAATGATTTCAAACATGTGCCCCGCATTTGCGTGATCATTCTGATCTTGTGGAAAATATTGTGTGTGTAGCCATTTTTTTGCTACTACATGGAAAATTTTACATTCGCAAAATTACTCGAACTCAAGATTTTGGTGAAATATGACATTACGATTATTGAGGTTATTATTATTTAAAAAGTTGGAAAGTCCTCACTTTTTTTCTCCGTCTGTTTGTAAATGCTATCAGATCTTCTTACTGAACGCCTGGGCTGATTTATGTATATAAAACTCGGTACAGGGTGGCACACCAATTGTACTACAATAAGAAATTCAAATGACTTTTTTTAATAGATGTATTTCACCCACGCATATACGGCAAAAAATGGTTCATTGCGGTCTGAAGGGTTGAAGTTGAGATCGCGTCAATTATTGAGCCCGATTACAGAATCCGGCGAATGAGCTGCGGAGCGAAACAGACTGAGTTTCGACATTTTTACTACGAGCCAAATGTCAAAATTGAGCTTGATTCCCTCCACAGCTCATTCGTCGGATTCTATAATCAGGGTGATTGTCTTAATGGCCTGCTTCAATTCAATCAAATTCCTGGATTTCACTTTGTACACCTCCTGCTGTCAGGCCAGGTGACCTTGGGGCCAGCAAAAAGTGGAATTCCTGGAAATTAATTTGTTTGGGAATATTTGTTGGAGCTCTGCCGTAACTGGTCTGGCTGGGTCGTGCAGTTGCTCCATCTTGCTGGAACCAAATGCTGTGCAATGGGATATGTCTTCGGTGGTTTATCTCTGTCAATTGTACATAAAAACAAAATTTTGAACATGTCATTCATATTAAAGATATCAAACTCAAATTTATTTTTTGTTTAAGTATGCCTTTACGATTTGTGTATGTTGGGTTTTGTTAACTTGCCCAACTTATGCGGGAATATTTTCTTTTAATAAAAAACCCTTGCACGTAATTGTTCCCTTTAAAGAAGTGCAGTGGTGGTCCAGTATAACGAATGCCGATATAACGAATGATCGATATTACTTACGAACACTTTTTGGAAGCCCATTAGGTAGTCTATATAACGAAAAAATAACGAATTTCACAAAATAAAAATAAAAATTTTAAAGAATAATTATTTTTTCTGTTACGGACAACAGAAAAATTAAAGAAATTTGTGTAAACCGACACTTGATTTTTATCGGGAGCGGGTCAAAATTCTGGTTACAAAATTCTGCTTTTCAAAATTCAGTTTTTTGCACGAAAATTCTATTTTTCAAAATTCAGCTTTTTTTCAGTTCTGTCTTTCGAAATTCTGCTTTTCAAAATTCTGTTTTTCAGAATTCTGTATTATAAAATTTTAAGTAAAAAAATACAGCTAATTCTGGCTTTTCTCAAAGACGGAAAAGAAAAAGTGATTTTTCAACTTTATTGTTAGACAATTCAGTGCAACACTGTCTTGCAATCTGGAAGAGATTTTGGTTTTGCTCGTCATTTATTTATGTTATTTGATTGCTACTCATATTTTTCTACAACCAACTATCCACGCACAACTTATATTTCACTTTATTTTATACTTTAACGGGTTAATGAAGCTGTAAATGTAAGTGCAAAAGTTGAGTAAAGCCTAGTTTACAGTTTGATTCAGGTGAAATACAAAACTATATTGGTTGTTGGTTAACAGTTTCATGCAAAATAAAACCATTCCTGTCATGGAATTTCATGCAAAACGATTGGCCGGCAATTGTGTTTCGTGCGAAAAATAGTGTGGTCAATAATAAGTTTTTTGTATGGTTGGCTTACACTTTGAAAAAAAAAAAAAATATATTCACCTTACAGCATTTTTTGCATGCAAATGATTTTTGCATCCAAAAATAATTGTTTTCCATTTTTAGGCTTATAGTTTATTAATTAAGTGAAAGTAAATGACTCAATAAGTGGCTGAGGCCAAGGCAAACATTTTTCGTTTAGAATATTAAAAAAAATTGCATAATTGTTTACAAAATTTTGTTTATTTTTGCGAACGGAACTGTAAACTATGCTCATACCTATAATTATTGTCTTATACAAAAGAGCAGCCCTAAAAACAAATACAAGAAATTTTCCCTATTTTATGATGAGGCTAGTATGAGAAAATTGCCTTACAATATGCATGCGCTTTTTAAAATTTTCCAAACCTTCTTGCTAAAATTTTTATTTTTGTCACGGATTTGAGAATGAAACTGGGTTGTATTGGAAAATGCTACTAGATAAAGTGTTGAAAAATAAACAATAGCTACTTCTTTGTAGATAAAACCTATTCAATACAACGAAATTTCGATATAACAAATGGAGCTGGGACATTGTATCATTCGTTACACAGGACCACCACTGTATGTACATTAGGGTGGTCCTTAAATTGGACATTGTCTTGGATAGGCCTCATTCGATTCAAAACATTGAATAACAATTTCCCTAATTTTTTAAGATTTTTATATTACCCCCCTCTGGTCGCCCTTTTTTCACTTCAAGGGACAAATGATGGAGTTAGAGTGATAATTTTTTACATTTGAAAATTATTTTTTCAGAAACTATTTACAATAAATACTTGATTTAAAAAAACATATTAGATACTGGATTCATTGCTTAAAAAAAGCTATAGCATACCATTGTAAGTGGTCCCATTGTTTTCTAATAATTTTGTTCTATTTTTGGTAAAATTTTTAGAAAATTACCCTTCCCGCCTAAACGGGGGAAATAGACCCCCCCTCCATTACGATTTTTTTTTTCGCCAGAATCTAATCTGTAAGTTCTGATTTTTCGCGTGTTATAAGAATCACCTTTACTCCATTATTTGTACCTTGAGGTGAAAAAGGGGAAACCAGGGGAGTGAAATGAAAATCTGATTTTTTTTATTAATAATTTTAACTATATGCCTGTAAGACCTAGGTTAGGTTAGGTTAGGAGGGGTGTGCACAGCACAGAGGCTGTTGCGTACACGGGGGCCTGTTGGTCCATTGTGATCCCCTTACAAAGAAGAAAGCTGAGATGCTCCTAAACTAATGATTCAGATAGACTGGCTCATTTACGAACCAGCCTGTGCTCTCTATGAATTTTTGCGCTAGATCGTAAGACCTAAGGTCTTTTAAATGCAACCTGAATTGCACGGCACTAGTTAGAAAGAGAAGGAGGATAGGAAAGATTTGGCACAGAGGATTGCGATCAAGGTGTTTATTATCTCATAAAATCTCACGGGTGGCGTCCAGTTAAGGGCTCTGGACCTTTGGCACCTCATATAAGGGAAATTTGATAAAAAAGATGTCATCTAATTGGTCAGAAAAGGTCAAGTGGTCCCAGAAATTGGTCAGCCCTAGATAACTTTTAATCAAGGCTTAAACTTTCTCAAGGTCACGCGCGATTTTTGGCACCTCATTTCCGGGAAATTTGCCAAAAATGTATACCATCCGAAAGATTTCTAGATCTTGATAATAGGTCAACTATTTTCTGTAATTGGTCAGCCATAGATTTCTTTCAATGAATTTTTGAAGTTCGTTTCAAGGTCACAAAAAAAAACTTTTGGCACCTCATTTGGGTCATTAAAAAAAAAAAGTATGCAATTTGAAAGGCCTCTTCACGATTGCAAAAGGTCACCTATTTTCAGCAATTGGTCAGCCGTACATTTTTTTTATTATGAATATTTAATGAATTAAAACAAAAAATTCAAGGTCAAAACGATTTTTGGCACCTCATTTAAGGGAAATTTTCAAAAAAATTGTATCATCTTTTTGTGACCTTGAAACGAAATTCAAAAATTCATAGAAAAAAATCTATGGCTGACCAATTACTGAACCACAAAAGGAGTCTGAAGATCAAGGTGGCATTCGTGAAATAGCTATTACTCCAGCCTATAAACTTGGTGGTAACACACACAAGATGTTGTTGTTCATTCAAAATCATTCAAAAATACTTTCTTTTGTACTCTTTCAATACCATTTATACAACATTTGTATCTAACCGTCATGAATCGTGTTTTTAGGTTAATTCGGCATATTTTAAGGCAAAATATTTTTACCTCATACATTTTTTTTCTTCCTTAAAAGGAACGAAAATATTATTGCGGTCGGTAAATTATTTGTTATTAAAGAGTCTTGGTTTTTAAAATAAACCAAATTCAATACAGCCTATTGAATATACCGGAAAATGAGGGATGTGCGTGAAGTTAGCACCGCCATTTTCGATTTTCAAAAAAAAAAAAGGTTGTGCTGTAATGTGCCCAACTTGTGCTGCTATGTGCCGTATTTTTTAAAAAAATCGTACTAAGGGTTTGGTTTTTAGAGGGTACCCATTTTTTAGCGTGAAGTTAGCACCGCCATTTTTGATTTTTGAAAAAAAAAAAGTTGTGCTGTACTGTGCTCAACTTGTGCTGGCTTGTGCCGTAAATATTTTTGAAAAATTCGCAAATTTGCAAATTTTACGAATGAAATTTTTGCGAAATCTCAAAATTTCGTAAAAAAAAAAGTTGTGCTGCATTGTGCTCAAAAAATGATACTAAGAACCAAAAAGAAAAAAACAAAAATTCGCATAATTGCATCTATTATGGCCAAAACTAAACTTTGCGAAGGGCGGTAGCGTGAAGTTAGCACCGCCATTTTCGATTTTCAAAAAAAAAAAAGTTGTGCTGCATTGTGCTCAACTTGTGCTGCCTTGTGCCGTAAATATTTTTGAAAAATTCGCAAATTTGCAAATTTTGCGAATGAAATTTTTGCGAAACTTCATAATTACTAAAAAGTGAAAGTTGTGCTGTTTTGTGCTCAATTTGTGCAACCATATTCCAAAGAAATAAAAAAAAAATTCGCATTTTTGTGACTTTTATGCCAAAAATGAATTAATAATTTTTTTTTTTAAGTTTTACATTTTTCTTAAAAACTAACATGTGCTATTTCGGGCTCAGTTTGTGCTGCCATATTCCGAAGAGATAAAAAAAAATCGCGTATATTTGTAACTTTTACGGCTAAAAAACAGTTTTGCGAAGCGTGAAGTTAGCACCGTCTTTTGCAATTTTCAAAAAAAAAAAAGTTGTGCTGTATTGTGCTCAACTTTTTCTGGCTTGTGCCGTAAATATTTCCAAAAAATTCGCAAATTTGCAAATTGTACGAATGAAATTTTTGCGAAATTTCAAAATTTCTTTAAAAAAATAATTGTGCTGCATTGTGCTCAAAAAAGGCTACTAAGAACCAAAAAGAAAAACATAAAAATTCGCATAATTGCGTTTATTATGGCCGAAAGTAAACTTTGCGAAGGGCTGTAGCGTGAAGTTAGCATCGCCATTTTCGATTTTCAAAAAACAAAAATTGTGCTGTATTGTGCTCAGCTTGTGCTAACTTGTGCCGTAAATATTTTTAAGAAATTTGCAAACTCGCAAATTTTACGAATAAAAATTTTTTAAATTTTGCAATTGTGTAAAAAATTAAAGTTGTGCTGTTTTCCTGGCTATTTGTACTGCCATATTCCAAAGAGAAAACAAAAAAATTCGCATATTTGTAACTTTTACGGCCAAAAAGCAGTTTTGCGAAGCGTGAAGTTAGCACCGCCATTTTCGATTTTCAAAAAAAAAAAAAGTTGTGCTGTATTGTGCTCAACTTGTGCTGCCTTGTGCCGTAAATATTTCCAAAAAATTCGCAAATTTGCAAATTTTACGGATGAAAATTTTTCAAATTTTGCAATTTTGTAAAAAATTAAAGTTGTGCTGTTTTCTGTGCTATTTGTTCTGCCATATTCCAAAGAGAAAACAAAAAAATTCGCATATTTGTAACTTTTACGGCCAAAAAGCAGTTTTGCGAAGCGTGAAGTTAGCACCGCCATTTTCGATTTTCAAAAAAAAAAAAGTTGTGCTGTATTGTGCTCAACTTGTGCTGCCTTGTGCCGTAAATATTTCCAAAAAATTCGCAAATTTGCAAATTTTACGGATGAAAATTTTTCAAATTTTGCAATTTTGTAAAAAATTAAAGTTGTGCTGTTTTCTGTGCTATTTGTACTGCCATATTCCGAAGAGAAAACAAAAAAATTCGCATATTTGTAACTTTTACGGCCAAAAAGCAGTTTTGCGAAGCGTGAAGTTAGCACCGCCATTTTCGATTTTCAAAAAAAAAAAAGTTGTGCTGTATTGTGCTCAACTTGTGCTGCCTTGTGCCGTATCTGTTTTGGATAATTTTTATTATTTTTATTTTTAAGAAAAAAGTTTTCGTTGTAAAAAATATCGCCGCATTGAGAATTGGGAAATGATTTTATAACTAGAAAAAGATTACAGCGAATCACGTCACGCTGTCGTCTCGTTTTCCCGTCGCATTCTGAATCAGGCTTCAGGCTAAGGAAGAGAGAACAGTTTAACATAGTGTAATCTTACCATAAGCATGAGTTTCAGACGTTGGAACGTAGGTGTCGTTCACCAAATAAGTGGAAACCGGAAACTGAAACATTGAACTGAAACAAAAGTATTTCTATATTGCTTGACTAGGGAACCATGAGAAGCCATTTAATTTTCTCTACACAATTTTTAATAAACTATAATAAAAAAACGGAAAAGATGAAAATTTATCATTTGTTTTCTTTTTTTTTATATTGAATACTCTGCTTACTTAACGCAGTAAAAATTTATTTTTGGCGAAAATATGTACATGGCAATGCAAATTGGACACAAAATAGCTTCGCAAAACTGTTTTTTGGTAGTAAAAGTTACAAATATGCGATTTTTTTTAAATATGGCAGCACAAATTGAGCAAAAAACAGTACAACTTTAATTTTTACAAAATTGCAACATTTGAAAAATTTTCATACGTAAAATCTGCAAATTTGCGAATTTTTTGGAAATATTTACGGCACAAGGCAGCACAAGTTGAGCACAATACAGCACACTTTTTTGTTTTTTGAAAATCGAAAATGGCGGTGCTAACTTCACGCTTCGCAAAACTGCTTTTTGGCCGTAAAAGTTACAAATATGCGATTTTTTTTTTGTTTTCTCTTCGGAATATGGCAGTACAAATAGCACAGAAAACAGCACAACTTTAATTTTTTACACAATTGCAAAATTTAAAAAATTTTTATTCGTAAAATTTGCGAGTTTGCAAATTTCTTAAAAATATTTACGGCACAAGTTAGCACAAGCTGAGCACAATACAGCACAATTTTTGTTTTTTGAAAATCGAAAATGGCGATGCTAACTTCACGCTACAGCCCTTCGCAAAGTTTACTTTCGGCCATAATAAACGCAATTATGCGAATTTTTATGTTTTTCTTTTTGGTTCTTAGTAGCCTTTTTTGAGCACAATGCAGCACAATTATTTTTTTAAAGAAATTTTGAAATTTTGCAAAAATTTCATTCGTAAAATTTGCAAATTTGCGAATTTTTTGGAAATATTTACGGCACAAGCCAGAAAAAGTTGAGCACAATACAGCACAACTTTTTTTTTTTTGAAAATTGCAAAAGACGGTGCTAACTTCACGCTTCGCAAAACTGTTTTTTAGCCGTAAAAGTTACAAATATACGCGATTTTTTTTATCTCTTCGGAATATGGCAGCACAAACTGAGCCCGAAATAGCACATGTTAGTTTTTAAGAAAAATGTAAAACTTAAAAAAAAAAAGTTATTAATTCATTTTTGGCATAAAAGTCACAAAAATGCGAATTTTTTTTTTATTTCTTTGGAATATGGTTGCACAAATTGAGCACAAAACAGCACAACTTTCACTTTTTAGTAATTATGAAGTTTCGCAAAAATTTCATTCGCAAAATTTGCAAATTTGCGAATTTTTCAAAAATATTTACGGCACAAGGCAGCACAAGTTGAGCACAATGCAGCACAACTTTTTTTTTTTTTGAAAATCGAAAATGGCGGTGCTAACTTCACGCTACCGCGCAATTATGCGAATTTTTGTTTTTTTCTTTTTGGTTCTTAGTATCATTTTTTGAGCACAATGCAGCACAACTTTTTTTTTTACGAAATTTTGAGATTTCGCAAAAATTTCATTCGTAAAATTTGCAAATTTGCGAATTTTTCAAAAATATTTACGGCACAAGCCAGCACAAGTTGAGCACAGTACAGCACAACTTTTTTTTTTCAAAAATCAAAAATGGCGGTGCTAACTTCACGCTAAAAAAATGGGTACCCTCTAAAAACCAAACCCTTAGTACGGTTTTTTTAAAAAAATACGGCACATAGCAGCACAAGTTGGGCACATTACAGCACAACCTTTTTTTTTTTTGAAAATCGAAAATGGCGGTGCTAACTTCACGCACATAAATGAGGGGTATAAAGGAACAATTACGTGCAAGGGTTTTTATTATTGAATATGTTTGTTTGGCCCATAAGCATGCTTAAAATCGAAAATGTTATTAAATTCACCCATGCGTTTTTTAGTGCATTTGTATGGTTTTCTTCATTTTTATTTTTGTTTAATTAAATAATTTTTTTTTTAATACTTATATAATATTTTTGCAGAAAAAAAATTGTTTTTTTAGGTTTAGACTATTAGACTACCCTTTCCAGCATTGATATGGCTGCCGAGTTATCTAATGTGTATACCTTGTGACCAAGAGAAAAAAATATCCCAAAACACGTTCAATTTATTATTTTATTCATCTATACAAGCTACTCACATTTATAAATATCAAAAATCAACTCGTTCACAACACTCTCTCTGAAAGTGATCAAAAAAAAAAAGAAGCACCTTCCCCAATCTATTGGCAATATTGCTTAGCGGAAGTAGTAAAAGTTTTCACCATGGAAATATATTAAGTGAAATTGCTTCTGCCACTAAGTGGCATGGCAAGTCAAGCGCCATACATATTGTGTGCATCGAGATCGACTAAGCAGGCCTTGACTTCAAGTTGCTCCTGTGCCTGTCTTAGTCAAATGTCTGCACTTGAAGCAGCATTGCTAGAGCTGTTCGGCTGCGTGATGCATTTTACGGTTTTTTTTTTTTTTTTTTGTGAAATCAGTTTAAAATTTCACTAGATATTCAAAACTAGTCAGCCCGGATAGAAGAGGGGTATACTGTGGTGTGCACGAGCCGCGAGATATCCTGAAGCTGAAGCGCACGAATGGAATCTAGCATCTGAGATCTTGAGAGACTTGTTGGGAACAACAGTGAAGACATTCGATGGTGGATGGTATAATTGCTTTGCCACAAGTAAATGGTGGCACACTTTGCAAATAACTTTATTCTCTTTCAATATAGTGTTTCAGTCCGGAAAGACGGGCAAGACGTTGGCGGACGGACGGGAGAAGTTGCGGAGTGGAAAGAGAATGTGAAGCTTCAAATATATATAGTCTATCATTGTTTGACGGGAATGAAAATGCAATTGAACAGTAATCGAATTTTTAGCAAGCATCAATTGAAGTTGCCAAATAGCACGGAAAGGAAAGTGACAGAAGACAAAGAGAATGGAACCGCTGAGTCGCTGCGTGCAGCGCATTGTTTTAATGCCGATGTTCGTTAAGATCATTGCGAGAGCAATGGAATCTTTTTAAGCTTTTGTTTAGTCGATGTTGGTATACACACAGCAGTCAGTAATAGAAACCAATTATATTATTCCTGCAAATGAATATTTAAGATAACTGCTGTTGTACATGTACGTGCACTGGTCGTTGTACATTTAAAAGCAGGTTAATCGCTGAGTTTTGAAGAAGTGACGGCACTGGTAACGGTTTTTGTAATTTCAGCTTGTTTTTTTTATTGAAACTCTTTCTTTTCAATATCATAGAAAATGATTAAATCCCAACTTAAGAATTGAGGAGTGACTTTTTCTCAAGAGATACCTACCTACATCCGTGCCATCTTTTGTTTCGGTATGCAAACATTGAATAACTTTGACATTTTATCATTCGATTGACAAGAGTAGACATGATTTTGAAACGTCAATTCAGTACAATTATCGCGGTCGCTCGAATAGTTGAAATTGAATCTGATTTTTGGAAGCAAATTTCGATGACCAACGAGGCATATTTCAGACACTCTGGCGACAGCATTAACAAAGCAGAATTACCTTCTTTTGGGAATGTAAAATCCATGAGACACTATTGTATAGCCAAAAAGAATTGGCAAGGGTAATTCTTCGGTTGAGCTCAGTGGATCCAAATATACTTTTGCAATCAAAATATAGTTCGTCCCCCATCTGTTAAGCCATCAACTTTCGATTTATTAAAAATCCTCAAAAAAATGCAATATTTTCGAGATTGGTCAAGGAACGTTGAAATGGCAGAAAATTCTGCTGTATCAACGTAAAGATACCGTCAACGCGTTGGTTAGCAGTTTGTCAAAGTGTCCCAACGGTGATGACGGACAACGGGTATAAGCATCGCATTGACCCTTTAATTCGTGTCAGCAAGAGTATCAACGCAGCCGTCAAACGCATATGGACAGTATTCTGCGTTGACGATCACACGACAAAACAACTTTGGGACAAAATTTGAAATCATTTTGACGTTAGAGAGTCAACGCGAAGGCTATTTGCGTTCACTCTCCAGCCGTAGCTTAACTACCTCACAGTTAGTAAAACAGTTCATCGTAATGGTCCAAGACGTGGGTGTTGGGTATCCTTTCTTTGTGATACCATATTCTTGGTCTTGCCCTTGAACCAATGAATAGATTTGGGACTATAAGTAGTGTACTATGCTCATTAAGATTAATTTTAAGTTTGCTCGAAATTTAGTTTCCCGAAGGAAGCTTCGGTTTGTAGTGATGGGTTACAGTTGTCTGTGGCGACGATAACTATGAACGAAGTAACGATGACGACTTTGATGGTTGACGGCGGCGTCGACTTGCTGCCTCGGTGTCCTCTCGCTGAAGTCTTGCAGTGCTCGTGCAAACGTGGTTTTTAGTGCTATGGTCATTGTATTTGCCTCACTGTAATTTCACCGTGCACGTTTACACGAGGACGCACTGTGGTTCAGGGGCGGACAAAAATCATTTTATCGACTGTTAAATATTTAGATTTTTGACATTGCAGTTTGATTAAGTATCATTTGAAGCGTTATGATCAAGATTTGTTTTTTATAAAAACAGTTTCTAAATATAAAATTTTGGACTCCAAAGTTGATAAATGAGATTTCAGTGATTTTGAAGCAAAAAATGAGCATATGTACTTAAAAGACATTTTTTTTTCAGTTGTATAATTTTTTTGACTTTTTTTGTTAATTTCCTCTATTAGGCATATGAAAACAAATTTAATTTTAGAAAAAAAAATTGCATAACTGTAAATTTTTTTTGCGGGAATTTTAAAATTGGTACCTTTTTCCAAGTCAAATTCGAAATTCAACAAAGAAAAAGTCAGTGTTCCCTGGTCTTCCCCGGTCGGACTTATAGTACATATTATACACTGAACCATGATGTATCGAATACAAAGAAAATTAGCTGCTAATACCTGCAAACTTTCAAAAAGTTTAAAGTGGTCTAAATACCACTGAAAATAAAAAATTCTTGAATAACGTTTTTTTATTGGATTTCAAATCCTTGGCCTATAATCTTTGCATTAATACCATTTTCAATCCAATTTCTTATGAACATTTTAAAGGGGCCATAAAAAATCCAATTTATGACATCCCATACGCCTTATACCATCGTTTACGAAAAAGAGTGTTAAAGTTTTTTAGTTTTAGTAGGTATTGCTTCTTTACAATAAACCTATTAAAAGTGGGCGTGGTAAAAAACTTTGCATGACCTAATTTCTAAGAAAGGCTATTCCTACACACTTTATCCTATGTATCTTTTTTCACATTGTTTTTAGAAAACGATTAAAAAAAGAAATTTTGTCAAAAACGCCTTTAAAAGTGGGTGGGGCAAACATTTTGCTTAATTTTTTTTAAGGCAATTCGATTTGTTTTCAACTACTAATAGAATATGAAGAAAATTTGAAAAGAAATTCTTCTGTTTAAGCGGAGTGACTGAATATTTATAATTCAAGTTTTTTCAACTAGGGTAGAGGGGGGCACCCTAGGACACTTTTTACATAAATCCTTCTAGATCCTTTAAAATAAAAAGCCTTAAATCCCTTCGAGTTTTAAAAAATATTGTTGCTCGTTGTCTTACCCTGCATTTTGATGCCCAACTTTATATATGTATAATCATTAATAATATTTTTTTTTTGTTTACCAAAGTATTGTAAGTGTCCGAATCTGCCCCCCTAGGGGGGTACCTTTGGATAACCATGGGGCAGTTTTGGACATCTCTCAAAAAAACACATTCCAGTAGTTTTTTTTATAGGTAGGTACCTACTTAAGGTATTTTTATTGAACGAAAAAATAAATTATTTGAAAACATAACATTAAATACAAAAAAAACAATAATAGGACACTCAGTTTTATATGTATATGTACATAGGTAATTCAATTTTTGAATTTCAGTCTCAATATCATAGGAACAAAAATCGTAAAACAAAAACAAATAAATAAATGATTCATATAAATCCAATAAAATTTAAAAAAGTTAGGTCACCCTAGTTTAAAAGACGAAAAATCAAATTTAAAATTGAACATTTTAGCTGTTCGCGAAGTACTACCTGCATCAGTTGCAATTGGAAGTTTGGCAAGGAAATCAGCTACTGGAACCGGCCATGTATCTTCTTTCTCAGGAAAATAAAATTTGTTGAATCCGGGCTTCTTTTTTAAAAATGTAACAGTGAAAAAATCATAATTTTTGTCAATAATTTTTGCAACAAAATCACAGGACAAGTTCTTTGTTTCCGATGAACATTTGATTAAACAAAAATCTCCTGAACTTAAACAAAATGATACCAAATCGTTCCTCGTTCTCTTCATTTACGAAATCAGAATCTGATTCAGCATAGATAATAACTTCTTCATCTGTGTCATCGTCATCTGAGCTGGAATCTAGTTTGGTTCTTTTCGTTACAAGCTTTTGCTTGGTTTCTTGTTTTTTTTTTAATCTTAAGTCCTGATTTTGTTAATCTTTTTTGTCTTTCTAGAAAAGCTGCTTCTATTTCATTTTTTTCTGGGGTTTGAGTGAGGATACGTGACCTCCCTCTTTTCCTTCCTCTCGATGCTTCCTTCCGTGGATGAGCTTTAGGAAATGGTCTTATAATTTCTGGTGACAAAACTTGCACAATTTCCCTTGATGTTGGTGTTTGCGGCTGCTCAGCTGTAATAAATTGCTCTTCGTTTGTAGGAGCATAGTTTGCTTCAGGACTCTCTGGCTGTGGTGGTTCTGAAACTGGTAAAGACGCTTCTGAGGTTGTGACTATTCTATTAGTAACTTCACAACAGTCAAAATCTTCATCATCAAAAGCATTTCTTGAAAAGGGAAAAATCCCTGTTGTTTTGAATCCGGAAATAATATTGTTTGGTGTGAATGAACTGTTGTATGCTGGTGTCACTATTGAAGCTAGGTCATGAATTGTTATACTCTTCCCTGGATGATTAAGTAGCCAGTCGTTTCGTGAAATGGAGAGTTTTCTTTTAAACGGTCCCATGACTGAAACATCTAGCAGCTGTAACTTATGAGCGCAGTGGGGTGGGAAAGTAAGCAAAACAATGCCACTGTCTCTGCAGAAGTTGATGGCATCTTAACTACAATGGCTCTCATGGTTATCGAGGAGCAAAAGAATGAGACCATTTTTACTGGACCTCGTATATTTTTGAAGGTGTTCAAGGACTTTCAAAAACAGTTTGCTCGTCATCCATCCGCTGGTAGGACTATTTGCTAGTACTATCGATCCACTTGGTCCTCCTGTAAGCATGCGTTCATGATATCTTGCTCTTGGAAATACGAAGACCTGTGGGACTACTATTCCACACATTGTGATTAGCTGCACTCTTTCTGCCGAGACATTTTTCCCTACTTGCTTTTGATCACATCGAGCTATAACATTAGGAGCTTGGACAACAAATCTTCAACGTTGTGTTTATTAAAGCTAGTTGCTCTAGAAAACTGGTGTTTTCGGGCTTCCTCAGTGGCAGATTTGGATGTCTCTTCATGAAACATTTCATCCAATCGATGCCAGTAGTTTGGTTTTGTTTCCATAGCTCAGGGCACTTCTTTAATGCCTTTACATATTGAAAAGCAAGATCTCTTGCTTGTATATATGTTAGGCCATAATTAATTTTAGATGATTTTAAAAAGTATTCTTCTAACATACCCTCTTCGGAGTTCTTGAAAACTTGGGCAACTGTATGTTTGGAAGAATACTGTTCACTTTTTAATGCTGTGTGGCTCATTTTCATCTTGAGCCTCTAGCCTAGAGTGCTTTTTGATATTCCAAAAGTATCTGCAGCTCTTCTGAGTGTCATAGTTTTATCCAAAACATGTTCCATGGCTTTTAGCAAATTGGCCTCGTTAATAGTGGTTTCATTCTTTTTCTTGTAATTTCTCACCATTTTTACAGCAATAGATCTAAACAGATAAAAAGATAAACAAGCATTTTAATCAAAAAATATATTGTTCAGTGATAGAAAGGGGAAGATTTGGACATGTCCAATTGTGCCCCTCGTCGACTGTCCACAAGTGACCCGAAGGTACAAAAAAAAAAAAAACTTTATATATTTTTTTTAAACAATGTAAATTATTAATATTTTTGTTGAATAGCATCACAAAACAAATTAACACTATAAATAAACACTTTTGACTTGAATATTTAGCCCAGTTTTTGAATAATACGTCTGAGAACAAAAAAAATTACAACCGTAGTCTGAAAACACACTTTTATTTTAAATTTTTTTTTCAAGTTGGTATCGTTTCCAAAATTATCGGAGAGTTGTCTGAGTAGGAGTTGCCACTGTAAAATTTTATTAAAGTAGGTATTAAAAAGTTTTTGTTTTAGTACTTTTTTTGAAGTTGTCCAGAACTGCCCCCCTCTCCCCTACCCAACAAAAAATATTTTGTCAAAAACGCCCCCAAAAGTGGGCGTGGCCAAAGTGTTTGTATGGGAGAGTTATTATAAATTACATTATCTACAACTTTTCTAACGAATGCAGCCCTCATTTACATCAACTTTCGACGATTAGTTGACCTTATTTAAAAACTGGGCGTGTCAGTAGGCGGAAATCTTCTCTGATGATGTCTTATGATATCCTTTATCATTCCTGAAAATTTCATCTTAATCGGGGTTATCTGTTTCAATTTTTATTTTATTATGCCAAAAAAGGAATATTTGAAAAAAAAATTTGTGTAGAAGAGTTACCATAAACTTTTCTAAAGAACACAACCCTCATTTACATCAACTTTTGAGGATTTGGTGACCTGTTTTAAAAAGTGGGCATGTCAGTGGGCGGACAATTTTCGATGGTATCTTATGATATCATTTATCATTCCTGAAAATTTCATCTTAATCGGGTAGCTGCTTCAGATTTTATAGATTTAAGACCGCTTCTCCATACACCTTGAACCACTGTGGGACGTGTGGTGGATTTATTGTTATAGTCTCGTATCTCGTTTTGATCTCATCGTGATATTTACACCTGGTTTTTGGCATTGATCACCAAAGCTATTCTTTTTTTTTCAAAATGAAAGATTATAAAAAATGTCTCTAACAAACGCTTAAAATCATTTTTAAATTCAAAATTAATAATTGGTCACGAATCACGACCACTAGCAGTAAATTGCTCACTCTGATACTCATGAAGCGATTATGGGGTTGGGTACGAAATCTCACAAACTAAATCTCACATTTCAAATCTCGCATAACGAAATCTCGCAGTTACAAAATCCCACTTTTCATAATCCCGCAATCACAAAATCCAACAAAATAAAATTGCAAAATTAAATTTCATTGCAACAAATACATTTTTTTTAATCAAAATACTCTTAGAGCCCATACATGACACAGATACGTCGCTGCACATTGAAGTCTGTGCAAACATGCATTCGTCACACACTGTGCAGACAATCTGCACAAACATTAGTTTGTAAAGTTTCATCGTGGTCATCGGTTCAAAAAAATGGTGGATACTGCTTGTGCGAATCTAATCATTGCTTTGACAATAATTAATAGTCTTCTCGCTCGTCTGTGCCTAATATACGCCGCATACACGATACAGACATATCGTTGCAGACAAAGAAAAACTCAAAAAAATTTGAATTCACTTAGACGGTCACTGCAAACAGGCGACATAGATACACAACACAGGCGGTCTGCGCAGATATGTGCAAAACAACAAAATATATTGGTCTGTAGCGACGTGTCTGTGCCGTGTATGGGCCCTATTAGGTGTGTTCTCAAAAAAAAAATTGTAAAAGCCGTGTGCGATACGTTGCTGTGAGATTTGAATTTGCAAGATTTAGATTTGCGAGATTTTGGTTGAAATTTGCGAGATTTTTTGGTGCCAGGATGTAAATGTGAGATTGTTAAAAGTGAGATTTGCGAGATTACGAAAAACAAGATTTTTAATTTGTGAGGTTTCGTTATTCGAGATTTAAAAAAGGCGAGATTTCGTTATTTGAGGTTTCGTTTTTCAAGGTATCGTACCGATCTCATTAAGGAGCCTTACATTCCACGTACAGATCTGAAGTTCGTAGTCCTTATTTTGTTTGCTAGACCCATCGCATCAACAGAAAAAGAGTCAGAATCCGAGGCTTGTTGTTGCTTCGAATCTAATTAGCTTTACGTTGCCAAAATTTTCAAATTTTGTCTTTGTTAGCGGTGGGAAGGCAAAGAAAATAGATAGTTTTTAGTAAAATTTTCAGTCCCAAGAAAATTGAAATTTTGTGTCTAAGCTACATTCATATCTTGAACCTAAGGCAGACATGTTTTTTTTAAATCAACTAACTAAACATATTTCAACTAGTCACTTAAATACTCTCCCAGATCTTCCACGGTAGTGAAACTTTCAGAGGCATTCCCAATACTTCCGGACGATCAAACGGAAACACAATAAAACTTCCTATAAAATCGTAGTTAGTCAATGGGCACGTTCCGATGGTTATTCTCAGTTATCCGGATAGCTTTGTGTTGTTGTAATCCCTTGTTAGAAAACAGCTGATGACCAATGACGCAACAACAACTCAAGTTATCTCAAAATTTTTGGGATAACTAGATAGCCTAGCGAATAAACATCGGAACGCGAGGAATCTCTTTGAAGAACTAGAATTGTTCTGTCATTTCTATTTCCGGTCCAATAATTGTCATCTGTTCAATGTTGCTAACTTGATAAAATGTTAGCTGTGCAAAATTTCTATACCTACACTTTATTCGGTATCTGGCTTTTGATTTTTCGACTATAATTTTAGAAACGAAGTGCACAACAAATACGCCTATTAAGTACAAACACATTTTCAAAGCAGTAAAGTAACAAATTAATATTGAATAATCAAATACTTTCTTCTTTAAAACTCACAAGGTTTACAATATGAAATAACAAGAAGAAAAAAAAAACTACCAGTAGCTTTGAACAATATCATATACAACTTTATGTTCTCCTGGTCAAGACTAAGAAATGATAATGACATTTTTTTATGATTTAACAGCCATTAACTAGTTTTACCGCAATCGAAGCATACCCTTGCTGTATCGCACCTGCCGCCGCGGCCGTTGCGTTGTCTTAAGTCGTCACTGGTATACTCATCCAGACAATCGACTTACGTATGTAGGTACACCATGACGACAACGGAGCGGCCTGCCTGCTTCTCTGGGACAAAAAAGCTAGATGCACTGTGCGAACGACTTCTATAAGGTGACTATGGCTGTGACTGTTGTTCTAGCTGCTTCTGCTGCTGCTGTTGTTGTGGCTCAGATCAATGCAACGGTTGTGTGGAATTCTTGAATGAGTTTTTCCAGGAAAAATCTAACTGCTGCTGTGAATTTTACTCATATTGTGGTGTGTGTTGAGAATGCAAACGGTTTTGCGCATTTCGCGCAGAAATACAATTGTTCATGACGGCGGCGGTGGCGCGGTGCTGCCGGCATCTCATTTACCGGCGTGTTACTTTTGCGCAGGTAATGGCTTTCGTTGCTCTCACAACTAAAATAAAGAAACCGCACCAAGCACAAATAACACTCAAAGCCTCAAAGTCTTGCTGTACCTAGAGTTGTAGTCAAATGTCAGATGTTATTTGTAGATTTTGAAGACTTTGTACGCAATCATCTCTGCATCTGCAAAAACTGCAACTGCAACTGATGCTGCTAATTATTTGAATGCAATTAAAGCAAAGAAGAACATTCGTGGCAGTGGTTTTTGCTGCTGCTATCACCGTTTTTTTTATATTTTTTTTGTAAGCACCTCTGATTGTAACTGCTGCTGCTACTGTTAATGTGCAGCTCTATTGCCATATTTTTTGTTTGCTCTTGTCGTTGATGGTGGTATTAGATGAATTCTTTTGTCATACTTTTGCTGATATCTTAGCCATACTTGAGAGCAAAAAAGTGAGAAAACTATTCAAATTTTATTAGTTAATTGCGTCTGGTGGGCTCTATTTCATATTATGTAGGTAGTGTTACACAATAAAAGGGTTTCAACAATTTTTCTAAATTGCCGGAAAACATCAAGTTAATTGTTAATTCTTCTTATTTTTCAAACCTTTGAATGAAACAACATTAATGTGGCGTTATAACAAATCATAAATTCATATATACGTGCTTCCTGAAAGTCCCCTATCACAACAAAAACATAAATGTTAAAAAAAGAGCCAAGTTCTTAAATGTACAAGAAACCTGTGTGTAAAAAGTCTGCCACAAAAAGTAATGAGATCTTAAATATATGCCAACTTTTAAGTTCATGAAGTTAAATATCAAAGTAGATTAATATCGAAACAATTCCAAATAATGACAGAAATTTTGTATTTAATGATTACTGATTAAAATTTGGTGGGTTCACTGGTCAAGTTTTCATTTTAAAGTTGTGACTAAGTAAGTAATTAAGAGAAAACTTGCCAAGTAAATCCACCAAATTTTAATCAGTAATCATTAAATACAAAATTTCTGTCATTATTTGGAATTGTTTCGATATTAATCTACTTTGATATTTAACTTCATGAACTTAAAAGTTGGCATATATTTAAGATCTCATTACTTTTTGTGGCAGACTTTTTACACACAGGTTTCTTGTACATTTAAGAACTTGGCTCTTTTTTTAACATTTATGTTTTTGTTGTGATTTCACTCCTTTTTGCAAAGATTTTTTATGCCAGGTGAAAATCAAGCCCTACCACTCTACAAACTTTCATAATTCTACGACAACCGAAAGTGCTCCATATAAATAATAGCAATTCTGATAAAGTGGGTGGATGGAAAAAAGCCAAATTTTGTATTTTTTTCTTTCAAAGTACTTCAAGCCCTACCGATCTACGAATTTTTATCGCTATACAACAATCGAAAGTGCTCCATGTAATTTATTAGAATTTTTAAGAATGTGGGTGGATGCCACGCCCCTGAATGGAAAATTCCAATTTTCCAATTTTTGTATTTCTAAGTACTTCAAGCCCTAACGACCTACTAATTTTCATCGTTCTGCAACAATCAGAAGTGCTCCATATAATTTATTTGAATTTTTAAGAATGTGGTTGGATGCCACGCCCCCTGAATGTAAAATTCCAATTTATTAAGTTTTTTCTTTCTAAGTACCTCAAGCCCTAACGACACACCAATTTTCATCGGTCTACAACAATCGGAAGTGCTCCATATAATTTAAGAGAATATTTAAGAAAGTGGGTGGATGCCACGCCCCCTGAATAGAAAATTGCAGATTTTCGATTTTTTCCTTTGTATGTATCACAAGGCCTACCGTTGTGCGAAATTTCAATTTTCTACAATGTCGGGAAGTGCTCCATAATTTTGATGATCTGTCAGTGAGTCAGTGAGTCAGTGGTCAGTGAGTCAGTGAATCAGTGAGTCAGTGAGTCAGTCAGTTACGGTTTTTGCGATTTTTGAAGTTCTGTATCTCCGGAATTACTAATGCTAAAGAGTTGAAATTTGGTGAGCCACCTGTGTTTGAACAGCTCAGCAAATACTGCGAATTTGAAGCTTCTGACTTTATTGGTACTGAAGTTAGAGGGGGGTTGAAAATCGCCTGAGTTTGTTCCTGTAAAAAGGGTGCAGTGCCGCGAACTTGGCTGGGCACTACCGTGCCCTTTGATTACACGATGATTCTTTGCGTCTGACTCTTGTCAAAATTCAATGAGTGCGAAGGTGAAGTCCGATGCTTTTTCTCCTTCGCACTCATGTTAAAGTTAGTTAGTTAAAGAAAATTCAAAATATAGTTTTTAGAGGTTTTAGTAAGCGGTCTGTTGTAACGCACCCCTCCCGGAAAATGTTTGTGTATGAAGATAACATAACATAACAACATTTTTGAAAATCCAGATTAAAAAAATATAACACTCTTAGTTGCTAATTAATTGCTTTTTTTAAATTAATATGGTCACACCATACTAGAGCACCACTTACTTATGTACTTACTTACTTAAGGTGGCACTGCAGTCCGGGGTGGACCAGTGCCAGTGCCTCAACCAACAAGCTTCCTTCAGCCGGCTTGTTTTCTAGCTAGTTGTCTCCAGTTTCGCACGCCAAGTTGGTTGAGGCCCTCTTCCACTTGCATGCGCTAGCTTTTACGCTGTCCACCTCTACTGAGTTGTCCCACGGGGTAGGATTCAAAGAATTTCCGGCCCAGAGCATTGGTTTACATTCACTCTAGGTTACCCAGCCATCTCAGTCGTTGGCTTTTCACTTTTGTGGCTAGGTCGGTATCGCTGTACAGCCCGTACGCACTTCGTTTTTGTATCTTCTTCTCCATTCCCCATCTATGCAAATGGGACCAAAAATCACCCGGAGAATTTTCCTCTCAAAACAGCCTAACGCGTTCTCATCCACCGTTAACAGTGCCCATGCCTCTGTACCATACATCAGGACCGGGATGATAAGCGTCATATACAGGGACAGTTTAGTTGCTCGAGAGAGGGCTTTGCTTCTCAATTGCCTTCTTAGCCCAAAGAAACAGCGATTGGCAAGAGTAATTCTTTGTTTGATCTCAGCAGTGGTATCGTTCGCTGAGTTTATAGCGGATCCTAGGTAGACAAAGTCTCTGACCATTTCGAAATTATAGCTGTCTATAGTGACGTTCTGTCCAAGACGTCGGTGTTGGGTGTCCTTTCTTGTTGACAGCATATATTTCGTTTTGCTTTCATTCACCGTTAACCCCATCTTCTTTGCTTCATTCTTCTTGGCTTGATTCTCAAGCACCACATGTAGTACCTCGTGGCTTGATGGTTAGTGCGTAGGACTGTCATGCCGAAGGTGTGGGTTCGATTCCCAGCCGTGCCACCTAAAAACAGAAATGTTTTATTCGAGGAACTGCCTCTTCCGAGGAACTGACAAATCCTCCAAGAGTATACTTGTCATGAAAAAGTGCTTCTCATTTAGCCGTTCGGACTCGGCAAAAAACTGTAGGTCCCCTCCATTCCTGCCAACAAACACGCACACAGGAATGGTTGTGAGTTGTAAGTCACAAGGCCCTGGTTCTCCATGAGCTGTTGCGCCACCCAATTTATTTATTTATATCTCAAGCACCACTGACATCACGCTTTGTTCGTCCGATTATATCAATGTCGTCAACGTAAGCGAGTAATTGGACGGACTTTTGAAAGATTGTGCCTCTAATGTTGACTTGAGAGTTTTGCACTATTCTTTCAAGAACGATGTTGAAAAAATCGCATGACAGCGCGTCGCCTTGCCTTAAACCTTTTTTGACCAGCCGCTTTGAATAGCTCAGCCACAAGGCCATCAGCTCCAGCAGCTTTATTGGACTTAAGTTTAGATATAGCTATCTTCACTTCGTCGAGATCGGGTGGACGGAATTGTTGGCCTACGTCACTCTTCTAGATTGAATGGTGCAATCTACATGGTAGTGGCTCTTGGTTCGTCATCGCCGTTATACAATTAGCAGAAATGATTTTTCCATATCCTCAGCACCGACTTCGATTCTACCACGATGTTCCCTTGCAGGCTTCGGTTCGGGCCTTGTAACCTTGGGAGTTTTTTTTTTACATGGCTTCCCTCTAATTCCTCGATCACGCGCTTCTCAAGCTCTTTTTTTTTTCCTTCTTAGAAGCTCGTGCTCCTCTCTCCACAACAAATGCAAAACAAATGTAAGGAAGCCACCATTAAATAAAAACTGTACGACTGGATCGCACGTGTTTGCTCTAACCCTGAGGCCACACGAGCCAGTACTGGCTAGCCAGTCGCAATACACTCTTATTTTTTTACTATCACATACAAACCTGAGCAACTGGCTCGTCAACTGGCTTGCCTTTTTCGTAGCCAGTTGGGAAGCCAGTAGAGCAGCCAGTAACAGGGTTCGGCAGTACTATTTCGTAGCATATTTGGAAAAATAGTATTTTTACTCACATTTTCTTTCACAAAATATAAATAAAACAAGAATCGTGGAGTCCAAGACCAGTCCTTAAGAACGCAAAGTTTTATAAATTTGTTAAGCGATCTAAAAAATGTTTGAATATGAATAAAGCCAGAACCACACTTGTCTCATCTGGTGTGTTGTAGGGTCTTATTTCCGTTCAAGAAGAAAGCCAAAAAAAAAACTGGCGAATGAATTCATTAAAGGCTCTCCCTAACCGACGCAAAACGTTCGCCGACGACAGTTTTTTGTTTCTCTTTACCATTGTGTATCCGTCGTATTTTGTATCGCTGTTTTTACAATAAATATTATTTTGTGATAGAAATAAGTTATAAGGCTCTCCAAAACCACGCGAAACGTTCGTAATGACAACGAAAGTTTGGATTTTGTTGTTTTTTGCTAGTGATGTTGCATGGCGTCAGTGCGTTTGTTTTTAGTACATTTTTATCTCCACATAAAAAGAAGTAGCATGCTAAATACAACAACAATCCGGTATAATTCCATACTGTTGTTGTATTTTACATGCTTCTTTTTTTGTAAGCGAAGATAAAAATGTACTAAAGGATAATGCTAACAACAATACGGAACTATTCCAAATTGTTGTTGCATTTAACATGTTACTTTTTTAAGCGAAGATAAAAATGCACTTAATGCAACGGCTAATGACAGTTTAAAACATGGCAGGCTTGAGAAGTGAGCACAGAGTATTTAAAATGCCACTCCACACCACACAGGCGATAGATTGAAGTGGTTCCATTTTCAGTCTTGAAAAAGTGGAAAATCGTAGTTGCTAAATTTCTTTCCTTAAAATCGGAGTAGATTTACTCCATTTTGAGTAAGATCCGAACGCTGGCCAGTACAGAAGCCAGTTTGGCATGCCGCCTACGTCACAGCATATACACGAATAGGAATTTGACAGTAAGTATGTGTAGCCAACTGGCTAGCCAGTACTGGCTCGTGTGGCCTCAGGGTAATGTTCATGTTATATGCAAGTAATAATAGAAAACAAAATAGAAAAAAGTATTTAAATCGTTCCTTTAATAAGTATAAACAACTCGCAAAATAGCTTAGAGCTCAAAACCAAGCATGCCATTTGAATAATAGAAAAGTTATGAATAACTACATGCAATTAAAAATTGAATTCGCTGGAGGGTTTTTTTAAACTAATTTTTATACATAAAATTTTGGTAACATACAAATAAATGGTTTTCCAATTTTGAGTATTTACTAAAGTACATTTATAAACCTAGTTTATAAAAACAATTAGAATTTAAAAAAAAATTGTTTTTTTATATTCAATATTTTTTTTTTCAAAATTTTAAGGTGCAATACATATTGTTGACATTTAAAGGAGCTTTTCCATAATTTATTTTTTGAAATAATTTGAGCCGTTAATGAAAAAATCGAAAGTAAAAATTGTTATATGGCAGGTACCGTTAATAACAGTTTTTAGTAATTTTTTTACCAAAACATACCTACACCATTCCTACAATCATCCACTGATTTTTTATATCAAAATTGTTAGTCTTTTTTGAGATAAATAAACTTTCCCTTAACGGTTGTAGGCAAGTACTGATATTTTTGGAGCTACAAACAGACAGACAGAATTGTGCAACTCACTTTTTTCGTGTTCTCTATCATAGTAATGTCATGGAAATTGCAATAAAAAAAATTGATTCGCCACCTCAAATCTTCTAGTTTTTCCTGAGGCTTAAAATTGATTCATGTTGCGACTTGTGAGCAACCAAAAGTTGATCGGAACGAAGTTGCCTAGTGGGCACCAGCCCTTGAATTTGGCATCCTGGCTCCCCATATGTGGAATATTCGTAAACAAAAGTATGTCATCTTATTGGTAATACATACCATTAAAACTTTGTAAGCGATGGTTAAGGCTTTTAAATGTCTCGTGCAATTTTTAAACCTCATTCGAGGGATATTCGCAAAATGTATATCATATGAAAGGCCAGGATTTGTACAAAATCTCGCTTTTTTTTTAAATAATTACGCATACAAAAAATCTCACAAATATTGACTTAAATCTGGCAAATTAAAATCTTAATTTGAGAAACTTTGACTAAAAAAAATGTATTTGTTGCAATGCAATTAAATTTTGCGAGATTTCAATCTTAAAAAAAAAGTTTGGTGGCGTACAACTCTCAACCATTCCTGTGTGCGTGTCGTTGGCAGGAAAGGAGGGGACCTACATTTTTGTTTGCCGAGCCCGAACGGCTTGATGAGAGGAACTTATTCATGACAACAGATATGGAGGATTTGTCAGTTTCTTGCTGGAGGCAGTACCTCAGAAATAATTTTAGTTGGCAGCGACTGGGAATCGAATCCAGACCTTGGGGATGACATTCCAACGCACTAACGATTGTGCCACGAGGTACTACGAGATTTCAGTTTGCGCGATTTTTTAATTGAGGGATTGTTTAAAGTGGGATATTGTAACTGCGAAATTTCAAATGCGAGATTTTAATTTACAAGATTTTGTACTCAAACCGGAAGGCCATCTCCTGATCGTGATAAACGGTCAGGTAGGTAGGTAGAAATGGTGGCACAGGCATCATACTCCTTCTCGGTGCCCAATTAGCGCTGAATTGCGCCGTTTTAATACCATAACTCGTTTGACCTGTGGATGAAAGTAGATTAAAGTGAGGATTTGTAGACGTCCTCTGAGGATCATCTTCAATGCTTAGGGACTCGGGAAAGTGTTTTTTTGGTTTATTCAAATGATTCCTCAGGGGCAGTGGCGACGTGGCGTATCCAGAAAAATGTTTGGGGGGGCCCACCTGAATAATTTTTTGAAATGAACTGTCACAAAGCTCTTGTACTGTGCATACTTTTTTTATAAACGTTTTTTGAAGGATTCAGCATCCAAAAGAGAACTCACATGATACTGAGAGTAATTGTGCTTTTAAAATGCTTCTAGAGCTTTTTTTATTTTTTTGAGGGGACGAGATACTAAATATCCTACTTCAGCATTATGTGAAGTGGCTTTTCCAAAAAGCACACAATATTTACAAAATGCACCTTCGTTAATCTTTCAATAAGTCAACCATTCATATTTTGTTAACCAAGAATATTGAAATGATCTTTTATGAGATCCTTCTTATGCGACTGAGTGTATGTAATGTATGCATGTATTTTACGCATATTTTCGCACCTACTTGCAATTTTAAGCTTGTTGGCAAAACTAATTTTAGCACCTACATAACACTCTCCTTATTCCTCCCAAAAACTCAAGCACGGCATCTTACCTAATCTAAATGCTCCCCTTTGTTTTGTTTTTGGTTTTCACAATTGATATTCACGTTCACGAAATCAAATAAAAAAAATGGAAAACAGGTTTTGGGGGGAAAAGTACGAAACATTTTTCTCTCTCTCCTCTTTGATCGAGATTGAAGCGGTGCTGTTGAAAGTACTATAGTACTGCTTTCGGCAATTTCGTACTACCGTCTCCTCGTTTCACATTCAAAAAACTATTTTTTCAAAGTTCTTGTATCCAAAACATTTTACACAAACAGCAAGGTGTAAAGTCAACCTTAAAAAAAATTTATTTCGTTTCTAAATTTAATGTAAATATTAAAGCAAGATTTTTAAATATCAATGTTTTTAATATTGCAATTCTTGTTGCAATAATTCAAACTAAAATGGAAGAAAAATTTCTGGTTGTTAGTAAATTCAAAATGAAAGTACTTAGTCAACATTTAATATTTTATAGAAAGTTATGAATTATTCAAACGAAATGTTTGGTCAGTGTTTTACTGACAAAAATCATTAACTGCGAATAACTTTTTTTTGTTTTTTTTTTGAATATTTAAAATGCTCATGTTTTTGTACCTTTGTTATGCTATGTTATTTTTTTAGTTAAAATCACGCATTGTATAAGTTTTGTGCTTATTTTCTTAAGATGCTTTAATAACAATAATTGTTATTTTGAATGCATAATATTAATCTAATAGTAGTAGTACCTCGTGGCTTGATGGTTAGTGCGTAGGACTATCATGCCGAAGGTGTGGGTTCGATTCCCAGCCGTGCCACCTAAAAACAGAAATGTTTTATTCGAGGAACTGCCTCTTCCGAGGAACTGACAAATCCTCCAAGAGTATACTTATCATGAAAACAGGCGCGGATCCAGGATTTCGTTCAGGGGGGGGCAATTTTCGTGAGTTTCCAAAATCTTGATGAGGTCTACAGAAAATTTGAGTACACTTTATACGGCTCTACACGCCTGGTCACACAAAGCAATATGAATTGATGAGTTCTAAATTTGAAGAAAGCAAGAAGTCCTTAATAACTGACTGCCACAGTGTCTCGAACAGCGGGTACTTTCAACTTTGTGAAATGAAGTTTTGCTGTTTGTGGCTTTAGAATGGTGTTTTTGAGTTCCCTCTGGGTGTGTGTAACACCACAATTATGCTCGGAAATCATAATGGCACAGTGGTATGTTCCTATTCAGACAGATGACGTTCGGGTTCAAGTGAAATTTTCAGCCCCTTTTTTAGCTTGGAATTTATCCTAACTTTGCCAGTAAAAGGCCGTTTTCGAGAACGTCATCAACGTCAAAAACACATTTTTCGAAATGTACTCTAACGCAAACTGCAAAAGTCTTCTGTTCAAAAAGGCAAATACAAGTTTTACTGGATAAGCATTGTGTTCGATAATGCAGTTTGTTAAAGTCACATGCTCGAAAACATCATATGTGGTGCAGTTCTGCAATACAAACATCGAGTTGGCAACAAAAATATTGAGAAGCCGGAGAACGTGTTCATCAAATTCAAATGCGTTTGCAAGAAAATTGAAGGACGTTGATAAAAAAGATTTTGTGCAAACAAAACCATTGCATTAATTTGACAAAAGCTGTATTTTAGCAAAACTAACTGTACTGGTCGTCTAGTCTTCGTTAACTTTTGGCGTCGGACGTAAAGAGCGTCCACCGACCGCTCTTTCGTAAGTGGGCGAATGCAAAAATCAAAATGTTGGAAGCAATCAAAAAAAATCCTTAAATTAATTTATATCACATCGAATTTTTGTGGTTTCGCAAAGTTAATAATTAAAAGCCTATCACTCTGTGTTGTGAATAAGTATACGAAAATTAAAATTGAACAAACAATTACCTACATATTTATATTTTTTTTACTTTCAACCACTTAAGTGCATTATGGGTGACTTATGAAACTGACGTTTCGGAAAGCTACTTTTCGGTCGGTTTTGACATAAGTTTCCGACAGCTTCCGCCTATTATAGTTCTACCTTAACTTTCGTTATACATTTTACTAACAATATATTTGGCCTTCGTTAAGTTTTAATAAAAATGTTTCATATTGGCTCAAAACATCGTTTGCAGAGTTGCCACACTCTTGCAGATCGATGCAAAGCAATATTCGCGTCGAAAAATTACGATCATTTGACAGTCGAATCGGCGTTGACTTGAAGCTTTCAAAAATGGCCAAAAACAACTATCCTTAGGTGTAAAAGTTCCATCCAACTTCTCTTGAGCAGTGACTGCTGAAGTCGTTTTCCTGGTTTCTCTCCAATCTTCTTCTTTGGATACGTAGGTACTCTTCGCCAGTTTAATAATATGGAACACGGAAGTTCCTGAAATGCATCCACAAAATTCACAAAATTCTCACGAAAACTTATATACATCAAAAACGTATCTTATGGCTAAAACAGATGTGCAGCACGTCTGCACGCCTCACTGCGTACAGCGCTGAACTCGCAGTGCATGTGCATACTCTAAAGGTGCGCGTATCCATTTCAGAGTAAAAAGACGGCGAGCAGCTCTGAAGAAGTTCTCGAGCGTAACTGGCCGAACAGAATGGTGTAGCTGTAGTTGTCGCGTGTAGCACTGTCAAAGTAGAAAGATACAAAAATAGTATACAATGGAAACGCACATTTAAATATTTATCATAAACAGAACTTGATCACCCTTTTAGTTTTAGTTTTTAGTTTTTTGGTATTTTTTAGTAACTTTTATAAGCAAATGTAGTTTATTATTTTAAATTTGATTAGATGTCTATGTTCTGTAGATAAGAGCATTTGAAGCAAAGTTAGAAATTTTGGAAGCTAATTAAATTGACGTAATTTAAAGTTTTAATTTGTATTTTTAAATTAAAATTGACTTGAAGCATTGTATATGCAATCTATAGTATTCTCATGAAACACGATTTTGTAGGTAGACATTTGGTCGATAGGTTCGCTGTGATCGCCTTACCGAGATCCCTTAACAAAAATTAGTATTACATTTGGACGCATAGATGGCCACGAGCTTTTTTTCTTCATGAGAATACTATAGAATTTATATACAATGCTTGAAGGTTGAAAATTTAGATCGGTCTCCCTACCGCCTCTTCCGTTACATTTAACTATAAAAAACCACTAACAAATTTGTAGAGTAGGGTTGGAGGTGAAGCAATAACTTTTGAAATCATTATTTGTCAAATTGTGAAATTTTTCATTCACAGCATTTTGAAAAGTGAAAATCAAATCGATTTGGGATTCAATCTGCTTCCTAAATTGACTTTTCTCATAAAATGTTATACAGTAATGTAGCCAGACATTTATTTTTTGATTAAAGACCTTAACTTTGAAGATCGGACATCTAAAACTGAAGTTATAAGCTTTCCACTCAGTCTATTTGAAGGCAAATTGTGCATAGTGGAACTTTTCTTAACTGAAAGCCTGGTCAACCATCGGCCAACGCACAACTTCTCATTGCTGCAACGTTGCGCTGTCAAGAAAAATTTTTATAATCGTATAACGAAATAACCTTTTTTTTTATTAAATTTTATTAAATTCATATTTATGCTAGAACGAATCTTGCCCAGGGGGGGGCAATTGCACCCATTGCCCCCCCCCCCTTGTATCCGCGCCTGCATGAAAAAGTGCTTCTCATTTAGCCGTTCGGACTCGGCAAAAAACTGTAGGTCCCCTCCATTCCCGCCAACAAACACGCACACAGGAATGGTGGTGAGTTGTAAGTCACTAGGCCCTGGTTCTCCACGAGCTGTTGCGCCACCCAATTCCGAACGATTTATCGAATTATGCGGTTTGACTCAAAAATCGGTCGATAAATAAAAAAATCCGAAAAAAGTTACCGCAACCCTCAACGTCAGCTAGGGGTCTATCTCAAACAAACACAAACAACCGTTTCAGAACTTGGGAGGCTCGAGAATCTGAGCTCCCTCTAAGTCTCTAAGATTTATGAAAAAGTTTCAGTTAATCATGTACATTATGATGAAATCACCTAAATAATAATATGATCCCTCAATACGCCACTGCACATGACCAATTTTACTACATATAATAAGCCTCTTTTTGTTTTTCTTTTCAGTTAAGTATAGTTATAGCTGGTAATGAAATATGGCCTCTAGAAAGGCCGGACGGTATGCCAAACATAGTTTCCTTAGAAGTAATGTGTGGGAAGGATCACATGGACGTGCATTTAACATTTTCTCATCCATTTGAAGGAATCGTCAGCTCAAAAGGTTTATTTCAATTTTTCTATTTCTTTAATTTTGAAAGCTTCGAATTCATACTGTGTTTTTTTTTTTTTTGGTATTTATTTTTGTATAAGGACAACATAGCGATCCAAGATGTGTATACGTTCCCCCATCTACGGGTAAAACTTTCTTCTCCTTCAGAATATCATATTCACGCTGTGGCACTAAGCCTGATTTACATGGCCAATTTTACGAGAATACGGTAAGTCTATACCATAGGCTTTATTAATTAAGCCAATGATTTACATTTGTTTTCTAGCTAAGTTTTTTTTAATAAAAACAAATCTTCTCATTGCAGGTGGTCGTACAGTACGACAAAGACCTACTTGAGGTTTGGGACGAAGCCAAACGCCTCCGATGTGAGTGGTTTAATGACTACGAGAAGACCGCATCTAAGCCTCCGATGGTAATTGCAGACTTAGATGTAATCCAACTCGACTTCAGAGGTGAGTTATCATTGGCAAATATACATTTATGTATGTATGTATGTTTGTGTATTTCGATTCAATTTGTTGCTCCACACTTTGCCCCATCCAAGTGGGATCCTGTCCGATTGATTGGATTCACCTCTCAAGCCTACCAGATCGGGTTGGTTTGAGTGGAGAGCTATCCCGTTTGAAGTGTGACGTTGTTGAATTATAAATTCCATAATAATTGGTTGCATCATAATCATAATTATACAACAATTATATTAAGGTTTATTACTTTACTCTTAATAGGCGACAACGTCGATTGCTGGATGGAAATTCAACACGGCAAAGGACCATGGGCACCTCCGGTAAGTGGCATCGTGCCACTGGGATCGACACTTACACTTGTTGTTGCCATCAATGATTATCGTGGTAAGATAATTTCCATCAGCTAGTTTAACATGATTTTTAATAATAAGTGTATAATTAAATTATTGAAAGTTACACGCAAATGCGCATGTGCGATAAAAGGATCTATGCTCTATCATGCATGTGGTTATGTTAAAATATATAAAACTATCTACTGGTTTATGAGATTGCGCTTCAAGAGATTTCTCACTAAAATCACTTTCTTTCACAATCAATTTTCAAAGCTATTAGAGAAACTGTTGGATGCTTAAAATAATTCAATAAATGATCTATTTTTGTAGCTTAAGTATGGAATTTTATCATGTGGTAGGTACCTATTATAATGAATGTTGGTACTTAAGGACTTGTTTTGTATTATATTTTGCAAAAACAAGAGTTAGGCTCACACTTACTCTCATTTTAGCTTGAAATATACGAAGGTACTACGAGTATATGGCAAGTTGGAAAAAGAAAAAAGTGGTTCTCACAATTCTGTCTTTCTATTTGCTGAGCTACAGCCTAAACGACTGGGTTGATTTTCTTTAAACTTTGTACATAGCGGTTTTTTTCTACATTTTTTTAGAACTTAACATATCGGTACCTACCCTACAAGCAATTTAACAAATTGCTCCACAGATGTTTTAAAAATAAAATGCACGACTGGATCGCACGTACTTGCTCTTAAGTTCAAGTTGTGTGGGACTTAAGAACTTTAAAAAATATTCAATCAATTATAGAAAAAGTATAAAATCGTTCTTTTAATTGTATAAACAGTCTGATAAATAACTTAGAGCTCAAAAAAAAGTATGCCATTTGATGACTCGAAAAAATTTTAATATATGCAAAAAAAAAAATTAAAATCCTTGGAGCCGTTTTCTTAAAAATTAATTTTTTATATATAAAATTTTTGTAACATTTTTCAAAAAAAAAAATTGGTATGCCAATTTTGAGCATATATCAAAACACATTTAAAACTGAAATTTCAAAACAATTCATCAACGCGATTTTGAAATATTGAATTTTCAAAAAAAAATTTTGAATCTTTTTTTAAAAATCCAAAATTTATTTTTTCAAAAATTTTGGTATGCAGTATTATTTATATTTTAACAAAGCTTTTGTGCAAAAATTTTTATTGAAATCGGATGAGTGGTTAATGAGAAAACCAAACATCAAAAATTAGCTCGATTATCTTTATTTTTGAGAAAGTTGTCCTGCTAAGTTCATATGAAGTTACCAGGACATCCATTTTTTCGCAAACCAAAAATGCAATAAAATTTTGTTTGCGTAACTAACTCGCAATTAATTAGTTCTCAATGAAAAACTTTTTTCAGCTCAATTATCTTTATTTTTGAGAAAGTTGTCCTGCTAAGTTCATATGAAGTTAGCAGGACACCCATTTTTTCGCAAACCAAAAATGCTATAAGTTTTTTTTTTTGCGTAACTAATTCGCAATTAATTAGTTGTCAATATCATTTTTTTTTAATCGTTTATACACATTTTTGAGAAAGTTGTCCTGCTAAGTTCATATGAAGTTGGCAGGACACCCATTTTCTCGCAAACCAAAAAAGCAATTAATTTTTTTTTTGCGTAACTAATTCGCAATTAAGTAGCAACTAATGATAGGATAGTTTTTAACATGAATTTCCAAAAGTGTCCTGCTAACTTTATATACATTGGTTTTACAGGCGTAAGACAAGCTAATTTGAAAAAAAAAATGTGTGAGTACCGGGACTCGCGTGGAAGATGTGTAAACATTCGTTTTCACCTGAAGGTAAGGGATCGGGTCATTACCACGTATGGCAAAAATTAGGAATCTGTAATACAAGCGCTAAAACAAAATGGTTGCACGACACAAATTATTATAATGAATTTACCCATTTAAAAACACCTTCCGAGAAAACTTTATGACGTCACAAAGTTGTTCCTGGATTCAAAGTTAAAGTGTCAAAAAGTAACTTTGAGTACATTTTTCAAACTCATCTCTTTGATTCTTTGCTGAAATCACGATGTTTTCATTTCGAGTTATCTTTTGTTTGCTTCTCGATCATTCAGTTTGGAATGGATATCATTTTTTTAATATGTAATAGTTTAATTTTATTATCCCCCAGATCTGATCCGCATTAGATTATCATAGGGCGTTTTCCTTTGGAGGTGGCGAAGTACTTGCAAGTACTTTGCCAGCTTTTTTCAATGGAACACATCAAACTGCTTTCCCATGTAAAATGTATCTACTCGCGCATGAGAGCATGTGCAGTTGGTAGTACTAGATTAGGGTTTTCATCTACTCGCAAGTACTTCGCCACCTCCAAAGGAAAACGGCTATAATAAAACAAACAGAATCCCAGGGCGACAAGAGTGTTATATACCTATCCGATCCCCGTTTATCCTTTTGTTTCTGTATTTTCTCTCTACTCTATTCTCTATTTTCTCCCTATCTTCAACACAAAAAGCCATCTACCTGTGAGAGAAAAAACTCATTTTTGCAAAAAGTACAAAGGGTGTATGGTCAGAATTAATTTGCAAATCGAAATCCAAAAGCAAGGTCGGATTTTGTGTTGTTTTTGTAATACATGTATGCATATGCATATACAATCCAGATCAGATCTGGGGGAAAATATAAAGCTAATATATTTTTATTTTTATTGATTTTACCTTCGATAGTGAGTTTGGAAATTTTTTTCCAGGTTTTGCGACATTTTTTTATCTGATTTGATCGATTTGTAGTAAAGAAATTTGTGCAAGTAATGAATGATAAAAAAATGGAAATATTTTTGCTATTCAATTTTGTGCTAGAATGAAGTTAAATGAAATTTAATTTGAAAAATGAATGCATTTTCGAAGTGCTGATAAAAATTCTTTTCAATAATGAAATCACAAATTCTTCTTGAATCTTAATTCCAAATTTATTTCGACTTTTTTTCACCCAATTTGTTTGACAGATCAGCGATATTTTTAGCTTTTGTCGTTCCTAAATGAAAAGTAACTTTTTTAAATATGACATAACAACACTTCTTTTTGACACATTAACCACAGCCAACTAGAGAAACAGAAAAGAATGCGCCACTTAGCAAATCATGTTATGACATTTCAAATCAAGAAATTGCAAATAACACTTAATATCGCAAACCAAAATTGCCACCCGCGATTGCAGAGATTAAAATCAAAAGCAGCATATGGATACAAAATAATGAAATAAAAAATTAAATTTCTAGAAAAAAAAAGCAACAAAATCTTCACCTGGCAAAATGTATGTCAAATATCTCTGTCAAGATGTGATTGCATCTTGACATCCAATCAAGATATGAAACGGAGTGACTCCATTAGATATTTAATGTCAAGACGAACATTCTGAGAGAAATTATCTACTGTGGAGTCGGGGTGTAAGGAATTCACTCCACTTAGCAAATACCAAAACCATTGGGTATAAAATGAAAACTACCTTACCTATTCGAGTTTACAGAGTTCTACTTACCTATAACAAACAAAATGGTTCCAAACGGAACCGTGAGCCCATATCCGTTAGAGCCGATTTTCAATTTTACCCATACCGAGCGCTAAGATGTTTACACATCAAAAAAGTACATCAAAAAATGATTAACAGGCACAACGAAATGGAAAGGCTTATAATAATAATTCTATGCGAGCTACAGCTAATCAAATTATCCTTGAACACACAACACACGTGAAGAAAATGAAGCATTTTCTGCGATTTGTGATGGTGAGCGCGGTAACTTGCAGAAGGGGAAGGGGGATGAAATATTTTAAAATTTAAGTGTAGAAAATTGACGTTCTCTTTTGTGTTTCTTCTCCTATCCAATCCAACCAATCGAATCTTGTCTTTCATTACGAAATTACGAAAAACACAAAGAGGAAAACAAAATCTGCGGAGTAATTTTCTTCACATCTGAACATTTTGGTTCTTCACGTGTAAGGGGCCAGTTATAGGGTTGGCTATGAAATCTCGCATAACAAAATCTCGCAATTACAAAATCTCGCAATTACAAAATCTCGCTTTTCATGATCCCGCAATTACAAAATCCCGCTTTTCATAATCTCACAATAACGAAATCCCGCAAACTAAAATCTCGCAATATTGAATTGCATTGCAACATATTCATTTTTTTAATCAAAATCTCGCAAATTAAAATCTCGCGCGAGATTTGTCAATGCAATGTCAATGCAATTCAATTTTGCGAGATATCCTACCTACTGCAAAATATAATCCAGTGTCTGGGGTACTTTTAGACCACACTGTTATTTATTAATTTGAGCTTTGTATTTTTCCATATTATTGTTTTCAAAAGAACAAGAAGGAGAGAGAACATAGAGATATTATATCCAGTTGTAAAATGTCAAGTTCAAATCGCATTACTCGTATTTGGCCTTGAACAAGAAAATACTTTTAGTTCCATTATAAACGCGTAAAAGACAACCAAAATGATCAAAGAGGTTATTAACAGTAATAAAGGATTTACAATTTTTTTTTATTGAAGGGTACCTATAGTTATTATTTGGAATGAAAAATTATACACAGTGCTATTGGCTAGGTATATTCTCAAAAAAAAAGACAAATTTTTCTAAAAGCCGTGTGCGATTCGTTGGTGTGAAATTTGAAGTTGCGAGAATTTGATTTCCGAGATTTTAAATTGCGAGATTTTGGTTGAAATTTGCGAGATTTTAAGGTTCAAGATGTAAATGCGAGATTGTAAAAAGCGAGATTTTGTAATTGAGAGATTATGAAAAACAAGATTTTTAATTTGCGAGATTTCGTTATTCGAGATTTTTAAAAAATGCGAGATTTCGTTTTTCAAGATTTTGGTTTGCGGGACATCGTAGCGCTCCCCCAGTTATAGCGATCAGGAAATACATCAGGGAAAGTTGAAACATATAAAATATGAATACTTTTTCCTGTTGGTCGTTTATAGCGAACAGGAAAAATATGTCAGTTGGCAAGCTGAACACATGTGAATATTATGCACACATACAATCCACCGCAAAATTTTACTGATTAAAAAGCATACGAACAATTTTTTCGTCCACAATTCTGTCAGTGGAACAGGAAAAAATTGGAACGAACGAAATACCAATTTCTGTCATAATTTGGAGCTGTTTCGACATTATTCTAATTCAGATATTTGATATAGCATTCGCACATTAAATTAACCAAATCGCAAATAGGTTTAACCTAAACGCAAATAAGTTTCACCCAAGCGCAAATAGATTTAACCCAAACGCAAATAGAATTAACCTAATCGCAATTCGAATTAAACAAAACGCAAATAGAGTTAAACTATTAACAAATCATTTTAACCAAAACGCAAATTGAATTAACCCGGACTCAACTTGTTGTTCCAGCTGTGTGGTGAAGAAATGGAAGGCCTATAACAGAAAGAATAGTTCACCATAAGATTTTGACAAAACCCCAATTGTAAATTCAACTAGTTTTGCGCATTTTTCCAAGAACTTACCAAAAATAAAAGGCCAATCCCTTAATAATGGTTTTTAACAATTATGGATAATACCAAAATCCATTAGACCCAAAAAGTACACCGGGAACAATAAATCAAGCTAAGGTTTATTCAATTTGCATTTTGGTTAAAATAATTTGTTAGTAGTTCAACTCTATTTGCGTTTTGTTTAATTCGAATTGCGATTGGGTTAATTCTATTTGTGTTTGGGTAAATCAATTTGCGCTTGGGTGAAACTTATTTGCGTTTAGGTTAAACCTATTTGCGATTTGGTTAATTTAATGTGCGAATGCTATAAACTTCATGAACATGAAACTTGGTATATATTTGAGATCTCATTACTTTTTTTTTGGCTGACTTCTTACGCAAAGGTTTCTTGTACATATAAGAACTTTTGGCTCTTATTTCAACATTTATGTTTTTGTTGTGATCGCTATAACCGGCCCCTTAATAACTCACACATCGTACCTTACCATCAAAGGCGTGTGAAGTCCCTAATGTCCTTCATTTTGTTTTGCATAAAACTGCTGCAGAAAGGTTGAACAAACCAAGATATGAAGTCCGGACTCTATTCGATATAAAATGACAACGAAAATGATATCTTTTTTCTTCCTCGCACTAACTTAATTTTAAAATCTTAAACGTTATTATCCATCAGAATGTAAAATTGCCCGCTTTAAAATCGAATCCCCCCCCCTGAGGGGCGTGGGCCACACGTCGGGAAACACTACCCTAAGCCCATAATCAGTAGCTTAAAATAAAAATTTGAAAAATTAGGAATTTTTATTTTTTGTATTTAGAGTCATTTTGTGCCTATCTACCTCTGATTTTCAAAAAACCAGAGTAAAAGGACCACCCTAATGCCAATCGGGCTTGGCAGTCGAAAGTGCTTGCCAGACGAGTCAAACGTTTTTAAATTTAATAATAACAGGTATTGGCTAATTTGAAAAATTTGTAAAGTAAAAAGTTTAAACTTGGTGTAGGTATGCTTTATTCGTGGACATATAATAGTCAACAAATAATGACCAGGGAAGTATTCTGCAATTCATTTTTTGTTTTCTTTTTTCAATTTACTGCAATAAATTAAATTAACATACCTACTTTTACAGTGCTGGTTTTTGAATATAAGTACATTTATAATAAATGGGTTGGGTACGAAATCTAGCAAATTAAAATCTTGCACTCAAATCTCGCAATTAAAAAATCCCACTTTGCATAATCTGGCAATTACATAAGATCCCGCTGTTCAAAATTTCGCAGTAACAAAATCCCGCAAAATTTAATTGCATTGCAACAAATACGCGCGATATTTTAATTTGCGAGATTTTGATTACAATTTTTTTTTTTGCAATGCATTTAAATTTTCGAAATATCCTACCTTCTGAAAAATATGTAAATCTTTCAGACTTTTACTTCACACCGTTAATCAATTGTTTCTGTTTATTTTAAAAGAGATTGTACATCCAGCGGCCAAATCATGTAAAATTAAAGGTCTGGTCAAACAGAGCGCGGTCCGGCGATCTTTGTAAAAATTTACAAAGAAGATTTTCCCGTCGCGTTCTTACTTTCCCAGTAAAGTATTGACCGTCCCGTCGGACCGCGTTCTGTTTGACCAAGCCTTAAAACGATCGCACAATATCGTTTGCATCATTGCTATCTCTATCATATCTGTAGAGAATAATAAAGTATCTTCAAAACGGTATCGTCCGATTGTTTTCGTTTTACGTGATTAGGCCCCAGTTATAATGTGTCATGTGAAAATTGCTTTAATCTTAATTGGCCTCGAACTCGAAAATTTTTTTAGTTCCATAAATATTTGACACTTTATTTCTTCTTAGGAACGAACTACAGAAAGTTTGACCTACGACAACAGTTGTTCAAGATTGCAAGGTAAATATTTCTCGTGTACACACTTTTGCCTTCCGACCGAAAAGGATTGAATTAAATCGATGCAAGAAATGTTCATCAAATTTTACAACTCAGTAGATGAGAACCAAAACTCGTCATATCCACTTTTATAAAAAATTGAGATTTCGATGCAGATTTGTTAAGCTGGATTTTAAAGAAAATTTGACAGCCCCACTCCTCTAATGCTACATTTCTACCTAATGCTGATCTGAGATTTAATAAGATTTACCTAAATCTTCTTTAAATCTCGAAGATTTACCATACAAATTTATTTCGTAAATCTTGAAGATTAAAAATAAATCTTGTTAAATCTTCCTAGGACAAATACTTTTACAGATCAAACTAACCTTTTCTGCTATGGCGCTTAAGGATTCATTCATGGCTGAATTCAGTTCTTCACAAATGAAACATTCTATCTCACTTCCTCTTCATAAGAAAAAACGAAACACAATTTGCATTTTTAGACGTGATGTCAAAATAAATCTTTTTTAATCTTTTTGTGCGGTGGAAACACCAAATAGATTTAATAAATCTGAACCGAGGTAAGCCTTTTGTTTAAGTATAGCATAATACCCTTTAATATTTATGTCAAAGGTCTTTATTGTTTCCAAAACTCTCCATATCCACAGTCCGATTTACATCAAAACTTTCTATATCCATTAAGCGGGCCATTCACGTTAAAACTGTCGCAAGGATTGTCCGACAAATTTCAGTCGTATACGACAGGTTCTACCATGAATGTCCTTGTTGTACATCGGAACATGCGACTAATGACAGGTTGGAAGTCCGTTGAAAATTTCAACGAACCTTGCGACACGTCCGAATGGTCGTATAGTGAACGGCAGTTTTTGAGACAGTCCTTGCGACCGAACTATTCAGTCTACGAATAATATCCATAGTTTTTATTTTGTTTCTAGCAGACGAAATAAATAAAAAACAAATTGAAGGAATTTTTTGACACACTGTTCGTAAAACTAGTTCGCAACGTGTGTGCGTACTTTCGACAATCGTTGCAACAGTCCCATCGACAGCCTGTGTGACAGTCCTAACGTGAATGGTCCGCTTTAGGCGTGTTCAGGAAAATGAGATCTCAGATGGCTCAGTGTCAAAAACTGAGCAAGCGAATACAAATATTTTCTTTCCTCAGTTATTTGACGCAAAATTTCTGAGGAATCATGTTCACGAGACTAAGATGGCTGAGGGCTCTGAGATCTCATTATCCTGAACTCGCCTATTGTATGCAGTAGGTTGCTTTCAAAACTCTTCTTATCCATTGCTATTGATTATGTCATATTAGAAGTAACTAAAATATTCATGGGTTTTTATTGAAAACATTTTTAAATGGATCATTGAAGATTGGAAAGTAGCAGAGTGCTTTTGAGAGGGGGGCGGATGGTGTTGAAACTGGCCAAATTCAATCATTTGCAGCAAAACCCTTCATATCCAAAATTAATTATTAAATATCTTCCAATATATTTTTTGCTCTAAATCATTATAATATATAGATAAAAAGATTATTTATTATACAAAACAAAATCTGTTCTAATAGTCTAATTTCCACATTTTCTACATTTCCACCTGACGCTAATCTGAGATTTAATAAGATTTACCTCAAATCTTCTTTAAATCTTGAAGATTTACCATACAAATATATTTCGTTAATCTTGGAGATTAGAAATTAATCTTATTAAATATTCCTAGGACAAAGAGTTTTACAAATCGAACTAACCTATTTTAACATGGTGCTGAACGATTCATTCGAGACTCGATTCAGTTCTTCATTGTTTGACACGAATAAAACATTCTATCTCTTTCGCACTTCATAAGAAAAATTGAAGCGCCATTTGCATTTTTGAAAGTGTTCTCAGATTTAATCTTTTTAAAATCTTTTTGTGCGGTGGAAACATCAAAAAGATTTATTAAATCTAAACTGAAATAAACCTTAGGTGGAAACATAGCATAAGAGCCAACGACATAAAAAGTCAAGTCATTTGCGTAAACTTGTAAGTCATATCAGTAATACCTTGAAGGTGTTGAACCATTAGCCGTTGTCTGCCTACCTAAGCACGAGACAAACAGGTGTAAAATTTGACGTACATTTTTTACATGACCCTTTATAAACAATAAATTCTGACGTTCATCAATTTTTAAAATTTTAATAGCTTCTCCATTATTTTGAAATTAAAAGTGAAAATAAAAGAACGTACGAATAAATTTTTGTAGTTAAAACTTTAAATTATCCAAAATAGTGAACTTAAACGGCACAGGAGCATTAGCTTTTGGTCGATATTTCTGTACTAACTTGATGAATAAAACTGCCTATAACCTGTTGCACCATCCTACAAAATAGGAAGTACAAGCATTTTTTCCACAATTTCATTAAAATTCCAGATTTTGTGTTTTCAATGTTTTTATTTTCTTTTTTTCAAATAAAAAATGGTTTACAATTTAAAATCACAAACGAATTGTAGGTACCTACTTGTGGTGATCCACAAAGTAGTCGTAAACGTAGTAAAGTTGTAAACTGGGTAAATCTGTCTTATTTTCCATAAAAATTGTAACAGATTTTAAAAGCTTACCTATATCGTTTACGATGGCTTTACGCTACTGTATGAACTCCCTTGAATCGTTTTGTTTATCTTTTTAATCTAGTATCATGCTAAAAGTGCTTAAGCATCGTTCAATTTTGCAGCCACATTCATTAGCATTAGCTAAAACACCTCTCAATGGGTGAATAGTTACGCAGTTCATAATTCATAATTAAGGCTCTATTCAACGTTGCGTAATTCCTTATTAATTTCTGCCTTATTAGAATCCGCTAAACAGATGAATAGTTATGAACTGCATAAGGATTTATGTAGCCACTATATAACGTTACAAAAACCCTTATTCATAAAACATTTCCCCATCCATTTAAGTTATGCAACGCTTGGGTCAAATAAATAAAGTAGAGTAAATTGGGGTAATGTGGTATAGGCATTTATTTCAAAAACGAAGCATGCTTCTACAACGGTGCTTGATTCAGCAGACGGTGATTATAATAAAAGTAATAATGGGTATTTAAACAACTCTAAAATCGTCCATTAATTCGTCAAAATTGTTGAAATCCGTAAGTGTGTGCAGCTAAGTTTTTTTTAGGGTGGAACAAAAAGTGTTTGTGCGCTTTGAAAGCGAAAAAAAAAAACTGACAATACTGCCAAGGTAGTTGAACTGTTCCACTACTTCAACTGGCGTCTCCTGTAGAATAATACGCTGCTGTGTGGAGCGGCCTGTGAGCATTATTTTTGTCTTTTTGCTGTTTATTCTTAGACCACTCGACTCTCCCTTCACTTGCAGTGTTTGGCACATCCCGTTCATGATCCACGAACATGAGGTAAAGCGGTGATTGAAATTCCATCGACTGCTCGAGGACGATACGCAGGGTGTTGATATGGTCGACACACGATCGACCACTGCGGAAGCCAGCTTGATGCCTCTTGAGTGTAGACTCGATTCTATCCTTTATTCGCTCGAGAATGATGGTTGCCATTAGTTTTGGGAAAACGGACAAAACGGTGATACCACGCCAGTTGTTGCAATTCTTTAAGTCACCTTTCTTTGGCAACTTAACAATCACACCATCCTTCCAATCCCTGGGATAGTTTTCGTTTTCCCAAATGCTTTGTATCAACGGATGTAAAATACTAGCCGCTGTTACAGGATCGGTTTTCAGGAATTCAGCTGGTATTCCGTCCAGTCCAGCTGCCTTGTTGTTTTTGAGGAGATTTATTGATGTAAGGATTTCCGATTCTGACGGGGGTTCGATGTCAATACCCCTATAGGACATGCGCATCTCGTTTAGTTGGGGCACTTCAGCACTCTGTTCAACTGAATCCTCATTTAGCAGGGCACAAAAATGGTTCTTCCATCTACGAAGCTGATTCTCAATTGATACCAAATGTGTGCCATCCACATCCATTACAGGATGATTCGTGTTGCTTTTTTTCCCGATCACGTCTTTGGCTTTGGTACAATTCCCGGATATCTCCTCTTCTGGCAGCGATTTCCGCATTATCTGCGAGTCCATCCAACTTCACCCTCTTGTCACGTCTCACACAGTGATAGACCAACTTATGTGCAATGCGGTACTCTCTTCGCAAGTCAGCCTTTCGTTGAACATCTGCTTCGGCATTTATTTGGATTTTCAACGATTTGCGAAGTTCGATCTTATCCCAGGTGTCTTGGGATATCCAAGAGTCTCTACGTCTCGTTCGCTTGGGTACAGTTTCGGATCCAGCCTCCATAAAAACACTTTTAATTTCACCCCACATCTCATCAATTGTTGAATTCTGGATTCCGTTTAATGACGAGGCTCTGTCGCTAAGGGTGGTGACATAGTTTCGACATATGTTGGGGTCATTCAAAGCATTAGTATTGAATTTTGAGCTCCTTGCTGCATCCTGCGCTGGTCTTTGTATGGCAGCGGTTCGTTGTTTGAGACTCATCAAAACCAAATTGTGGTCGCTTCCCACATCGGCATTTCTTATACTCTGGACATCACACATAGACTTCCTCCATCGCTGCTGAATCATGATATGATCAATTTGGTTTTCGGTTTGACCATCCGGGTGCACCCAGGTAATTTTGTTGCACGTCTTATGCTTAAATACAGTCCCACCTATCACAAGACGATTCGCGTTACAAAAATCGACAAGCAAGTCACCATTTTCATTCCGTGACCCCAAGCCATTTCTTCCCATCACGCGTTCCAGTTCGTAATTGTCTGAACCGACTTGGGCATTAAGATCTCCCATAACGACTATGATGTCGGCTCTCGGAACACTACTGTAAACCGAGTTAAGATGAGTGTAGAACGCGGTTTTGTCTTCCTCTGTAGCACTGAATAATTGTGACGTTACGAATTTTTGAACGAAACCTTGCTGTCATTAATCTCGCAGAAATGGGCGCCCAAGAGATCAAACTACGCCTCGCTTCTTCGTTCAACATAATTCCGACACCATGCAGTCTTTGGCCACCCTCTCTTTCATCCTCCCCGGAATACAGCATTCTCGTCTGTCCAGTGTCTGATCTGTATTCAGCTCTTCCTCTCCACTTAGTTTCACTTATGCCCAGGATACTGATCTCTAGGCGAAGCATTTCACGCTCAACCTGCTCGTATCTACCATCGCTGTACAAGGATCGAACGTTCCATGCTCCGATTTTCGTACGTATGCGGTAGCCAAAAGTAACATTTGCGCTTCTTGAAAGATTTCTTCTATTTGTCAACGATTCATTTATTATTATGGCGTCTTGATTGACGCTGGTACACGAAAGATGCCGCACCCCCAAATCCGATGTGCGGTTTACTGCAACCGAAGCTGCAGAAGGATTCTCCATAAAATGGTTACCTCTAGGGGACTCATTTCCATTTGTTGTCATAATTCATGTATTTGCATATATCCTTCCACCATGGTGTTTTCCGAGATATGATTAATAACATACATAAGCTCAGATTTGACAGGCACACCCGCCATTTGTATGGTCAAACACATAATTGCTCGAGGCCGCCCACTATGGGAAAACAGACGCCTTTTGTAGCTGCCCAATATGGGTTACAGACGCTACCTGCTGCTGCCGTTGGCCTTCTACGAAAAAAAGCTCCTCCGCCACCAGACTATCATGCCGTTGACCGCTGCCTGCAGTTCATCCGTCTTAAGGGGGCTTTTAACCATCCCAAGGACAAGTTTGTGCCCTGACCAGCAAAGCTGGGTTGTCTGCTTATCCTGGCATCCATTCGGTCCCCCTGCACGTTAGCGTTACCCACCCTCTACCACGCGGAGGTGTGCATAGGGATTTTCCTATCATTGAGCCTAGGGCCATATAGCGTCCTAGCACTCTCAAGTACTTTTAGAGGGCAATTTCACCAATAATCGTTGAAAATTTGTTTTTTGCCTGAAATATCTTGAGAACAGACAATGATATTGGTTAAAAAACTACAAGAAACATTACCACAAATTTTGGAAAATTTTTGTTCGTCTCAAATATTTAAGGAACAAATAATCATATTGGCTTCGGGTTAATTTAAGTCTATATACTAGACAGTGGCGTTAATATGGGGGAAGCAAAGGGGGCATTTGCCCCCCCCCCCTCCCCTCAGAACATATCAAAAAATTAAATAAAAACTGAAAACAGCATGAAAGATTGAGCTTAGATCAGTGATAAATCGTTTAATAGATCATAGTCAATCAGATCATCGATTTATCTTTCAGAGAAAAATGTATATACCTAATTTTTGTAATTTTAAAATCCCATGATTTAATATTAATGCTGCTTATTCTTAGCACACTAATATACATAAATAGTTCAGTCATATTGTATTTTTACCATGGAAATTTGTCCTGCCTTATGATGTTTTCGGGATGCTGAATCCGAATCTGAGGTTGGCGACTAAAATTTCGTGACGCAATATGGTAAACAATTAAAAAAAATGATACAAAAACGCCCATTTGGACGTTAAGGCTTATAGAATAGTTTTTTTTTTTTTTTTTTTTTTTTTTCTTTTTTTTTTTTTTTTTTTTTTTTTTTTTTCTTTTTTTTTCTTTTTTTTTTTTCTTTTTTGAATGAAGTATTAATGATCATTAAATCACTTGGGGAGAATAAATCTCCTGGAATCGATAGCATCAGAGCTACAGACATAAAAAAGCATGCTGAATTATTTGCTCCAATTTTGTGCAAAATCATTAATCTAAGTCTTACGCAAAGTAGTGTACCTAAAACCTTAAAGACTGCTGTAGTAAGGCCAATTTATAAAAAAGGTAGAAAAAATGAATTTAACAACTACAGACCGATTTCCATATTACCGGTTGTTGAAAAATGCTTGGAATGTGTCGTTGTAAAAAGACTTCAGAGCTTCATTGAAAAACATTCACTTATTAGCAAAAGCCAATATGGGTTCCAAAAAAACAGGAATACAGGACAATTGCTTGGAGAATTTGCGAATTGCGTAAATGAGAGTGTAAATAGAGGCCATCATGTACTTGTGCTGTTCATGGACTTCAGCAAAGCCTTTGATACCCTAAACCACCAGACGTTACTAAAAGCCCTTCGAAGAATTGGAATCCGAGGAATGATGGCTGACTGGATGACAGATTATCTTCAAAATAGAAGGTTCTGCGTCAAGATCAATGATGTGTATAGCGTGGAGACTAACGTTGAATATGGAGTCCCACAGGGCTCAAATTTGGGTCCATTGTTATTCATCCTGTATACGAACGAACTTCTTCGAATCTTCAAAAATAGTACACCATTTGCTTTTGCTGACGATACTGCAATTGTTGTTCGCCAGAGGTCTTTGGAAACCGCGACAATGCTCATGCAGGAAGAATTCAATGCAGCTGTACGATGGTGTCATGATAACGGGTTAGTTATAAACGCGACTAAAACTAAATTAATGCATATCCGAAGCCCACAAATCAAAAAAACCGACCAACAAATCTACTTCAGAAATGAACATTGTCCAAACACGTCCACCGAATGCATTGAATTAGTTGAGAGCTATAAATATCTCGGACTCATCATTGACTCTCACTTCTTGTGGGATAAACACGTAGACAAGCTGCGTATGGAGCTGAAGAGGGGTCTATTTGCGCTTTCTCACCTGCAATATCACACCAATGAACCTGTATTACGACAGGTCTATTATTCGTTAATTGAGTCAAGACTCCGGTATGGAATACTTGCTTGGGGCAATACATCAGCAACTCACATAGCAAAACTCCAAAGACTGCAAAACTCAGCACTCAAACATATCCAAGGAAATAACAGGCGCAGTGATGACAGCAGATTTCAAGTTCTAAAAGTCGAGCAAATCTATAAGATGGCACTACTTTTGGAATACCAGAACGACAATCAATTCATCAGACCAATAGACCATCAAGTCAACACCAGACAACGCGCTCAAAATGTTCTCCAAATTCCAAGACACTACAACAAATACGGAAGAAGACAACTAGCACATATTGTACCAGCAACAGTGAATTCGTTACCTCAAGGACTAAAATATATTCAAAATTTTAAAACAAGAAAAAAACTTTTAAAAAACTTTTATTTAAATTCACATTCCTAAAACTTAAAATGCACTATGAACCTTAAAAAAAAAAAAAAAAAAAAAAAAAAAAAAAAATAGTATTTTGTATGTATTTTTTACAGCTTAATTTTAAACAGATTTTTGAATTGTATAGCTTTTTTTTAACTTATGCTCACCACTTTGTTATTATAAATTAAAAAGAAAAATAATCTTCTGCAGAAAAGCCAAGGCTTCGCAGAAAAATTTTGTAATCTCAACATTAAAGGATAATAAAGAAATCAAAAAAAAAAAAAGGCAAAACCCAGTAGGTAGTTTGAAACGAACAACGAAATAATGATTTTTCAAATATGAATGAAGGTATTTGAATATGGACAGAGTTTTGAAGGAAAATGTTCATACATACTTAAGAATGACAATACAAATTTATTCCAAAAATTATGCCTCGAGATATAATGGCCCCAATGGCGGTTGTCAATTTGCTGATCGATGAAAAACTTTTTTCCATTATCGATCGTCTTTCATATTATGATTGATTGACGATTATTATCGAGATTTGTCGATTTCACAATCGAAATTGTGTAAATGGTAATTTTCTAATCGATGGCCTAGGAACACAATTTATATTTGGAAATTGAAACGCTGATACAAAAAACATTGATATGGGCATTGGATAGTTATACTCTGCATACAAGTTCAAATTTGCAAAAAAAAGTAATTAACAGTATTTATAGAAAAAGGCTACAAACATTCAACAATATTTTTCTCTAATATCTCGAAGGAAAACCAATCTTTGATCCTCACTTGATTGCATATTGCACACCTGAAAAAGCTTTCGAAGATCGAGAATCCTCGATTAATACAAAACTGACATTGGGCCTCTAGCTCCCGAGGGCACCAATGGGAAGTTACTAGTGTGGGTCGCACCCAGCCTCTTTTTGTGTTTATAATTATTACAACTTCTTCTATGCGAAAAAAAAACATTTTCAATAATTCCCCTTGCTTATAGCACACCTTGTCATATCTTCACAAGATATTGAGGGTATTCATATTCATGCAACAGCGTAAAATCGTCGTAAACGTAGTTAAGAAAGATGTAAACTGCGGAAATACGTACATATGTAGGTATGTTAAATTTTCCATACAAATTGTGACAAAACTACGAAGTTTAAAACTTTACCCTTGCTTATAGCACACCTTGTCATATCTTCACAAGATATTGAGGGTATTCATATTCATGCAACAGCGTAAAATCGTCGTAAACGTAGTTAAGAAAGATGTAAACTGCGGAAATACGTACATATGTAGGTATGTTAAATTTTCCATACAAATTGTGACAAAACTACGAAGTTTAAAACTTTACTTCGTTTACGATGGCTTTACGCCGTTGTATGAATACTTTTATTATACTTTTTACGGCAGATATTTAATACATTTTCCTTTCTTTTTTCTTTTCAGGTGAATTTGACATGCGCGTTAAATCTTGCGTTGCATCTGACGGATCTGGTCACGTCATAAAGCTATCAGATGAATTCGGATGTGTCCTACGTCCCAAAATGATATCCAGATTCCTAAAGGCCCGAGCTCCTGATGAGCGTGCAACTGTAATAACCTATGCATTTTTCCATGCATTCAAATTCCCAGATGCACTAAGCGTGCATATCAAGTGCAAAGTAGAGATATGCCGCCACGGATGCTTAGACCATTGTCAACTTAATGGAAATGTCCACGAACGTAAGGATATCATAAGCACTGAGGCAGAAGAGGACACCAATGCAGCAAGCAGTAATAATGAGCTACACAATGTCATCGGCCCAGGACCATCTGATGGCGAACGAGATCATGACATATTTTATGATGACATTATTCACAATCGAAAGCAATTGTCTTCGATCAACAATGGTATCGCAAATATGCTGGACAATTTTAAGATGCAGGAAAAAAATAACAATGTGAATTTGGAGCCTCGTCCAGTTCATGAAGAAGAAGATGAAGCTGACTTAGACTCTTTGTTTGAGAATGATGACGATGTGGAAAAGGAGCAGTATATGGAACTTAAGAAGGCCGGAAAATTCCCTCAAGGTCCGAGACTTTTTGAGGCTCAAAACCGCATGGGCGTTCCTGTAGCTGGCCCACGTTCATTGGAACCAAAGACCGACGACGATCTACGACCTGTTTACAAAGCGACAAGCAAGGAGGATGAAGACGAACCCCATAATGCCACCGAAAGTACCGATGACACGGATAGAAAGAAAAACCGCCGAAGACGATCGATTGTCGTATCTGACCGCAAGGCCAGGAGTGCCGATGTTGGTGTTAGTGGTCTTTACGACGTAATATCTGAGGCCGATCTGGCTTTCAGTCCGGATACCAAACAAGAAGCTGTTACAGTTTTCCAAGGAAAAATATCTGAGGACGTGGTTTATGGCATTTGCATGCCAGTTCCAGGATTCAGCATTCTGTTTATTGTAGTCGTCTCTGCCACTATAGTCTCAGCTCTCATTGCAGGTTCACTTCTCTATCGATACCAATTGCAGAAGGAGGCTTTGGAAAAGCAGACACCCCTTCCTCTGGGATCGCTTGCATCTTGGATGACTCTGCGGCTTTTCCGAATGCGACACGAGGGAGGAGTCGTCGTGCCACCAAATCAATCACCTGTAGCGACAGCAACAGCTATTGTCCATGAAACTTCACAATGAAACTAGTAATCTGCCTGCTACTGCTATCCTTTCCAATACCACGACAATGGACTGATTTAAAATTTATAATTTTTACTTGAAAAACAAAAACGTTTTAAGTTTTATTTATTGTTTTTTTTTTGTTTTATTATTTTTTATTTCTTAATAACTTTTCGGGCGAAAATGCAATAAGAAATGTGTGTTCTTCGATAACAGTTTTAAACACTTAAACAAAAACTAAGTTTTCTCCTTCTTATCTTGACTTTCTCAAACTATTTAAACAAAAAATTAGACTTAAGAAACATATAACAAAATATGAATTTGCTACAAGAATATATTTTTGAAATATCTTTGGTGCTCGATCGGTGCATTTTTTACTAACAATTTGTAGTGCTATCAGATAAATTAAAAAAAAACATTAAAATGTGAAGTTTATTAATTTAAAAAATAAAAAAAAAAATGTTTTTAAAATTCCCTATTGAATCATGATCAAATCACGTGCATAGGTATTGAATAAGTTTTTCATAAAAACATTCATATGTAGTAGTTTAAGAAATACAAATTATTTATTTTTACCATAATTAAGATACAAAATTGAAATTAAACAAAAACCGAAAGAAAAGATTATTCCATTGATTTTCTACAGCAAAAATTAGTAAAGATCAAAAAACAAAATAGCAAAGCTTATTTAAGTAAGAAGTAACTTATTTATTTTCAATGAATCCTTATTTATTGATAAAAGATTAATATTTTATCAAATAAACTATATTTATGATTGTAGTAGGTAAAACCAAACTAAAATAAATGAGTAAAGATGATCTGTTTGTTTTTTTTTTAATTCAGATGCTATAGATGGTTGTGTAGGTAATATAAGCATTTTTAATGTGAGCTTATCGTAGTTTTGTTGCCCGCCTCCATATTAATAAACGACGGATAACAACGTGTTAGCATTCATACATTTGTTAGCTTGTATAACAACTTGTAACTCTTATTAACAAATGTGTTATAGTTTGTGAACAAGTGTGTTAACGTATGGATAAATTTAGCTCGCCAAATTCCGCGTTTAATGAACGGATAACTTCTTAACTTCTTCCTCTTTTTTTTGCAGTAGGAAAAAGTTAATTAATACTAAATAAACGAATACATACCAGTGTCGGCCAAAACATAAGCTACTTTTTTCATGAAAGTAAACTCTGGTCTATAACTGCCTGGATTTTAATATATAGCATTCGCAAATTAAATTAACCAAATTGCAAATAGGTTTAACCTAAATGCAAATAAGTTTCACCCAAGAGCAAATTGATTTAACCCAAACGCAAATAGAATTAACCCAATCGCAATTCGAATTAAACAAAACGCAAATATAGTTAAACTATACGCAAATAATTATTTAAACTATTAACAAATCATTTTAACCAAAATGCAAATTGAATTAACCCGGACTCAACTTGTTGTTTCAGCTGTGTGGTGAAGAAATGGAAGGGTTATAACAGTAGGAACAGTTAACCACAATATTTTAACAAAACCCCAATTGTTAATTCAACTAGTTCTTTGGATTTTTTCAAGAACTTACCGAAAAATAAAAGGGCAATCCCTTAATCATGGCTTTTTAAATTATGGATAGTTCCAAAATCCATTAGACCCAAAAAGTACAGCTGGAGCGATAAACCAAGCTTTGGTTAATTCAATTTGCGTTTTGGTTACAATGATTTGTTAATAGTTTAACTATATTTGCGTTTTGTTTGAATCGAATTGCGATTGGGTTAATTCTATTTGCGTTTGGGTCAAATCTATTTGCACTTGGGTGAAACTTTTTTGCGTTTAGGTTAAACCTATTTGCGATTTGGTTAATTTAATTTGCGAATGCTATACATTTAATAATCTTTTAATTGATAAATGCTCTTATTATTACCAAATTAAAATTAATAGCAACAAAAATGATGTTCCATAACTAAAAATGTTAAATATTCAAAGCATAATGATATCATGTCCCATTTTACCTGGTCAAAACATATGCAACTTTTTAAAAATGCATGTTTTTAATTAAATTTAGTGTTTAATTTATAATATTTTGTGACAAAACCTTTGTATTTCATTATCGCACTGCAGCTCCAGGCTCCAGGGCATATTCTCCAGAAAATTTGGAACCGTGGAACCTGGTATACTATTCCAAGCCTCCTTGACCTGGACAAAGAGATCATTCCTTTTTCTGGAATTTTCTCTAAATTATTATTTGATCTACAATATCCAATAGTGTTTGCAAGGGTTTGAGACCAGGATACTGTGCTGGTCACTTCAATTTATCAAGTTTTTCCACTTGAAACGATTTTTTTGACTATATTTTGGTATGGTTCGGATCATTATCTTGCTGAAATATCCATTTCAGGGGAAGATCCTCCTCAGCACATGGGAGCATAACATTTTCCATGATGTTCTTGAATACGCACCGGTCCATAATTCCATATATTTTATCAATCCATGTCCAGAGAAACATGCCCAATATATTATAGGTATACATTTAGCGGAAAATGCATCCTGAAAAGTGCATTTTCTAACCATTGCGACCGGATAAAGCTTGTCCCACCAGTAGTTTTGTAAATGTTTGGACTTATGCTCTCGGTTGGCATCCAAGTTTTGCGTGGCCGCGATGTGATATGTATGTACATTAGGGTGGTCCTTATATTGGTTTTTTTTTAAATTCCAACTTGGATAGGCATCAAATGACTCTAAATGGAGAAAAAAAAATTTCCTAATTATTAAAACAAATTATTAAAAAACAACGGGACCACTAACAATGGCATGCTATAGCTTTTTTTAAAGCCATGAATCCAGTCTCTAACACATATATTTTTTAAATCAAGTTTTTATTGTAAATAGTTTCTGAAAAAAATAATTTTCAAACGTAAAAAACTATTGTTTTTGTTTTTATTTTTATGTTTTGAAAATTATTTTTTCAAAAACTATTTATGTACAATAAAAACTTAAGAAATAAAAGTCTGAAAAAATTAGGGAAATTGTTTTTCAATGTTTTGAATCGAATGAGGGCTATCCAAGACAATGGCCAATTTAAGGACCACCCTAATGTACATAGGTAATCTTAGGGTCGGCTCCCGGACTATATAATAATAATTTTCATACCACAAAAAAAAATTTGTATGTTATTGGCGGAATTTATTTTTGCATCTTTCGATTCCAGTTCAGAACAAAAGTGACAATTATAGAGCAAGCAGCAAGGATTTATCAAAACCAATTTAAATTATTATTTATTTTGACAAATTAATTTCCATTATTGTCAAATAATTTGTTTTTCATATATTTGATATTTCATAGCCAAATTTAGCTTTGTCATAATGAACAAAAAATTATTTGACGAAGCCATTTGTCATATAAATTGGTTATATATGTATGGCATAGTGTAATACAACTTGTCATACATTGAAACCCTTTGCCATACTTTATATGGCAACTTAAGCCATATACATATATGATATATATGATAGTGTAATACCGCCTTTACGCGTATAAATTTCGTTAAAATAGATGCTTTTGTAGATATCACAGAAACATTTAATAATGTCAGTTGGTTGTAACTATCGCCACCACCGCTATGAAAATTTAAGGACGCTTCTGTGTAAATTATTTTTGGCATCCAAGTGACCATCAATGAAAAAAATTTCTCCTTATTACTTGATATGCACAATGCACATCATAATAGACAACAATTTACCAAACATGTTAAATACAACAACAATTTGGTATAACTTCGTATTCTTGTTGTATGAACATCCTATTTTGTTTAAGCGCGGATGCAATCAAAACAGGTCTATTATAGTTCTAGGCTTTTTTTCGTTTTTATTGATGTTTTGATGTTTTTATGCTGAATTAAATCCCCTGTTTTTGATTACTTGGAATTTTAATTCGCTATATTTTGTCGTGTGCGCTCTCATATTCATGCTTTAACTAAGAACCTTTCCTTGGCGAAGAAGCCATATTTAAAATCACAATCAATTTTTCTCCAATTTATTGCCTCGACGGTGGAAATCAATTATTGTCTCTTTTCTTTCAGGCAATATTGCCATTGACAAGGCCTCTTCATTTCCATTATTCAAGGCAATAATTGCCACAATTTATTGCTTCAAATATTGTCAATGGAGCCGCTGGGGTAAGGTACATAAGTAGTTTGGGACAGAAAATCGCAGTAAATCAATTTGGATGCAAATATTTCCTGAACCAGAGCAGACCGTGAAACAAAATGTTTTAGGTGTGCGAATAGGATTTGAATAATCCTTTCTTTTGACACACAATTTATTTAATTCACTTTGCAAATAAAAGTCTACGCAAGTCTTCGCAGGTCTACGCAAGCCTACGCTGGTCTACGCAAGTCTACGCCGGCCTACGCAGGTCTACGCAAGTCTACGCAATTTTACGCAAGCCTTACATGCTGGCTCCACCTGCCATGAACGATGCCAAGACTATGAACATGTCTAATAAAAATCCAATGGAGCCTGAAAAATCCATGTCTTGTCGACGACATGTCGAAGAAGACCAACTTTTGAACAAGACATGAACGCTGTTCAAAGCTTGCCATGAGATTTGACGTCTCACGTGCGTGTGAGTTTTTTTCAGGTTTTCCTTGTGTCTACAGGTAGCTTGATATTAAAAAAGGTCTTTCTACTGTTATCTGGAGTCTAAAGGGCGAGTATTATTGCAAAAGATAGAAGTAGTGGTGAGAGGGAAATGAAACGACATGGCATGAACTGCCCAGCGAGAACAAATCTGCTGATTGTTGATTGGATTGTGGTTGTGATGTTGGGCATCTGTATGTCCTGTGGAGTCGGGGTGTTAGCAAGTCTTCGCAAACTCATTCCTGGGATTCTGTAATCGGGGTTATTGTAATGTTAGGCCTGGTTCACACGAGATTGTACCGCACGTTTTTTATCGCATTCGGTTTTTACATGCTGGCTCCACCTGCCATGAACGATGCCAAGACTATGAACATGTCTAATAAAAATCCAATGGAGCCAGAAAAATCCATGTCTTGTCGACGACATGTCGAAGAAAACCAATTTTTGAACAAGACATGTACGCTGTTCAAAGCTTGCCATGAGATTTGACGTTTCACGTGCATGTGAGTTTTTTCTGGTTTTCCTTGTATCTAGAGGTAGCTGGATATTAAAAAAAAAGTCTTTCTACTGTTTTCTGGGCCCCTATTCGGGTTCTATGATAAAATGAAATGATAAGTTTTTTATCACGAGAGTTTTCATAGACCTTTTTCATTTTATCATATCATTTTTCCCAAAATGTTGATTCTGGTTATACCAGTGAAAAAATCAGCTGATTTTGTGCTGAATGAAAACAAAAATTATTTCACAGAAGTTTTTTCGATATTTACGAATGATTTGGTGGTTTGCTAAGATTATTTCCAGTGAAATTGAATAAATTAAGTCAATTTATTAAATAATCATTTTGAAATCGGTACATTTAATAAAGTTTGAAGTGTCGTACCTATGTTTTGTCCGTGTTTCCTTACTACCTACCTACTATGAAAAAAAGAAGAGCCAGATACTGGTTTGTAAAAGTATCTATTAAAAAACACTATATTTCTGCAATAATTCTTTTTTTTTATTTAAGAAAACTTACAAATATTGCGAAGAAATTAATCTGTGGGAGCTTACACCAATATGAACTTATTTCTTGATAAAAATTCCTGCACTCGTCCTCCCAATGAACATTCCATCTGCCAAATAAGACAAAAAGATCTTGGTTTTTATTTGCTCGCTTGGAATGAATGAGTCAATCAATAAAAACTTTTATATGTGTGTCCACAATAATTCAAAAATACTTACGTGTAGTGATCTAAATCCAAATTATGTACAGCAAAGAAAATCAATAAAGAAGTGCATTATTTAAATTTTATTCATGTTTCTGGTTCTTCTCAATTTAACACTAGGCTTCATCAGGCAAAATTTCTCGATGATAAATATGTATCTTTTCATATGATAAAAGATATTTATCATCGAAAAATTTTGCCTGATAAAGCCTAATGATAAATTGAAAAGGTAAACAAAACCAGAAACATGAATAAAATTTTAAAAATGCACTTCTTTATTGATTTTCTTTGTTATAAATAATTTGGTTTTAGATCACAACACGTGAGTATTTTTGAATAAATTATTGTGGATTAACATACATAAAAGTTTTTATTAATTGACTCATTCATTGAAGGCGAGCAAATTAAAACCATGATCTTATTGTCTTATTTGGCAGATGTATTGTTCATTGGGAGGACGAGTGTAGGAATCTTTATCAAGAAATAACTACAAATTGGTGTTAGCTGTCCCACATTTTCTTCGCAATATTTGTAGGTTTTCTTAAATAAAAAAAAAGAATTATTGCAAAAGTATAGTGTTTCTTAATAGATACTCACAAACCAGTATCTGCTCTTCTTTTTTTGTCATAGTAGGTAGTAAGAAACACGGACAAAACATAGGTACGACACTCATGTCAAAGCTTCTTAAATGAACCGATTTCCAAATAATTATTTAATAAATTGACTTAATTTATTCAATTTTACTAAAAACAATCTTAAACAACCACCAAATCATTCGTAAATATCGAAAAAACTTCTGTAAAATAATTTTTGTTTTCATTCAGCACACATTCAGCACAAAATCAGCTGATTTTTGCACTGGTATAATGAGAATCAACATTTTGGGAAAAATGATATGATAAAATGAAAAAGTCGTATGAAAACTCTCGTGATAAAAAACTTATCATTTCATTTTATCATAGAACCGGAATAGGGGCCCTGTGCCGAGATTCAGCTATTTCAGCGAGTGAGATGAGATGACTCGCCTTACTCGCCGACTCATCTCACTTCACTCGCAAAAGTGATTCAGCTATTCAAGTGAAATGAGTAAGTTCGAATTGAGTTTCGAACATGAGACAAAGAATTCATATAAAAGAGCTAAATTCTACCTCCTTGTCACACTCGTTATGCAAATGAAATGAAATAATAAATACAACAATGTAAACATTGGAATCTTTAATAATGGAGTATCTTTTGTTTCAATAATTTTTTTTTGTCATAGTTAAACTTTAATGTGAGTTTTCACCCTTGAGAAAAAAAAAAGTTTAATAGGGTCGAAAGTGAATCGAATATTATTTTATTTAATATACATATGTGCATATGATAATAAAATACGATTTAAGAATCAGTAAAGGGTAGTTGTTTTTATCTACGTTGTTGTTTTTTTTTTCGATTCCTATCCATGAATAGGAACTCTTGAGAAAAGCACACATACCTATCCAAAACTGGAAATTTACCAACACATACATCAAGTCACTGCGGAAATATCTGGCTAGTAATCTGACATTTCATTTCACTCGCTCACTCACTCACTTTTGCTAGCTGAATCGATTTTCGATGAAAAGTGACTCATCTCACTCACTCCCTGCGGTTTCGAATTAGCTGAATCTCGGCACTGGAGTCTAAAGGGCGTGTATTATTGCAAAAGATCGAAGTAGTGGTGAGAGGGAAATGAAACGACATGACATGAATTGCCCAGCGAGAAAAAATCTGCTGATTGTTGATTGGATTGTGGTTGTGATGTTGGGCATCTGTATGCCCTGTGGAGTCGGGGTGTTACCGAACAAAAATCGGGTGTTCACACGATATTTATATTTATTCGTTTAAAACTCGAATGGCTGCAGTATAATGAAAATGAATGGAAAAGTTTGAATTTGTGAAGTATTTTATTTTTATCTTTTTAAGGGATAAGGCTAGAAAGCTGAAATTTTGACAGATGATAGTAAATATTAATATAAATATGAATTTAAAAAAAAGAGTCCTAGAATAGCGATGGACGGAGATAACGGCATTATTTGAGCGCTTTCACATATGAACTCATATCTCTTTAGTGCATTGATGAATTTTCTTGTTGTTTTAAATATAACATATAAATAAAATTACGGTTATTTTGATACCCCATTCATTATCCTACGTGGTATATAAGCGACACAATCTTGATTTTAAATTGATCGAAAAATCAAAATAATTGCATTGAAATTACCTGTTTGGACCATTGTCCACGACCATCCACCAGCGAGAAGATCCCGTTATCTACATGGAATTTTTTTTACTAAAATTTGATATGGATGGCTTTAAAAAATTATTGCTCCCGTTCTACTGATTGGATCTTCAAGGTTAAGGTCTTTAAAGAAAGCTGACATAACGCGCTATATTTCGTAATTTATTTTATTCTAAATTCAAATGTTGATGAAAATTTTTATAATTTTGAAAAACTAAAAACACATATTTATTGCCTCATCCCTCTTCTTTATTTTAAAACCTTGGCCTACAAGATCCAATGATATCACCGGAGTTATAATTTTTTTAAACCAACCATATCGGTCGATTAATTTTTTTGTGCACATCGGCTTTTCTCTCCACTGAAGCTCATTCTATGCCAACGAACAAATACCCAACGTGGATTTAAACCGTGTGAACGAGACTATATAGCACTAGGTTCCCCAGGCGAAGGATACACACAGCAACCTGGTGATCTCCAGATGGTCGAACGGCCAACCAAATCGACCACGTGCTAATTGGCGCAAGGTACGCATCGAACATCTTGGACGTGCGAACTTTCCGAGGTGCAAACGTGGACTCTGACCACTTTCTTGTTGTGACAAAGTTCAGAGCCCGACTGTCCAACGAAAAGAAAACGAAGACCGCCCAAAGAAAGAAGTTCAACACCGCATGCCTTAGCACATCTGAGAAAGCCAGAGACTACAGTGAGCAATTGACCGGGAAACTCTCTGCCGTACACCCAGCCACAAGCGTCAACAACCAGTGGAACCAGTATCGCGACATTATTAAGGAGACAGCCGAGAACACCATAGGCTATCAACCACCCAGAAAAAAGAACCCGTGGAATGATGATGAATGCGCGGTATTGAAGCAGGAGACGGAAAATGCACGAATGCAAATGCTGCAACGGAAAACAAGAGCAGCAAGAGAGGAGTACCGTGAAAAGAGAAGGAAAGAGAAAAAAACCCTGCGTAGAAAGAAAAGAGCATCCGCAGCCTCTCAGCTCAAGTATCTCGAAGAGTCCAGCACCGCCACCAACACCCGCCGGTTCTACAAAACAGCCAAGCAACTGGCATCTGGTTATAGGACTGGCACGCAAGCTCTTCGAAACAGCGAAGGGAACCTAGTCACCGAAGCACAGGGAATTGTAGACGTGTTTAAGCAGCATTTCCAGCAGCTGCTTAATGAGCATTATGTAGAGGAGGCAATAGAGGAACAAAGAAGCATTAGACCAGTCAATGAAGATCCAGTCCCAGCACCCAGTACTGAAGAGGTTAAGAAAGCCATCCACAAGCTTAAGAACAACAAATCCGCTGGCTCGGATGGCCTACCAGCGGAACTCTTCAAGTATGGAGGAGATGTTCTGGTAGGGTGCATGCACCAGCTCATCAACCAAGTTTGGGAGGAGGAAAGTATGCCCGACGACTGGTCAAATAGCTCCATATGCCCAATCTACAAAAAAAGGCGATCCTATGTCCTGCAAGAACTACAGAGGCATATCCCTGCTTAATGTTGCCTACAAAATCCTATCCAACGTACTATGTGAGCGTCTAAAACCTTTCTGCAACACTATGATCGGCACGTACCAGTGTGGCTTCAGGCCAGGCAGATCAACGATAGACCAAATCTTCACATTGAGGCAAATCCTGGAAAAGACCAACGAATTTCAAGTCGAGACCCACCACCTATTCATCGACTTCAAAGCCGCATATGATAGCATAAGTCGCCAAGAGCTTCTATTGGCGATGTCGGAACTCGGGATCCCGAAAAAACTGATCCAGCTATGCCGCATGACGTTACAAAATACGCGGTGCAACGTGCAAATGGGTAACAGCTCATCCGAGTTATTCCAGACGTGTACAGGGTTCAGACAAGGAGATGCGCTATCATGTGATTTCTTCAACCTAGTCCTGGAGCAGATAGTGCGCAAGAGTGGTGTTAACATGGAAGGCACTATCTTTAACAGGTCTTCTCAACTGCTTGGTTATGCGGACGACATCGACATCATCGGCCGTTCCAACAGAGCTGTACTTGAAGCATTCACAGCTATTGATGAACAGGCGAAACGCGTTGGTCTTGAAGTGAATGAGGACAAAACAAAGTATATGCTATCAACAAATAAAGCCTCATCTGTTCATCGCCTAGGACAAAACGTCACTGTTGGTAGCAGTAATTTCGAGGTAGTCAAGGAGTTCACCTACCTCGAAACAAACATCAATCCCACGAACGACACTTTAGTGGAAATCCGACGAAGAATTACCCTAGCGAACCGCTGCTACTTCGGTTTGGCCAAACAAATGGGTTCAAAACTCCTTTCTCGAAAGACAAAGTGCACGCTATACAAAACTCTAATTTTACCAGTTCTACTCTACGGCGCCGAGTGCTGGACGATAAGTAAAAAAGGGGAATTGATCCTGGGCACTTTCGAGAGAAAAATTCTACGGCGGATATTTGGTCCTATATGCGAAGAGGGCGATTGGAGGAGAAGATTCAATCGTGAACTGTACGAGCTGTACCAAGATGTGGATGTAGTCCAAAGAGCCAAAACACGTCGACTACACTGGCTCGGTCACATCGAGTGAATGGACAACAACACTCCAGCCAAGAAAATCTTCGAATCCCAGCCCCCAGGTTCGAGACGACCAGGAAGACCGAACCTCCGCTATAGGGACCAGGCGGTCACAGACGCAAGAGCGCTTGGTCTCGACGACTGGAGGGAGCGTGCGAGGGACCGCAACCGATGGAAGACCGCAATATCTCAGGCAGAGACCCTTCATGGATCGGGAGCCGGATAAGTAAGTAAGTAAGTAAGAACGAGACTATATAAAACAATACGCCACTGGAAGACGATACATCGCAATTCATTCGTTTTTTTTTTATAAGTCCGTTGAGTATTCGATAAACGTACTTATCTGAGTACGTTTTCTTGCCGTGCAAACGTCGTGTGAAAGGCTCTATGCTAAATATATACGCCACTGCTCATTCGCACGGATTTATACTGCAAAAAATCGTGCGGTACAATCTCGTGTGAACCAGGCCTTACCTTTTCAACAATAGGCGTTTTTCTTTTTTAGCTCTGAGCAGAGCATGGGGTAGAGCTCGAGCTATTGGAGTTAGCTCTGAGCCGAGTATGATCAGAGCTCTATGATATAATTTTGAAACACATCTAAGCCCTGAACTATCATACGATTGCGATGCGTTTAACTCACCAAAATTAAGTATGACTTTAATATAAATTTTCATCAGACAGCTGGCCAATCAGAAAATTTGGAACTTAATGTCGAATTCCTTTCAACAATTGGAGATCGATTTCCTTTTTGGGTTGAAAAGAATTTGTAAAAAAAATCAATTTTTTTATGTGATTGTGCTGGCCATTGACATAAATTTTGAGGCAAAAAGTAAACAAATTAATGGGCAAACATATACTCAAAAGTGCATTCCGACTTACGCGTCATTTAATACGATTAAAAACAAATATATTTCCGGGAATAGTAGCAGAAATAGACAAAAAATGTTGTGCGTCCATTAAAGTTAAAAAAAAAATCCAAAATCCATCAAAAAACACATCAAATGAGGAACACGTCGGCGAGCGCGCGCTTCATAACATCAATCGACTTTGGACACTTGAAATCGAAGTTCATTGATATTTTTATCACTTCTTATTAATTATGCACTGCCATTTGATGAATAAAAAACTTTTAAGAGATATATTTGTTTTTAATTTATTTAAACGAACGAGAAACACTTTTGAGTATTTGTAAAACACCGTAGAACAAAACTTTCAACTCCAGAGAAATGTTAAATCTTACTAGTGTGTGTGAAAGTCTGTGTAAATCTTGCTTAAAACGAAAGATTTGATTTGTTTAGAAAAATTGATCTTTTCTTCTAAACAAATCGATTTTTTTCCAAACAGATTCGATATTTTTGTTGTAAGGAATTTAACATAAATTGATGTGTCGAAAGCATCCACTTGAAATGAGTTTAAAAAAAAGAGCGTAGTTGGCTGCGCTCAGCTTTTTGCTCGGTCTATTTATTCTGAGCTCATGGAGCGTACTCTGAGCTACATAACTCTGATTTAAAAAAGAAACACAAGTAGAGCGCTCTGAATGCTCGGAGATAAAAAAGAAATACAGATATTTTTTTCGACAGCTCAGTGCTATGTTAGCAGCTAAAAAAGAAAAGCTGCGTTTTATTAGCTGCATTTTATTATCCCCCAAATCAGATCCGGATTAGATTATCATAATAAAACAAACAGGATCCCAGTGCGACGAGAGTGTTATATACCTTTCTCTGTTTATCCTTTTGTTTCTGTATTTTTCTCTCATCTATTCTCTATTTTCTCCCTATTTTCAACACAAAAAAGCCATCTACACGTCAGAGAAAAAACTAATTTTTCTAGGAAATGATAAGGGTGTGTGGTCAGAATGGATTTCAAAACCAAAATCCAAAATCAAAGTTGGATTTTGTGTTGTTTTTGTAATACATGTATTTTCGTATGCAAATCCAATCCAGATCAGATCTGGGAGAAAATAAAATACAGCTATTATCTCTGGGTCTGGGTCGAGATTATCTTTTAACATGTGTATTACAAAAACAACATGGGATCTAGGTTTCTATCGAGGTTAATTTCAATAACCCAGATAGAGATTTTCACTCTGGCCGGCAGAGGGCTATTTACCATTGTGAATGGATGTCAGCGATTTGTCAGCAGTATTTGGAATAGATAGGAAAAGAGACAAGTGCTTACATGAAAAACAAATAAACATAAGAAAACAAGAGACTGCTTTTGCACTAACCCACATCGTTTTATTTTCACGAGGTGAACCATATGGGTAATGAGCGATAATAAAACGCGGCTAAAAACGCCTAATGTACCCCACCCTACTTAAACAAATTTCATTGTCCCTGATCACACGTGAAGAAATTCAAGCATTTTCTGCGATTTGTGATGGTAAGCGGGGTAACTTGCAGAAGAGGGAGGGGGATGAAATATTTTAAAATATTTGAAAATATTCGATGTAGAAAATTGACGTTCTCTTTTGTGTTGCTTTTCCTTTCCAATCCAACCAATCAAATCGTGTCTTTCATTATGAGAATACGAAAAACACAAAGAGGAGAACAAAATCTTCAGAATAATTTTCTTCACATCTGAACACTTTCGTTCTTCATGTGTAATCAAGCACATTGTATATAAATTCTATAGTAGTCTCATGAAGAAAAAAAGCTCGTGGCCATCTATGCGTCCAAATGTAATACTAATTTTTGTTAAGGGATCTCCGTAAGGCGATCACAGCGAACCTATCGACCAAATGTCTACCTAAAAAATCGTGTTTCATGAGAATACTATTGACACCTGGTAAGTTGCTTTCCACACCACCTGCATTTCAGCACATGAACCCTATCTGGGGGATAAAATTTTTCCCAATTTGACGTTCAATGTATTTCCCATAAGAGAAAAGCAAAAGAGAGTCATATTCATGTTACTTTTTCTAATAACTTTTATATGAACGGATACAACTTTTATGATTGCAACAGAATAACAAAACATGTAAGTTTACAAATCTAGCAAAAAATAAATCAAAACCGACGCCTCAAATGCTTTAAATTTAAGATGAAAAATGTAAACAAACTACCTCTACAACGAGAAACAACAACACCAATACTCGTTTGAGAAAAAAGCAACACAGGGACGTAGCCAAGTTTTAGTTTTGTTTTCTTTAATAATGTTTGTATTGAAAATGAAGATTTTCAAATACATTTCAACATTTTTGTTCGGAATGAAAATTTCTTGCATATATGTTTACCAATTTAATTACAAAAAAAAAACTTTTTCAAGTATTTTTACCTACGTACAGAATTTTTTTGTTTGGAAGTAAATGTAAATATTTTAAATGCTTCTTCCTTATACCGAATTTACACGACTGGTGAAAAGCTGCCAGTATAATGGCAAAAATAATGAATTTGTCCATTCTTCTGTTATTGTTTTGGTCATTATATTGCCAGTTCTCCAATCGTATAAATGCGGCATTAACAAAAGACGCAGGCACGATTGAAGTGTTATTATTTCCTCATATTTTTGAAGGGTACATATTTTGAAAATAAGAATTGTAAAAAATTAAACGCAAAACTTTATTTATTTAATTAAGGGTGTTATTGACCCCATGAGCTTCGCTAGTTTCTAAACACAAATTATATTTTATTGATAGTCACAAATAGTATACAAATATTTGTACTCCTTTTTTCTCAAGAATACAAATACACAAACCCAATACATATGTAAATAGATATAAATACTTTATACCTACATCTTCATAAAAACATTACTGCAAAGTTTCGATGACGTAAGCTTTTACTTATTAGAAAACAGTAGTAAAATATATAATATAAAAATCTTCATAATTGACTCTTGTCTATCAAACCCCTTCCCTGACTACGCACATGACACCAATTTTGCTTACGACATGAATCCATTTTGGAAAGCAACAACAACAATACAGGTTTGTTTACATTTTTCATCTGCAAAATATAGGAAGTTACACATAAGTTTTGATACATATTCTTCTTGATTAACTAACTCACATAAATTCTTTTTCTATTGCAACTATAAAATAAATACGTGTTCATAGAAAATTAATTAGCAAAAGCAATGTTTTTCAGACCTTTTTTTGGTTTTCTCTTATGGGAAATACATTGAATGTCAAAATGAAAAAAAATTTATCCCCCACATAGGGTTCACGCAGTGACTGCTAGGTGCCGTGACTCCATTCGCCAGTAGATTGGATATACATTGATCCATCTGGCAGCGTCTGAAAGTACCTTCCAAATACACAAACCTCAAATTCGCCCTCTATGCGTCAATTAGCATTTCATATTATACCTTTTTCACATTGGTCTAAAAACAATTTTTTTGACAGATATGTCAAAAAGTTGACAACACAACACACCGACTTCCGAAGAGACGTCAAAGAAAAAAAAACGAAGAAGCTCGAGTCGAACCAACTGAACAAACAGAAAAAATAATAAAAATCTATTTACACTTTTATTCCCCCGCTGTAGTGGACACGAATCATTTCAATAAATAAATAAATCTTCCGAAAAAAGAAAATCTAAAAAAACGGTTAATCTTGATATACAAAATTAGTCAAAAGCAATACAGAAAAAAAATAATAAAAGTTTAGAAAAGACGATAAGACTAATTTGGAAAAATGTCCGGCGACGAAGAGGCCAACGTAATCGATGAGAAAAAAGAAGAAAAAGTCGCAGAAATTGCTGCGTCAAGTGTAAGTCAAAGGGTGGACCCTTTATTAGATCAGATTTGAGATAACATCGGAGGTTTTTCATTTTTGTAGATTCGTTCAGGTTTGGCAGAGTTGGAATTGAAGACGTCACAAGTTCTGCAACGACTTGAGAATGTCCGGACAGAACCCCCTGCCTCCAATGAATCATCCGACACATCTCAACTGTCAACCCTTTTAGAGGGTGACCGCAAACCTCCATCGGAAATCCTTCGATCTCTCGAGATCCTCATTGCTTATTCAGAATCGGAAGATGATCCGGAATTCCCGCTTCCAGCCTTGGACGATGTTTCACATCTGGCTTTGATCTCTCACAGTATTATCGCCTACATGAGCCATTTGGATCGACAGCATCTGCTTCGAGTCACTGGACATATTGCCGGAGACACTACTCGATGGTTGTGTAGTCTCTTTCGTTTCATCGATGGATCTACAAGCTTTCACACTGACAATGCTGATGCGACTCTCAGAATAGTTCGGTTGGCCATTGTCGCGAGATGTCCAGGGTACCTGGAAGGTGGAATCCCAGCCCTTGCGAATCCTTGTTTCTATATCTCTGAAAATACGACGCCAATGCGGCTTCAATATGCATGCAGACAACTGGGTATCCCCCTGGAAGCAATCAGATTGATACCATCCAACTCGACTCTGGGCACAATGGATCTGAATCTTTTACAGAAGCAAGTGCAATCTGATTTGAATGCCAACCGGACTCCCTTATTGGTTATTGCCGATGTGGGATCCTCGGTGTGTGGATATGTGGATAACCTAACAAGAATGAGAGACATCTGCAAGGCGAACAACATTTGGCTGCATGCAACTGGCCATGGACTGGCCTCCTTAGTCTGCATTCAAGGACCTGGTTCAGTAAGATCCAAAAAATATAATCCCAAATTGTAATTTGTAACTAATGTCGAATTCCTTTCAACAATTGGAGATCGATTTCTTTTTTGGGTTGAAAAGAATTTGTAAAAAAAATCAATTTTTTTATGTGATTGTGTGTGTTGGCCATTGACATAAATTTTGAGGCAAAAAGTAAACAAATTAATGGGCATACAAATACTCAAAAGTGCATTCAGATTTACGCGTCATTTAATACGATTAAAAACAAATATTTTTCCGGGAATAGTAGCAGAAATAGACAAAAATTGTTGTGCGTCCATTAAAGTTAAAAAAAGAAATCCAAAATCCAGCAAAAAACACATCAAATGAGGAACATGTCGGCGAGCGCGCGCTTCATAACATCAATCGACTTTGGACACTTGAAACCGAAGTTCATTGGTATTTTTATCACTTCTTATTAATTATGCACTGCCATTTGAAGAATTAAAAACTTTGAAGAGATATATTTGTTTTTAATTTATTTAAACGAACGAGAAACACTTTTGAGTATTTGTAAAACACCGCAGAACAAAATTTTCAACTCCAGAGAAATGTCAAATCTTACTAGTGTGTGTGAAAGTCTGTGTAAATCTTGCTAAAAACGAAAGATTTGATTTGTTTAGAAAAATTGATCTTTTCTTCTAAACAAATCGATTTTTTTCTAAACAGATTTGATTTTTTTGTTGTAAGGAATTTAACATAAGCTCCTTTTTTTTAATTCAGATGAGCTCAGTAGTCGACTCAATAGTTTTGAATCTGGGATTCTGGCTAGGAGTGCCAAGTCTCCCCATTGCGGTAAGTTTATTCTCAAGACCATTCTCAGAGGCTATTCTCATCTTATTCATTCCTCCGTCATCCAGCTTCTACATCGACAAATGCAAAACAGTGCCCTCACAGCCTTCGAATCGGATCCAATTGTTTCAAAGAGACTTAACTCTTTAGCATTGTGGACGAGCTTACAGGCACTCGGGCGAGAAACAATCGCCGAGAAAATTCATGTTGCATTCCAGACTTGTAGTATTCTACATGAGATCTCATCAAAGTGTGAAGGCATTCGAGTTGTGGTAAGTTTGGTTTATTTTTAAGTTAAATTGATAAAAACAAAAATAAGATAACAAATTAAAAGACGTGTCATTTATCCACAGATAAGATAACAAAAGGTCTCGGTTCATCAGATAATTAATATTGAATTTGCTAACGTGTCTGAATTCTTCCCATACTGTATAAATAGAAGATGAAAAAAATAGGTAGTCTCCTGCGAGTCTTTGTGAAAAAGAAGTTTTAAAATTAAAAAAATATCTGCGAGAGACCGAATGAAGCTAAGGTATCTTAAGCAAATTATAATCATTCATACATTCGATGACAAAAAGAAATTTATAACTTTGTTATTGATGATTTTTTTCTCCAAATAACAATTTTTAAATTCTTTTTGTTGATGGAAATTCGGTTGGTAGTGAGTAGAGTGTAAAGTAAGCAGATAAATGTAAGATGGGAAGAGATGTATGTTTGTGTGTTGGCAACACACTGCGTTGATAAGCTCTATATATGCTTTTTTGAATGCAGGCCGTTGTTTGCGGGGCTAATTTGCGATATGTAATGTGTAAAAAGAAAAGAATTTCCGTTTCAAATTGTTGAGGTAGATATTATTGTGGGAGGGATGAAAATAAATAAGTATTACCTACCTACTTCTTCCGCGCGTACACGAGTACGCACAATTTTTTTACTTACTCTTGTAGGCCAATTATTGGTTTCATGGTTTTAATCAAATTTAACATTGAAATAGTAGAGAAGTCCAACAAAGTGGGTTTTCGTAATAACGTTCATTAGCTTATACGTCTTTAAGTCCACTTCACATCGAGCTAGAGCTGGACGGGTAGACATATTTGCTTGAAAGGAAAATGGACAAATTGGTCCAAATATCCACCACGAACGAGACCTATGTAGTTGGATAGCCCGCTATATAAGGAGTAATTTTTGCTATTGGGGCAAATAAAAAAACAATGGGAGTCAAAACTTATAGTCCAAAATTAAAAAAAAAAGAGTGTGCACTTATATGTACGCGCATTGGAAGTTATACTTCTCCACCTCAATGCATCTATCTCCTCACTCGTTCATTATAATGTATATAGTTCATATAACCACGAGTCAACACATCAATGCTTCGATTTCATGCATTCTTTTATCTATTAAAAGAAAATGAGAAATGCTGTGATAAAGGGTCCGCCAAATAACTTTTTTTTTTGAAAATGCTGTAAAAAAGAACTACTGAATAGTTTCTCAAATTTCTTTATTTATTTGAAAGTACAATCCTTCCGGTTAATAATGGAAAATAATTTTATTCAAATGGCTTCTTCGCTAAGTTGGCCTGCGAACCTGCGATCGACTTAGAGAAGATGCCGATTTTGCCAAAAAAAAATCATCTTTTCAGATGAAGCTCATTTTGATCTTGGCGGGTATGTAAACAAGCAAAATTGTCGCATTTGGGGCACAGAAAACCCGCACGCCATTGAAAAGCCGATACACCCAAAACGAGTCACTGTTTGGTGCGGATTTTGGTCCAGAGGCATAATTGGGCCGTTACAGTCAATGGCGATCGTTATCGGGCAATGTTGAACCAATATTTGTTCCCAAAAATTGAAGAGGAGGATATTGGCAACATTTGGTTTCAACAGGATGGCGCTACGTGCCACACAGCCGAAGCTACACTCCATGTTGTAGTAGCATTTTCAAAAAAAAAGAAGTTATTTGGCGGACCCTTTATTAGAATATATTAATTGGAATTAGTTCTTATACGATATATTTCTCAGTTCGTTTACATTTATTATATTTTCAGTCGTAACTTTAAACTCCCAGTGGTTTTTTCTTCGGCGCCATAGTAAAAATTACTCCATATTAATCGGACTATTCAAATTCATAGGTCTCGTTTGTAGTGGAAGTTTGGACCAATCCCCATACAAATTTGCCCATTCTCCTTTGCTAGAGTTCATTTGTATTAAGGAGTAATTGGGGTATTTACTTTATCTACAACAAATTTGCTCATATCAAATTTAATCTAAAACTTCTCTTTGAATTTTGATTAAACTTCATACTTTTAGACCCGTTTGCTGATACAAAACTTAAGCTTAACTTAAAAAGCTTATGTTCTACTCTTTCCTCTGCGTAAACTGTCACATAAACGCTTATGTTTTACTTAAATATTTATGTTTCGTATCAGCAAATGGGCCTTAGGCCCATTAAATTGTTACTAATGCATTTCCTTTATAGCGTTTTCGTTTGGTATTCCGGAAGAAGGCCCCGGAGCCCTCCAATCCAGAATGCCAAACGAACAAGTTGCAACCCTTTTATTTATTTTGAAGTTTGGGTTTGATTGTATTTGTGCACTTGGTTGTTGCATTTGGGTGATGAAACATTCGCACAGCTGTTTCTCGGAAATTTGATATTCCTCAATAACAGCAACGAATGTCTCCACCTTGGACTTTTACTTTGAGTAAACTCTTTACCTAAGCAAATTACCCACATCATGGTACAAAAATAACGATAATGGAGAGGATGAAATGTTTGGTCTAACCATTTTTTTTTTATAATTGATTCTTTTCAACTCCAAATTTTGTATAATGCACAATCGCAATTCCAAAATCAAATAACAAACAAATTGCCTTTGACAATTTTGACGTTTCAATTGTGCGCATGTATGTTTGCTTCTGGTTTTGATTCTTTCTTCAAATCCAGAATCGTTTTTCTCTTCTTTTCAGAAGAAGAACTGTCATCTAGTGCCAAACGAACGCTTTCAGAAGCATTCGGAATGCTTCCGGACGACCAAACGAAAACGCTATTAGTTGACGGCTTCGTGACACGCCCCGTACAATTTTCTGTGCGAAAAGCAATACAATTGGCGATTAAGGCTACATACTTGCAATGATTTGCCTTGCGTCATATCGCGTTCGCGTCGATCGGTATCACCGGAATTCTTATGTCGTTTTCGATTGGATTTTCTGACTGTTTTACTCCTTTTAGATTCCAATAGAATATGAAAACATCGTGTTGTCAAATTTACACACACACTACTGAATGACGCCATATTATAAAATGGCTTCTTCAAGCATTCATCACTTTTGACAAGTAGTGCAACGAAAAACTGTATGTGTATGCGTGTGTTCCAAATCTACTCCTTCTTCAAATCGGGAACAGAAAAATACTCCGAGAACAGTACTCCGAACAGCCAATCGAAGGCTTTTGGAGTAGATAGAGTGAAAATGGAGTAGAAAAGGCGTACTCCGAACGTCCAATCGAAAACGACATTAAATGAAAACTTCCTCGCCTTTGAACTTTCATTTGACTGGTGCTTTTTGAGGGCGTTGTTCACAAGTTATGAATGAAACCTTGCACAGTTTCGGTTGGTTCAGATTACGCTTCATTATGACGACCGCTTTGAAATGTAATGAAATGAGAAATAATAGGCTGATGAAATACAATCATTTTAGGCAAACATTTAGTTCATCTGCAGATGTTAATCGCGGGATGACCGTAACTTTGGCGGAAATCGTCTTCGAGTTCATTGCTTTTCCTAAGCGTCTCACATTAGTTCACAAATCATTCATTCATTGTTTGATCAAGCACCTTAGACGCTCGCTTTTGTGCCATTGTTCATTCACCCTGATGAAAATTTTGTAAGTTTTCAACGCCTATGCAATCGCAGCTCGTCACTCATCGTCCAATTTCAGAAGAAACGACCGCAAGCGCGTCGTTCACCATCAAAAGTCTCGAACAAAGTAGGATCATGTACAATATACATTGAACGCACTATATCGAAACAAAACCGTTTCGTATCAATCGTCAATTTCAAAAGATCGAATATACTAGGTGTAATTGGTAACGTGAAACTCCTTGCAAATTTTCACAATTTACTATCAGAAATTATAGAAGAAAAACACCAAGCTTGGGAAACTTGTTGAAAATTTCACGAAAGAAAGTGAAAATCTGCAAAAAATGCATTTTTTGCATGTTGTGTCACGAAATTTTAGTCGCAAACCCCCAAAACCATATAGCAGGGAACAAATTTAAACTACCCCACAATTTTCTCGTAAATAAGGGCCTTTTTGAGCACAAATTGACTGGATTATTAGCATATTTTCGAGTATTTTAGTTTGAGACGAAGGCTATAATCTAGCTAAGGATTTCTTGAAGATGACTGGACTGACTGGACTATTAGCATATTTTCGAGTAATTTAGTTTGAGACGAAGGCTATAATCTAACTAAGTATTTCTTGAAGATGAATGAAAGTATTTGAAAGATTCAAAAAGAATTTAAGAGAAAAATATTCATTCCTTATAAGGACCACAAAAATGTATTCGAAAAGTAAAAATACATCCAGAAATAATATAACCCCAAATTTGCATAAAAAAAGCATCTTTTCAAAATTTAAGGTTCAAATATCTCAAAAACTTGAGGTGTTAGAGCAATTTTGAAAGACAATCACAAAAGTATATCTTGGTTCATGTTAGAGACTATAATTCGAATTTTGTCACACAAAGTAGTAAATTGGTGTTTTCGAGTGAATTTTCGGATGCAGTAAAAATACGTAAATTTCTAACTAGCGCTTGAGTCAAAATGGGGCGTCGCAGAAAAAAATCTTAAGAAGAGTTTTGTTGGAAGTTGTGTATACTTTCAGTTGTACTTTGATGAAATTTACGAATAATTTATAGTTTTCGAGCCATAAGTAAAAAGCTCCCAAAAAACTATTTTTTGCATTATTTTTTCCATTTTGCGTCACGAAATTTTAGTCGATTCGGATTCAGCGCCCCCGAAAATATTTGTTTACCAAGGGCCATTTTGAACATAAATTGACTGGACTATTTGTGATAACAGAGCTCAAAACTAACCTGCAATTGCACTCCTATTTCTTCAAAAACAGTATTATATGTTTAAAAACGTTGCTTAAACATTTGAAGAGTAATCATAACATTTTTTGAATGTGCACAAAACATTTAAAAAAAATATTTAAATACATACATACAAATATTCAGTGTTATTATGAGTTTCACGTGAACAACATTCCACCCGGAAAAATTGACATTTCACTTTTCGCCTATTGTGAGTTTCACCCGAAAATAAAAATTCCCCTTTTTTGTGAGTACTAATTTCGCGCAAAATGTAGCGTAATTGAGATTTTAAATTATCACTTATCTTTTGGAGGTGAACAAAAGATAAATAGGTGGTACTGGTGCGCTTTGCGCAAGTTTTTTGTTTATCTTAAGCCAAGAGAAGTTCAGGCGAAACTCATAGTAGCTTTAAAAATTCCGGGGGAACAAAAATTTTTCGGGTGAAATATTTTCCGGGCGAAACTCATAATAAAGCTGATTGTGTAGTTTTTGGTAGAAACATGATTACTCCAAAAATTAATTTGCGTCTTCACGTCTACTGTGCATCGAGCAAGAGACTAAACGAGTTCACGGATTTTGTCAAATTCGGAATATTATTGCCTCAGAACATATTCATAAATATTCAAAATTTGAAGAAAACTGGTTTAAGTCTTTTAGGCTCTACCTCAATCCACTGTAGACCTGAAGACGTACATTTTTTGAGCTATCATATTTCTACCAAAAACTACAGATATTAGTATTAACAGTTTGGATTATGTAAAAGCAAGTAAGCGCGACGCAGGGCAGTTAGTTCACAGCTAATCATCTTTTATCAATGATTGTTGTGACTGGAAAATCCGAGATTGTGCTTGTTAATCACAATTTTAGTTAGAAATCGCTAATCAGCCAATATTGATTGCGAAAAACTCATAACAGATGTAACCCAATGTGAAAAAACTGGCCCTGAGTCGTTTTTCTACTCCTTAATTGTGTTTACTTGATCTATTGTATTGTACATAAATACTTGATATTATCAACTTACATATATACTAAACCATTCAATTTTATATTCTAGAGTCGCGTTCCAGGTGGTCAAGCGGGAATCAATCTAATTGACATTGTCAACAAACCGCTAGATGTAAACGTAAGTACAAATATTTTAAATTGTACAAAATATATTTTTGTATTTGTATATGCTCAACCAATAGGTTCTCTTTGAGACGGCTACATCAGTAGTGGTCTTTCAATTCGATGGCAGCATCAGCAATCCAACAACAAAAGATCAACAAGATTTTAATTCTACATCATCATCCACTGATGCAGCTAAAGGTGCCTCATACAGCAAAACAGTAGAAAAACTTACGAATGCTTCATACTACGATCGTCTTAACTCGTGGTTAGGACAAATTATTCAGCGGGACTGTCCAAATGTAATAACATTTTTAGATTTTTTTTTAAATTGCAAATCCACAACAACAAAAACAACTAATCAAATGGTTATTTTATCTTTCAGTTTGACTTTGAAATTATCGAACATGGAGTTCATGGCACTTGTATTCGATATTGTCCCTTAGAACTTGGTCTCGGTGAACAACCACCATCGGCTGAGAATCTAGAAAACTTTGCTCAAAGCTTAGAATCTCACGTTGACATTCTTCGAGCAACAATTAGACACAAAGCTACCTTTATTCGTTTAGTAGAAAAGAGTGATGTTTTACGTATTGTTAATTTGCCAGATTGGGCTGGTATGGGTGGTGTACGATTTGTGCCTGAAGGATGGGAGTCTTTACTTACAGACCAGGCAAAGACAGAATTAAACAAGCTGAATGCAGATCTTGTGGAAGCTCTCAAATCGACAGATAATGCGTTTTCACTTGGTGAAGGTACTGATGGGCTGATTTGTGTTCGATTTGGTATGGTCACCCATGACACAGATGTCGAAGAGTTGCTTGACCTGGTTGTCTCAGTTGGTAAAAGTGTCCAAGAGAATTCAAGAGTCTTAGACACAATGTCCGAAATTGTTAAAAAAGTAAATTCCGTTAGTTAGAGGAAGACCATTTGAGGTTAAAGTGTATTTTTTTTTTAAGGGTATTGAAGCAGCAACCGCTGATCTGCAACGCGAGTCGGATGAAAAACTCTGGCAGGAAGGTATCCTCCGACATGTGCCAGTAGTTGGACGAATGGTTAACTGGTGGTCACCACCAATTAAAGAATCTGGCATCAAGGGAAGAAGTTTGAATCTAACACAGGGTGTTGTCGAAAGCACGGAAAATATTTACAAGTAAGTTTAATGCATACAGCTTGTCGTTTTTTTTAACGTAATATATGCTTATTAGATACCACATGCAAATGACCGGTGCACCTAATCAACTTCCTGCCAACAAATCACCGCCAACGCCAATGGTTCAGACGCCAGTAGGTGCGCCAACAGCACCACCCTTTGCCACTCCACCATCGGCCAATCACTCAAGAACTGTTAGTCAAAGTAGTGGCGCTTCATCGTCAGCTCCCGAACTAGTGTTAGCGACTCCACCTACGACGACAAATAATTAAATACAAACAAATAATTTCTTTTTCCAATAGTGCATATATATTACCTATAATTATAAATACCAAGAAAACACAATTATTTAATCATACATAGCTCTAGATATTTAACAACAACAAAAGTGTTTGTCTGGCGTTACTTTTATTTTATTTTTTTTCTAAATAGTTAAAATTTAAATAAAACAATAGAAAAGAAATTTATTAATTTATAAAATTCAAAACCATACAAATGTATGAAAAATAAAAAAAAAAATGTTCCATATAGCGCGGCATAGCATTGAATATGAAACAAATATGAATATGAAAACAAACAAAAAATATTCTAATGTTTTGTATTTCCTTATAAACTTAAAAGTAAAATTAAAATGAAAATTCATTCCAAAGTAACGTCATGCGTTCGTTAAAATTTTTAATTTATGTTAACAAAATTATGATTAATTTTATTCTGAGTTTTTAGTTTATGTTTTGTTAATCATGTTCATGTTTTTTTATTTAAGCTACAAAATTGTTTCGAAAAATGTTTAATTAAAATAATTAAATTTTATTGGTTGGTGAATTGACTTGTGCATTGTGAATACTATCCAAAGTCTTAAATCTACGTAATATTCTCTACATATAAAACCTTGTTTGGATACTCCAGGACTGAGAATTTATCAATCCGACTGATCTCGAAGTTGTTCTTATCTTGTCTTTCTGAACAACTTAACGAATTACCTATAAGAACAGTTAATGTCTCTTGCAATGGAATGTAGAAGCTAAATTTGTACATTAGACAACAATTTTCAAGCTTTTTTTAATCATTTTGGAGTATGAATTGCTTAAAATAATGTAACTGGCGTTACTGCATTCAGTCGATAGAAAAAACCAACCACAACCTTAATTTCAAGCACAAGACCAATTTATTATTGATATGTTTATATTTCAACACAAAATCTAAATGTTGTTTCATTCCAAACAAGAAAACAAAATTAAAGTATAAATATTACCAAAAGATTTAATTTTTTATTTTACTTACATTGTTTTATTTTTATTAAAAAATTTACGTTCATTTTTTTATTTGTATACAAAATAATACTTATTTTAATGTGTTTATTTTGTCTTTTTTTATATTTATTATTAAGAAAATTCGTTTAGTTTGATGCAATATTAATATATGATCTTCGTCAAATTAATAATTATTATATTATAATAACAAGAAAAAGGAGTGCGTTAAGAATAAAAACATTTTTTTTAGTTAAATTATGTAGACATTTATAATAATAATAAAATTATAAAAACAAATCTATTGCTGAATTTGCACAATAAAATGATGGAATTCAAAATTTTATTTTACTTGGAGTAAATATCTACATTCGAAATGAACACTGCGTTATTATCACTTTTTTTACCCGAATTATTATTTTTCCTAATTGCGTAGAATAACAGGAGTTGATTAGATGGTTCCAATTAAAAACTACTGGGACTCGAGAAAAATGTTTTATGAGGTAGTTTCAGGGTGTAACCACCGATAAGCTTTAAATTTCCACCGTCAATGACGAGTCATGTATCAATCAAAATCAGTTCTGATACGATCTTTTTGTCAAGAATACGATAACTCGGGCGAAAGGGAAAAATAACGTTTTTTTTTAAGAATAGTTATGTAGATACAAGCATTTTTTTTTACTATGGGAGGGTTGGGGTTATCACGTCCCATTTGGGCGGGAGGGGCAATTTTCCAAAAAACACTTAAAATGAAAATAAAATGCACGACTGGATCGCACGTACTTGCTCTTATGTTCAAGTTGTGTGGGACTTAAGAACTTTAAAAAATATTCAAGTAATTATAGAAAAAGCATAAAAAGCATTTAAATCGTTCTATTAATTGTATGAACAGTCTGATAAATAACTTTGAGCTCAAAAAAAAGTATGCCATTTGATTACTTGAATAAATATGAATATATGCAAAAAAAAAATTTAAAATCGTTGGAGCCGTTTTCTTAAAAATTAATTTTTTATATATAAAACTTTTGTAACATTTTTCAAAAAAAAATTTGGTGTGCCAATTTTGAGTACATATTAATATACATTTAAAACTGAAAATTCAAATTAATTCATCAACCCGTTTTTGAAATATTGAATTTTCAAAAAAAAATTTTGAATCTTTTTTTAAAAATTCAAAATTTATTTTTTCAAAAATGTTGGTATGCAGTTTTATTTATATTTTAACAAAGCTTTTGTGAAAAAATTTTTATTGAGATGGGATGAGCGGTTAATGAGAAAACCAAAAATCAAAAAAACCGTTATATGGCAGGTACCGTTAATAAATGTTTCTGGTGATTTTTTTTCCTACTAAAAGGTACATCATATCTACAGTAATACACTGATTTTTTTTTATCACAATCGTTGGAGCCGTTTTTGAGATAAATAAGCTTTTCCTTAACGGTTGTATGGCAAGTACCGTTATTTTTTGAGCTAAAAAAAAAATTTCAATTTCCCCTCTGGAGAGTTACAAAAAAACCTTAAGTTCAAAATTTGAAGAAAATCGCTTCAGTGGTTTAGGCTGTAGGTTGAGGTACGGACAGACAGACAGACAGACAGAATTGTGCCACCCACTTTTTTCGTGTTCTCTATCATCGTAATGTCATGTTTGATTGTTATCTCGAATTTTTTTTTTTGCACGAATCCAAAACTTGCCCTATAGTACCTATATCGCAAGTAAAAAGAACATTAAAAAAACGGCTCATGCTTACAATTTTTAAGTATGGAACGTTTTTATAAAGCTAGAAGTCTTTTCTATCAACTTTCTTAAATCAAGTAATTTCAATGAAAAGTTATTGAAAAAACTAATTTCTAACTCAAAATATGGGCAAAAAATGAAAAAAAAAATAGTACCTACATTTTATTTATTCAAAATTGTGAGACCCTGACCCTGATATTTTTTGCTCTTTTACGTTTTTCATCGAAAACTGAAAACTATATGGTTGTAAGTCTTGTAAGTTTTCGGGAAAATTGAATATAACTTAAAGAAACCTACTTAAAATTTTTCTGTTGGCCTTATTTTGATGTTAATAAATGAATATAAATCAATCCTTATACAAATAAATCATTCTCGGTGAAGACGGGGTACTTTGGATGGCCTCGCGGGTTCTCAGGATTTTAACTCAATTTTTTGGAGATTTTGGGAGCCGCTCGCGCAACTTAGTTGCTCCATTTAGGGTATGTAAAGTCATCTGCGGAAAAAATCCTATAGACCTGAATTTTTCTATACACCTTCTTTATACCCTGCTTTATAAATCCTGAAAAATCCCAATTGGGTGCTATTGTTTATAACGGTTTTTTCCATTCCTAACGGGGTTTCGTCCAAAACACTTAAATCCAAAATTAAAGTGAATACAAATTTCCAATAAGAAACTATATTATAAATTTTTTCGATAGAAAAAGTTATTGACTGAAAGATTTTGATTTTTTTTCTATACTTATCACAAAAAATATCATTTCCCTATTTTTGCTCGTCCAAGGTTCTTGTTTTTGATTGATAAGCGGGCCATTCACGATGAGACAGTCGCAAAGACTGTCGATCGGACTGTCGCAACGAACGGTCGAAAGTACGCACACACGTTGCGACCCGGTTGAGCGGACGGTGTGTCGAAAAATTCATATTCATCTTTATTGCCATCATTAGATTAATGCCTTGTTGCTATTTCGATTAAATTTTCTTTATTCCTTTTAATTGAAATACGTTTTTTCTTAGGAAAATCTTGTAAATGTTGAGGAGATGATGTTGATGCAAATGGCGGTGTAAAATCTAAATTTGACACGGAGCTTGGGGATATTGCTTGACTATCGATATCACAATTACCATTGGGCACGTTCCGCTGGTTATTCTCAGTTATCCGGATAGCTTTGTGTTGTTGTAATCCCTTGTTAAAAAACAGCTGACGCAACAACAACTCAAGTTATCTCAAAATTTTTGGGATAGCTAGATAGCATAGCGAATAAACATTGGAACGCGAGGATTCTGAAAGAGGAAAGCCAAATCACTTTCTTCTGAAGTTATTCCAACCCTTCCAATTTCATCTTCAGCTGTGAAAAGTAGTAGATCGTAGTACCAAAGGGTGGGCTCATATATGTACTTCATCCAACTTCCGGATTTGTTTTATCTAAATACTTTTCTTGATTCTCTTCTGAATGTTGATCTTAAGTTCGCTTGTTGCTACATGATGAACTTTGTGCTGACCACAAGCACGAATGTTTTTCGTAAAGCGAAATAAATTCTTTAACAATTTTTTTTTTCGCTGGTTCCTTCCATTTATTTTTTATTTATTTTGTCTCCTAGAAACAATTCTAAAAACGTGTATAGGGTTTGACGATTGTTCGTAGACTGAGTAGTTCGGTCGCACGGACTGTCTCAAAAACTGCCATTCACTATACGACCATTTCGGTCGTGTCGTAAAGTTCGTTGAAATTTTCAACGGACTTCCGACTTGTCGTTAGTCGTACGGTCCGATGTACAACAAGGACATTCATGGTAGAACCTGTCGTATACGACTAAGGTCCATCGGACCGTCTTTGAGACAGTTTTAACGTGAATGGCCCGCTTTAATATGTGTTTAGGTAAATGTATGTTAAGCGGGCCATTCACGTTAAGACTGTCACACAGGCTGTCGATCGGACTGTTGGAGCGACTGTCGAAAGTACGCACACACGTTGCGAACCAGTTTTACAAACAGTGTGTCAAAAAATTCCTTCAATTTGTTTTTTTATTTATCTCGTCTCCTAGAAACAAAATAAAAACTATGAAGATTATTCGTAGACTGAGTAGTTCGGTCGCAAGGACTGTCTCAAAAATTGCCATTCACTATACGACCATTCGGTCGTGTCGCAAGGTTCGTTGAAATTTTCAACGGACTTCCAACCTGTCGTTAGTCGCACGGTCCAATGTACAACAAGGACATTCACGGTAGAACCCGTTCGTTTACGACTGAAATTTGTCGGAGAGTCCTTATAGTAGGGGAGCCCACGATGCTAAATGTGGATTTACTCGAGCGTCGTTGGGACCTAATGGGTTTTAAAGATTTGATGATAGAGAGAAAAAAATGTTAGTAAAGTATACCGTTTCATCAGTGGGGGAAGCATCTACAGGTGTTCAAAAATGTAAAAAAAACAGTCACGTGGACATATTCGAGCGCGTCAGATATTGATAGTGTACATGGCCTGCGTCTTTCTAATAACGGTGGTATGTTAATCTGCCGGTTTGAGTGGTGGGGGTGGCTGTATGGGAGTGTAGAAATTGGAAAAAAAAAATGGATTTACTCGAGCGTGTCAGATTTTAATAGGGGATGTTAAGTGACCCCCAAGGATGCTCACATTCAAAAGACTGATGATTCGGATGTGACGCAAGCTTGCGGCAGCTACTTGAAAATGCAAAAAAAATCGCTATTTTGAAATACTCGAGCGCGTCAGATTTTTATACATATGGTTCAACTCGATGTCCTACATGTGCTGAATCTTAATCTGACGATTATCTGGAGGGGTTTTCTTAATCTGACGATTTGAAAAGAAGAAACATTTTTATTCAGGATTTTTTCAAAAAATTGAAAACGGATTTTTGTAGAAGGATCAAATAAGCATTTTAAACTATGAGAGGGGGGTCTATGTCACCCCGCTTAGGAGGTAGAGGCGATTTTCAAATAAAACGACTGAAACGGAAAACTAAATATTAAAAATCAACAATACCTAAAATACAGAACAATAACGGTTTTAAAAGCCAAAAATCTGTTCTTTAATCCTTCATTTAAATTAAATTGTTTTTGTCAATAGTTTTCAAAATATTTGCATTCAAACTCAAAATTTTGATACAAAAACGCAACAAAAAATGTAGGGATCAATTTTTCTGAAAATTGTGAAACGAAAACTTAATTTTCTTTTTGTGGTCAATGCTCATATTAATTTTGAATCGAACACAACTTAAGCTTTTATGTCTTTTAGTTTTTGAGAAAATTGCAAGTTACTGATACTACTTTTTTGAGATATTTGTAATTTGCTTGCATTGCCAGCATTACGGCTGCGTTTTAAAAGTTAGATATGTATGCAACCGCCCTGCTTGGGCTCACTATAGGATTTGGGGTATGTGCGAGGTTCGGTGTTTGCCAAATTTCGTTTGCTGTTGTGCTTTATTTTGTTTTTAACTTGAGACGCACGAATCTCAAGCGGGGTCTTACCTTTTTTAGTGTTCTTGTTCTTTTATGTGAAGCCAAACAAAATATAGTTTGTGTTTTTATTTTATTAAATTTTATTAAACATTTATTTAGGTTCAATTTGGTTCTTATCACTAATTTACATTCTTATTTTTATAATTTGAAAAAAAAGGTTCAGAGTTTCTTAACTTAGTTGAATTCAAGATTTGGAAAAGGTTTAGTACTTCAAAAATACAAAAAAATAGAAACGAATTAGAATTTCTTAATATGACTCGACGATGCGGCGGTCCGATTCTTAGTGGCGGATATCTGCCTCGCTACCCGACTCGAGAACACACACAAAAAAAACATGTCACCGACTCCGAAGTGTGCCTGTGCACAGCTGGGAGTAATGCACGTTTTTTGTGTCAAGAAAAAAAATGAAATTGGATAGTGTGGATTGGAAAAAAAAAGAGTGCATTTGGATTTTGGAGGTAATTAACAATGAAAGTGATGACCTGGGAATTATAAGTGGTTTGGAGTTGGGCAATTAAAGGAAATGATGAATATGGAATTTTAATTGGTTCAGAGTTGAACAATAAAGTAAATGATGAATATGGAATATGGAATATTGGTCAATCGAAAGGAAATGATGACTGTGGGAATTTGAAGTGGCAATGGTTACAATTGAAAATGAATGGATGGGTCATGAAAGGGCATGAGAAATGGAAGTGGGTGAGGAAAAGACGTTGGAGGTTGTGAAGTGTGTACTTTACAACACCTCCCCCCTTAAGAACGAAACTTGTACCTTGGAATGGTGCGAGTTTCGGCTTTAGATGATGGAATCGGAAGTGAACGAGAAAGATTAGATGGGGCTAGACGAGGTGTAGGTATTGGTAATGGTTCTGGAATTTGTACGTTTATGGTTTGGACTGGGTCTGAGGTTTTTATTTCTTCTAATGGTAAGCAATTCGATATTTTGTTGGTGCTTACTAAAGTTTTATTTTTATTTCGCATGAGTAATATGATTATAACCATAAGTATGGCGGAAAACATTGCAAGAAGGAACACTATTATCATATTTTTATTTTCGTGATCGACTTCAGAATATGTGAACTTGGAGTTTTTTATGTTTTCTATATCTTTACTGATGGAATTAAGGTCATCAATCTGGTTATGTATATTGAAGGACTTTGTCACGTAACTGGGAATTTTCTCAAATTGTGGTTGTGTTATATTAAATGAAAGATAAGGATTTGATGAAATAAAGTTGAGATTGGTTTTTGTTTCGAAATTTGTTTTGGAGTTAATGGATTGGTACCTAGTGTTTGCGATACAGTTCGGTTGGATTTTAAGAATACCGGTTGCATTTATGTTTATTTGAGAGTTAAGATTTTGGCATTTAATAATAAGATTTTCTGGATTTGGGGAAACGAAAATCCAAGAATTGGAGTCTGCTAGCTGTAGGAAAATAGGGTGATATATTTGCATTAATTGAATATAGCAATTACTTATTTCACTTGGAAGAATGGAAAGTAAATTCAGTTCGCAGGCACTGCTTGATGAGGTGAAAAGGATTGGTGCGTTTCTTTCGCAAAGATAATTATTTTTTGAAGTTGTTTGACATTTGTCTATGTCATGTTTATCATAGAGAAAATACGATTGTTTTTCTGAGTCTACGATAAGAAAAGGTTTTTCGGGTATTATAATTCCATACGTTTTGTTTTCGATGAGATTTGGTATACTAGTCATTTTATAAACGTTATAGGTTTTGGAAGAAGTAAGAGGGATTCTTAATACGAAATTAATTTGGTTTTCAATGTAGTAAACATGAGTTTCTAAGAGATTAAAAAGTGTATCTATATATTGTTCTTGTAGAGGAAGTGGTAAACGATTTTCTTCTGGAAGGAGTAACTGTACTTTTTTAATTTCTTCAGTGAGTTTAGAAGGATCAATAAGGTATGGATGAAGTTTTCCATGAGCTGCGGAGTAAATAGCGTTAAGAAGGTGATCTTTTGTTGAATAGTAATATTCTGATAAAGAGTTGAACATTGTGAAAAGTTCATTTAGTTGAAGGAAGGATTTATTAATTATGTTATTATTATTTGAGTTTTTGTTTAATTGATTAATGATTTTATCGGTTTCCTTAATTTTTTCTTTTATTTTAATAATTTGGTCGTTTGTAAGATTTAATTGGTGGATGATATTTTTTGATATCGAAATTTGTTTTTCGTGTAATTGGGATTCGTAATGTTGTTGTTGGTTAAGTTTATTTATGTGTCGAGAAAAAGTTTTTGCATCCTCGTCGTCGAGGGTGCCAAATAGTTGTTTGGATATAGAACCAATAGCATTTATTAATCCTCTCTTTTGTAATCTAGGTTTTATGGTTGTACCTAAGTATTTGTTAATAATTTGATCTTGAGATTTTATTCGATCAAGTATTAAAGTAGATAGGGTAGGAAGTGATTCGCATTGGGATGGGAGTTCGTGAGAAGAGAGAAGTTGCTTACAAGTAGATAGAATTTTGTCATAGGTAAGTAAAATAGAACTATATTGTGATTTGAGTTCGGTAAAGTTAGTATATATGACTAAATTCCAATGGTTAGAGAAGAGCTTAAGGTTACCAACGTGTTCGTAGTATATTCCAGTCTTGTTTTTCAAATCGACGATTTCATATGGTTGCTCGTGGTTGATCATCATTGGGTCACTCAGAATTATGTTACAGATGAGAATTACGAATATTAGTTTCTCCATTTCTGGAAAGAATATTGAGATTGAAGATTTTGATTAACTTGAAAAAATTTTTAGTCTATTGTTGTGGACTTTAACTATTTTATTTTTAATTTTAATTTCGGAGTTTACTCCTGACTTGGATAAGATTTCGTAAGGTCCTGACCAAAGAGGAAGAAGCTTTTTGTTTTTATTTTTTGGATTACTTTCATTTTTGAGTAGAACAAGCGTTCCTATCTGGAAGTCTCCAGGATTTTGCCTTTTATCGTACTGAAGTTTTGAAGATTCCTTACTCTTGAGAAGTTTGTCTCTAGCAATTTGATGACAATGTTGGAGCCTTGATTTTAGTTCGTTTGCATACAAATCGTAATTATAGCAGATTTCAGGGTTTTTTGTAACACTAGAAGGAAGTTCAATTTGTCTACCGTACATAAGTTCAAAGGGAGTGTATGACGTTGAAGTGTTGGGAGTCGTGTTATGGACGAAAACGGCATATTTAATCCAGTTATCCCAATCATCTTGAGATTTATTGATAAAACTACGTAGATATTCAACGAAGTTTCTGTGGCTTCTTTCGCAAGATCCATTTGATTGTGGTCGGTATGCAGTAGTTTGGAGTTTAGTAATTTTAAGAAGTTTACATACGTTTTTGAATATATCGCTTAGGAAATTTTGGCCTTGGTCGGACAAGACGTATTTGGGTGTGCCATATCGAAATATTATTTCTTTGACGAATGCTTCGGCGATTGTATTCGCCTCTTGATTTGGTAAAGGAATTGCATCAGTGTATTTAGTAAGATCATCGATGAATGTTAAAAGATATTTATTATTATTATTAGTTATAGGATAGGGACCAACGATATCAATAGAAATCTTTTCGAAGGGGTATTTGGAAGTTGAAGTTATGACCATAGGTTCCATGGTGTATTTTGTTACTTTATTTTTCTGACAGAGTTCGCAATTTTTAATGTAGTTTTTTATATCTTGAAACATATTCTTCCAATTGTGATATAGTTTTATACGTTTAAAGGTTCTGTTGACGCCACAGTGTCCTCCAATTGGATTTAAATGGAATTCCTTAAGAATAGTTTTGATTTCATTTTCCGACAAATCTGGTTTTGCCGAAGAAATATTCGAAGAGTTAGTAGTTATGACTGAAGGCGTTGAACAAGAATTAGAACTAGGTTGTAAGGAATTAGAGTTGTTATTTGAAGATGTTGAAGCACTTGAAGAAGAAGAATTATTATTATGATTTGTAGATGAAGGAGATGCTTCTGGATCATTATTTATAATAGAAGATGTGGAACAAGAATTAGTATTTTCATTTGAAGCATTAGAACAAGAATTCGTATTTGTTGATTTGGAACTGGGATTGGAATTAGTTTTCGAAGATTTGGAACAAGATATTGAAGAAGAATTTGAATTTGTATGTGGAGATTTAGAACAAGGACTAGGAATTGGTTTTGAACAAAAATTAGAAATTGGAGATTTAGAAGACGAACTTGAATTTATGGATGTTGGACAAGAATTAGCAGTTGGCGATGAATAAGACAAATTCGTATTTGTTGGTGGTGATGAACAAGAACTAGGAACTGACGATGTAGAAAAAGAATTAGTACTTGCAGACGATATGGGAGATGATGAAGATGACGAATTTCGAGAAGAAGTAGAAGAGGATTTTGTATCGGATCGAAGAGTCATTTTTGCGATTCTGCTAAGACAGTCAGCGTTTGTATTTTGTTCACCTTTTTTATGGGTGATTTCATATTCAAACTCTTCGAGCTGTAGGCGATATCTCATCATTCTGGAATTTATATCTTTACAGTTGTGAATATAAATTAGAGGTTTATGATCAGTGTATAGTTGAAATTTTCTACCATACAGATAAGGTCGGAAATGTTTGACTGACCAAACAATAGCTAAAAGTTCCTTATCAGTAGTAGAATAATTTTTCTCACTTTTATTAAGAGTTCTTGAGGCATAAGATATAGGAAGGTCATTACCAATTTCACCTTGTGAAAGGACACTACCAATAGCTACATCGCTAGCATCCGTTGTTAAGATAAAGTTTTTGGTGAAATCAGGATATTGAAGGAGAGGCGGATTAATTAGTCTTTCTTTTAATCCATGAAAGGCATTTGAACAAAGAGGAGTCCAGTCGAAGCGAACATCCTTGCGTAAAAGGTTAGTAAGAGGTTTGGAAATTTTTGCAAAATCTTTAATAAAGCGGCGATAATAACCTGCAAGTCCTAGGAAGCTTTTTATTTCTTTGGCGTTTTTAGGTTGAGCGAAATTTTTTACGCATTCGATCTTTTGCGGATCAGGTTTGATACCTGATTCATTTATCACGTGTCCTAGGTAGGTGAGTTCTGTTCGCAAAAACTGGCATTTATCGGGTTGCAATTTAAGATTATGTATTTTGAGACGTTCAAAGATTTCTTTTAATTTTGAATTGTGTTCATCTAAGGTTTTACCATAGACCACGATGTCATCCATATAAACAAAGGTTTTTATACCTTGTAGACCAGTCAATACATTATTCATCAACCTTTGGAAGGTGGCTGGGGCACCTTTTAATCCATAAGGCATTCTAATGAATTCGTAATGACCAAAAGGTGAAGAGAAGGCGGTCTTCTCTCTATCTTCCGGTCTAACTTGGATTTGATGGAATCCACTGGCGAGGTCTAAAGTAGAAAAAAATTTTGAACTTCCCAACTGATCTAGAATATCAGTTATGTTGGGTAATGGAAATGCATCACCGACAGTTTTGTCGTTGAGTTTGCGAAAATCGACGACGATTCTCCATTTCTTATTACCATCTTTATCAGGTTTTTTCGGAACAACAATAAGTGGGAAATTCCACGGACTATTCGATGGTTGGATAATATTATCGTCCATCATCTCATGGATTTGTTTATCCACTTCTTGTCGTTGTGCTTCCGGCAACCTGTAGGGTTTTATATAAGTAGGTGTTGCATCCGGGGTAAGGATTGGGTGTTGTACAGAAGAGGTATGAGTTAACTTATCTCCTTTTATAAAAAATAAGTCACTATACAAGCAACATAAATTTAGAATAGATTCCTTTTCTTTTTTTGTCATGTGGTCTGTCTCGACTAGCTCTTGTATAGTTTTAATTCTATCATAAGAAGCAGGATATTGTTGTATTTGCAGAACATTGTAGTTAGAAACTTCGTCAAATACTATGTCATCAGTATTAAGCTCAATGAGGGATTCAGAGGAATTAACGACCGATATGTACGAGATAGAACTATTGGCAGGAGTAATACTATTGCCAATATATAATCCATTGGGAAATTGTTGGGAGAGACATATACTATCCACATTAATTTCTTTGAGAACGGGTACTATGATTTCTGATCTAGGTGGGATAGTAACAAGACTTGAAGGGATTAGATCATATTCAACAATGAAAGTTTTCCAAGGGAATGTAAGCATTTTAATGCCGTAGTCGATTTGAGCTTTATGATCATCTAAGAAATTGTTACCTATTATCCCGTCAGTACTTATAGGGAAGTTTTTATCTACTACATGAAAAGGATAAGAAATAGTTATATTTTTGGGAAGATTGATACGCAGTTGTATAACTCCTTTGGTATGAATAACTGAATTTGTAATGCCAGAAAGAGAATGAATTATGTTAGAGTCTACATGTAGTTCTGGCTTTAATTTATCTATTTTAATCAAACAAATTTCACTACCACCATCGACGAGAAATTTTGAAGGTTGAGGATTAAGCAAGGTTTCAGATGAAATTTTGATTGAGTCTACTCTACTTATTTTATTATTTAAATTTATATGGAAGATGTGGCGAGAAGAGATTAAGTTTGAGTCCGAAGCCTGCCACTGGTTCCGGCCTCTGAATGGTTTTCCGTATGCTTATTTGTTGAGGAGGAGGAAATTGCATTAGAATTGTTTTGTTTTCTATTATTATTGTACTCCCTTTTTCTGCATTCGTTTATATGATGTCCGAGGTTCTTACAATAACTACAAGTAATTGTTACTTTTTTAACCTCACTTTTGAAAGAAGGAAGCTGTTCTTTGTTTTTCTTTAAGTAACATTGTTCGATGCTATGTCCAGTTTTTTTACAAAAATTACAAGAGGTAGGATTTCTGGGTTTTAGTTGTGATGGGTTATAGGAAGTTTGGTTATTATATGAGAAACCACTTTTCTCTTCTAACACGGCAGCTTCTATAGCTTCCGTCAGAGTTGTGAATCTCGAAGCTTTGATGATGAGACTTATTCTAGGATTAAGGCCTCTCTCGAATGCTTTTAAAGCAGTTTTACTGTTGAGATTGATAATAACGCTAGAACTTTCTGACCCTTCGCTAGCTATGCAAGCATCGTTCAGATTTGCAAGCGTTTGTTCCAATCTATTAGAGTAAGAACGCACTGTCTCATTTGTTCTTTGCTTTATATGTATTAGTTCCAACTGGAGTTGGGACAGAGATTTTGTTTCTAAGAATTGTTGAACTAGTTTTTCCTTAAGGGATTCCCAGGAGGTGAATTCTGTGTATTTTACTATATTATATGCTGGACCAATAAGTTTAGTTTTAATAATTAGGAGAAGGATAGGAATTTCGGTAGCGGCGATATCTTCGGATATCAAATCACACGCATTTAGGAACTTGTGGAGATTAGCTCTGTTCCCATCAAATTCGGGAATTAGTTTGAGGGCAAAAGATCGATCTAGTTTTGGAGCCATTTCAGTTTCGGTTTCTAAAATGGAATTAGTGATCTCGGAGGAGGAGGAGTTTTCGACAGTACTAGAATCGGAATCTTCGCAGTCGGATATTTCGATAGTTTTATTCTCGGACATAAACTGATTATATTATAATAATAAGTATTTAAGAAAGAAGAAAAAAAAAAAAAAAAAAAAAAAAATTTATTCAAAAAAAAAAAAAAATTGATTCGAATTTAAAAAAAAAATTAGATAGATAAAAGTAATGATAATAATATATATTAATTGATATAGGCAATAAATAATATATAATTTTTTGTTTGATAAAAGTACATTAATTTTACATTGTATAATTAATTAATAATACCTAAATACTTTCTTGCCTGTTTTTGTGCGTAAGTTAGAGATGAATGAGATAAAGGCGTTGCTGTTGGTTAAAGATGTTGTAGATGTTAAAGATGTTGTAGAAGTTGATGTTCCAGATGTTGTAGATGTGTGAATTTTGATTGTCTTTTATTTTATTTTATTGAATTTAAGTCTTTTTCTTTTTCTCTATTTTTCTTGTAAGTTTTTTTTTTTTTTTTTTTTGTTAAATTTTGTTGTTGTTTCACTTTTTGTTATTTTTTTTTTTTTTTTTTGTTTCACTTCTTGTTTGCACTTGTCACTTTTCAGGCAAACCCCACACCTGACACCAATTTTTATGTTGTGCTTTATTTTGTTTTTAACTTGAGACGCACGAATCTCAAGCGGGGTCTTACCTTTTTTAGTGTTCTTGTTCTTTTATGTGAAGCCAAACAAAATATAGTTTGTGTTTTTATTTTATTAAATTTTATTAAACATTTATTTAGGTTCAATTTGGTACTAATTTACATTCTTATTTTTATAATTTGAAAAAAAAGGTTCAGAGTTTCTTAACTTAGTTGAATTCAAGATTTGGAAAAGGTTTAGTACTTCAAAAATACAAAAAAATAGAAACGAATTAGAATTTCTTAATATGACTCGACGATGCGGCGGTCCGATTCTTAGTGGCGGATATCTGCCTCGCTACCCGACTCGAGAACACACACAAAAAAAACATGTCACCGACTCCGAAGTGTGCCTGTGCACAGCTGGGAGTAATGCACGTTTTTTGTGTCAAGAAAAAAAATGAAATTGGATAGTGTGGATTGGAAAAAAAAAGAGTGCATTTGGATTTTGGAGGTAATTAACAATGAAAGTGATGACCTGGGAATTATAAGTGGTTTGGAGTTGGGCAATTAAAGGAAATGATGAATATGGAATTTTAATTGGTTCAGAGTTGAACAATAAAGTAAATGATGAATATGGAATATGGAATATTGGTCAATCGAAAGGAAATGATGACTGTGGGAATTTGAAGTGGCAATGGTTACAATTGAAAATGAATGGATGGGTCATGAAAGGGCATGAGAAATGGAAGTGGGTGAGGAAAAGACGTTGGAGGTTGTGAAGTGTGTACTTTACAACATTGCATTTAAAGAACTTTGAATGTATTCTCTGTTTCCGATTTTAAAACCCTCCCACTACCTTAGGTCACACTCAAATCGTCAGATTATTGAAATACACACTTTTCAGCATGTTACTAACCTACCATATCTTAATCTGACGCGCTCGAGTATTTCGAGCTATCGATTTTTTTTACTAATCTGACAACCTGCCCTAGGCGCCCGGCCCTACATAGAGGACTGATATATGGTGGAGGTACTCAGCAGGGTGCAAGGTATCCCTCTTTATACTAATCTGACGCGTAAATCCCAAAATCCCTTAGTCGGCTCCCCTACTATTACGACAGTTTTAACGTGAATGGCCCGCTTTAATTATATACATAACATACATATGTACATTTGTATGCTATACACATGCTAACATGAATGTACATAATATACTTATAGATGTGGACGTAATAGTCAAGTCAAATCGTCGTGAAAAATAGTAGAGGAGGCGACCGTCAGACTACCTATGTAGCTCATCGCGGCTCTCAAAATTATAAAATTATCGTTCCCAATCGATAGTTTTTTTGAAAACATTCACAAAAATGCTGGTCGGACAAACCTTCGCAGGGAACTTTGGCCAGAATATGACCACTTCCGGTACCGATTTTAGGTTACATGTTAAACTATAGGGGCTGTGAATGATAAGGTTTTCACCAAACGCTAAGCCTAGATTTACATAAAATCTTCTTTAAATCTCCAAGATTTACCATAGGAATAATTTTCGTTAATCTACAAGATTAAAAATTAATCTTGTTAAATCTCCCTAGAATAAATAGTTTAACAAATCAAACTTACCTATTCTTTTATGGCGCTGAAGGATTCATTGGTGGCTGGATTCAGTACTCCATTGTTTGACGCAAGAGAAACATTCTATCTCACTTTCACTTCATAAGAAAAAATTGAAACCCCATTTGCTTTTGAAGTGTGCTGTCAGAATGAATCTTATTCAAAGCTTTTCATACGGTGGAAACACCACATAAATCTTTTTCCTAAAATCCCGGATTATCTTTCGGTGAAAACGTAGTATTAAAAACCTATATGAAGGGAATTTCTTGTAGATTTTAAAACAATTGGTCGGACAGAAAAAAGCCGGGAATAAATGCTTGTCCGATCAGTTCAAAAAAACGATTTTTTTGTGAAAAAAAGCTGATCGCGGATCTTTGTAAAATTTGTATCAAATGAAAGGTAAGGCTGTCCTCTTTACGAATTCACTGGTCGGACAAAGTTTTCTAGGGTTTAACCACGTGTCTGACCACTTTCAAAGAAAAAAACCTTATTTTTTTCGTTTTTTGTTTTAGACTCAAAAATTAAAAACTCTGCCAAGGTGGCAACACTGTCAAAAGGATAAGAGAAGGGCTACCACAATTCCGAAATGTTGCTTATAACGGGTGATTTTTTAGCTGGTTTGGTTTTGGCAACACTGGTTTTGACAGCTGACGTGTGTTTAGTACCTTGTGTCACTGTCAAACAGCTTCAGTTTGGTTTGCAATTTAACCATGGATCGTCTTACAAATGAACAACGCTTGCAAATTATTGAATTTTACTATCAAAATTCGTGCTCGGTTCGAAATGTTTTTTATCGAAAAATTGTGTTCAGCGATGAGGCTAATTTTTGGTTGAATGGGTACGTAAATAAGCATAATTGCCGCATTTGGAGTGAAGATCAGCCAGAAGCATTGCAACAGCTACCAATGCATCCCGAAAAAGCCACTGTTTGGTGCGGTTTATGGGCCGGCGGCATTATTGGGCCATATTTCTTCAAAGATGATGCGAATCGCAGCGTTACTGTCAATGGTGAACGCTACCGAGCGATGATAACAAACTTTTTTTTGCCCGAAATGAAAGTTCTTGACTTGCATGATATGTGGTTTCAACAAGACGGTGCCACATGCCACACAGCACGCGAAACAATGGCGCAATTGCGAGGCGAGTTTGGTGAACAGTTAATTTCACGTTTCGGGCCGGTCAATTGGCCGCCTAGATCGTGCGATTTGACACCATTAGATTATTTTTTGTGGGGGTATGTCAAGGCTAATGTCTATAGGGACAAGCCCGCTTCGATTGACGCACTGGAAGCCAACATCCATGCATTCATTCGTGAGATACCGGCCGATATGTGTGAAAGAGTATGTCAAAATTGGACTCAGCGGATGGGCTATCTGAGACGCAGCCGCGGTCAACATTTGCATGAAATTATCTTTAAACATTAAATTGCAAGGTTCAAACTATCGATTCAAATAAATATTTCATTAATTTTTTCGAATTTTTTGTGTCTTTTTTTTTTTTAAAGTTCTAAACCTCTTAAAAAATCACCCGTTATGTAGATCGAAAACCAGGGGTCGGAAATTCCAAATTCTAAGTGAAAACCTGTTTTTTTTAAACAGTCTGGCAGGGCGAATTAAACACTCAAATGATCTTAGATTCCGTGATATGGGATCCGCGGAGCTTATCTAGGGAGGGGTGAAAACCAATTTCGGATAACACGATTATCCTCGAAGTTGCATTCATATTTTTTTTTTCGATGCACTATTTTTCGCAAAGGCCCCAGTTGTGGACTGCAAGACCTTGATTTTTTGAATAGCCTTTAATGAAGCTTTCAACGTCTATACTTCTTTTTTTGCTATCACTCACACCCAAAATCTGCTGTGGACTCTCGGTCTATTAGTTAACTTTTATTTTGTATAAAATAATTGTTTCGTTTGGATTCTGAATACAACAACAAAAATGATAAAAACAGTTGTTTTCATAATTTTCAATTTTCTCAAAAACTAAAGCTCCTAAATCCAT